>CM059428.1:57970081-59170081 GCA_030390025.1 Squalus acanthias | reverse complement strand
TAGGGTGACTTTCCATGGACTCCACATAATCCAGTATGGTCAGTGGTGGATGATTACAGGTGGGCGCAATCCTGGCGTAATCACTGGCATCATAGACCCGAGGACTTTCGGGGCACCCATCTTTTGAATTGTGTCTTTGAATCCCCCCCAATCTGTCTCATTCCTGCTCAGTTTCCTGATTTTCCTCATTGTTAAACACCTTCGAGCAGATTGTCCTGCCCCATCCCCCACTCCGGCACTGGATAGCAGCAATGCAGCCGAAGTGCATTGGATTTCTTATCTTAGGCTATTTACCTGGCTCTACACTGTGCATGGTAATGTTGTGGTTATGTTATCGGCCTAGTAATCCAGAGGCTTGGATGAATAATCCAGAGTACAGCTCAAGCAGAACAACTCTTTAATTTCTCGAACTAGAACATCCTTACTGCCCACTCATTGCAAATCCCTTCACTCGTGAGATACATTTTCAAAACAATTTTGCTATGAACTGTGTTCAGTTTCTGAAATTGTGATTTGAGATAAATTGAAGCAGCATCTTTGCTTGGTCTCTCATATGCTATATTTGTCCGCCAATTTTTTCTGTACCATCACTTACTAGATATCTTCATTCATATGAAAAGAACAATTTAATAGTTACAGATACCAAGTATGCATTTGATTGGGAACATGATTGAAGGCTATGGGAATATATATGGATTGAGATGATCAAATACGTAATGGGATACTATGGTTCCTTTACTCCTGGGTTTTGCATGAAGGAGCGTCAATGTCATTTATGAGGCAGCAGACCAGACTTGAATAGTGGGAATGGGTTCGGCTGTCGTTTTACTTGATTACCATGGGGATAAAGAAGTATTTATGCAGAATTCTTTTTATGAGATTAAATGGTCCATGATAGGTTAGATTTTAGATTTTAGATTGCACATAATCTGTGAAAGAAGAAGTTTGATGGACCAGAAGTCTATTGCTCATTCCATGTCTTCTTATGTTTAAGTTTTCGGTATTTTACAGTCTTGTGGATTCTGCCTACATTCCCAGGCGATTAATGGTTGCCAAGGTTTACTGCTGTACATTTATGTTTGTATAATAAGAATTGTTACAGAAATCCAGCATACTACTACCTTTCATCGTGAAACCAGTTTCCTGCAATATTGTTTGCTACAATATTATTTCACTGCATCAATAAATCAAGAAGCAACTAGTTGAGCATTTGACAGTTTGATGAAATGGAAAAACTTCAAGTTTCAATCAAGTAAACAGCTCAACCTGAAAGTGTTGCATTTTCAACATTTATTCCAACAGTATACAATGGCCCAAATCTTACTGGAAAAATAACAGCGAGTTCACGATACATGCCGTTATTAATGCACAAATCGGCCAGAAAATTCCAGCGAAGGTGAGATACGACATGAGTTGGAATCACCATAACTTGCTGGTTGATTTATGCCACTCCGCCATTTGCCTCGCACAAATTTGCCTCCCCGTTATTTTTAAGAACTGGCTGGATTTGCACATTAAACTGAAATTAAACTCACCGAAGAATCTTAGAGCTTGTATTTAACAGAGTAAGTACCCTTTTAACAACCTGATACTCGTTAATGCAATGCCAATCAACCTCTCCAGCACAGAAAGGTAACTATTTAAACTGTTGCGTCGCATTCCTACATGTAATAAATTCTTCTTAGAGATTTAAAAAATGTTTCTTTACATTTTTAAATTTTTTTCTTACTTTTTCTTTCTGTCTTTTTTCTGTCTCTCTTAATCCAATATTTCTTTCCCTCTATTTCTCTTTCTGTACCTGATTTGACTTTAATTTATCCAACCTAATTCACCCTCCTTCTCCATTGTTCCTCTGTTTCTTTCTCAATCCTTAAATCACACTGGTTAAGGAGATAAACTATTGGTCCTGCCATTCACCAAGGTCCCAGATGCCCTGTTGCCCTCGTCATGCTATTATCAGCTCGCACTTCCAGCAACTTACAGGGTAAAAATTTTTTTAGCTGAAGGGTGCAGGAAAACTAACTAATGCCGTGCGCTGCAAGATGCCCAACTCCAGCAAGATTTGGACCATTAACATTGTATACGTCAGAAAGGAACAAAGACTTACATTTATATAGAGCTTTTCACAACCTCTAGAAGTCCCAAAGCACTTTACAGCCAATGAAGTACTTTTGAAGTGTAGTCAATGTTGCAATGTAGGAAACGTGGCAGACAATTTGCACACAGCAAGCTCCCACAAACAACGCGAGTGAGTGTGTCAGCCCATGTACTAAGAGCATAAGAACATAAGAAATAAGAGCAGGAGTAGGCCATATGGCCCCTCGAGCCTGTTCCACCATTCAATAAGATCATGGCTGATCATCGACCTCAACTCCACTTTCCTGCCCGTTCTCCATATCCCTTGATTCCCTAGAGTCCAAAAATCTATTGATCCCAGCCTTGAATATACTCAAAGACTCAGCATTCACAGCCCTCTGGGGCAGAGAATTCCAAAGATTCACAACCCTCTGAGTGAAGAAATTCCTCCTCATCTCAGTCTTAAATGGCCTGCCCCTTATCCTGAGACTATGCCCCCTAGTTCTAGACATTCCAGCCAGGGGAAACAACCTCTCAGCATCTACCGTGTCAATCCCCTTCAGAATCTTGTATGTTTCAATGAGATCACCTCTCATTCTTCTAAACTACAGAGAGTATAGGCCCATTCTACACAACCTCTCATCATAGGACAGCACTCTCATCCCAGGAATCCCATCCAGTGAACCTTTGTCGCACCGCCTCCAAGGCAAGTATATCCTTCCTTAGATAAGGAGACCAAAACTGTGCATAGTACTCCAGGTGTGGTCTCACCAAGGCCCTGTACAATTGTAGCAAGACTTCCTTACTCTTATCTCCAACCCCCTTGCAATAAAGGCCAACGTGCCATTTGCCTTCCTTATTGCATGCTAGCTTTCTGTGTTTCTTGCATGAGGACACCCAAATCTTTCTGAACACCAACATTTAAAAGTTTCTCACCATTTAAAAAATATTCTGTGTTTCTATTCTTCCTACCAAAGTGAATAAACTCACATTTCCCTACATTATATTCCAGTTGCCACGTTACTGCCCACTCAGTTAGTCTATCTATATCTCTTTGCAGACTCTGTGCAGACAGCTTACTGTCCCACTTAGCTTTGTATCATCAGCAAACTTGGATACATTACATTTGGTCCCTTCATCTAGGTCATTAATATAGATTGTAAATAGCTGAGGCCCCAACACTGATCCTTGCGGCACCCCACTAGTTACAGCCTGCCAACCTGAAAAAGATTTGTTTATCCCTACTCTCTGTTTTCTGTCCGTTAACCAATCCTCTATCCATGCTACTATATTACCCCCAACCCCATGAGCCCTAATCTTGTGTAATAACCTTTTATGTGGCACCTTATCGAATGTCTTTTGGAAATCCAAATATACTACATTCACTGGTTTCCCTTTATCTACCCTGCTAGTTACATCCTCAAAAAACGCTAATCAATTTGTCAAACACGATTTCCCTTTCATAAATCCATGTTGACTCTGCCTAATCATGTTATGATTTTCTATGTGCTTTGATACCACTTCCTTAACAATGGATTCCAGCATTTTCCCACCGACTGATGTCAGGCTAACTGGCCTGTACTTCCCTGTTTTATCTCTCTCTCCTTTCTTGAATACCGGTGTTACATTTGCGACCTTCCAATCTGCTAGGACCATTCTAGAATCTAGGGAATTTTGGAAGATCAAAACCAATGCATCCACTATCTTTTCAGCCACCTCTTTTAGAACCCTAGAATGTAGGCCGTCAGGTCCAGGGGATTTGTCGGCTTTTAGTCCAATTATTTTCTCTAGTAGTTTTTCTCTACCGATATTAATTACGTTAAGTTCCTCACCCTCATTAGACCCTTGGTTCCCCACCATTTTTGGTATGCTTTATGTCTTCTACTGTGAAGACAGATACAAAATATTTGTTTAATGTTTCTGCCATTTCCTTATTCCCCATAATAATTTCTCCTGTCTGAGCCTGTAAGGGACCAAAATTTACTTTTGCTACTCTCTTCCTTTTTACATACTTGTAGAAGCTCTTACAATCTGCTTGTATATTTCTTACTAGTTTTCTCTCATTCTATTTTTTCCCTTTTTATCAATTTTTTGATCAACCTTTGCTGGTTTCTGAAACTCTTCCAATCCTCAGGCTTACTATTATTCTTTGCAACATTATAAGCTTCTTCTTTCAATCTAATGCTATCCTTAACTTCTTTAGTTAGCCACAGATGGATCACTTTTCCCATGGAGTTTTTGTTTCTCAATGGAATGTATTTTTGTTGAGTGTTATGAATATTTCTTTAAATGCTAGCCACTGCTTATCTACTGCCATACCTTTTAATCTATTTTTCCAATCTACCTTAGCAATTCGCCCCTCATAGCTATATAATTGGCTTTATTTAAGTTTAAGACTCTAGTTTCAGACTTAGGTAAGTCACTCTCAAAATTAATGTGAAATTCTATCATATGTACTGTGTTTATACCCCTGAGCATCGATGCACATCACATCTTACAGCTTTCTGCAACACAAGTTTAGGGAAGGAAATTATTTATTATCCTTTTGTGATAATGACCAGATAATCTGTTTTTTATCTGGCTGATTGAGGGATAAATATTGGCAAACTCCCCTGTTCTTCTTCGAAATAGTGCTGTGGAATTTTTTATGTCCACCTGAGAGGGTTGATGTCTCATCCAAAAGATGGCACCTCCAACAGTGCAGCTCTGGAGTGTCAGCCTAGATTTTGTGCTCAAGTTTCTGGAGTGGGACTCAAAGGCTACCACTGAGCCAAGGCTGATGCTCCAAGTTCTGGTTCCCTCTGTGTTCCCTCTGTAAGTGAACTTACATAGGGGAACTACCCATTTTTGCTGGCCCTCAATGGGGAAACAATTTTTGTTAAATATTGATGCTCATCAGGGAGGGAGACGTTAGTGCAAGGGATGGAATTCGTTCCATTTCAGGCTCTCAGCATCAGCCTCAGGCACAGGTATAGCCCAGCCTGGTGCAGAGTAAAGCTCAACATAAACAAGAAGCAAAAAACTTCAGATAGCAGGAATTTGAAAAAAAAAGAAAATGCTGTAAACACTGAGCAGGTCAGTCAGCATATGTGGAAGTAAGTTAATGCTTCCAGTGTAGACCCTTTATCAGTGTTTCCAACATTTTGTTATTTTCTTGCAAAGTAAAACACCCTCTATTATGCTCAAACAACTTTCTTCAGCCCTACTTCGACGTATTAATGTGACAATTTTTCCCATTTCTCGAATCAGCCATCCTATGCATTTCTGAGTCAGATTTCCAGTTAGTGCTGAATTAGTGACCGTTTTGAGAGCCCATGCCAACTACAAAATGGATTCAGAGTGCCCAACTCATTTCATATATAATCCTTACAACTGGCAGACAGAGGCAACTTTCATCCCATTAGTCTGGGCTAGATTTGAACCCAAGTCTGATAGGTGAAAGGCCAGAGTTTAACCCAATATTCCACCCACTTTCCCTGATTGTGAAACTTAAAAACCAAACACTTTTTGCACGCATCAGATGTGCATAAATGCACCAACAATTGTGCATTTTTCCCATTTTATATTTTAACGCAGGTATAATTGACAGTGATAGTCAAACGAGGACGGATACTAGGATGGTGAAATGGGGAATGCAGCACAAACTTGCCTCTGAATAGGTTATCACATGCAAATTGCCCATGAGATAGATTACTAGAAGCAGAGACAGATTCAACATCCCACATCTGCCACATGTATGTGCATTTGGAGATTGCATTTCAGCAGATTTGATGAACAATCACCAGTATAAGCAACACTAAAGAAGGTAAACTAAATGTCATTCAGCCTCTGTATTTTCAGATTATGAATCTAACCTGAAACTGACTTCAAGCTTTGCAAAATTTAAAAGACATTTTTAAACCTGAAATTAACTTTTACTGAACTCAATGAGGACTATCATCAACCGCAGTAAAGAAATTTACTCAGATCACAGTCACTGTGACTTGTGGCGTTAGTTTGTTTTTATTCTCGGGATGTGGGCATCACTGGCAAGGCCAGCCTTTATTGTTCATCCCTAGATGGAAATAAAAATCAGGAGAGATGTAAAATAGGCTGCTAATTCGCTGTCACCCATTTTATATTATCACACACTTTTAAAATGACCCCAGTAACTGGGTCCCACCATATAATCCAGACAGAAGTGTTTTGTAGAAATAGTGCCCTTCAATTGTATAATGGCTGGCGTTTCCGCTAGGTTGCGCTTTGTTTTCAGCACAATTCACCTGAAATCGGCCAAACCACCGCAAAAGAGCGAGGAATTTCAAACGCAAATTATGTTTAACGCAACTCAAGTTTCCGTGATCTTTTGCATCTTTTTTTTATTTGTTTATGGAATCTGGGCGTCGCTGGCAAGGCCAGCATTTATTGCCCATCCCTAATTGCCCTTGAGAAGGTGGTGATGAGCTGCCTTCTTGAACTGCTGCAGTCCGTGTGGTGAAGGTACTCCCACAGTGCTGTTAGGGAGGGAGTTCCAGGATTTTGACCCAATGACAATGAAGGAACGGCGATATATTTCCAAGCCAGAATAGGGTGTGACTTGGAGGGGAATTTGGAGGTGATGGTGTTCCCATGCGTCTGCTGCCCTTGTCCTTCTAGGTGGAAGAGGTCGCAGGTTTGGGAGGTGCTGCCAAAGAAGCCTTGGTGAGTTGCTGCAGTGCATCTTGTAGATGGTACACACTGCAGCCACAGTACGCTGGTGGTGGAGGGAGTGAATGTTTAAGGTGGTGGATGTGTTGCCAATCAAGCGGGCTGCTTTGTCCTGGATGGTGTTGAGTTTCTTGAGTGTTGTTGGAGCTGCACTCATCCAGGCAAGTGGAGAGTATTCCATCACACTCCTGACTTGTGCCTTGTAGATGGTGGAAAGGCTTTGTGGAGTCACGAGGTGAGACACTCGCTGCAGAATACCTAGCCTCTGATTTGCTCTTGTTGCCACAGTATTTATGTGGCTGGTCCAGTTAAGTTTCTGGTCAATGGTGACCCCAGGATGTTGATGGTGGGGGATTCGGCGATGGTAATGCCGTTGAATGTCAAGGGGCGGTGGTTATACTCTCTCTTGTTGGAGATAGCCATTGCCTCGCACTTGTGTGGTGCGAATGTTACCTGCCACTTATCAGCCCAAGCCTGAACATCGTCTAGGTCTTGTTGCATGCAGGCATGGACTGCTTCATTATCTGAGCAGTTGTGAATGGCACTGAACACTGTGCAGTCATCAGCGAACATCCCCATTTCTGACCTTATGTTGGAGGGAAGGTCATTGATGAAACAGCTGAAGATGGTTGGGCCTAGGACACTGCCATGAGGAACTCCTGCAGCGATCTCCAGGGGCTGTGATGATTGACCTCCAACTACCACAACTATCTTCCTTTGTGCTAGGTGTGACTCCAGCCAGTGGAGAGTTTTCCCTCCAATTCCCATTGACTTCAGTTTTACTAGGGCTCCTTGATGCCACACTTGGTCAAATGCTGCCTTGATGTCAAGGGCAGTCACTCACACCTCACCTCTGGAATTCAGCTGCTTTGTCCATGTTTGGACCAAGGCTGTAATGAGGTCAGGACCCGAGTGGTCTCGACGGAACCCAAACTGGGCATCAGTGAGCAGGTTATTGGTGAGTAAGTGCCCCTTGATAGCACTGTCGATGACACCTTCCATCACTTTGCTGATGATTGAGAGTAGACTGATGGGGCGGTAATTGGCCGAATTGGATTTGTCCTGCTTTTTGAGGACAGGCCATTCCTGGGCAGTTTTCCACATTGGCGGATAGATGCCAGTGTTGTAGCTGATCTGGAACAGCTTGGCTAGAGGTGCGGTTTGTTCTGGAGCACAAGTCTTCAGCACGACAGCTGGGATGTTGTCAGGGCCCATAGTCTTTGCTGTATCCAGTGCGCTCAGTCGTTTCTTGATATCACGTGGAGTGAATCGAATTGGCTGAAGACTGGCTTCTGTGATAGTGGGGACCTCAGGAGTAGGCCGATATGGATCATCCGCTCGGCACTTCTGTCTGAAGATGGTTGCAAATGCTTCAGCTTTGTCTTTTGCACTAACGTGCTGGGCTCCACCATCATTGAGGATGGGGATATTCATGGAGCCTCCTCCTCCCGTTAGTTATTTAATGGTCCACCACCATTCACGACTGGATCTGGCAGGACTGCAGAGCTTTCATCTGATCTGTTGATTATGGGATCGCTTAGCTCTGTCTATAGCTTGCTGCTTCCGATTTTTAGCAAGCATGTAGTCCTGTGTTGCAGCTTCCCCAGGTTGGCACCTCATTTTTAGGTAGGCCTGGTGCTGCTCCGGGAAAACATTGCGCTGGAAGCTGGCCCTGCCCACAAAACTGCCCAAGATCCCAGATCAAATTAATCACCATGGCAAGTTTCCGCTAATTGCTCCCATTTGCCGGCCTTCACTAATATGCACCTTTTAAAAGTTTTAAAATATTTAAAAATAGTTACTAAGTGGGAAAAATTGGTTTGCTTTGCGCCACCCATTAGTGCCCCTGCAGGGCGCCTAGGGGTGCTGCTAGTGCCTCCTGCGAAATTCTTCGCCGTGCGCAGCGCGCCGTCCGCAAACTTGGTTTGCGCCCCCTGACCTATCGCCGGACGATATGTCCGACAGGGTCATGGTGGCATTTTTGCAGCCATGGCGGAGCTACTTAAAGGGCAGGTGTCGGGCGGCCATTTTTTTTTTGGCCGACTGCCTGCGCCTGCTCCCTTCCCCTTTTTTCTTCGGGGTGCCGGCCACGATTGTTCTGCCCAGCACTCCTCTTGAGCGCCAGGCTGTTTTCCCAGCACCCTGCTCCCTGGTGGTCCAGCAGGGCCCAGGTGCGCGCAGCGCTAGGCCCCTCCCCCTTTAATCAGCAGAGGGAGGCCTGCAATGATGCGGCGCTACGTGCCGACGTGCGTGGCGCTGGTGCACGTCACGCCGCAAATTTCACTGGTAGCGCCCCAAGAAGAAGGGGGGGCGCTTCCAGTAGCACCCCGCCTCCTGCTTGGGGCGCTACTACTGAATTTACAGCGCAGGGGTGCTAACTTTTTCGGGGCGCTAAAATTAGCGGCCCAAAGGGGGCACCACCAAATTTTTCCCCCTAAGATTCTGACTAGTGTACACCAATGAAACTAGTAAATGGTTCTGTATAGCTTTTTAAAGTTATTTTCAGTTATTTAAAATCAGGTTGCTCAGTGGTGCTGGACTCGACACTGATTAAAAATGTTTATTTTTTGTGATAAACCTATTTTCAGCTGTATTAACAAAATTGCACCAGGTTCCCACTGTTAAATATATCAAGGAATATTTTGAATGCAAAAATTTTTAAATTACATCTAAAACGCTGCCCGATTGTGCTGGGTGAGGGCAGATTTTACATTTGGCGATATGCAAATGAGTTTGAGTGAAAACTTGAGCAAAGAAAAATCACTTCTGAAAACTAGCGCAATTTTGAATGCAATTTGCACCCGGATCAGTGATTACACCCAAAGCAGAAACTCTCCCCCAATATATACACCATGTTATCAGACTAGCTTAATCACCAGATTTCATTGTTTAGTAAAGTTGAAGTTTTGATACAAAGTAAAACTTCAAACAAACCTTTATTTAATACCATTCCCAGCTGCTGTCACTCTCAATTTGAAGAATATGTTACAAGTCCTATGATTTGTTATGGGACTGAGACCAAGACAGTAAAAGCAATCTACTTTCAAATAAATT
This sequence comes from Squalus acanthias, assembly GCA_030390025.1. Classification (NCBI taxonomy): domain Eukaryota; kingdom Metazoa; phylum Chordata; class Chondrichthyes; order Squaliformes; family Squalidae; genus Squalus; species Squalus acanthias. Next base: position 59,160,265 of record CM059428.1, on the reverse strand, counting down.
CAGTCATCTCTGAGCAGGACCCAAATCTTTCTGGGTTTGTCTCTAGTCAAGTTACCATACACTTGGATTTAATTTTTGTTTGTTTGAAAACTACCTCACCTATTTTTCCAGACCTTTTCATTCATTTGTTTCATCTCCTATTGCAATTAGATAAGCACAGTGTCAGCTATTCCTGTTGTAGCATCTTGTTACAGTCCTTCCCCATTGCATCACCACCCCCACTTCCCAACAAATTGCATTTCCCTCATTATAATCATCCGACTTCTGCTGACATGTTGGTGGAAAAATCAGCAGTTGCTCTACAGACTTCTCCCCTTTATATTGTCCCTAAATGGCACCGAGCTCCTGTGCGGTGATCTTATTGTATAGTGATACAAAGAAATTAAACCGACCAATACTTGCAATATACCGAACATTAATTCATTTTATTAACACTATTTAAATACATTGGTCGATGGAAGCTGCGATACTGTATGTGATGTGAAGCTGTTGACCACGTGTTCTGTCAAAAAACATGTTTTTATTTTATTATTCTTCCTTATCCTTGATACATTTTTATTCTGGTATGAAACAAAAAGCATGGTGTAGACTAAAGTGCATTTATTGTTATGAATAACCGTGTAAATAAATCTCCATTTCCTTGACTCAAAGTGCCAATACAACAGAGACTGCTACATTGGTGGGGGGTGGGGGTTGGGGGTGGGGACACCTCGTTATAGCACCATCCTCATTATATCTCCAAAAGCTGATCGTCCTATGCCTGCTAGTATAATGAGGGCACACTGAACTACAATCACTTCTCCAGTGGTACTTCTGCAGAATGATGCAGGAAATCACATATAAAACACAGTAACAAGTTACCTAATGCAAAATGACATATAGCTGTGGACCATTGAAAAACCTGCAGCGGATCTCCTGTAACCATACCACTCTCTGTCTACTGCAATATTTCGTACAAACTGTTTTGAAGATTACAGCGCCAAAAATTCATGGAATCTCAATGCTTCCTGGCAGTTCCATACTGCTTTTAACATCAGTCTTTTGCAAAAACTATGAGTCAACTAATGGAAAATGTATCATGATGTTTCTCTAACCTCATCAAAACACAGCAGAGCCTTCTCACTGTCTTTCTTAGTTCATCTTGTAGATTATAATATTACACTGGAAATGAATGAAGGGCAGAAGCAGAATAGAAATAAAAAGCTAAAAATGAGGAGAGGCAGAGGCACTGTTAGGAGGCAACATTATAGGAGAAAGAACAGCTGCAGGAATGCAGCAAGGTAAGAAAGGATACCAAAGAATGGCTTGGAGTTTCCACTCAGTTGTACTGGTGTTTTCAGTGCAATTTGACCAAAATCAACCAAACCAGTGCAAAAGATCGAGGAATTTCAAGCGCAAGTCACGTCCAGCGCAAATTGAGTTTCCGCGATCTTTTGCGCCCGTTTAAAAAACATTGCACGGGAAGCCGGCCCCGCCATCAAAACTGGCCACGCCCACAGATCGAATTAATCACCATGGCGTGTTTCCGCTAATTGAACCCGTTTGCGGCCCTTTGGGGAGACCTTTAAAATTAAGCTTTTTTTTAGGTGCAGGGACACTAATAGGTACCTTTTAAAAACTATTGAATATGTTTTTTTTAATTTACTATGGCACTGACTACTGTACACCAATAAAACTAGCAAATGGTTATGTATAATCTTTTTAAAAATCATTATGAGTAATTTAAAATCGGGTTACAGGTGGTGGACTAGACACACTGATTAAAATCCTTTTTTTGTTATAAACCCATTTTCAGCTGTATTAATTAAACTGCACCAAGTTACTACTCTTAAATATATCAAGGAATAATTTTTACGTCAAATTTAAAAAAAAACATTCTGAAATGCTGCCCGGTTGCGCTGGTTCATGGCAGATGTTACTTTTGGTGAGTTTGAGCGGAAACTCAAAAAAAAACCCCTCTTCTCAAATCTAGCGCAATTTTGAGCGCAATTTGCGCCCGGATTTCCGATTGCACCCAAAGTGGAAACTCTACCCCAATAAATCTAACGTTCAGGGTGAGTCACACGCGAATGCATTATTGGGCGAACAACAGGGCCGTTCTCATCAAGGTTAAAGCTAATTGTGAAAAATGCTCAAGTATGTGTGCACATTAAATTCGGACTGCATATGGGCAATTGTGTTGAAACTAGAAAAAGTTATGTCATTACACCGACTGTTTTGACTTGAAACAGAATGAATTAAACAGGAATGAACAGGAATTGACATTTTGAAAGTCTGTAAAAACAATATTCTTATAGAAAAAGGGGGGAAAATTCAGTTGGTTGCGCCTCCCGTTAGTGCCTTAAGAGATGTTTGCGCCGCTCGCGAAATTAACTAGACATTTTGCGGCAGCGCTAAACACTACCGCCACGATCTCCTGCGCCGGCAGATCGTGACGTCAGTCGAGTGCGCAACGCCCCGGTAGCGCCCCGGAGTGGATATTGAGTGGCGCTCCCTGCCTTACCGCCTGCCGCTAGCAACGACATGTTGAGGGGAGCATTTTGCAGTCGGGAAGGGACTGGGGGAGCGCTATTTAAAGGCGACTGCTTCCTGCCTTTTTTTGTTGGTGACATTTTTGAACCACGCATTCTGAGAGAGAGAGAGAGAGAGAGACTTCTGAAGAGATTCAACGCTGTGTGAAGGAGATTTGGGTACTGAACAGCACTTTGCAGGTTCATTTTGATTTGCCCTTCCTTGTATCGATTTAGAAGAGACTGTGGGGGTTGCACTCTGAGCTCTTTCCCTGGTCTCTCCATTGTTCTTTCCAGCAGATTTGATGTACGGGACTCTCCAGGCCGAGATTCAAGGCTGCAATGAGCAGGATGTGGATAGAAAGCAAGATCCCCTTTAAGAACTGGCCGGTGCCATTGTGTCTGTGTTCCATTGCTGACTGACATCACATGAGCTTCACCAGCGCTCTGAGTTAGCGCCTCGCTCCTCGGCCTTTGCGCCTTAAGACAGATGTGTAGCGCCTGATTTAGCGCTCCAATCACCTCCAGGGGCGATAAAAGTCAAGTTTGCAGTCGGAGGCAATAATTAGCGCCAGGCGCTAATCTTTGCGCCCGGCCGATAATTGCGCCCCAAACGGGGCGATACTGAATTTTTCCCCCAAACAATTTTATAATTACAGTAGTAGCTTTCTCCATACTAAACCTGAACCAGTATGGCTAGCCAAATTGTACAATGGCTGTGGCCTCATCTTGTATGGCAACTGTTTCTTTGTCCCACACTGTATCTTGAAAAGGAAAGAAAAATGTAAGCCTGTGTATACTTGCAGTAATGCAAATGGTGTTCAAGATGTCTGGAAAGTTAAAGGCCTCAATCACCACAATCCTATTATTGCATATTATTACTTTGTTACTCAAAGTACTCATGGGGGATGAAATTGGCCATGGGTGGGGACACAAAACAGGCGGTATCGCATTAGGCACCTGTTAATACGCACCGCCTTATAATTATTCCCATTGACTTCAATAGAACAGAATATTGGGCGTGTGGTTTAATGGGAGGCAAAAGTGATTCTGCCTGTTTGGCGTCCCAGCCCATGGCCAATTTCACCCCCAATTCACTGAATATTCCTCCCTCTTCAGTTGAAATTGATTACAATTTTGGACAAAGAAGGGAAAAAAAGTTGAGCTATTCATCCTTAGTTTTTCTAAAATTCAAATGTGCATGATTGCAGTTTAAAATAAACCCATTAGTGCATCTGAATCCAAACTGGCAACATCACAGACACACACACAAACATGGCATACAGGAAATGGATTTTCAAGAAGCTGTGCAAATATTTTAAGAGTGTTGATTCACCGTACCTGCATGTACGCAGAACAAATATTGTCCATCTTTCTTCAATATACAGTAAATTTGGAGTTGGATGAATTTAAACAGTCCTACCTACACAACATCTGTTTGCAAAAATTCTCTAGGTTTGAAATCCACTGAAATATATGTACAATAGCTATTTAAATGTAAGCACATCCTCCAATCTGGAAGGAAAAAATAATGTTAGTACCTTCATCATTAAAGCTAGTTAATAATGAGACAGTGTAAATGTCACAAGTATGTTTTAGCATGCCTTCAACAACATTTGCATACATTTTTAAATATTGAGCCATTTACAGCACAAGAGGTTACATGTTAAATTTTTGATAACAGAATGACAAGTAACAATAATGTAAACATGTATTTTACAGTTGGCAAGGCTTTTTTCTGTTGGTGGATTTATTAATGGGTTCTTCTGAGATTTTTAAAGATGTTTTTGTGTTAGACAAAGCATAAATTTATAACTGTACTCTTTAATTATTTACAAGAATAATGTAGAGAAGATTTAATGTGGTTTGTGAAGAACAGACACAATTGTGTGTACACACATGATTGGCTAGAAGGCAATCTAATTAAACAAGTAGACTGAATGTAATGGGTTGGAAGATCTGTACACTCAGAATCCATTGCAGCAGAGCCCTGCTTTTCCATTATTTCAAACTTCATGTCATAACAGACTTTTAGCCCTCTGGTCCTGGTATACTCAGTATAGTCTAGATGACTACTGATGTTATTAGCAGACAACCTGATCATGGGATCTGGTCCATTTTTTAAGACTCATGTTAACTGTTATGTTTAAATGGGTTGATGCTTCTATTAAAAATAATGTCCACTGATATTGCTAACAATAATTTATATGCTTATAAGAAACGTTGCTCCAATTTGTGTTTATTTACTATCGGAGCTAAACCTCAATGTCTTATGAAGAAAGAACAAAAAACCTTGCATTGATATAGCACCTTTCACATTCTCATGATGTCCCAAAGTGCTTTACATGTAATGAATTACTTTTGAAATGTGATAACTCTTATTTTGTAGGCAAGCATGGCAATGTATTTGTGCACAGCAAGGCCCCACAAACAGCAATGAATGGAATGACCAGTTAATTAACTTTTGGTGGCATTGGTGAGGGATAAATGTGAAGTCAGGACACCAGGAGAACACACCTGCTCTTCTTCGAAAAGTGGCATGGGATCTTTGATATCTACCTGAGCAGGCAGACAGGGCCCAACAGCTTATCCAAAGATGGCACCACCAACAACGTACCCTTCAGAAATGGTTCCCACTTCTTGGTCATGGCAAAGTTTGATTGTAGTTTGGTAATCAGATTTCAGTTTAACTACAGGTATCAGATGGCTGGGATCACACATGAAGGATGGCCACTTGGGCAAAGTACCAAAGAGCCACTGGGGCTTGTGCTTCATGAAAAGATACCTGGTGAAGCTTGTATGCTTCGATCAGGACTGTTTTTTTCCATCTTGATTCAAAATTTCTCAGTAATGGGATTGAATGTGAAGTGGCTTTGTATACCAGAATTATCAGACATATGATCATGCAGAGTTTTCTATACCCACCATAACTTTGCAATATTTGTTTAGTTTTCCAGAAAAAGCCAACTCAGGCAATATTCAACCTCTTTTTTTATCTCTTCAATACCTTAGCTACACTAATTATGACAGCCATGTCATAAAGCAAACATTTCAAGGAAAGATTACTGTAGACAGGCCTGTGTTCAATACCTGTAATTACCTTGGCTTCTGATGATTGGACAGCCATACCTTCCTGGCAATGCTGGTATTTTACAGAATTATTTTAAGAATCCATTCCGTTGTTTTAAATGTTTATTGCAGATTATCTAATATGACAAATATCTGAATATCAGCTTTAAACTAAACCGTTTACTTTGCTCTATGATATAAATCAAAACAAAAGGAAAACAAAAGGAAATAAGGAAAAATCATTAAACAGGTGTTAGCATTCCAGTGCCTATTTGGAGAGAATCTGATTTTGATGTTTAGCAATCATTTTGTTTCTAGCAGATTGCTTGATCTTACAAATTTTCAAAGTTAAAAATAGATACAAATGGATACCTTTGTGATTGCATTTACAGAACAAAGATAAATATGTAAAAGAGTTAATTAAATAATTTTTTTTACTCCTAAACTTATAGATCACCCCTGAAAATATTACTTTTCAGTGCAGTCAAAACGGAAGTGATTGCCGAATGCCTTAAATGTCTAACTGTAATGTACTTCACCTAGCATAAACGGTTCAAATGATTTAGATTTTTTTCAAGAAATCTGGTCTTCTCATAAAAAATTTCACATCTAACTTGATGGACATTTTTAAAATTCTGTGTTTGGAGAAACTGGATTTGAGAAATTAGTGCAGCGCTGATAGTAAATAACCATGTGACAGGGAGGATCAGTGTGAGACTGATAGCGAATAACCATGTGACAGGGAGGATCAGTGTGAGACCACTAGTGAATAACCATGTGACAGGGAGGATCAGTGTGAGACCAATAGTGAATAACCATGTGACAGGGAGGATCAGTGTGAGACCGATAGTGAATAACCATGTGACAGGGAGGATCAGTGTGAGACCAATAGTGAATAACCATGTGACAGGGAGGATCAGTGTGAGACCAATAGTGAATAACCATGTGACAGGGAGGATCAGTGTGAGACCGATAGTGAATAACCATGTGACAGGGAGGATCAGTGTGAGACCAATCGTGAATAACCATGTGACAGGGAGGATCAGTGTGAGACCGATAGTGAATAACCATGTGACAGGGAGGATTAGTGTGAGACCGATAGTGAATAACCATGTGACAGGGAGGATCAGTGTGGGACCGATAGTGAATAACCATGTGACAGGGAGGATCAGTGTGAGACCGATAGTGAATAACCATGTGACAGGGAGGATCAGTGTGAGACCGATAGTGAATAACCATGTGACAGGGAGGATCAGTGTGAGACCGATAGTGAATAACCATGTGACAGGGAGGATCAGTGTGAGACCGATAGTGAATAACCATGTGACAGGGAGGATCAGTGTGAGACCGATAGTGAATAACCATGTGACAGGGAGGATCAGTGTGAGACCGATAGTGAATAACCATGTGACAGGGAGGATCAGTGTGAGACCGATAGTGAATAACCATGTGACAGGGAGGATCAGTGTGAGACCGATAGTGAATAACCATGTGACAGGGAGGATCAGTGTGAGACCGATAGTGAATAACCATGTGACAGGGAGGATCAGTGTGAGACCGATAGTGAATAACCATGTGACAGGGAGGATTAGTGTGGGACTGATAATGAATGATCACAGGCCAAGAGCTATTACTATGTACAAAGCGCTAGAATTATAAAATACAATTGTCTTTCTGAATAAAATTTTTAAGAGGTCAGATTGTCCCTCAAAGTTGGAAAGTGTCACTTTTGTTAGCTCAGTCCTAATTGGGCCAAGAACCAACAAAACTCACCCAACCGAGGCAAGTCAAGTGAGTTCAGCTCTGGGACTAAAACTCCCAACTTCCTGTTTGGTTATCAAATGCTTGATTGTTTTTGCCACTGGGTAGCTCTGTACAAATTCTTCCAGGTAGGTCAGTTACTCTTTCACAGCCTATTAAGAGTGGGATGGCTGACTTAGATTACATGTTTAGAACTTTTTTTTGCATCACTTCAAACAGGCTTGGTTTATCATTTCTTCCATGCCTTTCCTAACATCACTGAAGCACGGTAAGAAAAAAGATAGCAAAGGTTTCAGTAACCAAAGGTTTCCTATTGCTATTTGACAGACAGAAAGGTAGTATCTAAGTGCCGCCACAAATCAGCCAGACAGAGCTTCTCTTCTGATCTGCATGGCCACTGAAAGCAGTTGCTTTTAAGCAAGCTGTATGCAATACTAGAGCAATGATGCCACTTCACCTTGTTCCAAGAGAAATTATACAAATCATAAGCTGTTACAGGTCTCTGGCATCAGTTACCTATGCGACTTTTGCAAACTTCAGACCACACACTGTGGTTCGACTAATGAAGTAAATGTTTTCACAACATTTCAAACAGCGAATTTCAAACAGCAGGTTTAATCGGACAACAGCATCTACGAAGCAAGTCATTGTTTTAAAAACCTAAACAGAGAAATCTGATGATACTGGGACAAATGGCCTTCAGTCAGCACAATGTATGGGAGGCCACCTTCAACCACACTCAGTCGCACAACTGTGTGGCCATATGTTTAACCCTCAGATAGCCAAGGAGTTTTTGTTTCATGCATTTCGAGATGTTTTGCAAGCAATGTAATGATGAGTATTAAAGGGAAAAAAATGAGAACAAGGTGTACAGTCTAAGCAAAGTATCTCCATTTTAACGATAGCAAAACAGTTTCCAGTTTCTCGGCCCCAACCGCCTCCTTTTCACTATGGACGTACAATCCCTCTACACCTCCATCCCCCACCAGGATGGACTGAGGGCGCTCCGCTTCTTACTTGAACAGAGGCCCAACCAGTCCCCATCCACCACCACCCTCCTCCGCCTGGCTGAACTTGTTCTCACATTGCACAACTTCTCCTTTGACTCCACTCATTTCCTCCAAATCAAAGATGTTGCTATGGGTACCCGCATGGGTCCTAGCTATGCCTGCCTTTTCGTGGGATATGTGGAACACTCTTTGTTCCAGTCCTACTCGGGTCCCCTCCCTCACCTCTTCTCCGGTACATTGATGACTGTATCGGTGCCGTCTCCTGCTCTCGCCCTGAACTAGAAAATTTCATTCACTATGCTTCCAATTTCCACCCTTCCCTCACCTTCACATGGTCCATCTCCGACTCTTCCCTTCCCTTCCTCGACTTCTCCGTCTCCATCTCTGGGGATAGGTTATTGACTAACATTCACTACAAGCCCACTGACTCCCACAGCTACCTGGACTACACTTCCTCCCACCCCGCCTCCTGTAAGGACTCTATTCCATTGTCCCAGTTTCTCCGTCTCCACCGCATCTGCTCTGACGATGCCACCTTCCAAACCAGTGCTTCCGACATGGCTTCCTTTTTTCTCAACCGAGGATTCCCCTCTACTGTGGTTGACACGGCCCTCGACCGTGTCCGTTTTATCTCCCGCACTTCTGCCCTCACCCCTGCCCCTCCCTCCCGGAACCACGATAGAGTTCCCCTTGTCCTCACCTTTCACCCACCAGCCTCCACATTCAACGGATCATCCTCCGCCATTTCCGCCACCTCCAGCGTGATCCCACCACCTAACCCATCTTCCCCTCACCTCCCCTTTCAGCATTCCGCAGGGACCGCTCCCTCCGCGACACCCTAGTCCACTCCTCTACCACCCCCAGCACCTCTTCCCCTTCGCCCGGCACCTTCCCGTGCAAGCGCAGGAGAAGCTACACATGCCCTTATACCTCCCCTCTTCCCACTGTCCAGGGCCCCAAACACTCCTTCCAGGTGAAACAGCGATTTACTTGTACTTCCTGCAATTTAGTATACTGTATTCGCTGCTCACGATGTGGTCTCCTCTACATTGGGGAGATCAAACGCAGATTGGGTGACCGCTTTGCGGAACACCTCCGTTCAGTCCGTAAGGGGGACTCCGAGCTCCCGGTGGCCTGTCACTTTAATTCTCTGCTCCACTCCCACTCTGACCTCACCGTCCTCGGCCTCTTGCATTGTTCCACAGAAGCTCAGCGTAAGCTCGAGGAACAGCACCTCATCTTTCGTTTAGGCACGCTACAGCCTTCTGGACTCAACATAGAGTTCAACAATTTCAAATCATAACCACGGCCCCTATCACACATATATATATTTTATTTTTTCATCCACCCTTTTGTTTGGCCCCCTTTTTTTCTTCCCTCCCTGAAGCTGGCAGCTGTCCTTCATTCCGCCAGCGCATTTCACACTTCATCTAGCCTCAACCTGTCACATTACCACCTCCTCTTGCCTTGAATATCTCTTAATGCCTCTCACGTCTCTTAATCTCTCCTGCCTTCTATACTACCACTGACCTTCCCTTTTGTTCTTTCATCCCCTCCCCCTTTTCCCAGCATTATACTTGCTTTAAATCTATTTCATTTCCTGCTTTTTTCCAGTTCTGACGAAGGGTCTTCGACCTGAAACGTTAACTCTGTTTCTCTCTCCACGGATGCTGCCTGGCCTGCTGAGTTTTTCCAGCGTTTTCTGTTGTTATCTCCATTTTAACACTGTTACCAGTTAAATATCCGTTGCATCCAGACAACACTGAAAGCAACTTACAGTTTTGCCTTGAACTGCAGTAGAAGCAGTTAATCTTTTTAAAAGGTTCAAAGAATATGATGCCAATATGGACTACAGTTGATTCCAATAAGTTGCCTTATGGGTTACATAAGTAACTGAGATTGTCTTAAAATACAGAGGGGGAAAAATTAGTTAGTGACCATTTTGGGTTGCTAACATCGCCTGTGCGCTAAATTTAGCGCCCGGCAAAAATTAGCGCCGGTGATCGCTAACTTCAGTTTTAGTGACCCAAGAGGGAGGTGGAGCGTTAATTCAAGCGCTCCACTTCCTTCTTAAAGCGCTAACCCCAAATATTGGGGCGGTGCATTCTGCAGCGCTACGCACTGGGCCACGTTGCGCTGCCGCATGGAAGGGCTCTTCCCCTCATTAAGGGGGAGGGCCCAAGCACACAACTCTCCGGAGTGCCGGGCTGCCAGATCGCGGCACAGACAAGTAAGTCGGCTGATTTTTTTTCCCCCACCCGCCACCTCCCCTTTACTTAGCACCTATGAGCCTCCTGCTGCTCCGTTTCCGCCCCCTGAATCGGTCGCTCTCATCGCCCAGCGCAGATTCAGGGGGCGCGGGCCAATTTTGCAGGCGGGGTGAAAACGGGCCGCTGTGCACGGTGATGACATCGTCATCGCCTGCGCAGTGGAGCGGGGCGCTACCGGTTACCGCCGCCGCTAAACTCCTGCTGAATTTAGCGGGAGTCGTTAGTGGCGCCGCGCCCGGGTGAAAAGTTGTTTGCGCCCCGTTAGCGCCCCCCGCTAATGAGGCACAAATGCACCGAATTTCTAGCCCTAGAGTGGGGAGTTGAGATGGAAGAGATGTGAAGCAAGTTTTCTGCTATAGCCTGAAAATTCCAGTCAAAACTTTGCTATATTTATGAGCTCAGCTATAAGGAATAGGAATTTTTTTTCCAGTGAGGTGAGCTTCCACACATCATAGTCTGTATGTTGTGACATTGGCGGTCTCTTCTATGTTTATGCTCATGTTAAACATTAATGTATACTCATTCAGACTAATGAAGCTCTATGTCTGTAAGAATGCAGGAATGTATTGCTGCAGGAATATATAATTGTACTGTCTCTTGCAACCAATCACATCCCAAAAGTACATGTGTGTAGTGCTACATCTGATTATAATAGCAGATGCTATTGAAATGACAAGATTATTTAATAGCTACATTCATTTGCATTTCTAACAGAATAACTTGTATACTGAAATGATTAAATATTACTTTTAAAGTCATTTTTCCATCCTAATGCCAAGCCTACCATGACACAGCTGTTATTGTTCTCTTTTTCAAACCTGCATCATCTCTGCAAGTCCCCTTCACATTACCCACCCTGCACTCACACAGTCTCCCGACCCAATGCAATCCCAATCACACTAACTGGTGCCAGCCAAGACTGCAGCTCCATAACCAACACCCACCCAAGTTGCTCAAATCCTCAACTCCCATTGTTACTTACACACCAAGGGCATTCCAGAGCCTTGACCCAAACCAGAGCCTATGCCATTGTTGAGACTGTGATGGAAAGACAGTGGCTCACCTGCCACACCGGGAAATACTCCTACGTGGGATGGAGATTCTGCCCATACTTCACCCCCTCCCTGTCCATCCAGCTGCCACCCCAGGCCACCCATCATCTGAGGTAACTGTAGATATGGAATAATTCATCATCTTGTTGTACATATTGAATAATTCCTTATCTGTGAATGGATATGACACATCGGCTGGAGAGCAGGAATACATTCCCAGTTTGCATAGATTATAATCACACTAGTTGATTTCTTGTGAGAAGGGAGAGTAAGAGAGAGAAAGGAGAATAGAAGGACTAAGAGGGATGATGAAGGAAAGGTGTGAGAGGATGATGAGAATCAAGAGAGTGGAGTGGGAGGAAAGAGAAGGGAGGAAGGGAAGGCCAGCTTTTTAAACACAAAGGTAAAATTCATGAATAAAGATGGAAAGAACCAATAGATCATTAATGACAACTGCTAAAATCCCTGGGGTGAGGCTAGTGGGCAATGGCGATGGGACTGACCCAGGAACAGCGGTCAGTGGGGACGGAAGCTGAAGACTATTGGTGTTGAGCCTGAAGGTTCAATCTCAAAAAATGTGAATGAAAAATGGCCTTAAAATTAAAGGTAAAAACATATTGAGAATATAAAATAAAAATTCACTCTTTTAAAATTCAAACTTACCTCTATCCAGGCAAGGAGGCTGCAACACCAGTCGTGCTCTGGAGAGGTGAGGTCCTGAAGCTGGAATGTTGGCTGAGCTGTGGGGATCTGAAGCTGCATCTAGTTGTAGGGTTAGACCTAGAGTTTGACCATGACAGCTAATTGCTGCTCACTTTACAATGGGAAGTCCTATTGAGTCGACACCTACCATCATTACAGGGAATGGTGACAGGCACCTGTTGATATGTTAACTTTGGAAAACTCCATAGCATATGTTTAGCAATCTCTAAAGTGGACTGCATGACACATATAGAAATGTTAATGCATTATATCTTCTCCGAGCAAATGCATTTCATCAGATGTAAAGCAATGACTGTGGTGCCATAAAATGTGCAATGTTCTGTCTGTGGGTCAGCACACGCCGAACTATGCACATTAACTTATCAGGTTGCAGCTTTTTGTTAACAGATATACCGAATCCAGGAGTAGCAGGTTGGCCCTCTCAGGAACAAGCCTCTTCACAATACTGAGTATCATTACTACTTTAAGCAGGCACCGGGCCAGCTCTGGAGGGATTGCGTGATTTCTAAAAGGAAACACAGGGTGTTCTATTTCTCATGTGTGTAGAGGGGGCTGAGTCAGTGGCCTAGCTGCTGCTGAGCAGAGGTATAGTTTTGCCATACATCCTGTTGAATCATTTTGTAACTCCAAACTCATAGTTCCAAGTATGAAACCAGATACTTCAGGAGCATAACCAGGTGTACCAATCGCCTGTCTTCTTGAAGAGCATGGTGCAAACCATTGATACACATTTGTACATGTGGTGAAGCAAGGTTCTCTGCTCTGCAATGGAGAGGGAGTTGGAGCAGAGGGAGCCACTGGGCAACTGGTCTGGTAGTAGGCCAGAGGCAGGTGGCACTGAGGAGAACAGTGTCACATGACCTGCAGACAGAGCTGGCGTCCCTGGCAGATGCCTAAAACAGGCATAATGCCCCTTAAATGTATTAATCAGGAGCCTAACGCCTGTTGAAGGACTCCTCTACAAAATTAGTTTCCAGTGTTGAGAATAAAAGGAATGCAAGATTCTTCAGTGGCTCTCGCAGCCGGCAACCAAAAGTATTTTTATTTTAAACCTTTCTGTAGAGCCAGGTGGAGCAGGAATGCTCCCCCGATACCACAGTCCTGGCCATTGGTCCCCCTGTTGCCCAAGCCAATCCCCCTCCCGGAATATACCTAAATTCATGTTTCTCATTGGCCGAGCTACCTGTGGAAGCATGGCCATCAGCAGCAGCTCACGCCAAAGGTGTAGCTGAGGCCCGAGGCCCGAGGCCCAGTCTCAGGATGGTCTCAGGCCCGAGGCCCAGTCTCAGGATGGTCTCAGGCCCGAGGCCCAGTCTCAGGATGGTCTGAGGCCCGAGGCCCAGTCTCAGGATGGTCTGAGGCCCGAGGCCCAGTCTCAGGATGGTCTCAGGCCTCAATGTTCAGGTGCTCACTGCTTGCACAGCCCTAAATCTGGACCTGAAAATAGACACAAACTAATATCTACCTCACTGAGATGTAAGTATAATACATAAGTAAAACATTACAGACAGATATGGGACAGAAATAGTGTGACAGGAAAATGGATATAAAGTAAGTGGCAGGAAGTATAAGAGTGATGTTTCACATGGTGAGTCAGTGGATATCATATTATTCCATGTAATTCACAATATATTATCAGGCCCATGGAGTAATGGAAATTGGATAGTCAAATTTAATTTCCTTCACACAGTATTTCCTTGGCCCACTCCTATTTCTCATTTACATACTGCCCTCGATGACATCATCCGAAAACACAGCATCAGTTTCCACAAATACACTAACGACACCCAGCTCTACCTCACCACCATTTCTCACGACCCCTCCAATTTCTCTAAATTGTCAGACTGCTTGCCCGACATCCAGTTCTGGATAAGTAGAAATTTCCTCCAACTAAATGTTGGGAAGACTGAAGCCATTGTCTTCAGTTCCCGCCACAAACTCCGTTCCCTAGCCATTGACTCTATCCCTCTTCCTAGCATCTGTCTGAGGCTGAACCAGACTGTTTGCAACCTTGGTGTTATATTTGACCCTGAAATGAGCTTCTGACTACATAGCCGTGCCATCACTAAGACCGCCTATTCCCACCTCCGTAACATCGCCCGACTCCGCCCTGCCTCATCTGATCTGCTGCTGAAACCCTCATCCATGCCTTTGTTACCTCTAGACTTGACTATTCCAACGCACTCCAAGGCTGGCCTCCCATGTTCTACCCTACGTAAACTTGAGGTCATCCAAAACTCTGCTGCCTGTGTCCTAACTCGCACCAAGTCCCGTTTGCCCATCTCCCCTGTGCTCGCTGACTTACATTGGGTCCCAGTTAAGCAACTCCTCAATTTTAAAATTCTCATCCTTGTTTTCAAATCCCTCCATGGCCTCGCCCCTTCTTATCTCTGTAATCTCCTCGAGCCCCACAACCCCCCGAAATAGCTGCGCTCCTCTAATTCTGACCTCTTGAGCATCCCTGATTATAATCGCTCAACCATTGGTGGCCGTGCCGTCTGTTGCCTGGGCCCCAAGCTCTGGAATTCCCTGCCTAAACCTCTCCGCCTCTCTACCACGTTCCTCCTTTAAGACGCTCCTTAAAACCCACCTCTTTGACTAAACTTTTAGTCATCTGCCCTAATTTCTACTATATGGTTCCGTGTCAAATTTTGTTTTATAATGCTCCTGTGAAGCGCCTTGGGACGTTTTACTCTGTTAAAGGAGCTATATAAATAAAAGTTGTTGTTGTTGTATTGTGATAATGTTAGTGATAATTTAAAGCTCGAATTCCATGATCATGTGCACCTTTGTGATTTTCCAGCGCATGGAATGTTTAAAAGTTCTACCTTATAATGTATATGTATATATGTATTGCTGTGCTGGTATATTCAGTATGATTTGTATGGAATATTTTGTATATAAATATCTTTGGAGAAAGGGTGAAAACAGGCACTATGTGGGTGCTCTGCTAATAAGACATGCCTGTTTAAAAGTCTAGTTTTAGCCTGCAATTTTCAGCTTAATTGATGATTACCATGACTTGAATGTGCCTGCAGGCGCTAAAACGGACACCTGCAGGTATAGCACTCACACGCTGATTTGGAGAAATTTTCGTGGCGCTGTATATGTAGCCTCCACGCACCCAGTTCCACTGAAGGTGTGGAATCCATTGGCTGACACACAATGGGATGATTCAGAATGGTTCAAGGATCGAGGGAGTGGGCGCACAGGTTCTCGGATACAGCACTGGAGGTGCTGGTGGAGGAGGTCCAGAGGAGGAGGGATGTCCTGTATCTGCGAGGGGGAATGAGCCCACTTCGACCTCATGTCCCTTCTGTGCCTCTCCCCTGCAGCAACTGGTGCTGCTCTGCCTGACCTCATCTCCTCCTCCCATTCCTCCTCCAGAACAAGGGGGACCCCTAGCAAGATGCCCATGACCAAGTACCCCCGTTCCCTGGTGATTCTTATAAGGTCTCAAATAAGATAGAGTAGCACAGCACTCACACTCTTTAGGTGAAGTCGTCAGAGAATTTCTGGAATAAATGTTAATAGAGTGTTAGTGAAGTCTTGATAAAGTTTCCCAGAAATTTTCCCAATATGTCTTAAAAGTCCTCTTCAAAATGCAGTGTAGTCAATCCATCTCCAGCAGCAAGTAAACAGTGAAAGCTGAGCGTGGCTTTAAGTAGTGCACAAAATCCTCAGCAATGACTTGTTTACTCCTGTTCAGCTGGTCGCTGTTAGGAGAGGTCATTAATTGCAGCGCTAGCCAGCAAAATGGTGTGCAGTCTCTTTAATGAGCGCTAGCCTGCAATTTAATTGTCAATCAGAGCCTTAATGGTCCTTAGGGCAGCTGTTCCTAGCGAGTGCTTCAACTCCTTTACAAAGATGGTGCCATGCGCTAAACCGGCGTTGCAGCTCAAGACTCCATCTTGGCCACCTCGAAGGTTCTTTAGCATCTAAAGTACCCGGGAAAAATTGTCCCATTGTCTTTTATATATTTGTGTGTGTTTGTTTGAATGCTGGGGGAAGGTTGTGGTTATGTTGAAGAATGGCTGACAGTGGGTGTGTCATAAAGCAAATTGTTTAAGTGGAAGATTTGTTTTCAAAGGGAATTAAGTTGTGTTCGATATAAAAGCAGAAAATGCTGGAAAAACTCAGCAGGTCAGGCAGCATCTGTGGAGAGAGAAACAGAGTTAACGTTTCAGGTCTCTGACCTTCTGTCAGAACTGGAAAAAGTTAGAGATATAATAGGTTTTAAGCAAGTGCAGAGGCCGGGAAAGGGTGGAGGGGAGGAAGGAACAAAAGGGAAGGTCTGTGATAGGGTGGAAGGCAGGAGAGATTAAATGACAAAAGGTATGATTGTATAAGGCAAAAGGAAATGATAATAGGACAAGTAAAGAAACAAAAGATGGGTCGAGAAGAGGTGTAAATGGGAATAGCAGAATCATCAACAGCTGCCTTCTGAAAATTGAGGGCAGAGGTTATGATCTGTTGTGTTAGAGTTTGCTATGTGAAGCTGCATGTGATTAATGGAGGGGGAAGGTTGAGGAGTTTGGATTGATTAGTGAGGAGTCAGCAAAAAATAAGGCAGGAAAGAGGAAGGAAGAATGGGGTCTTAAAGTACTGGGCAAGGGTCTTTTCTCTTTTATTCATTCTGGGGATGTGAGTGTTACTTGCAAGGCCACCTCAGAGGGCAGTTAAGAATCAACCACACTGCTGTGGGACTGGAGTCACATATAGGTCAGACCGGGTAAGGACATCAAGGTTCCTTCCCTGAAGGTCATCAATCATCCAGTTGAGTTTTTCTGACAATCCGACAGTTTCATGGTCACTTTCACTGATACCAGCTTTTTATTTTCAGATTTTTAAAACTGAATTCAAATTCTCCAACTCCATGGTTGAACTCACATTCAAGTTATTCGGCCAGGTCTCCGGATTACTAATCCAGTAAAATAACCACCAAAGTACCATACCAAGTGTATCCTGGAGTGTGGTAACACTGAGTGGGGTCTTGAAGTACTGGGCCAGGGACCTGGAGTGTGGTAAGACTGAGTGGGGATTACCAGAATATGGTAATGTTATGTAGAAGAGCCCAGGGTTTTTCAGCACTGGGAAGTTGTGTGTGGGCCATGATAGCATTGAAGAAAAGGAAGAAAGACTTGCGTTTATATAGGGCCTTTCACGACTTCAGAATATAAGAACATAAGAATTAGGAGCAGGAGTAGGCCATACGGCCCTTCGAGACTGCTCCACCATTCAATAAGATCATGGCTGATCTTCGACCTCAACTACACTTTCCCGCCTGATCCCTATATCCCTTGATTCCCCTAGAGTCCAAAAATCTATCTCAGCCTTGAATATACTCAACGATTCAGCATCCACAGCCCTATGGGGTAATGAATTCCAAAGATTCACAACCATCTGAGTGAAGAAATTCCTCCTCTTCTCAGTCTTAAATGGCCGACCCCTTATCCTGAGACTATTCTCCCTAGTTCTAGACTCTCCAGCTGGGGAACCAACCTCTCAGCATCTATCCTGTAAATCCCCCTCAGAATCTTATATGTTTCAATGAGATCATCTCTCATTCCTCTAAACTCCAGAGAGTATAGGCCCAATCTACTCAA
This sequence comes from Squalus acanthias, assembly GCA_030390025.1. NCBI lineage: Eukaryota > Metazoa > Chordata > Chondrichthyes > Squaliformes > Squalidae > Squalus > Squalus acanthias. Next base: position 59,142,264 of record CM059428.1, on the reverse strand, counting down.
TCTCTCCTCATAGGACAACCCTCTCATCCCAGGGATCAATCTAGTGAACCTTCGTTGCACCGCCTACAAGGCATGTATGTCCTTTCTCAGATAAGGAGACCAAAACTGTGCACAGTACTCCAGGTGTGGTCTCACCAAAGCCCTGTATAATTGTAGTACCTTACTCTTGTACTTCAACCCTCCAGCAATAAAGGCCAACATGCCATTTGCCTACCTAATTATTTGCTATACCTGCATGCTAACTTTCTCTGATTCCTATACGAGGACACCTAAATCTCTCTGAACACCAATATTTAATAGTTTCTCACCATTTGAAAAATATTCTGTTTTTCTATTCTTCCTACCAAAGTGAATAACCTCATATTTCCCCACATTATATGCCATCTGCCACCTTATTGCCCACTCACTTAGCCTGTCTATATCCCTTTGCAGGCTCTTTGTGTCCTCCTCACAGCTTACTTTCCCACCTAGCTTTGTATCATCAGCAAACTTGGATACATTGCACTCGGTCCCTTCATCTAAGTCATTAATATAGATTGCAAATAGCTGAGGCCCAAGCACTGATCCTTGCACCACCCCACTAGTTACAGCATGCCAACCGGAAAATGACCCATTTTTCCCTATTCTCTGTTTTCCGTCTGTTAACCAATCCTCTATCCATGCTAATATATTACCCCCAACCCCATGAGCCTTTATCTTGCACAGTAACCTTGGCACCTTATCAAATGCCTTTTGGAAATCCAAATATGCTACATCCACTGGTTTCCCTTTATCTACCCTGCTAGTTAGATCCTCAAAAAACTCTAATAAGTTTGTTAAACACGATTTCCCTGTCATAAAACCATGTTCACTCTGCCTAATCATATTATGATTTTCTAAGTGCCCTGTTACCACTTCCTTAATAATGGATTCCAGCATTTTCACAACGACTGATGTCAGGCTAACTGGCCTGTAGTTCCCTGTTTTCTCTCCCCCTCCTTTCTTGAATAGCAGGGTTACATTTGCTACCTTTCAATCTGCTGGGACCGTTTTAGAAGGTTCTATGAGGTTAGTAATTAACCCTGTCTCATTACACAATACAAGATCTAAAGTAGCCTGTCCCAAAGTGCTTCACAGCCAGTCTATTATGAATGTTGAGGGCCCAGATTCTGGAAGTGCCAGAGAAGTCCTTGGATCTGGTAGGATTGTGGAGGGGTGTCCCAGATTCTGGTAGTATTGGGCGAGGGAACCTGGGGAGTGACAGCTTGGTGGGTGGAGCAGGATGGAGAGTCAGTATGTCCTTCCCCTCATCTTATGTGCCTCGTCTCCCCTCACAACCCACCAGTGCCAGTTCCAAGATCTGCTCCAGTCTCATCTCACATCATTAACTTAGCCACATAAAGGTGCATATAATCAATGGCTTGGCACCTAATGTGTAAAATTAGCTAAATCACAGCTCAGTATAACAAATAGAGAAATTGAAGCATGAGAGAAAACTATGATGGCAATAACATGGCACAAAATCGAGACAGGAAAATTGTTACAGGAAGTGTCACATTCACAGCAATTGCGCACACACACAAGACTTTTAAAATAATAGTACAGTAATAGATCTCTTGTTGCATTGCTCATGGTGAGTCAGAGGATAAATTTAAGTGTGAAAGCTGAAGTGTGAAGTTTGAGATGTCACAGCTAAAGCGTGACGGGATGTGACTGTGACACTTGCAGGGAATGTTTGCTAGATGCAAAACTTTTAATATATTATAGATATTTAAACATCAGGATTTCTTCTTTTTCATCTTTCTTTATTTGCCAGCAGGGACTACATGGAAGACAGGAACATGCAGCAGGTTTCCACAATCAAACCATATGATTTGACAAGCAGTGACATTGGGGTTTATTTTATCAACTGAAGTAAGGAGAATATAGTAGCTTCTATAGAACAACGATATTGGTGCAGGAAACAAAGCCCAAATTCCCAAATAAAAGCAAATGAAAAAAAACCTACAAGAAGGACAGAAAAGAAAGACAACCAAAAGATCAGACAGCAGCAAATTGTTTCACCGAATGTGTAGCAGTCACCCCACCCACAGAACTCAGAAATTGCCAGGTGACTGAATCACATCATCACACTCATCATCACTATACACATGGGAGCATTTGATGAGAGTAAGTCCCATTACAATGACCAATATTTTCATAATTTGCAAAAATATTTTGAAGATTATTACTGATGTTACTAGATGTATGATATAGGGGTTAAGCTTCTGCAATGATCATGATAGTGGGGGAACATTGGATTGCAGGTTTTGTACCCATTTGAATGATACACATCTGACCCCAACGAATCTTCACGACTTGGACCTAATAACTTATTCTAAGCAAGCTCTCAGCATGTGATTCATAATTCACAGGCAGTCTCTGATACGGGTGTGGGGGTAGGGTGGCCAATGGCCACGTACCATATTGGACGGTTTGGAACCCATTTTTCAGATGTAAAATGGGTGCAGCGTCATCAAATTTCTAGGTCTACATGATCACATCAGTAGGAGGATGCAGGTATTTACTGAGCCCTGACTAGATTTGTTAGGAACCTGCCTCTATCTGAGACTTGCTATAACCTAATCCATTGGGTAAAGTATCGGAGAAGTGCCAAGTTGTCTATAAAACCCAACAACATCATAAATGTCAACAGTAAATTGTACTAATAAAAGAAGGAACACCATAATGACCACACAAGATGGCACAGAAACTGACAACAATCAATACATAGCTGAACTCCAGGCCACTGAGTTGAAAGTAGACTCAATATAATTAAGTATTTCACCTCTGACATGTTACCTCAGCATGGTCAAATAACTAATAATAAAGACAATATCCAGGCATTTCTACAGTGAGTACCAGAGCTAGAGGCGACAGTCAAATACCTTGTGGTCCACAGTGATGATTTAGGTCACAAAGGAATAACATCCATTTTGAAGGATTGACTGAAGGCAATGCACACAGTTAAGACAAAATGCTCATTTAAAGTCAGAGTCTTGCCATTAGCAACTGTTTTAAAAATCAAACCATCCGGTTTATTTCTGGTCTGATACATTCTGCTTACTGTTACCATTATATTGTGTTACATTTTAATTTTGTGTGAATAATTTAAAAATCCTTTTTCATTAAACAGTGAACACTAATGAGATTGTGTTACAGTCTCACAAAAAAAATTATTGAAACCTAATTGTGTAAGTTAGCTGAAATAACATTAGTAGAGATAAGGTCAGTGGGGGCCACAATTAGAAAGCAGCCTCGGGAACATTTCTGGCATAAGTGCTGGAAAGGGGTTTGAAAATGGGTAGAATCTGGTTGTTCCAGGATACTATCTTGTTCAGAGGAATCTGGGGAATTCCGGTGGGGAGGGGGTTGTGGGTGGTTCTATAGCCTGCTCCTAACATCAAGGAAGCGTGGCTGAGGGGGTTTCTGGGCTTGCTCAGGTTCCATTATGAGCGTTTCAAAGTGCAGGAGGGAGCAAGTAATCAATTCTGAAAGGGATCGATTACCTTCCAGCGATGGCTCAACAGCTCCTTTGAAAGCTACATGGTCAGGACGCACTATATCTGGGCTGACGCTTCCTGGATCTCCTGTGCTGCGTCAGAGCAACATAGTACCACTCTGATTCCAGGCCTCTGTCAGGGCAGATGTACCTTCACAAGCACTGTCGGCCCATCCTGATTTTTGATTGACTCCCTGTCCCCGCAGTTTGGGACTGGGTCGATAACAAGCTCCATTGGCAGCTGGGAGTTCTGCTCCATCACATGTCCACCAGCTGAGTGGGCCTCCTGGAATTTCAAGTCCAATGTTTCATTTGGGATCATTTGTGTATCAAGTTGAATAGAGATAGTTAGCTAAGGGACAAAGTCCGCAAAATCAACAACTGTATAGATTTCCTAATGGCATTGAAAATTCCTGTGCCAAAAACATTCACTTTACGTTCCAAATCCATCAGAAGTACGTTTAGGTAAGACTGCGTCTTGTGGTGAATTTGTCCCAGCATACGGGTAGAATTTTAATAAGCACTTACCCTTGTGTGCTGTGGTGCTGAACGTTAAATGAACCATGATTATGACTTTTGTGCGACACTATAACAACAACACAACTGAACTAGGAATGAATTTTGGAGCAACCCATTGCTTACATATCATTATACAAAAAGGGCAGGAAAAGACCTTTAGGCCTATTAGATCTGCCCAATCCAAAAACAGTGCAATCACATACACCTTAATTAAGGAGAGCCAACACGGATTTGTAAAAGGCAGATCGTGTTTGACTAATCTAATTGAATTTTTTGATGAAGTAACAGAGAGGATAGATGAAGGGAATGCAATGGATGATGTCGACATGGATTTTGACAAAGTACCACAAAGAAGGCTGGTTAACAAAATTGGAATAGATGGGTCAGTGGCAGCTTGGATAAGGAATTGGCTTAAGGACAGAAAACAGCGAGTTGTGGTAAATGGCTGTTTTTCAGACTGGAGGATGGTAGACAGTGGTGTTCCCCAAGGGTCAGTGCTGGGGCAACTGCTTTTTTTGATATATATATATATTGGAATAGAGTAGAATTTCTAAATTTGCCGATGACACCAAACTTGGGGGTATGGCAAACAGTGATGATGATGTGAAGGAATAAGCCATATAAACTATTCAGAAAAATACACCATGCTATGAAAGAATTCTGGCCTTATTAAAACATGACAAACTGGGTTTGGAAATCTAGAAACCTAAACTATGAAAAAGCTGTAACAGCATTCTGGCCATAGAGATAAGATAGTTGTTGACACTGAATCAATAACCTTATTGAAACAGAAGGTTAAAGGCTCCCGACAGTCTGAACCTTTCAGAACAAGACAATAGCTCACCCAGTACAAGGTGTTCTAATTTACACTTCGTAAAGAAGCACAAACATCTGCCCTAGTAAAAATGACATCAAATAAAGCGCACCTGCTGTTACATCGTTTTTTATGGTAAGCTTGGAACACCTAGAAGAGAGACATGGTTCTGTAATGCTAGCAGCTGAGGTAACTAAGAATTGCAGAAGTCAGCAGAAAAATGACTAGAGATAATTAGCTTACATCAGCAGAAAATCTTAAAGGAAATACCACTGAAAAAGGGTATAAATATTGAACTCTCAAATGGGATAGTAGACTCGTTGTAAAGGGGCAAAGCGATTCTCAGCTTCAGAGGCAGGCTCTGTAAGTCTCCAACTCTTTGTACCTTGGGGATCAAAGGTACTGTATTTGATTTTGGTGGATATCCTGAATAAAACTAAGAATTGTAAAACTGTAGCGAGGTTAAGATTTGAGAGTAAAGATCTCTGATAATAAGATTGTAAAGCTTTCTCTTTTTGGAACTGTTAATGTTGCGATTGACTCACCAACTGTAAATTAAATGTCGGTTCTTTAATAAATCTATATATTTTTAGAATTGTCTCACATAATACTTCTGTATCAAACTCGCAAACTCAATCTCTGTACACTCTGGTGAGGAGTTGCAGAATTCTGGGGGAGTTTTCTGGACCCTCATAATATACGGAATGTCACAGTCTAGCTAAACTTATTAAAAGTGCTATCTGGAGGACGGTAACATTTTCAGGTTGTTCCTTTCCTTTAGGGAGAGATAGTCCGGACCTTTAGACCCAATTAAGCATCTTTAGGATTCGGCTACCTCAAACATTAGTTGAAAGTGAACGTCTGAGGAATACGCTTGATCTGGTGTAGCCCTAAAGGGGCTAGGACTAGTAATTATCCCTTCAATGATACCAATCGACTGCAATAGGACATAGAAAGGCTAGCAGAATGGGCAGATAAGTGGCAGATGGAATTTAATACAGAGAAGTCTGAGATTATGCATTTTGGCAGAAGGAACAGGGAGAAGCAATATACACTTAATGGCACAGTTTTAAAGAGTGTGCAGGGACAGAGGGATCTGGGAGTTAATGTGCATAGGTCCCTGAAGGTGGCGGGACATATTGAGAGAATGGTTAGCAAAGCATATGGGATCTTGGGCTTCATAAATAGAGGTATTAAGTACAAAAGTAGAGAAGTTATGCTGAACCTTCATAAAGCGCTGGTTAGGCCACAACTGGATTATTACGTCCAGTTCTGGTCACCACACTTTAGGAAGGATGTGAAGGCACTTGAGAGGGTGCAGAGGAGATTTACCAGAATGGTTCCGGGGATGGGGGAATCTTAGCTACAAGAACAGGTTGGAAAAGCTGGATTTGTTTTCATTAGAGCAAAGGAGGTTGTGGGGTGATTTGATAGAGGTGTACAAGATTATGACGGGTTTGGATAGGCTGGATGGGGAAAGGCTGTTCCCATTAGTTGATGGTACAAGGACCAGGGGACACAGATTTAAGGTTTTGCGCTATGAGGAAAAAGTTTTTTACGCAGCGAGTGGTGAGGACCTGGAACTCGCAGCCGATGGAAGTGGTGGAAGTGGACACACTCAATGTTTTCAAGGGGAGACTGGATAGGCACTTGAGGGAAATAAACTTGCAGGGCTACGGGGATAGAGCGGGGGAATGGGACTGACTTGATTGCTCTACAGAGAGCTGGCAAGGAATCGATGGGCCGAATGGCCTCCTTCTGCGCCGTTATGACTCTATGACCAATGATCCATCTCCTAACCTCCTGGGAGAGGCAGAAAACCAGAAGAAAATGTTTGCAGCCAATTCAGGAAAAACTTGAGAAATTATTCTCCAACTCCCGAAGGCAATCAAGCAAAATTCCAAGAAAATGCAGCAGCCCAAAATGCCTCTTTATTGGTAGTTAATTCGCAACGCAGCCTTTTTAACTGGAAATGTCCTCTTCATTCAGGAACTTGAGTTTCTTTTTAAATGACTGCAGTAAATCCATACCTACTGCACCATATGTTGTAAATTTATTCTTTGGACAATTTTATATAAATTTGTATATACGCAGTTGATTCTTAATGCCCTTTGAGTAACTGTTCTTGAACCGAACTGCAGTGGTTCAAAAAGACAGCTCACCATCACCGTTTCAAGGGCAACTAGAGATAGGAAATAAATGTCGGCCTTGCCAGCGACACCTATATCCCAAGAATGAATTAAAATCTAGTGTTGGACAATAAATACTGTCTTGCCAGTGTCACAAAAACAAATGAAATAAATCTCATGCTTGGACTACACATATCTTATCTACCAATTAGGATTTAGTACTTTCATAAAGTCTTACAGTATATATAAATTTATTGGTTTTATATATTTAATACATAATTCATTCATTGCCCTGTGATATTGTGACGTACCTGAATTCCCCCCTCATGTTTGAGGGGCTGTTATTGATTAGCTGCTTGTTCTTCTGGACAGTCCAGTGAAAAGGATGCAAGGCTCCTCCTTCTGTCTGGCTCCTGTACTACACAAAGCACAGAACCTTTTCAGGCCCTGCGCCACTGGCAGGGCCTTGCACACAGCGGGCAACTTACCAGCGATATTAATGGGCAGAAAATCATTGGCAACACACCTGCAATTTTCTAAGAAGCCATCTACTATGTACAATATGCACAGTATGCACAACTTTTATCAGTAAACTCCTTGTTGCAACCTTTCTTGGCCATTCTGACCTGTGATACTGCGTTAAGATTTCTAACAGATCCCCTCCATAATTTTCCAGCAGCTATGATATTGTAGGCCTTTTTACTTGTGCTAAATTTCTACTTTTTGCATTGCACCACTTCCTGGGTGAGGAACATTTTTTTTGTTGCTTTCCATCACTCGAACATCTGGTAATTTTTGACCTCCCTATTAATTCACATTCTCAGTTTGGGCCATAAATATTTCACAAGCATCATTTGCTGATGATTTTAAATGAGTCAAATCCACGTGATTTGCCAGTTGTGTATAGAGATGGCTATTCGCACTGTGAGAAGACCAATGTGCATATTTGGTGAGTGTTGACATATCGATTAGCATCCAAATTTGAGCATAGCGATTGTAAGATTAGCCATTTTCAGCATATAAAAGTTACATAAACCACTCACGTTTAGGTTAGGCATCTTAATGCATAAATAACACACGCATATAAATATAAAATGACTAGGAATCATGGATAGCAGCTAAGGATCATGAAATAACCAAGTTAAACCTCCCAGAATGCAGAATGACAGGCTGAGCGAGGTAATGCTGAAAGCTGGTTGCGTTACAAGTTTCAAACATTTGTTTTAGACAAGATAAAGACGACGTAGAGAATGCGTAGAGGATATGTTGAGCATATTTAGACATTGGGTAGGTCAAGATAAAAGGGGCTGTGTATGCACAGGCCCTGAGCTAAAGGGAGCTGTGTACACACAGGCCCTGAGCTAAAGGGGCTGTGTACACACAGACCCTGAGCTAAAGGGGTGTTGAGTACACACAGGCCCTGAGCTAAAGGGGCTGTGTACACACAGGCCCTGAGCTAAATGGAGCTGTGTACACACAGGCCCCGAGCTAAAGGGAGCTGTGTACACACAGGCCCTGAGCTAAATGGAGCTGTGTACACACAGGACCTGAGCTAAATGGAGCTGTGTACACACAGACCCTGAGCTAAAGGGGTGTTGAGTACACACAGGCCCTGAGCTAAAGGGGCTGTGTACACACAGGCCCTGAGCTAAATGGAGCTGTGTACACACAGGCCCCAAGCTAAAGGGAGCTGTGTACACACAGGCCCCGAGCTAAAGGGAGCTGTGTACACACAGGCCCTGAGCTAAAGGGAGCTGTGTACACACAGGCCCCGAGCTAAAGGGAGCTGTGTACACACAGGCCCTGAGCTAAAGTGGGGTTGAGTACACACAGGCCCTGAGCTAAAGGGAGCTGTGTACACACAGGCCCCGAGCTAAAGGGGGCTGTGTACATACAGGCCCTGAGCTAAAGAGGGCGGTGTACACACAGGCCCTGAGCTAAAGGGGGCTGTGTACACACAGGCCCTGAGCTAAAGGGGGCTTGTGTACACACAGGCCCTGAGCTAAAGGAGGCTGTGTACACACAGGCCCTGAGCTAAAGGGGGCTGTGTACACACAGGCCCTGAGCTAAAGGGAGCTGTGTACACACAGGCCCAGAGCTAAAGGGGGCTTGTGTACACACAGGCCCTGAGCTAAAGGGGGCTGTGTACACACAGGCCCTGAGCTAAAGAGGACTGTGTACACACAGGCCCTGAGCTAAAGGGGGCTGTGTACACACAGGCCCTGAGCTAAAGGGGGCTTGTGTACACACAGGCCCTGAGCTAAAGGGGGCTGTGTACACACAGGCCCTGAGCTAAAGGCGGCTCGTGTGCACACAGGCCCTGAGCTAAAGGTGGCTCGTGTGCACACAGGCCCTGAGCTAAAGGCAGCTCATGTAAACACTGGCCCTGAGCTAAAAGCAGCTCGTGTACACACAGGGAATGGTAGCATAGTGGTAATGTCACTGAGCTAGTAATCCAAAAGCCTAGACTAATGATCCAGAGACATGAGTTCAAAATCCCACCACGTCAACTGGGGAATTTAAATTCAGTTATTTGAATAAATCTAGAATTGAAAAAAAAGCTAGTAGGAAACCAGGAAAATATTGGATTGTTATAAAAACTGGTTCACTAATGTCCTTTAGGGAAGGAAATCTGCTGTCCTTACCTGGTCTGGCCTATATGTGACCCCAGACCCACAGCAATGTGGTTGACTCTTAACTGCCCTCTGAAATGGTCTAGCAAGTCACTCAGTTGTAACTAACCGCTACGAAACAAAATAATACGAATAAAACTGGACGGACCACCCAGCACCGGCTACGGACATGGCAACGGCACACCCAGCCCAGTCAACCCTGCAAAGTCCTCCTCACCAACATCTGGGGACTTGTGCCAAAATTGCGAGAGTTGTCCCACAGACTAGTCAAGCAACAGCCTGACATAGTCATACTCACAGAATCATACCTTTCAGCCAATGTCCCAAACTCCTCCATCACCATCCCTGTCCCACCGGCAGGACAGACCCACCAGGAGTGGCGGCATAGGGGTATACAGTCGGGAAGGAGTGACCCTGGGAGTCCTCAACATTGACTCCGGACCCCATAAAGTCTCATGGCTTCAGGTCAAGCATGGGCAAGGAAACCTCCTGCCCTCCCTCCACTTGGAAGAAACACTGAGAGTAGCAAGGGCACAGAATGTACTCTGGGTGGGGGACTTCAATGTCCATCACCAAGAGTGGCTCGGTAGCACCACTACTGGCCAAGTCCTGAAGGACATAGCGGCCTGCGAGGGCTGGTGAGAGAACCAACACGAGGGAAAAACCTACTTGACCTCGTCCTTACCAATCTACCTGTCGCAGATGCATCTGTCCATGACAGTATTGGTAGCAGTGACCACCGCACAGTCATTGTGGAGACAAAGTCCCATCTTCACACTGAGGACCCCCTCCATCGTGTTGGCACTACCACTGTGCTAAATGGGATAGATTCAGAACAGATCTAGCAGCTCAAAACTGGGCTGTGGGCCATTAGCAGCAGCAGAATTGTATTCCACCACAATCTATAACCTCATGGCCCGGCATATCCCTCACTCTACTATCACCATCAAGCCAGGGGACCAACCCTGGTTCAATAAGGAGTGTAGAAGAGCATGCCAGGAGCAGCACCAGTGTACCTAAAAATGAGGTGCCAACCTGGGGAAATGCAATACAGGACTACATGCATGCTAAAAACCAGAAGCAGCATGCTATAGACAGGGCTAAGAGATCCTCACAATCAACGGATCAGATCATAGCTCTGCAGTCCTGCCACATCCAGTCGTGAATGGTGGTGGACCATTAAACAACTAACGGGAGGAGGAGGCTCCATGATTATCCCCATCCTCAATGATGGTGGAGCCCAACACGTGAGTGCAAAAGCTGAAGCGTTTTCAGCCAGAAGTGCCGAATGGATGATCTATATTGGCCTACTCCTGAGGTGCCAGTCTTCAGCCAAGTCGATTCAATCCACGTGATATCAAGAAATGGTTCAGCGCACTGGATACAGCAAAGGCTATGGGCCCTGACAACACCCTGAGCTAAACGGGCTGTGTACACACAGGCCCTGAGCTAAAGAGGGCTGTGTACACACAGGCCCTGAGCTAAAGGCACTCACGTACACACAGACCCTGAGCTAAAGGGGGCTGTGTACACACAGGCCCTGAGCTAAAGAGGGCTGTGTACACACAGGCCCTGAGCTAAAGGCACTCACGTACACACAGACCCTGAGCTAAAGGGGGCTGTGTACACACAGGCCCTGAGCTAAAGGGGGCTGTGTACACACAGATCCTGAGCTAAAGAGGGCTCGTGTACACACAGACCCTGAGCTAAAGAGGGCTCGTGTACACACAGACCCTGAGCTAAAGGGGGCTCGTGTACACACAGGCCCTGAGCTAAAGGGGGCTGTGTCCACACAGGCCCTGAGTTAACGGGAGCTGTGTACACACAGGCTCTGAGTTAAAGGGGGCTGTGTACACACAGACCCTGAGCTAAAGGGGCTCGTGTACACACAGTCCCTGAGCTAAAGGTGGCTCGTGTACACACAGGCCCTGAGCTAAAGGGAGCTGTGTACACACAGGCCCTGAGCTAAAGGGGGCTGTGTACACACAGACCCTGAGCTAAAGGGAGCTGTGTATACACAGGCCCTGAGCTAAAGGGAGCTGTGTACACACAGATGTTGAATTAAAGGGGGCTGTGTATGCACAGGCCCTATGTTAAAGAGGCTCATATACACCTAGGCCCTGAGTTAAAGGGGGCTGTGTACACACAGGCCCTGAGCTAAAGGTGGCTCGTGTACACACAGACCCTGAGCTAAAGGTTGCTGTGTACACACAGACCCTGAGTTAAAGGGGGCTCGTGTACACACAGGCCTGAGCTAAAGGGGGCTGTGTATGCACAGGCCCTGAGTTAAAGGTGGCTCGTGTACACACAGACCCTGAGTTAAAGGGGGCTGTGTACACACAGGCCCTGAGCTAAAGGTGGCTCGTGTACACAATCCGATAAGGGGTCAAGGAATGTGAATAACAAATTCTGATAAGGGACAGCTTGCTTAAGAAGAGGGGCACAAAGAATCTTAGTTTTACACTTGACTTTATAGAGAGAGAGACAGACAGACAGACAGACAAGCAGCCATCTGAGGGATATGGTTTTTATCCAAAGCAAGACTAATAGGTAGTATCATTTTCTTCTTTGTAATGCTTTTGCCTTAAACATTGTGTGTGTTGATACTTGATTAAATTAAATAAAGGATTAATCGCAGCCATATTGGCATTAAGTCTGAATCGATCTTAACCGATATACCCTCAACAAATGTAACCATTGAAATTTGTACAAAAGTAGCGAATATTGGGGGTGAAGTTCAACTTGCACGGGGACGCAAAATGGGCGTGATTGCATCTGCCGCCAGTTATACGCCCCCACCCGATACTCAGTTCTGTTGAAGTTAATGGAACTGAGTATCGGCCCGGATGTACAATGTGCAGCAGATGCGGTATCAATCGTTTTGCGCCCCCGGCCAAATTGAATCGCACCCCCATTGTGTCCTGATTTTTTAAAAAACTCTTGTAATGGAAAAATTGTTCCTTATGTATTGCCCATTTTGTTATTACCCTGTTATTCACAGAAGAACACACCTTCATAGAAGAACACAATGACATTTCAAATCACATTGTGCAACAAATAAACCCACACTAGAAAAGCATTAAAAAAATTGGCCTACTATGTTGCTGTATCACAGATCAAATCATAATCATTTTCAGCCATGTACCAAATTTGTGTAACAGGAAACAGAACAGTCCTCAAAATACAGCTACAAAAGATATTTTAAAAATGTAAGGTCACATGGATCAGATCAGCAAGGTCAAAATTTGAACTACTCTGTCCAGGAAATGTCTGGTCAGGGATTTTGCAGCACAGCTGTCGTGTAGGAAATAAACCACTGATAGTTATCATTAGTAGTGTAATATTCAATCTATTCTATTCTATTTCATAAACAAGGAAGCACTATTTTATAACCATGTTTACAGTTTTTGTTTGGAAATGTGCCAGTTAACAGCAGTTGTCCAGGCAGTTTTCTACTGTGGACTTGGGTCCACTGGGAACTGGACTGAGACTGTCAAAACTCATTTCACTTAGGAGTCTTAACAGCCCTCGGAGAGAGCAGAGCTTCATCCCCTAGTGTCTGGGCTGAATTTGAATTCCAGTTCAAAAGGTCAAAGGGTAGTGTTCTAACACACTATACCACCTGAACCTCAGTAAAGATTTCCTTTTTGTGCATGCCGCTGGACTGACTGTCCTTCCATTCTTGCTTCTGTGTTGTTTCACATACGTGACTTATTATTGTTTCTTTGGCAAAATAATGCTGCCATGAGCATTACAATACAAATATCAGTACGTGGAATAAAGGTGCCCTTTTGAACAGCTAGGCAGCTCTGATATCTCTGGTTACCCAGCCTATCCATGATACCATTGCCTCACTGGCACCATCCACCAATATTTGGCAGGGACCAGATACTCAGCAATAGCAAAGTCAAAATTGAATATTATAGTTATTCTGTACAATGCTACTTATTGATCCTGACAAATATAGCCTGGGGTTCCTTTCTCTCCCTTCGTTTACTGATCTCTGCCAGACTCCAATCAGCTCGCTAGATGGTGCATTGTGTGGAAACTTGATGGTTCCCTCTAGAATGAATAGGGGAAGGGAAAGCAGGCAAAAATATACACAGAATCATGCATCCTCGTGACTTATCAAAAAGGAGCAAAGAGACTGTTCCAGGGGGGACTGCAAAACAGACAAATGTTCCTCATGTCTGTGCAAATTTGGGGGTTAGACTTCTTCACACCAGCTCATAGACCTTGCAGTGTGTTTTCCCAGGAGACAAGAAGCTTGCACCATCCACCTTTGGTAAGCAGCATCTATGAAATTGAATCCTGAGCTGTTGCAAGACACTCAGGGCTGGATTTTGTCTTGGGGTCGGGTTGGGGTCGTGTAATCCGCATTTCGTGTTTCCCCCCCGACTCCAGATTAATGTGGATGCCTGATGCAATTTTGACTTAATTGGGCAATTGAGTTGGAGCATGTGAGAACCCATGAACTAATTAGTGTTTTCAGTCTGAAAGCCGCCTCTGATGATGTCATCATTGCTGACTGTCTAGTCTCAGAGACTGTTGGTGAGAGAGGACCTGCCTGGCTTGCTTTTGATGTGAGTGGACCTGGATGCAAAAATGGGGGTGGTGGTGGTGTAGAGGAGAGAGAGAGAGAGAGAGAGAGAGAATTTTTTGCCAAGCAAGTCCTCCCAGGCAGTCTCTGAAGACCTTTAATGCAGCAGCATCAGAGGCGGCGTTCAGACATAATACTACTACCTTCATCACATCTCCGTTGTAATAGTGGACCTGCAGCCGATAGTCAGCTATCCACTTGTGCTCCCGCCAGGTTTCACTGGTGTGTTTCACACCAGGCGTGCTTCACGTCAGAAGAGGGTTAAACTAGCTACAGCATTTCAAAATGGCATTACAGAGCCAATTTAGAGCTTGTTAAGGGCTTTAATGGCCTCTCCCGCCTCTTGAAGGCGGGACGGAGTCGGGAACCCCGCGACTGATTCTGTCAAAATTGCGTGGAGGCGGGATGGAGTCGGGATGGGGTCGGAAACCCCGACCCCGCAAATTTAACCCCCCACACGCCTCCAAACCCGACTCCATGGGTCATTCAAAATCCAGCCCTGATACTCTGGATCACTGCCCACCAACAGTTTGACAATCTGTTGCAAACCGAGATTCCCCTACCTCACCCATACACCATACCACAGCCTGTGTCTGCTCCTATACTTCCAAACTATGAGCCTCCAGCTGGCGTGCTTCTCATCTGGTGCCTGTGGAAGTGGTACTGAAAGAGAGTGCTGTGCTGTTGGATCTTGCTTAGTCCAGCCTTAGGATTTACCTTTTCCATGACATTTTGAGTAAGTGACATCACAATCCCCATTACAGCTGCACTGGATGAGTGCAGCTCCAACAACACTCAAGAAGCTCGACATCATCCAGGACAAAGCAGCCCGCTTGATTGGCACCCCATCCACCACCTTAAACATTCGCTCCCTCCACTACTGGCGTACCGTGGCTGCAGTGTGTACCATCTACAAGATGTACTGCAGCAACTCGCCAAGGCTTCTTCGGCAGCACCTCCTAAACCCGCGACCTCTTCCACCTAGAAGGACAAGGCCAGCAGGCGCATGGGAACACTACCACCTCCAAGTTCCCCTCCAAGTCACACACCATCCTGATTAGAAATATATCACCGATTCTTCATCGTCGCTGGGTCAAAATCCTGGAACTCCCTATCTAACAGCACTGTGGGAGTACCTTCACCACACGGACTGCAGCGGTTCAAGAAGGCAGCTCACCACCACCTTCTCAAGTGCAATTAGGGATGGGCAATAAATGCCCAGAGTGCTTCTAAACAGAGTGTTAAAGTTGGAAAATTGGAGAGAGTGGGAATTCGGAGCAGAGGGGGAAGGAGGTGCTGCTTTTTGCCTCCAATACTTAGAGTGCTTTGTGTTACAGGTAAATTTCATCTACCTAGAACTTAAACTAGATCGAGTAATTAGTTAAAAACTAAATTAAAAGCTAAGTTAATTAAATAAATAAAACAAGTTATATAGGGATGGCAGTGCAGGTGATGTGCCGCAACTGCAGCATGTGGGAATTTGTGGAGAGCATCGCGATCGCAGATGATCGCGTCTGCAGTAAATGTCTGCATCTTGAGGATCTTCAGCTCAGAGGAATCTGAGGTGCAGACATTGCGAGGCATCAGGGAGGGGGAGAGTTACCTGGACACTTTGATCCAGGAGGCAATCAGACCCCTTAGGTTAGGTAGTGGTACAGGTCTGGTTAGTGGTCAGGGACAGGAGGCTGTGACTGCATCTCAGGCAGGTAAGGGGACCCCAGGTGCAGTGCTGGAGGAGCCTCGGCATTTGCCTTTATCCAACAGGTATGAGTTTCTTGTTGCCTGTGTGGATGAGGGCAGAGTCTGCAGGGTGGATGAACAAACTGACCACGGCACCGTAGTACAGGAGGCCATTCAAGTGGAGGAAGTGAAAAGGAATGTTGTAGTGGTAGGGGGCAGTATTGTCAGGGGGATAGATACTGTTCTGTGCAGCCGCGACCAGGCGTTCTGAAGGCTATGCTGCCTGTCAGGGTTAAGGATGCCTCCTCGTGGCTGGAGAAGAATTTGGAGTGGGAGGGGGAGGATCCAGTTGTCGTGGTCCCCGTAGGAACCAAAGACATAGGTAGAACTCGGAATTCTGCTGAGAGAGTTGAGGAGCTAGGGTCCAAATTAAAAGGCAGAACCTCAAAGGTAATAATCTCTGGATTGTTACCTGAGCGACAAGCAAATTAGCAAAGGGACAAGCTGATCAGAGAGTTAAATGCGTGGCTCAAAGAGTGGTGTGGGAGGAAGGGGTTTTGATTCATGGGGCATTGGCACCAGTACTGGGGAAAGAGGGAGCTGTTCTGTTGGGATGGGCTCCAATTAAACCAGGCTAGGACCAGTGTCCTGGCGAATCGAATAACTAGGGATGTAGACAGGGCTTTAAACTAAAAAGGGGAGAGGAGGGGTCAGGTGAGGGGAAAATTAGAAATCTGAAGAGAAAGTCAAGGCAATGGAGCAGTGCAGTGATTTGGGTAAAGACAAGCAGAGTGTGACAGGAAGGGACAGAGTGTTTAACAGTCATAGTGCTTCAGCGAATAAGATGAAACCAGGGAATAATGGTATAAAGTTAAAATTAAAGGCTGTTTATCTGAATGCACAAAGCATTCGTAACAAGATAGACGAATTAGTGGCACAAATAGAGATAAATGGCTTTGAACTAAGAGCCATTACAGAGACGTGGGGCTGGATTTTACCAACCTCAGTGGGTCCGTGACCGGCGACGTCGGTGGCTGGTCCCGGCCTTGCTGCCGGCTCCAGCCCACTGTCTAAAATGAATTTCCCCTGATGGGGCTTGTTAAGCCCGCCCAGCCCGTTTGCCGGCCAATTGAAGAAAGCGTGTCGGATGACGTCATTTGATGACGTGTCATCAGCCGGTTTCTTTAAAGGGACCATGCGCAAATTGATTTTGACAGTTGTACTGTCAGTGTTCTACAGCATTGAGGTGCTGCAAACACTGACAAGCACTGCACAGAGGTGCACGGCTGCACCCAGGCTCACGCATGACTCCCTCCTTATGCTTATGGAGGGAGTCACAGCACGCAGGGAGGTCCTCTTCTCTTCCAATGGGTGGAAGAGACCTCCCCAATGGACCAACGCAGCCTGGTTGCACATTGCACAGGAGGACACAAGCAGGGGTGTCATCAGGAGGACCAGGCTGCAGTGGCGCAAACCTTTCAATGATCTCAGTAGATCACGAAACGTTACTGCAAAGCCACACTCAACCTCATCTTGCTGTGCCTCTCATCGCATCCTCATCACTCTGCCTTCCCTACCCTACTCCTGCACATCCTTACTCACACCAACTTACCTTGCACCTCCACCCATCCCTCTCTATCTACATTATCACATCCCCATCTCACTAGCTACCCCTCACACTCACCCTCATCCTAGTGCAATCATACCAACTAACAACACACAAGGGTAGCCACTTGGGTATTTTATCCAATGTTTATGTAAAGTTTCTGTTAATGTGGTGTCAAACATTGAAACCTTTATTTTGAACACTTTGCGTTCTTGGACAGATCTGTGTGCACCTTTGGAAGTGGCTTAGTGAGTTGCAGTGAATGATGAGACATAACGGTACCCCCTGCAATGGTGATGAGTGTGAAAGGAATGACTTGGGCATTGTAGGGATGCTTTATGGTGTTGGTGTGGGGTGGTGCCAACCTGGTGCATCATGTGACAGCCAGGGTGTACAGTGTCAATTGAAGTAAATCTGGCTATGTTGAGGCCATGCCTGGCGTCCCGGGCAGCAATGTGGTCGGGTGCTGATGCCCTCTGTCCTGTGCAGAGTCAGTTGATTGTGGAGAAGTTTGGTGTTGTTGTTGGTGCTGCTGGTGTGCCTGGTGCTGCTGGTGTTGGGGCTGATCGTGCTGGGATTCTGAGGACCAAGGTGAGATAGTTTCAAGGGCACCGATGCTAATGTAATAGATGGCAGGTGAACTTGTCTGCGATCTGTCAAAGGTGAGAGAGGTTGTTCCAATGAGGTGACACTGGAGACAGAGTTTACTCCAAACACTCGCAACCTGCATAAAGCTCAATCTGTCTTCCAAATGCAGTAAGCAACAGCTTCTGAGCTTCAAAAGTGAAGAACTGTGAGATGGGAGCTTTTATAGCACATTTGCAGCTGTCAAGTAATGAGATGATTCCATGGCCATTCATCTCCTGCCCTGCTTACCTGAAGTGAGCCCCGAGCAGTGAAGATCTCGTGGGTGACCTGGTAAACTCTGAAGGTGAGCTGAAAATAGTTCTTAATCCTTTGTTAACAAGGTCATAATGACCTGAATTGCCTCCCTGCCGCTGCATGTTGGGTCTGCTCAGCATTGACAGACCCGACATTTGGGAAAGGTGCGTGGCAGCGGCTTGAGAGCGGGGTCCCAACCCGCTGTCAAATGAAAACATTTTCCCACCCGACCCACCACCGATCGCGCGCGCTGACCCCTGCAAAATTCCCCCCATAGTTGCAAGGTGACCAAGGTTGGGAACTAAATATTCCAAGTTACTTGACATTTCGAAAAGATAGGCAGAATGGAAAAGGAAGCGGGTAGCCCTGATAATAAAGGATGACATAAGGACAGTAGTGAAAAGGGATCTTGGCTCTGAAGATCAGGAAGTAGAATCAGTATTGATGGAGATAAGAAATAACAAGGGGTAGAAAACACTGATGAGAGTAGTTTATAGGCCCCCTAACCACAGCTATACCAATGGACAAAAAAATAATAGGAGCTTGTAACAAAGGTAATGCAATAATCATGGGGGACTTTAATCTTCATATAGACTGGGCAAATCAAATTGGCAAAGGTAATCTGGAAGACAAGTAAATGGAATGCATTCGAGACAGCTTCCTAGAACAATACGTCACAGAATCACCAGAGAAAAGGCTATTATACATCTTGTATTGTGTAATGAGACATAGTTAATTAGTAATCTCATAGTTAAGGATCCTCTGGGGAAGAATGATCATAATATGTAGGAGTTTCACATTGGTTTTGAGAGTGAAATACTTAAGTCCGAAACTAGAGTCTTAAACTTGAATAAAGCCAATTACATAGGTATGAGGAGGGAGTTGGCTAAGGTAGATTGGGAAATTAGATTAAAAGGTATGATGGTAGAATATACATTCCATTGAGAAATAAAAACTCCACGGAAAAAGTGATCTATCTGTGACTAACTAAAGAAGGTACGGATAGTCTTAGATTAAATGAGGCTTATAATGTTGCGAAGAATAGTAGTAAGCCTGAGGATTGGAAGAGCTTTAGAAACCAGCAACGGATGACCAAAAAACTGATAAAAAGGGAAAAAATAGAAAAGAAAGACTTGAAAGACTTGGATTTATATAACGCCTTTCACGACCACCGGACGTCTCAAAGCGCTTTACAGCCAATGAAGTACTTTTGGAGTGTAGTCACTGTTGTAATGCAGGAAGAAATATAAAAACAGATTGTAAGAGCTTCTACAAGTATGCAAAAATTACGAGAGTAGTAAAAGTAAGCATGGTCCCTTAGAGGCTGAGACAGGAGAAATTATAATGGAGAACACGGAAATGGCAGAGACTTTAAACAAGTAGTTTGGCCAGAATTTTGCCTACCTCAGCGGGTCCGGTGCAGGCACTCGGCAAGGCAAGTTGTGACCCCGCTGCTGGCTCCATCCCGCTGCAGAAAAATACTTTCTCTTAATTGGGCCTTTTAAGGCTGCCCAGCGCGATACCCGGCCCAATTAAATGGAGCGGGTCTGGTGACATTATTCATGACGCGTTTTCAGCCGGGATCTTTAACGGGACCATGGCCACATTACATTTGGCATTTAATGTAACATAGTTCTGTCAGTACTATAGCATTGGAGTGCTGCAAACACTGACAATGGCTGCACAGAGGCAGAGGGCTGCACCCAGGTTCTCCTAACCCTAACCATCCATATGGAGGGAATCAGAGCACGCAGGGAGGTCCTCGTCCCTTCCAATGGGCGAAAGAGACCTCCCCAGGAGACAAAACAGGCTGCTTGCAGATTGCAGAGGAGGTCACAAGCAGGATGTGTTCAGCAGGACCTGGGTGCAGTGCCACTATCGTTTCAATGATCTCATTAGATCATGAAACGTAAGTACAAAGTCACACTCAACCTCATCTTGCTGTGCCTCTCATCACATCCCCATCACTCTGCCTTCCCTACCCTATTCCTGCACATCCTTACTCGCACCAACTTACCTTGCACCTCCACCCATCCCTCTCTATCTACATTATCACATCCCCATCTCACTAGCTACCCCTCACACTCACCCTCATCCTAGTGCAATCATACCAACTAACAACACACAAGGGTAGCCACTTGGGTGTTTTATCCAATGTTTATGTAAAGTTTCTGTTAATGTGCTGTCAAACATAAGAATCTTGATTTTCAACACTTTCCGGTCTTGGACAGATTTGTGTGCACCTTTGGAGTGAGTTGCAGTGAATGGTGAGACATAACGGTACCCCCCCCGTAATGGTGATGAGTGTAAATGGAATGGCTTGGTCATTGTAGGGATGCTTTATGGTGTTGGTGTGGGGTGGACAAAGTTAACAGTCACTTGGACAAGTGTGGATTAATTAAGGAAAGCCAGCATAGATTTGTTAAAGGCAAATCGTGTTTAACTAATCAGATCGAGTTTTTTGATGAAGTAACAGAGAGTGTTGATGACAGCAATGCAGTTGATATGGTGTACATGGACTTCCAAAAGGCGTTTGGTAAAGTGCCACATAATAGGTTTGCCAGCAAAGTTGAAGCCTATGGAATAAAAGAGACAGTGGCAGCATAGATACGAAATTGGCTAAGTGACAGAAACAGAGAGTAGTGGTGAACGGTTGTTTTTTCAGACTAGAGGAAGGTACATAGTGGTGTTCCCCAGGGGTCAGTACTAGGACCACTGCTTTTCTTGATATATATTAATGACTTGGACTTGGGTGTACAGTGCACAATTTCAAAATTTGCAAGATGACACAAAACTTGGAAGTATAGTGAACAGTGAGGAGGGTAGTGATAGACTTCAAGAAGACACAGACAGGCTGGTGAAATGGGCGGACATGTGGCAGATGAAATTTAAAGCAGAAAAGTGCAAAGTGATACATTTTGGTAGGAAGAATGAAGAGAGGAAATATAAACTAAAGGGTGCAATCCTAAAAGGGATGCATGAATAGAGAGACCTGGGGATATATGTGCACAAATCGTTGAAGGTGGCAGGGCAGGTTGAGAAAGTGGTTAATAAAGCAAATGGGATCCTGGGCTTCATAAATAGAGGGATAGAGTACAAAAGCAAGTAAGTTATGATGAACCTTTATAAGACACTGGTTCAGCCTCAGCTGGAGTATTGTGTCCAATTCTGGGCACCGCACTTTAGGAAGGATGTGACAGCCTTAGCGAGGGTGCAGAAAAGATTTACGAGAATGATTCCAGGAATGAGGGACTCCAGTTATGTGGATAGACTAGAGAAGCTGGGGTTTTTCTCCTTAGAGCAGAGAAGGTTGAGAGGAGATTTGATAGAGGTGTTCAAAATCATGAGGGGTCTAGACAGAGTAGATAGAGAGAAACTGTTCTGATTGGCGGAAGGATTGGGAACCAGAGGACACAGATTTAAGGTGATTGGCAAAAAACCAAAGGCGACATGAGGAAAAACTTTTTAACACAGTGAGTGGTTAGAATTTGGAATGCACTGCCTGAAAGGGTGGTGGAGACAGACTCAATCGTGGCTTTCAAAAGGGAATTGGATAAGTACCTGCAGGAAAAAAATTTGCAGGGCAACGGGGAAAGGGTGGAGGAGTGGCTCTAGCTGAAATACACTTTCAGAGAGCCGGCATGGGCTTGACTTGCCGAATGGCCTCCTTCTGTGCTGTAACCATTCTATGATTCTATGGTGCCAACCTGGCACATCATGTGGCAGCCATATGGGTGTCCAGTGTAAAGTTAAGTAAATCTGGCCATGGTGAGGCCATCCCTGGCCTCCCGGGTAGCAATGTGCTCGGGTGCTGATGCCCTCTGTCCTGTGCAGCATCAGGTGATTGCGGAGAAGGTAGGTGTTGTTGTTGGTTCTGCTGGTGTTGGGGCTCATCGTGGTCCGATTCTGAGGACCAAGTTGAGACAATATAAACGGCAACCATGTTGATGGAATAGATGACAGGTGAAGTACAGATGACAGAAGCATTCTGTCAATGGTGAGAGAATTCTTCCAATGAGGTGAGACTGGATGGAGACTTTGCTGGAAAGACTTGCAGCCTGCAGAATCTGCTGGAAATGGACTGAGCAACAGCTTCTGCCTGAGGAAAGTGATCATCTGTCGGGTGGGAGCTTTTACTGTACATTTGATGCTGTCAAGTAATCAGCTGGAACAATGGACATGGAACTCCCGCCTCAGGTTGACAGACGTGCTTGCCAAGCTGCGTGAATCCCATGGCCATGCAGAGAAATTGAGGGGGCTAAATTTGGTTGATTTGCGCCTCCTGTTAGTGCCCTAAGAGGGTGCTAATGAGGCGCAAATCAACCAGCGCCTGGGCGCGGCGCCGTTAATGCCTCCCATAAAATTCAGCAGGAGGTTAGTGGTGGCACTAACCGTTAGCGCCATGTGGTGCTGTGCCGTGTGGCGCTGCGCCGTATGGCGCTGCACCGCCGCCAATGACATCATCGCCATGCGCAGCGCCCCGCTCGTGCCCCAGCTGTAATATTGGGTGGCACCCCCCAACTTACCGCCAGACGCTATGTCTGACGGGGTCAGGGGGGCCTACCTGTGGCCGGGGTGGCGCTAGTTAAAGGGGAGGTGGCGGGCGGCCATTTTTGTTGCTGGCAGCCTGTCAGCACCTGCCCCCGTTGCTGGCCCCGGCCTCCTGTGAAGACCCCGGCGGGGTGCCGGATGCTCTCCATGAGCTCGGCACTCCTCTTGAGTGCCGGGCTTGTTTGCCGGCACTCCCGATCCCTGGTGGCCCAGCTGGGCGTCGTGATGCGCTGTGCCAGGCCCCTCCCCTTTAATAAGGGGAGGAAGGCCTACAGTACCACGGCACGACGTGCTGCAGCGCCATAGCGCCGCGATATTGGCTTGCAGCGCCCCAAGAGGGACGCGGTAACTAGCAGGGTAGATAAAGGGGAACCAGTGGATGTAGTGTATTTGGATTTCCAAAAGGCATTCGATAAGGTGCCACATAAAAGGTTGCTGCACAAGATAAAGGCTCACGGGGTTGGGGGTAATATATTAGCATCGATAGAGGATTGGTTAATGGACAGAAAACAGAGAGTAGAGATAAATGGGTCATTCTCTGCTTGGCAGACTGTAACTTGTGGGGTGCTGCAAGTGCTTGGGCCTCAGCTATTTACAATCTATATTAATGACTTAGATGAAGAGACCGAGTGTAATGTATCCAAGTTTGCTGACGATACAAAGCCAGGTGGGAAAGTAAGCTGTGAGGAGGACAC
Source organism: Squalus acanthias (assembly GCA_030390025.1). Lineage (NCBI taxonomy): Eukaryota > Metazoa > Chordata > Chondrichthyes > Squaliformes > Squalidae > Squalus > Squalus acanthias. Next base: position 59,118,635 of record CM059428.1, on the reverse strand, counting down.
AAAGAGCCTGCAAAGGGATATCGACAGGTTAAATGAATGGGCAATAAGGTGGCAGATGGAGTATAATGTGGGAAAATGTGAGGTTATTCATTTTGGTAGGAAGAATAGAAAATCAGAATATTTTTTAAATGGTGAGAAACTATTAAATGTTGGTGTTCAGAAAATGTTAGTGTACTTGTACAGGAAACACAGAGAGTTAACATGCAGGTACAGCAAGCAATTAGGAAGGCAAATGGCATGTTGGCCTTTATTGCAAGGGGGTTCGAGTACAAGAGTAAGGAAGTCTAGCTATAATTGTTTCGGGCTTTGGTGAGACCACGCCTGGAGGACTGTGCACAGTTTTGGTCTCCTTATCTGAGGAAGGACATACTTGCCTTAGAGGTAGTGCAACCAAGGTTCACTAGATTGATTCCTGGTATGAGAGGGTTGTCCTATGAGGAGAGATTGAGTAGATTGGGCCTATACTCTCTGGAGTTTAGAAGAATGAGAGATGATCTCATTGAAACATTTTAGATTCTGAAGGGGATTGACAGGATAGATGTTGAGAGCTTGTTTCCCCTGACTGGAGAGGCTAGAATTAGGGGGCATAATCTCAGGATAAGGGATCGACGATTTAAGACTGAGATTAGGAAGAATTTCTTCACTCAGAAGGTTGTTAATCTTTGGAATTCTCTACACCAAAGGGCTGTGGATGCTGAATCATTATGTATATTGAAGGTTGAGATAGATAGATTTTTGGACTCTGGGGGAATCAAGGGACATGGAGATAGGGCGGGAAAGTTTAGTTGAGGTTGAAGATCAGCCATGATCTTATTGAATGGTGGAGCAGGCTTGAGGGGCCATGTGGCCTACTCCTGCTCCTAATTCTTATGCTCTTATGTTCTTATGTGTCCTGGCCAACATTTATCTCGCAGCCAACATCATTTAAAAAAGCAGATTATCTGGTCATTTATCTCATTGCTGTTTGTGAGACCTGGCTGTGTGAAATTTGGTTGCCGCATTTCGCTACATTACAACAGTGACTAGATTTCAAAGTAATTTATTAGCTGGAAAGTACTTTAAGATGTCCTGAGATCATGAAAGGTGCTATGTAAATGCTATTTCTTTCTCTCTTTAACTATGGCTTGCGACATCTATTCCGGTTTGGTCAACCCATGCCCAGGTATTTCTTCTCATGCGTGCTTTACTCGGCACTTATTGGTGGGATGACAGATCATTCTATAGATTGTTTCTAGTATTCCATTATATCCTGGACATGTGCACCATTAATAATGTATGTTTTCCGCTGCCTCCTTCACTCTACTTTCCCACCAAGTCACTCAAGCAAGAGCTGGATTTAAAGTCCGTGTGCTAGTTATAGGGGTTCAATAGCAACTTGCCTCATTAAATATCGCCTGGGCAACATTATTGCAGGTGTTATCCCCTGGCCATTTTGTTGTGTGTCCATTCCAGCACATGAAACTCCCACGAGTCCAAAAGATTACAATAGTGTGTTCCATCACGTGGGTTATAATTGATGAAAATGAAAGGGGAGATGTTCCTGGGTCTGTGCCCAAGCACAGTGAATCACCTGGATGCAGCAACTATCAGAAGATCGGGCAGGTTGGAGCGCTTGCTTAAAAAGGAACCAATTGATTTTCCCTCTTTTTATTTAAATGGAGGAAGTTCAGGTAGGTTGCTTTACAGGAATGCACTCTGACCCCCCCTGACTTACTGATATGCGCTCTACCCAAGGATCAAACCTAGGAAATTCTTCCCTGAAAGGTATCCCACCTATTATCTGTATTTCATACATAGAGAGGAAGTTCTAGTCATCTGTAGCAAATTCAACTCTACTAATTAACCCAAGTTATAGATTACAGCAGAAAACGGCAGGCTCAGGTAAGTATCACTGAGATAATCTTTCACATATGTAGCATGTTTTTTGTAACTAACTAAGTGGTATTTTTTCTACTTTTTAAATCTCATTATGTCCAAGGACTACACATGCACACTCCAAAAGTAATTATCTAATAGTCACTTATAAAAGACCGTAACTTCTTAATCAGTTTATAATTACCATTTCAATGATCCTTTGCGTTAACGTTTGACCTTCAGCAACTCTGACCTGATCTTAATTAGCTTTAATATCAAATCATCGCTATATAAGAAACTAGCCATGACCAAATGAATGAACCCCAGGTAAAGCTAATTTCTAGAGCAATTATCTTTTCATGTAGCGAGATTTAAATGATTATCTGCACAATTTCACACAGTTTCATGTAATTCTCTGTCATTACAAATTCTGTTTTAAATCACTTTTCAAAGGCAAAGCTCCATGATCGGGTTTTAAATAGGAGTGAAACTGACATTTCCCATCAAAATCCACTACCAAACCATCATAAGATGTTTCTGCATGGTTAATGCAAAAAACTGCACGCAATTAGCAAAAAAAAATTTGTATTTCAACAGCACAGCAGCCAATTCAGCGCACATCTCAACAAGGACACCTACCAAAAAGAAATGCAGACTGTAATCTATCAAAGTTGGCCATTAATCCTCCCTGGTCAGGACTATTCAAATGTTAACCGTTTTCAGTCACAAGCCAAAACATTTGTCCTGCAGCCAGCACATCGAGATACTGGCCTGTTGCGGGTGATTGATCTGAAAGGTAATTTGAATGGAGGATGTTATGTACATCCTCTCAATGATACCACAGTGACAGACCAGATGAGGTTCCCATGATGTATCACCTAGGTACAGAAAGCAGTCGACACTCCAGTAAATGGCAGGTTTTTATAGGATTTTTTTCTGTAACTTTTTTCTTTTACAATGTGGGATTCAGTTAGAGCAGAATGATACACAGTCAAAATCTGATGAGAGCACAGTGGTTAATATCACCAATTGCCGTAAATATCACAATTTTTAAAAGTCGAATGTTATCCCCACCCACCTGCTGCAAGAGGTATTTCATCTTTTCATAATGCTTTGATCGGATCAGGTTTCCATTATATTTTTATTCTCTCCTTACCTGGAATCATATAACACTTTATCACGTTAAAGTATCTCAAAGCACTTCACAGTAAATGAGATGTGAAAACAAGGTCCCATCTGTCTCTTCAAGTTGCTGTTAAGAGATCTTGCGGCACTATTTAAGGAAAAGCAGAAGAATTCTCCTAAGGGATCATTTTAAGTTCCCATTACATTTGATTTTCTGCAGCACTGCGGCAGACAGACGTAGGAAATCAACCGCTGTTCCATGGGGGCCCAAATCGGTTAACGCCCTAATATGGGCGTGAAATGGTCACCTAGGGCAATGCGCATGCCAGTAGAGGCAGGCCCTTGGACTGTCTGATATTGGTCCTTAAGCCTCATCAACCTAACCCCGGCAAGTTGTGAGCACCATCCCAATGTACCTTGCCAGCCAGGCTGGGAGGAAAATTGGCTGGCTTGGATGAATCCTGGGCGGGGGGTGGGGTGTGGAGTGAGGGTGGGCCAGCAGTGGCCCACAGTATTACTATGAAGCAGGAGGAGCACTCACCAAATTAAAATAATGGCCCAGAAATTGGAGTTTGACGGTTGCCGCAGGGGTAAGGATCCCCCGCGATATCGCACTCCGCGCCTACCTTTATGGTTTTGGCCCACACGAACTTCAGTTCCTGGGCCTCTCCCTGGTGCCGGCGCGCAGTGTGTGCGTGTCCCAGAGGCGCAGTTAGTTCGATGCTACCTCTGGGATCACGTGGGCCAGTTAGAGCCAATGGCAGCACACCATCTTTCATTCATAGTTTTGACAGGAAGAGCTGTCAAAACTATGAATACAACAAGCCCCCAAAAGAACAGCTAAACCTCAATTAAATTTTAAAAAAAGCCATCACATTAATAAAATAACTATAGTTAAATAAATTAACCACTTTAAACAAAAATTTAAATTTTTGAAAAAATTTAAATTCTCTTTAAAAGTTATAAAAATAAACTTACCTTTCTTTAAAGTCTCTAAAAAAGATAAACCTGTTGAAAAATTTTTAAAACAATACTTAATTAACTACTTACCTTGTTAAAAGGGGGTCTAACGCCTGCTTTCTTTATGTGTAAAATCTTCAACACTTACCTGCGCGTTCAAACCTGAAAAAAAAACTAAGTGCGCTGTGTGCGCACAACCTGTAGCGCGCACGCGGTTCACTTAGGAACCGCCCCCTTCGCAATACCCGAAGTGCCGGTTTCCCGCGCATGCGCAGTGCATGCAGGAAACCGGCACTTCGGGACCTAATACGCGAGAGTACACAGTGCGTAATCTCCTGTATTAGGTCTAATTTTCGGGCCAATAAAACCATTCGTTACCCTTCCTTAAGCAGCCTCCAGCGGTCTATTTAAGGACCGCTGGCTAGGCCGTTGTAGAATCACAAACACTAGTCGGAGCTTGCGCAGCTCAAGCTCTAACTAGTCTTCATGAATTTTAAAAAAGTGGTCCTGAAATGGGAGTAAGACCCTATTTCAATACTGAAATGAAGATTCCACTCATTTCAGGCGGCTACTGGGGCCCTGACGAATTTAGCAGTGGTTGTAATACATGTGCAGATCAGGCGTGGGAGGTTGCAATGTTAAATTCGTAATCATTGTGCCTGTTCTATGACCGTATATCAGGCACAATGTTAAATTTATGCCCCATTGTCTACCCAGTGGTTGCTGTCTTTCTGGAATTATCTGCTGAGTACATCCACCCAAATATGGGTGGGGGTATTCAAATTGCTCAGTAATGATAGTGATGCCATACGTCATATTTTCCATCTTTACGACCACTGGATTTAAGAAACGACAGCATGCGACTAGTGTCCAGTTTTACCATGGCTTGCAGGAGATGATTTGAAATTTAAAAAGCCCCATAAAGGAGTGTATTAAATCACAGATTGGCTGATTGCATGCCCCACACCAAGAATTTTTAATTTATTTTTAAAATCTGCACTTCCATTTCAGCTCCCAAGGTGGTTCCCCTCTGCTCCTGCAGATGCCCAAGGCCTGCAGAGCATTCTCCTACCCTCCCCCCCACACTTCCCCAAGGCAGACTCCCAACGTAGGTGGGAATCTGATTAGGAGCCCACCAAAATTATGCGAATGAGGCCGACCCCAGAAACGTCAGCAACAGATAAGTTGGGCAAGCTCAAAGCCCACAACAGCAACCTTACACTGACTTTGAACCAACATGGCCTGACTGTTTGTGGAATGTTGCTGGTGTAAATTGGCTGCCACATCTGTCTACATAACATGACTAGATATAAAATAGAGATCTTGAAGGAAGTTACAAAGATCTATCTCAAGAAAAAAGAGTTCAGATGTTTTTGTGCATTCTGCAAGTTATCTAAAATGTACGATTTTGTTACATTCTTGGATAGCTATGTGTTACTTGAGAATAATATACAAAGAATTGCACACTTCAGCAAGAAAATGCTTGATTAAGCCTGCAATTTTCTAAAGGGAGTCACTTGATATCACTATATCACTTCAGTTAAAGAAAGACAGCATTTATATAGCATCTATCACAACTTCAGGACATCCCAAAGCGCTTTACAGCCATGAAGTACTTTTTGAAGTGTGGTTATAATGTAGGAAATGTGGCAGCCATTTTTTAGTTATCTTGGTTGAGGGATAAATATTGGCCAGGACACTGGGGAGATCTCCCTGCTCTTCTTCAAAATAGTGCCATGGAATCTTTTACATTCACCTGAAAGGTTTAATGTCTCATCCAAAAGATAGCACCATCCAATAGTGCAGCCCTTCCTCAGTACCGCACTGAAGCGTCAGCCTAGATTATATGCTTAAGTCTCTGGAGTGGGATTTGAACCCACAACTTTCTGACTCAGGAGTGAGAGTGCTACCACTGAGCCAAAGCTGACACCTATGATATTTGAATGGTCAATCTGCTACTATAGTGTTGTGCTCCGGCCAACACTGACTTTTGTTTCCTTAGTGGACATATCCTGCTTGCCAATCGGATTCTCTGCCACTGGTCAACAAAATTATACTTTAAAAAATCTCTAGTAAATCATGTATACATCATGTAAAATTAAAATGACACCATAGCAGTGTGTTCCAAGGCTGTAACAAGTTTTAGATGATGTTTATAAACCACTGGAGTTTCAGTTTTGCAGCCATCTGAGACTGTAATGCGTTGTGGCTCAGTGAGTTATCCAGTGAGTAGCTGATCCATTCAGATCATGAAAGTACAATCTTGACACTGCTGACTTAGAAAATTTCAACTAGGTTGGTGTTATGGGTGAGGGAAAGGATAATTACGACACAGCAATTTGCATTTATATTATGCCTTTAACATAGTAAAACACCCGAAGGCGCTTAATTAGCCAGGATCCAGCAACTCCACTGGAAATGGTGTATGTGGACATTAGGTGAGATCAGGACCATGCTCTACTGTGATGGTCCCAATTGTTGATAAGCCAACTGACACACAGGCTGCAAAATTCCTGGGGTCTCCACTTCACCGGCACAAGTGCAATGGAGCAAAATACCCGTCCACCCTAAGCCAAAGCCCTTGGCCCAAATCCCTGGGACAGGGTCACTTGCATGAGCAGGTTGGTGCATCATGCCTACAAGGGTGCTTCACCAGTGCCGGCCCTGAATAGCCAGCCAAAAAGTGGAGCAGCCCACAGCCTCTCTGCTTGAGATGCCCCTGGCCCTTCTGGGCCAAAAAAAATAATCTGGAAAAAAATTATTTGCTTCCAAAAATTATTTGCCTTTGTTCTATCCAGGATCCCTCCAGGATCGATTACCTTACTCCAGTAAAAGGCTTGAGGCACAAGGCACAGGCCAGCTCTCAGTTGGCATGAGGCATGGGGCCTAGCAAAGGCATAATAGGTGGTATTCCCAGGGAAACACGGGACCTCCCCCAGACATGTCCCTGTGACATGGTGGAAGAACATCTTTCCATGCACCCCCACCCCCTTCCCCACCCCAGAATTTAAAGTTGCTCAGCAAATTATGTCACTGAGTTCCGTCTAAAATTTTTGGCCCACCAGGTGTAATTCATGTTAACTGCCATCTCCAGTTCCAGGAATTTTGGGGTCTCACAATCTTGGTTTACTCCTGGATTATGGTCACTGGGATGAGGTACTGGATGGTGTATGTGCAACCATACCCAAAACAAGTCAACACATTCAGGAAAGGTGGGATGGGAAGAAAATTGGTGAAAAAAGAGGAAATAAATTATGGCCCGCCGTCTTCAACAAATCCACTAATCATTTACCCTATTAGTGTCCAATGTGAAATATCGGAGTGCCAGGGTATATGTATTGCCTAGTTAAATCAAATTAAAACTTCTATAGTTCTCATTTTTTTTTAGCTTTTAGACCTAATATTTTCAAATTTCCCTAGAATAAGCCTTTTACTTTCCTGTTAGCGAATAGTAATCGTGATAGGGGGAGATAGGGCTATTGATCACATAGAAAATTTAGTATGGCTGCCAGAGTATATAAAGTGAAAAACTACATTTGGTTGTCCAGGCTCGCAGTGTTAATAATAGAAGAAAAAAGCAGCAGCAATCTCCACTTTTATAATGTGTAATTTGTAAAACTATCCTATTTAGCGCACAGCTTTCTATATTGTTCATTTATTTTACATAAAAGGCACAGACATCTAATGTAGTTCAGCAAGAAGTGCCATCAGCTACAGGAAGAATTATGAGATTTTACATCTATCAAGAGACAGATTAAAAATAATAATGTCTTGTTATGAAAATTCTGGTGTATACGTCTTGACATTTGGCAGCGGGGCGGGTTGATGATGGTGGGGATTTTTGTATTCGGTTTATGGGATGTGGGCGTCGCTGGCATGGCCAGCATTTATTGCCCATCCCTAATTGCCCTTGAGAAGGTGGTGGTGAGCTGCCTTCTTGAACCGCTGGGTCCGTGTGGTGAAGGTACTCCCACAGTGCTGTTAGGGAGGGAGTTCCAGGATTTTGACCCAGCAACGATGAAGGAACAGCGATATACTTCCAAGTCAGGATGGTGTGTGATTTGGAGGGGAACTTGGAGGTGGTGGTGTTCCCATGCGTGTGCAGCCCTTGTCCTTCTAGGTGGAAGAGGTCGTGGGTTTGGGAGGTGCTGCCGAAGAAGCCTTGGCAAGTTGCTGCAGTGCATCTTGTAGATGGTACACACTGCAGCCATGGTACGCTGGTGGTGGAGGGAGTTAATGTTTAAGGTGGTAGATGGGGTGTCAATCAAGCGGGCTGCTTAGTCCTGGATGGTGTCGAGCTTCTTGAGTGTTGTTGGAGCTGCACTCATCCAGGCAAGTGGAGAGTATTCCATCACACTCCTTACTTGTGCCTTGTAGATGGTAGAAAGGCTTTGGGGAGTCAGGAGGTGAGACACTCCCCGCAGAATACCTAGCCTCTGACCTGCTCTTGTTGCCACAGTATTTATGTGGCTGGTCCAGTTAAGTTTCTGGTCAACGGTGACCCCCAGGATGTTGATGGTGGGGGATTCGGCGATGGTAATGCTATTGAATGTCAAGGGGCGGTGGTTAGACTCTCACTTGTTGGAGATAGTCATTGCCTGGCACTTCTGTGGCGCGAATGTTACCTGCCACTTATCAGCCCAAGCCTGAACATCGTCCCGGTCTTATTGCATGCGGGCATGGACTGCTTCATTATCTGAGGAGCTGTGAATGGTACTGAACACTGTGCAGTCATCAGCGAACATTCCTATTTCTGACCTTATGTTGGAGGGAAGGTCATTGATGAAGCAGCTGAAGATGGTTGGGCCTAGGACACTGCCCTGAGCAATTTCTGCAGCGATGTCCTGGGGCTGTGATGATTGATCTTCAATCACCACAACCATCTTCCTTTGCGCTAGGTATGACTCCAGCCAGTGGAGAGTTCCCCCCCGATTCCCATTGACTTCAGTTTTACTAGGACTCCTTCAAGCCACACTCGGTCAAATGCTGCCTTGATGTCAAGGGCAGTCACTCTCACTTCTCCTCTGGAATTCAGCTCCTTTGTCCATGTTTGGACCAAGGCTGTAATGAGGTCGGGAGCCGAGTGGTCTTGGCGGAACCCAAACTGGGCATCAGTGAGCAGGTTATTGGTGAGTAAGTGCCGCTTGATAGCACTGTCGATGACACCTTCCATCACTTTGTTGATGATTGAGAGTAGACCGATGGGGCGGTAATTGGCTGGATTGGATTTGTCCTGCTTTTTGTCGACAGGACATACCTAGGCAGTTTTCCACATTGTCGGATAGATGCCAATATTGTAGCTGTACTGGAACAGCTTGGCTAGAGGCGATGCTAGTTCTGGAGCACAAGACTTCAGCATGATAGCCGGGATGTTGTCAGGGCCCATAGCCTTTGCTGTATCCAGTGCGCTCAGCCATTTCTTGATATTACATGGAGTGAATCGAATTGGCTGAAGACTGGCTTCTGTGATGGTGGGGACCTGAGGAGGAGGCCGATATGGATCATCCACTTGGCACTTCTGGCTGAAGATGGTTGCAAGCGCTTCAGCCTTGCCTTTTGCACTCATGTGCTGGGCTCCACCATCATTGAGGATGGGGATATTCATGGAGCCTCCTCCTCCCTGTTAGTTGTTTAATGGTCCACCACCATTCACGACTGGATGTGGCAGGACTACAGAGCTTTGATCTGATCCGTTGATTATGGGATTGCTTAGCCCTGTCTGTAGCATGCTGCTTCTGCTTTTTAGCATGCATGTAGTCCTGTGTTGCAGCTTCCCCAGGTTGGCACCTCATTTTTAGGTACGCCTGGTGCTGCTCCTGGCATGCTCTTCTATACTCCTTATTGAACCAGGGTTGGTCCCCTGACTTGATGGTAATGATATAGTGAGGGATATGTCGGGCCATGAGGTTACAGATTGTGGTGGAATACAATTCTGCTGCTGCTGATGGCCCACAGCGCCTCATGGATGGCCAGTTTTGAGCTGCTAGATCTGTTCTGAATCTACCCCATTTAGCATGGTGGTAGTGCCACACAACATGATGGAGGGTGTCCTCAGTGTGAAGATGGGACTTCGTCTCCACAATGACTTTGCGGTGGTCACTGCTACCAATACTGTCATGGACAGATGCATCTGCAACAGGTAGATTGGTGAGGACGAGGTCAAGTAGGTTTTTCCCTCATGTTGGTTTTCTCACCACCTGTCGCAGGCCCAGACTGGCAGCTATTTCCTTCAGGACTCGGCCAGCGCGGTCAGTAGTGGTGCTACCGAGCCACTCTTGGTGATGGACATTGAAGTCCCCCACCCAGAGTACATTCTGTGCCCTTGCTACTCTCACTGCTTCTTCCAAGTGGTGTTCAACATGGAGGAGTACTGATTCATCAGCTGAGGAGGGCGGTAGGTGGTAATCAGCAGGAGGTTTCCTTGCCCATGCTTGACCTGAAGCCATGAGACTTCATGGGTTCGGAGTCAATGTTGAGGACTCCCAGGGCCACTCCTTCCTGACTGTATACCACTGTGCTGCCACCCCTGGTGGGTCTGTCCTGCCGGTGGGACAGGACATACCCAGGGATGGTGATGGAGGAGTTTGGGACATTGGCTGAAAAGTATAATTCTGAGTGTGACTATGTCAGGCTGTTGTTTGACGAGTATGTGGGACAGCTCTCCCAATTTTGGCACAAGTCCCCAGATGTTGGTGAGGAGGACTTTGCAGAGTTCACTGGGCTGTGTGTGCTGTTGCTGTGTCCGTAGCCGGTGCCGAGGTCGATGCCGGGTGGTCCATCCGGTTTCATTTTTATTATTTTGTTTCTTAGCGGTTTGTTACAACTGAGTGGCCTGCTGAGCGATTTCAGAGGGCAGTTAAGAGTCAACCACATACTGTGGGTCTGGAGTCACATATAGATCAGACTGGGTAAGGACGGCATATTTCCTTCCCTAAAGGACATTAGTGAACCAGATGGGTTTTTCCGACAGTCCGATAGTTTCATGGTCACCATTACTGACACTAGCTTTTTATTCCAGATTTATTTAATTAACTGAATTTAAATTCCCCAGCTGCCGTGGTGGGATTTGAACTCTAGTCTCTGGGAGGGGTGGGTGTGGAGGGTCAGGGTGCGGGGTGGAGAATTACTAAAGGATAGACATTACTATTGCTGATGTTAGCGGATGATACTTAATGCAATAATATGCAGTTCATCTCTCCACTATTTTAACAAAATTTTAGTCCATTTAAAATAAATAGATTAATGCCTCTGGTAAAACAATTGATAGAGAAGATTGATACAAGTTTGTTCAGTGTTCGTACAATATCATCAACAGTCATTTCTATCCTCAAATCTAATATGGCCATTGGGGGGACTGATCACTTTGAGGAAGTATGCTCAGAGTCATATTAGCATACTTGACAGGGCCAGCTCTTTCCTCCAGATCAGCTGCAGCGTGGTACCATGTCACATAATAGTTCTTGAAAGAAAGAAAGAAAAAGAAATACATGCATATATAGTGCCTTTTACGACCTCAGGACATCTCAAAGCACTTTACAGCCAATGAAGTACTTTTTCAAGTGTAGTCACTGTAGTCATGCAGGAAACGTGGCAGCCAATTTGCCACATGGTATGCTCCCACAACAACAGTGAAATCATTGTCTGGATAATCTGTTTTAGGTGTTGGTGAGGGATCACTGTTGGCCAGGACACCCCGCTCCACTTCAAATAGCACTGTGGGATCTTTTACATCCACCTGAGAGGGCAGACAGAGCTTCACATTAATATCTCATCCGAAAAACAGCATCTCTGACAGGGCAGCACTTCCTTAGTACTGCCCTGAAGTGTTAGCCTAGATTATGTGCTCAAGTCTCTGGAGTGAGGCTTGAAACCATGACTTTCTGACTTAGAGGCAAGAGTGCTACCACTGAGCCAAGGCTGACAGATTCTTGGGAAGAATGTAAAGAAATATCAGTATTGTAGGTACAAAGAACCATGCACTCCATCCTCATTAGAATATCATCCTTGCGAGGCAGGCACTTTGCTTGTTATAATAATGAAATGCGCAATGCAGTAAATGTTCCATAGTATAGGAAAAAAAACTGTACTTGAAAAGGACAGCAACAAGGGGCAGCTGCCTAATACTAAAGGTGTGTTGGTAATTGAGGGCCTGCAGAAAGAGTGAAGTTCCTTTTTTTTAAAGAAGTGTTGTTTATCACGTTGAACACCATGTAATTCCTAGGCATACAATGCACATTTCATTACACAGGGTTACGTTCTCGTCTTCACTGCATGAGCCGTATCTGGTGGAGTGCATTGCTCCCTCTCACCCACCATTACAGAACCCATAAAATTGGACAGGTTCTATAATGGACAGGCAATCCACTCCATCAGATTATCACCCATGTGGTGAAGATGAAAATTTACCCCACTGAAGCAACAAGAATCAACAATCCTACTTATACAGGCTTTGGTCGTAGTTTGACAAACCAAGACATGTACATCCTGTTTATTTTTTGTGTTTACCAAGGTGAGGAATACTAGTACTGGGGAATGGAGCACTTCACTTTTCAGGCTTCCAGTTTCAGCATCAAACACTGCCAGATCAGATACAGCCTAGCCAGATGCACATTAAAGCTTTGCTCCAACAACAAAAGTACTATCAACTACACCAATGTGACAGTTTTTTCCATTTATCACAATAGTTATCCTGTAACTTCTCTAAATGTGATTCCCAATTAGTGCTGAATTAGGTATTGAATTATCCCATACTTTTCTCTTAAGAATCACACATTATAGAACAGCAAGGCATCTGTCAAGCACTACAATACTGCATGGAGCAGAATCCAATGAGTATTCCATAGGATAGATTTTCAGAGTCTTCACCACGGCAAGATACTTGGGGGGAGAAATTCAGTATCGCCCCATTTGGGGCGCAATTATCGACCGGGCGCAAAGATTAGCGCCTGGCGCTAATTATCGCCACCGACTGCAAACTTGACTTTTATCGCCCCTGGAGGTGATTGGAGCGCTAAATCAGGCGCTACACACCTGTCTTAAGGCGCAAAGGCTGAGGAGCGAGGCGCTAACTCAGAGTGCTGTCAGCTAGCGATGGAACTTAGACACACTGGCGCTGGACAGTTCTTAAAGGGGAGGGTCGATCTTGCACTCCAGCCACACCCTACTCATTGGAGCTTTGAATCTCGGCCTGGAGAGACCTGTGCCTAAATCTTCCAGCCAAGGACTGTGGAGAGGGTGAGAGAACGAGCTCAGCGCTTCAGCGAGCGGGCCTTGGATGCTCTGGTTGGCGCGGTGGAGCGCAGAAGATCTATACTCTTCCCTGAGAGTGGCAGGAGGCCTTTGCCGCGCGAGTACAGAAGAGTGTGGAGGGAGGTGGCTCAGAGCGTCTCCTCCAGGAGCATGGTGCCCAGGACCCATATACAATGTCGAAAAAAGTTCAACGACCTCACTCGGGTCGTCAGGGTGAGTGGCTTTTTTTCAATACCTCTCCATCCCTCCATCTCAACCTCACTCTATGGCCAGAGGGTCTTAAAACCCCAATGCCCAACACTCATCCAACGCCTATGGCCCTCTCATGAAGCACACACGCACATTCCACACTTTGCATACAGTAAGGGCCATTCACCTATGGGAGGCACATCAGGCAAGACCATGGCTGTATATTTACTCAGACGCCGTCCTTTTTCTTGCAGGCCAAGCTATCTCATAATAGGAGACAGCAGCAACGGACGGGTGGAGGGCGGCCTCAGCTGCAACCCCTCAGCGATCTTGAGGCGCGCGTCCAGAGGATTGTGGCAAGCCGGGTGATCGGTCCCGTCGCCACTGGAGACGCCGACCCTGTTCTGGACAGCAATGGTAAGGTCATCACCTTTTTGTCCTCTGTCCTTCCACTTGTCCCTCACAACACCAGCCTTTGATACTTTCAATCCAACTTACTAAATCGCTGCACTTATTCCTCCCTTACTGCCACCCTGTCCTCACGCTAAAGCCACTCTTGTACCTCCCTGCTTTCAGATGGTGATTCACCAGCTGAGGAGACGGGCCTTCAAGCTGCCAGTGGGAGTGAAGCTGCAGCCGAGGAGGAAGATGAAGGCGGAGCATCAGCGCCACCCTCTCCCGAGGAAGCCCATGCCCACACTGGGAACACGCCTTCCCTGGAGGGGAGCAGGGGGGAAGGGTCTGATGAGGGTGAAGCTCCAGGACCCAGCGGGCTGCAGCAACGCCATGGGGGTAGGGAAGAACGGGGGCCTTCTCCCCGGAGGGAGAGTATGCCAGCGACTCCTACTGCACTGGACGCAGAGGAGGAGCGGCTCATCGCTGAAATGAACACCCAGGCGGTGGACATGCACACTGAGCTCATGGGTGCAGTGGGAAGGGTGCCCGAATGCATTGAATCACTGGCAAGGAGTGTGGAGCACTTCACTGTAGCACAGGCGGATGCCACACTAAAGCTTAGTGCTGCAATTCAGTCACTGGCTGCTGTGATCCCATCTCTGACTGCTCTCATGCAGACTCAGATTGAGGCCACGCGAGCACTGACTGCTGCCAACCTCGATGGTTCGTACACATTTCCCCGGGGCTCTCACCGCGCCGCAGCAGGCCAGCAATCTGTGCTCCAGCAGATTGCTCCGGATCCTGAAGTGCTGCTCCGTTGGAGTGCCAGTGTGTCATTCGAGCAGGGAGTTGCTGTACTCTCTCAAGATGACAGCATTCCTGCTGCCACCACTGTCACTTCTCCACTGCACTTGCCACTGCCTGTAGGACAGACTGCTGCCGCCCATGCAGAGTTGGTGCAGTCTTCAGCCGGGCCCTCCAGGCCCAGAGCTGGTCGAGGCCGTCCTTCAAGGGCATCTGCAGTCTCAGGTTCTGACAATCAGCAGCCTTCCACCAGCCTTGCTGCAGCCACTGAGGTCCCATTACGGAGGAGCAGTAGGGTGGGAAGGGGGGAAGTGCGCAAGGGAAGGAGATCACCCTCGAAGGGCAAAAAGTAGGAGGTGTGACAAAATGTTGGTCATTTTTTTATTAAAGGCTAAGGTTCGTGGTCAAACTTTTGAACATTATCTCCAGGTTATGAGAACCAGTTATGTTAATGACTGTGTTTTTGTGTTTCTTTCTATTAGTTTGTCATGAGGAAATGACACACACAGAGTTTGTGAAATAAATAAGTTTTTGTATTCAAAATATACATGTTTGGTCTTTGGAATCATTGGTGCCTTGGCCGGCTTAGGGGTTGCGGGTTGGTTTCATTCATGTTGTTCTCAATGGCAGAAGCCATTTCCTCAGCAGGGGCCTAGAAGCGGCTTGCTATCAGCCGTTGACAGACGGCCCTTCCAGTTTCTACATTGTAGGCCTCCCTCCCGCCTTGGTGCTGCTGATGATCATCCTCCTCCTCTTCCTCCTCCTCTTCCTCCTCCTCCTCTGGTGGTGCTCCAAGGCCTGGTGGGATTGGCTGGGTCCTGAGGATTGCCATGTTATGCAGCATGCAGCACACAACTACGAAGTGGGAAACTTGCTCAGGCGAGTACTGCAGGGCTCCTCCAGAATGGTCCAGACAGCGGAACCGTTGCTTGAGCACGCCGATTGTGTGCTCAACGATGTTCCTGGTAGCTTGATGGCTCTCGTTGTACCGCAGCTCAGCAAGGGTGTTGGGCGTACGGATCGGTGTCAGCAGCCAGGTGCTCAGTGGATATCCCTTGTCCCCAAGAAGCCAACCAACTGGCTGATGCGGTGCCTGGAAAAGTTCTGCCACAGTAGTCTGGCGCAGGATAAAAGCATCGTGGCAGCTGCCAGGATAGTGGGCATTGACAGCGAGTATCAGCTGTCTGTGGTCACAGACCAACTGAACGTTCAAGGAATGGAACCCCTTTCTGTTGCGGAAATCCTCGGCATTCTCATGCAGAGCACGCAAAGCCACATGCGTGCAGTCAATGGCGCCCTGCACCATGGGGAAGCCCGCTATCCTAGCAAAGCCCATTGCGCGTTCTTGCTGCTTGTCTGGGGTCATGGGGAAAGAGATGTACTCTCATCTCCTTTTAAAGAGGGCATTTGTGACCTGATGGATGCAGCAATGCACCGCGAACTGGGAGATATTGGCGATGTCCCCAGTAGCAGATTGAAATGGGCCAGTGGCATAAAAGTTCAGAGCCACTGTGATCTTCACTGCCACCGACAGAGACGTCCTGGACCTCAGTTGAGGCTGCAGATCTGGCTGCAGCAGGTGGCAGAGCTCAGTGACCACCTCCTTGCTGAAGCGCAGCCTGCGCAAACACTGCTCCTCAGACATATTAATATATGTGAATTGTTGGCGATATACCCTGGGAGGGTAAGGTCTCCTGTACAGAGGCCTGTTGGCCCTCCTCCGTCTGGCCATGATTGCCACTCTCTCTCTGCGTCTCTGTGTCCTCCGATTCTGGTGGCGCAGGACGACGCCCCCAATCAGTGCAGCCCACACAGTCTCTTGGCAATCAAAGTTATGAAGGCCAAAAACCAAAGTACCTGCAAAGTTATGATCAGTAGCTAAAACTACCTCACACAGCGTTGACTCAATGCAGAAGTCTCTCTTTCTCTCTCTCCGAATCTCTCTCTCTCTCTATCAGAACAAGTGGTGCAAAAATGTCAACCACAGAGAAAGACAGGAAGAGGCCCCCTTTAAATAGCGCCCCCCCAGCCCCACAGCAACTGGGAGCGTTCCAGTCTTCCGGTCGTTGGTTGCGCCAGGCGGAAAGGATGGGGGCGCCACTCAATTTCCGCTCCGGGGCACCACAAGGGCGTTGCACCCTCGTATGATGTCAAGATCTGCGTGCGCAGGAGATCGCGGCGGTAAATTTTAGCACCGCCGCAAAATGTCTAGTTAATTTTGCGAGCAGCGCAAACATGGCTGCGCCCGGGCGCTAGATGATTTGTGCCCCATTAGCGCCCTCTTAAGGCGCTAACGGGAGGCGCAACCAACTGAATTTTTCCCCCTTGGTCTGTTGTGATGCAGATCTGAAAATCTACCCTTGTATACACAAAGACAAGAAAATCTAACTAAAATATTTCAGTTAGTACAAGGGAATCTCCCATGGTGTTGCTCATGGGCATCAGCAGATAGTAGAATTAGCGCAGTCCTGCATGGGTGAGAAGCAGAGCCAGAAGACTTTGGGTGGGCCTGCCTGGATTGGAAGCAGAAGACAGGGACCATAAATATCTTTGTCTCACTTCTGATCAGCAAACGATCTTCATCCACGTGCAAACCCCAGCACCCTCCTTAATGCCACCAGCACGCAAACAAGTAAGTGTAACACTAAACATAAAAATACTCAGGTACCTCAATAGTGCTTCAATCTTATGCCTCTACATGCTCTAGTTTTGGAGCTAACTGTGGGCTTCTTCAAAGTGCCCTTTGAGAGTCTGAAGTACAAGGGTTGGCTCACTGCTGACTGTCACTATGAGCGCCATTAGACTGAGGTGGTTGTGGTCTCTAGCAGCCATTGTCCTGAGAAGGACCAGCTTCAGGGAGTCAACACGCAATGATTAGCCACGCCGCCCCTCGTCAACTGTCTCTCCCTGACATTATGCGCTGCCTTTTCCAGCAACAAAATGCAGACAAGATTAAATATCTGTCTCTTTCTGCTCATGGGGGAATTCAAAGGTGAACTGAATGACAGCATACAAACTGAAAGACTCATGTTTCTAACACAGAGCGGGCTGACGCTGAAAGTTTCAATCGATAAGATGAGGGTTGTTGGTGATTAGCTAGTCTTTTACAGGGGTGCTGATGGACATACAACTGTGGGAATAAGCACGGCTTCTTTATAATGTCCCAACTGGCAGCATAGGCAATGCGGTGACATTGATTGTGCGAAAAGAACAACATATAGCATAGTGCCGGTGAGTCTCTGAGTAGATCGGGGTGCATACTTACCTTGTCCAACCTGATCAAATCATTAAACATTTTTCTGCATTGTATTGCTGATCTGGGAGCTGTGGAGATGGCACTTACAGTTTCAACAATTTCCCTCCACTGTGCCCTGGAAGCCAAACAATCTTGACTACCTTACCCTCACCTCCTCCAACAGTATCTCCACCTCAGTATCCGAGAGATTGGAAACTCTTCTTCCTGCAGCACTTCTGGCAGCCATCACTTTCAACTCTTCTCTGTTCCAACTCCTCACACTTAATCCTTTAAAGTTGCCAAAGGATTTTAAATTTAGCGGTAGCCTGCCAAAAATATGCAAATTGACTGATCCCAGGAAGTTTGCCCGGGTCATCAGTGTGGCCATTGAGTGGGTGGAAGGACACGTCTACTGCGGTACCACTGACCATTAAGGAACAGCGGAAATCTCGGCTACTACCTCTCTCCCAGTAACTGATCTCTGCTTCTTTCCCACTCTAATTCAATCTTAATTTTCACTCTGCATGTGTTTGCCTGCTATTCTTTCTTTTTCTTTTTATCTGTATGGTTGTCTGCACATCCAGGTCTAGCCAGCCCCTTGCTCTCAAGTCCTAGATACATAATGTCTTGCAGAAGAGTGATGCTTTGAGATTTAACACCTCACACTTCACAGGGCAGAAAAGGTGAAAATACAATTTATACATGAACATACGAGCATACGAAATTGACGGGCAGGAAAAGACCAGCTGGTCCGTCAAGCCTGCCTCACACCATGATGGCCGGAGCATCAGGACTAAACACTTCCTCCCTTCCTCCCTCCCTCACCCCTCTCACCACCCCGCAGCCATGCAATCTCCTGGGAGAGGCAAAGAAAAACAGAGAAAAAACCCAGGGCCAATAGGAAAAATACTCTGGAAAATACACAGTGCTGAGTATCCCAATCTGAGCTGTGATGCCCTGAAAATGTGACTTTGAAAGATTCCAAGTACTGGACATAAGCTAAATGCAAGACTTTCAGTTATATAGATAAACGGTGACAATAATTGTTGGATCAGAGTACTTGAACTGCTTGCATTTATATGGCACCTTGCCATACCACTGAAACTTCTCTAAGCACTTTACAGAATGTATAATTTTTTGGACTGCAGCTACTGTTATGTTTGCAAAGGAATACCAAGGGAGCAACACATCTGAGGGGTTACAGTATTATAAAGTGACAAAATGAAATTTGGGCATCTACACAGTCATCTGAATCCTGAAAATGCACTGCAATGTTGAATATCCCTTACATTTTTGAATTATTATTTTTATATAACACTGCAGTTTGTCTAACTCTTGAGACCTTCCATTGTGGCTTTCTGTCATGTGACATGAAGGAAGGCTGTTTTCCATCATCATGACACTGGACACAAGGATAAAATGATCTCAGCTAATAGTAAAAGGTGCTTTTATTGAGAAATACTTCAGTTTCTA
Source organism: Squalus acanthias (assembly GCA_030390025.1). Lineage (NCBI taxonomy): Eukaryota > Metazoa > Chordata > Chondrichthyes > Squaliformes > Squalidae > Squalus > Squalus acanthias. Next base: position 59,099,350 of record CM059428.1, on the reverse strand, counting down.
TTGGCTAGTGAATAATGGCAATCTGGGAGCAATCACTTGTACCTTGTAAAGAGATTACAATTTAGAACTCTCCTCTTGTCTTTATATTTTTAATATATTATACATACTGCAGAGTTCACTTTTAAACTCCACTTTGCAATTTTTTTTGTCAGCATAAGCAATACTAGGGGATGACAGTATGCTACATATTGTTCACACATTAGTGATGCCCACTCTGAAATATTAATAACTGTAACTTCATCACTACAAGTTTATTGAGCAACAATTAACCATTGATTGCCGGCAAACAGTGGTCAATATAAATGAGAAATTATTAATCCAATTGAAGAGGGAGATCTTGTCATGCACCAACAGCTTAAACATTTTAATAGTTCATATAAATGTTTAACCTATTGACTTTTGAAAAGATTTGTCCCTTTATTACCGCAGTTGCTGACACTAATCTCTAAATATATAACCTGACTGCCTCCCACACACCGTAGAGTTGCTCAGGTAACATCTCACAGCTCGGCAGGGCAGCAAAGGTGAGAATACAATTTAAACACAGTGCTGAGTATACTACATAACATAACATTATGTAAATTATACACTGAGGGTGTTACTTGCAAATTGCCAGCTGCAGATTATCAATTGGTAAGCCTGCTCCTACTAGTTCAAATTATCTGAAAATTCAATTTTATTTAGCACTTAATTTCCACTTTACTGTGTTATTTACATTGCTTAATTAAAATTATTGTATAATTCCATTTTATTTTAGTGCATCAAATGGCTTTGAATTATCGAGAGATTATGTCATTATACGTCCATCAAGTGTTGGTTGATGCTGCTGTTATTGTGTGTCACACACTGGAAATTGATGTCCACATGACATCCACCACTCGCAAACAGACCAAAAATAGAACCATCCCAGTGATCTATTCAATATTATAAAGAACAGCCGATATGTTTAAGTTACATCAAGACTATTATCTTATTTCAGGATTTCATGATGTCATCATCAAATTCCTAAGCCTCTGACTGATATTACTGTCATGTATTTACCCTCATGTATCCATAATTCTCTATAGGATTCAAATCATGCTGTGCAATATTAGTACGGAACATGCATATCAAATTCCTCAACTTACTATTTTAACACAGGAACATAGGAATATACAGACATGGAAAGACCACTGTGGTCCATCCAGTTGAACTGAACAAAGTTGGGTTATTGCCTTTTTTTAAAGAATGGACAGATGAATTTCATACAAATGTGTTAACATGTTTGTCACTAATATTGGACAGCATGATTTCCATCCACATATCATTTAGTAAAGAGAAGCCTTCAATTGATAAGACTGGTGATATAGTTTATATATTATAGTAATATATTATTTGCTAAAAACTATAATAATGTTTAAAAACTAATCTAAATTTGAAGTGCCATATTATTCCCATCACTAACTAGGGCAACCATTTTAATTTGAGGCTGAGAGCACAGCAGCTGCATGTACCCACCCAGCTGAACCTAACTCCATTACACAAAACACAGACACAATATATTCTAGCTCTGAATTCATTTAAGATGGCTGAAATCAGGTAATGTAAATGTATTCCACTTGCAAAGTTCATGGTACAGTTATTATTCATTTTTATGAAGCATTCTTGTCTAATCTGACAAAAGTCAGTGAAAATAAATCAATTTCCTTGCAAATCGGCCTGTTTAATGTTGTTGTGTAAAATAATACTACTTATGCTTCACAATGTGTTGTCTCTTTTTGCACGTTACTAGCTCCAGAATTTGGCACATAATAAATTAATGTTCAATTTTGGAATAATTGTACAATGCAAGTAAGATAGCTGTAGATGGTTAGAAATTCGATGTATGGATATTTAGGAATGTCTTTTGTGTAGTATGTACAATAATAGCAGTACTAGCTCCAGAGCATTTTCTCAATTGCTTGTTCTATATGCAATCATTAAACAGTTTTGAGCAGAGAGTCTGAGGGTATATTTACACTGCAAGTTTCTCTGATGGTAGAAACATAGAAACATAGAAAAATAGGAGCAGGAATAGGCCATTCGGCCCTTCGAGCCTGCTCCGCCATTCAATATGATCATGGCTGATCCTCTATCTCAATACCATATTCCCGCTCTCTCCCCATACCCCTTGATGCCTTTTGTGTAAAGTGATTTCAGCTTTACACCAACACTAATCGAGCAATGTAAATCCAGACTCACTAAATCAGAAACAATTTGCCAACTAAAAGTATACTATTTGATTAAAAACTATAATAATGTTTTAAAAAAGCAAAATTTGAAGTCCTTCTCTTTCCTACCACCTACTAATAATATTTGTGGGCTGAGAGCACTGTTGCTGCTAGGGTAATGGTTGATGGGTGTTTTTGTGACTGGAAGGCTGTTTCCAGTGGGGTTCCGCAGGGCTCAGTACTAGGTCCCTTGTTTTTTGTGGTCGATATCAATGATCTAGACTTGAATATAGGGGGTATGATTAAGAAGTTTGCAGATGATACTAAAATCGGCTGTGTGGTTGAGACTGAAGAAGGAAGCTGTAGACTGCAGGAAGATATCAATAAATTGGTCAGGAGGGCAGAACAGTGGCAAATGGAATTCAATCCGGAGAAGTGTGAGGTAATGCATTTGGGGAGGGCTAACAAGGAAAGGGAATACACATTAAATGGTAGGACACTGAGTAGTGTAGAGGAACAAAGGAACCTTGGAGTGCATGTCCACAGATCCCTGAAGGTTGCAGGCCAGGTAGATAAGATGGTTAAGAAGGCATACGAAATGCTTGCCTTTATTAGCTGTGGCACAGAATACAAGAGCAGGGGGGTTATGCTTCAACTGTATAAAACACTAGTTAGGCCTCAGCTAGAGTACTGCGTGCAGTTCTGGTCACCACATTACAGGAAAGATGTGATTGCACTAGAGAGGGTACAGAGGAGATTTACAAGGATGTTGCCGGGAGCAGAGAATCTTGGCTATGAGGAAAGACTGGATAGGCTGGGTCTGTTTTCCTTGGAACAGAGGAGGCTGAGGGGAGACCTTATTGAGGTGTATAAAATTATGAGGGGCCTAGATAAAGTGGATAGAAAGAACCTATTTCCCTTAGCAGAGGGGTCAAAAACCAGGGGACACTGATTTAAAGTAATTGGTGGAAGGTTTAGAGGGGATTTGAAGGGAAATTTCTTCACCCAGAGAGTTGTGGGGGTCTGGAACTCACTGCCTGAAAGGGTGGTAGAGGCAGAAACCCTAACCACATTTAAAAAGTACTTGGATGTGCACTTGGGATGCTGTAACCTGCAGGGCTACGGACCAAGAGCTGGGAAGTGGGATTAGGCTGGATAGCTCTTTGTTGGCCGGCGCAGACACGATGGGCCGAAATGGCCTCCTTCCGTGCTGTAACTTTCTATGATTCTATCATTCTTTCTTTCTAGCTGTAGGTGAAGAGGAGTGTGAATCTCTGAAAGGGATAGTAACACAATGCTATGGTATGACATCAAATGGAGTGTAAATTCAGTGCAGTGTCAACCTGGTTTACAAAGTTGAACTCCCTAAGCACTTTGTAATCCCATTTAACTTAAATATTTTGAGTGTGGTGATTTTGGGCGAGAAGTTCTGTCCAGACTCTTTCCCAGGCAAGACTGTTATAGGTCCAGTCAGGCTGGAGGCAGGTAATGTAACTGCAGTTCCGCTTAGCTGGAACTCAGAGCACAAGCTATTGGTCTCAGAGTGGTAGCTGCAGTGTAAATACACCCTGAGTCCTCTTGTGATGTTGGGATAGGATCATGGTCAATTTGAGGTTCATCGTTTGGTAAATCGCAGCTTGTTGCTGCATATCCTATAAATGTAGAAACACCACTATCCAGGGGTTGCAAGTACAGCAAGCTGAATAGACAAAGTCTGACCTCACAACAACACACCTGGGGAGAAATCCCAGGTGTGAGCGCCACACGGGCTTATGCAAACGTCAGCACACATATTTATATTAGTAATTTATTATACACAGTATAACTTTACAATATGCTTTTCTTGAAGAAGCTTGTGGAAAGTATGGTCAGGATTTTCCACTTCTTTGTTTGCTAGCCCACAATTCACTTTAATGGGTGGAAAATCATGGGCTGGCGACTGCAAATATGGAAAACCCTGGCCTATGATTTAATTCCTCATATTCTATCATCTATCCTCATCCCAATCTACTAAAGGTTTTCAAATATGTTTTGAAGGTTTTGCATGAACTCTTTAACTGACTTTAATATTCTTTATATGCTAAAGAATACGGTGTGCCATATCCCAGTTACTATAAATGCCACATAGATTTTTTGTTTCCCATAGTCGTGACAAATATGAAAGAATATATTGAGATATATGCTAAAATGTATAAACTGGGTAAATAATGAAGTGCGTCGTGTTCCACATGACAGCTTATTGCTGGTTCCATACTGAATGATTACATCTTACTTTCTCCAGGGTTCGATGTCTGATGGATGTCTGTCAGATCGGAACTGATTAGATTGACATGAACAGCACAGAAATGTCCTGAGGGCTGATCTACTCGACCCTTGAAACTGATAGAGCTTAAGTAAAGCACTAGCCAGTCTTAGTTTTTTTTAGAATGGTGCACATTTGCATTTGCACCATGTAATTTAGACTTAATTTGTGCTCTAGCACCAGGAGTTTGTGCTCAGAATGCTTGAGAGGGGGCAGGGCAATTTAAATTATGAAGTGGTTCATTATTTTATATATTTGTGGTTGCTGCAGCTGTTTTTTTATATATAACGGCCAGTTTTCAGAGCACAATGAAAGTGCAATGCCATTAGTTTTTCTGCGGTTTCATCATTAACAAAACTTCAACAACTAGTGTCTCTCCTTAAACTTACAAGTTTTTTTAAATAAAGAATGCTTAATGTATTAAGCTTGTATCTCATAACTACATAGAAATTAACATTTATATATCAGATCAAACCTGCATGTTATACACACATTCCGTTCCTTTCAGAAGGTTGCTTACCTTCTTAGGTATATGAGAAAGTCTGTAATTTGGTAGCTTTTAACAAACACATAAAATGTGCTCTTGTCTTGCTTTTTAGTAATCTAATTACATTCATATTTCCTATCTCGATTCTTTATTATTTCTTAATTCTACATATGTCTAAAAAAGGGAAAATGGATTCTATTTCCCCTTGGAACAAATAGTATTTGTGCCGTTGCATAAACACTATTGTGGGATTTGCTGCTCCTCTTTCTGATTTTGTTTTTGTGATAGACTTACCGTTATGCCTGATTTTGTGAGTGCCTCTAAAGGAAGGGAAAAATCCAACATGTAACACAGCTCAGTTGTGCCCAATAATTAAAGTATTCAGTGACACAAACCTATCTTAGCATGAAGGCTTGATGCCGGCATACAAGAAGACAAAGAGGTAAAGCAAAACAGAAAATGGTGGAAATACGCAAGAGATCAGTCAGCATCTGTGAAGAGAAAAGACAAGTTAACATTTCGGATGTAACCCTTCATCAGAACTGAAAACTGGAGTATAACAAGATTATCTTGCTTATCCTCCAGTTTTCAGTTCTGACAGAGGGTTATATGTGAAATGTTAACTTGTCTTTATGCTATTCAAGTACCGACTGATCTGTGGTGTATTTCCAGCATTTTCAATTTGTATTTCAGATTTTCAGCATTTGTAGTGTTTTTTTTCTTTTTATTAAGAAACAGAACCAAACCTAGCACAAGTGTAAATCGCATTAGAAAAATTTTGCAGTGTTGGTACAAAAGGGATCATCTTGGCCATTGTTTTTGGCTCAATTGCTTTTAGTGTTGCATTTCCAATTGGTCTTAAATATTCAATAACCTTCATGAGAAAAATCATCTCACATTTCCTCCTCTACTAAAAAAAGATAGTTCTTTTGTCATTTTATGCAGGCTGTGATCTCAATGTTGTTTAAGCAGGTTAAGCACTATAATCTATTAAGCATTTTTGCAGTTCATAATATACTTTACACTGCCTACATTTTCCAACAAATGAAAGGATGCTATTTAATGTAAAATGACTAGTGAGAAACACACACCCAGTTTAACATCTTAAAACGTCAACATTCAAGAATCCACTGTTAAATGGCAGTGTAATTAAAAGAATGCCCCTTTTAAATGTTTTTTCCCAAATGCATCAGAAGCCATATTCAAATCAAGGGGAAGACCTTTCACATACATGAGGCTATAATGGAGAGCTTAGCATAACTTCTGCCTGATTTCCAATTCAAATAGCAGCAGAGAGGTTCAGTGTGCCAATGCAGATTGGAGTTTATCCTTCTTTCACACCACAAGATTCTTCACGCTCTGGAAATATTTTGCTTATCAGTGAAAAGCAATGATCAACACCTCACATCCCAAAGGGATTTAGCCAGTTAGATCGTCCACATCCTGCATACATACTCAAAAGCTTGTGGGTAAAATCTCTGCCTGATCAGGAGCGCATTCGCAATTTGCAAACATGCAAAGTTATTTTTCGACCAAACTGCACAATGTGCAAATGTACATTGATGCAAATTACACAAGATTCCCATTAACAAATTTAATTCATGCAGAAAACCATACTGTACAGGCCGTTTAGGCACACACTACCACATTAAAACGAGGCATTAGTCTTCGTGGCTTGCAATATGCTATTCCCCAGTTTTTGTTGTCTTTTTCACATTGTACATTTTGATGAACCTTTGTGCTCCTCAGTCAGTGCTAGGGTTGGAACACTTTTGTGCTCTGCTTTATCAGTATCAAGTACTCACAGCTCAGCAAAAACATGGCTGAATGTTGAGTAGGACCTTGTCCACATTGCTCAAGCAATGGGCCTGAACCAAAATACAGAACGGCACCTCCTACTGCACAGTGTGGCCGGAATTTTCCCACTGCTGAGCACGCGGATTTGGAGCGGGTCAGCAGTTAAAAGCACGGATATTGACAGCGTGTCAGCAAATTGGCATAGGGACAAGCAGATCAGAGAGTTAAATGCTTGGCTCAAAGAGTGGTGTGGGAGGAAGGGGTTTTGATTCATGGGGCACTGGCACCAGTACTGGGGAAAGAGGGTGCTGTTCCGCTGGAACGGGCTCCACTTAAACCAGGCTTGGACCAGTGTCGGGGCGAATCGTATAACTAGGGCTATACATAGGGCTTTGAACTAACATGGGGAGGGGAGGGGTCAGGTGAGGGGAAATTTAGAAACCTAAAGAGAAAAATCAAGGCAATGGAGCAGTGTAGCAATTTTGGTAAAAAATAAGCAGTGTGACAGGAAGAGACAGAGGGGTAAAAATTCAGTTGGTTGCGCCTCCTGTTAGCGCCTTAAGAGGGCGCTAATGGGGCGCAAAGCTGCTAACGCCCGGGCGCAGCGATGTTTGCGCCGCTCGGGAACTTAACTTGACATTGTGCGGCGGCGCTAAACTTTACCGCTGCGACCACCTGCGCGCGCAGATTGTGACGTCATTCCATGGTGCAACGCCCTTGTGGCGCCCCGGAGCGGAAATTGAGTGGCGCCCCCTGCCTTACCGCCTGGCGCATCCAACGACCAGAAGACTGGAACGCTATCAATCGCAGTGGGGCTGGGGGGGGGCGCTATTTAAAGGGGGCCTCTTCCTGTCTTTTATTGTTGGTGGCATTTTTGAACTACGCATTCTGAGAGAGAGAGGGAGAGACTTCTGGAGAGATTCAACGTTGTGGGAAGGAGTTTTGGGTACTGAGCAGCACTTTGCAGGTTCATTTTGATTTGCCATTCCTTGTATCGATTTAGCAGAGACTGTGGGTGCTGCACTCTGAGCTCTTTGCCTGGTACTCTCCATTGTTCTTTCCAGCACATTTGATGTGCAAGTCTCTCCAGGCCGAGATTCAAGGCTGCAATGAACAGGATGTGGATGGAAAGCAAGATTAACCATCCCCTTTAAGAACTGGCCCGTGCCATTGTGTGTGTGTTCCATTGCTGACTGACATTACATGAGCTTCGCCAGCGCTCTGAGTTAGCGCCTCACTCCTTGGCCTTTGCGCCTTAAGACAGGTGTGCAGCGCCTGCTTTAGCGCTCCACTCACCTCCCGGGGCGGTAAAAGTGAAGTTTCCAGTCAGTGCCGATAATTAGCGCCAGGCGCTAATATTTGCGTCCAGACGATATTTGCGCCGCAAATGGGGCGCGACCTAATTTCTACCCCAGAGAGTTTAACTGTCATACTGCATCAGCGAATAAGGTGAAAGCAGGAAATAATGGTAACAAATTAAAATTAAAGGCTCTTTATTTGAACGCGCAAAGCATTTGTAACAAGATAGATGAATTAATGGCACAAGTAGAGATAAATGGCTTTGATCTAATAGCCATTACAGGGGCATGGTTGCAAGGTGACCAATGTTGGGAACTAAATATTCCAGGGTACTTGACGTTTAGAAAAGACAGGAAGAATGGAAAAGGAGGGGGGTAGCCCTGATAATAAAGGATGACATAAGGACAGTAGTGTGAAAAGATCTTGGCTTGGAAGATCAGGAAGTAGAATACATGGAGATAAGAAATAACAAGGTGCAGAAATCACTGGTGGGAGTAGTTTATAGGCCCCCAAATAGTTGGTATAATGTGGCAAAGAGTATTAATCAACAAAAAAAATAGGAGCTTGTAACAAAGGTAATACAATATTCATGGACTTTAATCTTCATATGGACTGGGCAAATCAAATTGACAAAGAGTTCTTAGAATGCAATCGAGACCGTTTCCTAGAACAATATGTCATGGAACCAACCAGGGAACTGGCTATTTTAGATCTTGTATTGTGTAATGAGACAGGGTTAATTAGTAATCTCATAGTAAAGGATCCTCTGGGGAAGAGTAATCATAATATGATAGAATTTCACATTGAGTTTGAGAGTGAAATACTAAAGTTCAAATTGAGAGTCTTAAACTTAAATAAAGTGAATTACATTGGTAAGAGGGGTGAGTTGGCTAAGGTAGATTGGGAAATTAGATTAAAAGGTTTTAAAGCAGTGGCAGACATTTAAAGAAATATTCCAAAATTCTCAATGAATATGAATGAGAAATAAAATCTCCATGGGAAAAGTGATCCATCCGTGGCTAACTAAAGAAGTTAAAGATAGTCTTAGATTAAAAGAAGAGGATTATGATGTTGTGAAGAATAATAGTAAGCCTGAGGATTGGGAGAGCTTTAGAAACTAGCAAAGGATGAGCAAAAAATTGATAAAAAGGGAGAAAATAAAATGAGAGTAAACTAGCAAGAAATATTGTAAGAGCTTCTACAAGTATGTAAAAAGGAAGAGAGTAGCAAAAGTAAGTGTTGGTCCCTTAGAGGCTGAGACAGGTAAAATTATATTAGGGAATAAGGAAATGGCAGAGACTTTAAACAAATATTTTGTATCTGTCTTCACAGTAGAAGACACAAAAAGCATACCAAAAATAATGGGGAACCAAGGGGCTAATAAGAGTGAGGAACTTTAAGTAATTAATATCAGTAGAGAAAAAGTAGTGTACTTGAGAAACTAATGGGACTAAAAGGCGACAAATCCGCTGGACCTGATGGCCTACATCCTGGGGTTCTAAAAGAGGTGGCTGCAGAGATAGTGGATGCATTGGTTGTGATCTTCCAAAATTCCCTAAATTCTAGAATGATCCTAGCAGATTGGAAAGTAGCAAATGTAACTCACCTATTCAAGAAAGGAGGGAGAGAGAAAACGGGGAACTACAGGCCAGTTAGCCTGATATCAGTCATCGGGAAAATGCTGGAATCCATTATCAAGGAAGTGGTAACACTACATTTAGAAAACCGTAATATGATTAGTCAGTGTCAACATGGTTTTATGAAAGGGAAATCGTGTTTAACAAATTTATTTGAGTTTTTTGAGGATGTAACTAGTAGGGTAGATAAAGGGGGACCAGTGGATGTAGTATATTTGGATTTCCAAAAGGCATTCGATAAGGTGCCACATAAAAGGTTGCTATGCAAGATAAAGGCTCATGGGGTTGTGGTTAATATATTAGCTTGGATAGAGGATTGGTTAATGGACAGAAAACAGAGAGTAAGGATAAATGGGTCATTTTCCGGTTGACAGGCTGTAACTAGTGGGGTGTCGCAAGGATCAGTGCTTGGGCCTCAGCTATATACAATCTATATTAATGACTTATATGAAGGGACCGAGTGCAATGTATTCAAGTTTGCTGATGATACAAAGCTAGGTGGGAAAGTAAACTGTGAGGAGGACACAAAGAGCCTGCAAAGGGATATAGACAGGTTAAGTGAGTGGGCAATAAGATGGCAGATGGCGTATAATGTGGGGAAATGCGAGGTTTTCAATTTGGTAGGAAGAATAGAAAAACTGAATAGTGTTTAAATGGTGAGAAACTATTAAATGCCGGTGTTCAGAGAGATTTAGGTGTCCTCATACAGGAAACAGAGAAAGTTAGCATGCAGGTACAGCAAGCAATTAGGAAGGCAAATGGCAAGTTGGCCTTTATTGCAAGGGAGTTGGAGTACAAGAGTAAGGAAGCCTTACTACAATTGTACAGGGCTTCGGTGAGACCACACCTGGAGTAGTGTGCACAGTTTTGGTCTCCTTATCTGAGGAAGGATATTCTTGCCTTCGAGGAATTGCAACGAAGGGTCACTAGATTGATCCCTGGGATGAGAGGGTTGTCCTATGAGGAGAGATTGAGTAGATTGAGCATATACTCTCCGGAGTTTAGAAGAATGAGAGGTGATCTCATTGAAATATATCAGATACTGAAGGGGATTGACAGGGTAGATGCTGAGAGGTTGTTTCCCCTGGCTGGAGAGTCTAGAACTAGGGGGCATAGTCTCAGGATAAGGGGTCAGCCATTTAAGATGGAGATGAGGAGGAATTTCTTCACTCAGAGGGTTGTGAATCTTTGGAATTCTCTATCCCAAAGGGATGTGGTTGCTGAGTCTTTGAGTATATTCAAGACTGAGATAGATAGATTTTTGGACTCTAGAGTAATCAAGGGATATGGGGATCAGGCGGGAAAGTGGAGTTGAGGTCAAAGATCAGCCATGATCTTATTGAATTGCGGAGCAGGCTCGAAGGGCCGTATGGCCTACTCCTGCTCCTAATTCTTATGTTCTTATGTTCTAACCCGGCGTCATCCCGCCGACTTCCGCCTTTAACTCGGGCGTGTTTCAAGGTACGCCACAGATCTGCTTGGGAGAGGTGGGCCACCTCATTGAGGTACTTAACTGCTCATTGAGAGATCCTTAACTGCCTTTTTAACATCAGGTTTTGGCTTTAACTTGTTGCCCTCAAGATTCACACTCATCGGGAACCTTGCCTATGAAGGGGAGGCGGAAGCCCAGTGGTCATTGTGCGAGTCCATTAAGTGACAGCTGGAAAAAACATCTTAATGCTCCCACATTATACCTGCTTCCTTGCCTAATGGAAAGGCTCTTGCTGACACCATTTTATGCAGAGATTTAGCTGTCAGGAATTTGCAGGTAATTTCTGCAAACTCAGAAGTCACTCTCACCACATTGCTAATCACTATCAGAACATTGAAGGATTGTACCCCTGATCTCCACTTTACCAGCCAACTACTAGATCAGCATGGGTGCCGCTTATGTTGTCTCACCTTGGACCTCACAATCAGACCAAGATGAGTCCCAGCACCAACAACACCAGCCACACCAGCAGCAGCAGCCACAACACCAGCAGCAGCAGCAACCAACAGCAGCCTTCTCCTCAACGACGTGATGCTGCACAGGAGAGGGTCAGCACAGGGCTGGACCGCGCCGGAGGCAATACCCCCAACACAGGGTATACAGGCAGAGGATGAGCTTCCTGGACATGATTGAGCAGCAGTGCTTCAGGAGGCGCCAGCTATCACGCCAGATCGTCACAGATATTTTTAGCTTTCTGGAACAAGACCTGCTGCCCAGAGGACCTGGTGGACATGCCTTACCAGTGGCTGTCAAAGTCACCACTGCTCTCAACTTCTTCACCTCAGGCTCCTTCCAGGGATCTGCAGCAGACATTTGCGGCATCTAGCAGTCGGCCGCCCACAGATGCATCACTCAGGTGACCGATGCCATGTTTCACAAGTCAGCAAATTATGTAAAATTTGCCACTGATGAAGCCAATGTTACTGAGCGGGTGTTCAGCTTTGCGGCTCTGGCTAGCTTCCCACAGGTGCAGGGCATCATCAACTTCACATATGTGGCCATCAAGGCACCTCCACCTAACCCAGGAGTGTTTGTGAACCGCAAGGGCTTCCACTCCCTCAATGTGCAGTTCATCTGCAACCATAGGAAGATCATCATGCATGTGTGTGCCAAATTCCCAGGGAGCTGTCATGACTCTTTCATCCTGCGCCAGTCCACCCTCCCTCAGCTCTTCGCACCTCCAAACAGACTTACCATTGGCTGCTTGGAGACAAGGGCTATCCACTGAAGATGTGGCTGATGACACCCTTGAGGAGGCTAAGTAATGAGGCTGAGGAGCGTTATAATGACAGCCACATGTACACCAGATGCGTCATAGAGCAAGCAATCGGAATGATGAAGATGCGCTTCAGATGACATGACAGGTCTGGAGGAGCCCTTCAGTACGCACTAGCCAGGATCTCCAGAATCGGGAACGGTAGCATAGTGGTATTGTCACTGGGCTAGGAATCCAGAGGCATGGACTAATGATCCAGAGACATAAGTTCAAATCCCACCACGGCAGCTGGAAAATTTAAATTCAGTTAATTAAATAAAACTGGAATAAAAAGCTAGTAATGGTAACCATGAAACTATCGGATTGTCGTAAAAACCCATCTGGTTCCCTAATGACCTTTAGGGAAGGAAACCTGATCTGGACTATATGTGACCCACAGCAATGTGGTTGACTCTCAACTGCCCTCTGAAATGGCCTAGCAAGCCACTCAGTTGTAACAAACTGCTACTAAACACAATGGGCCGAAAATTGATCCTGGGACGCGAGAGTACGCAGTGCGTACTCTCGCGTATTCCCACTCCAATTGCCGGTTTTCTGCATGCCCTGCGCATGCGCTGAAAACCGGCAATTGCTCTTCTGAAAAGGGGGCGGGTCCTGGGTGCATCGCGTGCGCGCTACAGGCTGCGCGCACGCTGTGCACTTCATGCTTTGGACGCGCAGGTAAGGACGGAAGATTTTGGAAATGTAAAAAGGAAGAGTAAGACCCGCTTTTAAGAAGGTAAGTAGTGAATTAAGTATTTTTTTGAATTTTTTTTTACAGGTATATCTTTTTTAGAGACTTTAAAGACAGGTAAGTTTATTTTTATAACTTTTTAAAAGATTTTAAATTTTTTCAAAAATTTAATTTTTTATTTAAAATGGTTAATTTAATTAACTATACTTATTTTATTAATGTGATGGTTTTTTTTTTAAATTTAATTGAGGTTTAGCTGTTATTTTGGGGGGGTGTAAGATTCATAGATTTCACAGCCATGCTGTGAGACTTATGAATGGAAGATGGTGTGCTGCCATTGGCTCTAACTGAGTCACGTGATCCCACAGCTCGCACGAATTCACTACGCCGCTGGGATACGCAAGCCCAGCACAGCTGATGTCAATAAGAATGAAACTGGATGGACCACCCAGCACCGGCTACAGACATGACAACGGCACACCCTGCAATATCCTCCTCACCAACATCTGGGGACTTGTGCCAAAGTTGGGAGAGCTGTCCCACAGTCTAGTCAAGCAACAGCCTGACATAGTCATACTCACAGAATCATACCTTTCATCAATGTCCCAAACTCCTCCATCACCATCCCTGAGAATGTCCTGTCCCACCAGCAGGACATGAGTGGTATACAGTCGTGAAGGAGTCCTCAACATTGACTCCGGACCCCATGAATGCATGGGCAAGGAAACCTCCTGCTGATTACCACCTACGGCCCTCCCTCAGCTGATGAATCAGTACTCCTCCATGTTGAACACCACGTGGAAGAAGCACTGACGGTAGCAAGGGCACAGAATGTACACTGAGTGGGGGACTTCAATGTCCATCATTGGTAGCACCACAACTGGCCGAGTCCTGAAGGACATAACTGCTAGTCTGGGCCTGCGACAGGTGGTGAGAGAACCAACACGAGGGAAAAATCTACTTGACCTCATCCTCACCAATCTACCTGTTGCAGATGCATCTGTCCATGACAGTATTGGTAGCAGTGACCACCGTCACTTGTGGAGACGAAGTCCCGTCTTCACACGGAGGACACCCTCCATCGTGATGTGTGGCACTACCACCGTGCTAAATGGGATAGATTCAAAATAGATCTAGCAGCTCAAAACTGGGCATCCATAAGGCACTGTGGGCCATCAGCAGCAGCACAATTGCATTCCACCATAATCTGTATCCTCATGACCTGACATATCCCTCACTCTACCATTGCCAGGAGACCAACCCTGGTTCAATAAGGAGGGTAGAAGAGCATGCCAGGAGCAACGCCAGGCGTACCTAAAAATGAGGTGCCAACCTCGGGAAGCTGCAACACAGGACTACATGCATGCTAAAAAGCGGAAGACAGGGCTAAGCGATCCCACAATCAATGGATCAGATCAAAGCTCTGCAGTTCTGCCACATCCAGTCGTGAATGGTGGTGGACCATTAAAGAACTAACAGGAGGAGGAGGCTCCATGAATATTCCCATCCTCATTGATGGTGCAGCCCAGCACATGAGTGCAAAAGACAAGGCTGAAGCGTTTGCAACCATCTTCAGCCAAAAGTGCCGAGTGGATGATCCATATCGGCGTCCTCACCATCACAGAAGTCAGTCTTCAGCCAATTCGCTGAGAGCACTGGATACAGCAAAGGCTATGGGCCCCGACAACATCCCGACTATCGTGCTGAAGACTTCTGCTCCAGAACTAGCCGCGCCTCTAGCCAAGCTGATCCAGTAGAGCTACAACACTGGCATCTATCCAACAATGTGGAAAACTGTCCAGGTATGTCCTGTCCACAAAAAGCAGGACAAATCCAATCCAACCATTTACCGCCCCATCAGTCTACTCTCAATCATCAGCAAAGTGATGGAAGGTGTCATCGACAGTGCCATCAAGCGGCACTTACTCACCAAAAACCTGCTCGCTGATGCCCAGTTTGGGTTCTGCCAAGACCACTCGGCTCCCAACCTCATTACAGCCTTGGTCCAAACATGGACAAAGGTGCTGACTTCCAGAGGTGAGGTGAGAGTGACTGCCCTTGACATCAAGGCAGCATTTGACCGAGTGTGGCATGAAGGAACCCTAGTAAAACTGAAGTCAATGGGAATCGGGGGGAAAACATTCCATTGGCTGGAGTCATACCTAGCAGAAAGGAAGATTGTTGTGGTGGTTGAAGGTCAATTATCACAGCCCCAGGACATCGCTGCAGGAGTTCCTCAGGGCAGTGTCGTAGGCCCAACCATCTTCAGCTGCTTCCTCAATGATCTTCCCTGCAACATAAAGTCAGAAGTGGGGATGTTCGCTGATGACTGCACAGTGTTCAGCGCCATACACAACTCCTTAGATAATGAAGCAGTCCATGCCCGCATGCTACAAGACCTGGACAACGTTCAGGCTTGGGTTGATAAGTGGCAGGTAACATTCACACCACAGAAGTGCCAGGCAATGACTATCTCCAACAAGTGAGAGTCTAACCACCTGCCCTTGACATTCAACGCTAGTACCATCGCCAGGAGTTTGATGGAATACTCTCCACTTGCCTGGATGAGTGCAGCTCCAACAACACTCAAGAAGCTCGGCACCATCCAGGACAAAGCAGCCCGCTTGATTGGCACCCCAACCACCACCTTAAACATTCACTCCCTCCACCACCGGCGTACCGTGACTGCAGTGTGTACCATCTACAAGATGCACCGCAGCAACTCACCAAGGCTTCCTCGGCAGCACCTCCCAAACCCGTGACCTCTTCCACCTGGAAGGACAAGGGCAGCAGGCGCATGGGAACAGCATCACCTCCAAGTTCCCCTCCAAGTCACACACTATCCTGACTTAGAAGTATATTGCCGATCCTTCATTGTTGCTGGGTCCAAATCCCGGAAGTCCCTACCTAACAGCACTGTGGCAATACCTTCACCACACGGACTGCATCGGTTCAAGAAGGCTGCTCACCACCACCTTCTCAAGGGAAATTAGGGATGGGCATTAAATGCTGGCCTTGCCAGCGATGCCCACATCCCATAAACACATTTTAAAAAAATCATCGTTGTCTGCTGCGTGCTGCACAACATAGCACAGCAGCGAGGATTGAAGCTGCAGGAAGAGCAAGGCGCAGAGCGCACAGCCTCTTCAGAGGAGGAGGAGCAGGTGGAGGAGGAAGAACAGGTGGAACACGAGGAGGAGAAGGAGGAGGAGGAGGAACAGGTGGAACACGAGGAGGAGGAGGAACCTGAGGTGGAGATGGCACCAGCAGCAGCGCATATTGCTACCAAGGAGGCTTGGGATGGCTTCATAGTGGCCAGATTCATTTAACTTGCATCAGTACACCCATATGGCTGCCAGATGCTGTACTAACCTCCCTGTCACTCCCCACCCACCCCCAACAACACCACAAAGCAGTCCTACAATGACCAAGCCATTCGTGTCATCCAAACTCCCATTGCTCGAGGTTAAGTAATGTCTCACCATTCACTCCAAGTGACAAGGCCACTTCCCAGGTAGCAGGCAAAAATGGACAAGTCGGGAAAGTTGTGCAAAGAAATAAATTTACGTGTGTCATAAATATAAATGAAAGTTAACATTCACATTTTTTGATACACCCATGTGCATACCCTTGTTAATCTAGGATTGTGTCTTTTTTCATTTTGGCATGCTTCTATGAGGTGCAACACCTGTGGCTTCAGCAGAGGTAGAGGCAGGTTGCTCAATTTCCTGCTGTGATTGCTCAGACACTTTTGGCGGGCGTCCTTTGGGTTTTGCAGCTTGTGAGGGCCCTGCCAAAGACTGCTCCTCCTGCAACTTCATCCTCTGTACAGTCGCACACACCGGGGCTGCAAAAGCTGCCAGAGCCTCGCGCAATTGTTGCTGCTCCTCCAAGATCCCCCTCTTTCTCGATGGCCCCCGAGGTTCAGCATCTGCCGGGGCAGACTCGGCCATTGGGATCCGAGGCAGCATGTGGGGCTCTGACTGAGGGGGAGGCAACGGGGGAGTAGGAGCACTTTGAGAAGAGCACCCACCTCTATGTCCCCTGTCACCATCATTCCTCTCATGGGCCACCCGCACTTCCCCACTAGCAAGCCGCTGGAGAGCACCTTGCTGCACATCAGTGGGGCGATGAAGGCCCAAGTCTACGTTAATGTTCCTCCTCGAGATGAGGTCAATGAGCGCCTGTCATCTGTTCTCGTTCGACTGGCGTATTTGCTGCTCCATGCAGGTAGCCATCATTTCCATGGAACAGCACATCATCGCCATCACCCGCGACATGGTGGTGCTCATGTTGGAGATGGACTCGTCCATTCTTTGTACAATCATGCACATCGCGGCTGGAAAAGCTGCCAGAGCCTCATGCAATTGTTGCTGCCCCCCCAAGTTCACCCTCTTTCTCGATGGCCCCCGAGGTTCAGCATCTGCCTGCAGCTGAGCAGACCTTGGAGCGTCCTGCACCCTCCGGCGAGGAGTCTCTATCATCTGATCTTGCTCACTTGTGATGTGTGAGACACCAGGTGACAACATGACTCTATCTCTCACAGGACCCACCGAGGTGTGCGTATCAGTGCTGGTGCTGGGGGCGCATGGGTCTGCTGACGGTGCACCCTCAGAGACTGGAGCTTCCTCTGAGGAGTCATCTTCCTCCTCCAGCTGGACAGTGGGGGATGGGGGCACTTGATGGATCTGTGGGAGAGTAAAGAGATAAATTAGAAGTGTTATGATAAGAATGGGTAACGTTACCAATGTGCACATGATGACATTTCATTGGCTGCTGATATCAGTCACCATATGAGTGCCAGCTGTATGTCATGTGGCTGTATGAGATTTAATTCTGTCGCCAGGTCGCTGGGAGGACTCTCTGTCTCCCACCACCAGCAGCTCTGCAACCCCTGAGATTTCTAGGGAGTGGCGTAACATTGCCAAATGGCCTCCTTATGTGGTGTTACTTGCTATGATTACATTAGGATGAGGGTGAGTGTCAATGGTGGTTAGTCAGATGGGGATGTGAGTAGGTTCATTGACAGAGAGGGATGGGTGCACCTGCAAGGTTGGGTTGGTGTGAGGAGTGATGTGCAGGAGTAGGCTTGGGAAGGCAGAGTGATGGGGTTGGGGTGACAGGCACATCAGGATGTCGGTGAATGTGCATTGCACTCACCTTTCCTGACCTCATGAGATCATTGAATCTTTTGCGGCACTGGATCCTCAGCACATCCCTGCTGCTGACCTCCTCCGTGATCTCTAGCCATGCCTTCCTTGTGTCTCTGGCTGGTCTTCTTCGGCCATCTGCAGGGAAGAGGACCTCCCTGCATGCTCTGACTCCCTGGACCAGCAATTACAGGGAGGCATCAGGGAATCTTGGCGCAGCCTTCTGTCTGTGTGTCTCCATGACCCACAGAATTCTCAATCTTATTCAGCAATTTGTAGCTCTTCAAAGCACCTTGAACACTCCTACAGCAACCTGCAAATGAGATGTGTGCAAGGCAGATTTAAATATCTGCGCTGAAAACGAGACATTGGTGACGTCATGACTCTTTCAATTGGTGCAATTGAGTTAAACGCGCAGTGTAGAACATGCTGTTGAAATCTTCGGGATGGCGACCCCCTACATGGCCCGCATGCACTCGACCTGACTCCAAGGTAAAGATTCCGGCCTGTGCATTTCCACTTTACACACCAGCATTCTTTCTGGCTTCTCAGAGTGCCAATCCAATGCCATTTATTTTGAATTATGGGTTGGTTTGAGCTATGGACTTGCATCAATTAGGAAATTGAGCTAACACTTCCATAACTACTTTCACATTGGTCCCTTGCAACTGACAGAGAGTAAACTTCGAGCCGACCACTGTGTGTTGGATTCAGAACTTCCAAATGCCTAAATTGAGGATAAACAAGCCAGCTTGGACCATCATATTACTTATATCTAATAGAGGTGAATGCTGGTTAATGGAGATTGCTGAGATGAAATATAAAGCTGTATGGCATAAATCAAGTAAGCCAAATTCATGAAAGACATTTGCCAGGCCCCATTTAGTTTGTTGGCTTAAAATGACAGGCAGTTGCAACCTTAATAAGCAGACCTTTATGGATACTTCTTAGGTCTGATTTAAAAAGAAAGTCTTGCATTTATATAGCACCTTTCACAACGTCCCAAAACACTTTACAGCCAATGTAATACTTTTGAAGTGTAGTCACTGTTGTAATGTAGGAAATGTGGCAGCTAATTTACGCACAGCAAGCTCCCTCAAAGAGCAATGTGATAATCACCAGATAATCTGTTTTAGTGATGTTGGTTGAGAAATAAATATTGGCCAGGACACAAAGGAACACTCCCCTGCTCTTCTTCAAAATAGTGGCCATGGGATCTCTTACGTCCACCTAAGAGGGCAGACTTGATTTAACGGGGTTATTTTGGTGAAAGGGTGGAAACAGGCGCTAAATGAATGCTGTGCTAATAAGACACACCTGTTTGAAAGTCTGGTTTCAGTATGCAATTTTGGTCCTAATTACTGATTACCATCATTTGAACTTGCCTGGAGGGACTAAAACAGACACCTGCAGGTTTAGCACTCAAGCACTGATTAGACACAATTTTCACGGAGCAGTGTTTCTGGGCTCCACGCAGCCATTACCACTGAAGGTGTGGAGTGGCTGGTTTACACACAGCGTGAGGTTTCAGGGTGGGGTAGCGACTGAGTGAAAGGACACTAAAGTTCACGGATTCAGCACTTGAGGTCCTGATGGAGGAGGTCCAGAGGAGGAGGGATGTCCTGTACCCGCCGTGGGGACGGGGTCCACCTCGTCCTCCTGTCCCTCTCTCCTGCAGCAGCTGGTGCTGCTCTGCCCGGCCTCATGTCCTCCTCCCATTCCTCCTGCAGACCAAGGGGGACCCTTGACAAGAAACCATGATCAAGCACTCCCTTTCTCCTGGTGATTCCTATAAGGTATCCAATAAGATAGAGTAACACAGCATTCACTCTTTTTAGGTGAAGTCCTCAGAGAATTTCCGAAATAAATGTTGATAAAATGTTGGTAAAGTCTTGACAAGGTGTTCCAGAAAGTCTCTCAAAGTGTTTCAAAAGTCCTCTTCAAATCTCCAACATCAAGTGAACAGTAAAAGTGATATACCTTTAAGTAGCGCTCGAAATCCTCAGGAATGACTCGTTTGCTCCCAATCAGCTGGTCGCTGTTAGGAGAGGGTGTTGGGTCAAGCGCTAGCCATCAAAATGCCGTGCAGCCTCGTTAATGAGCGCTAGCAGGCAATTTAAGTGGCAATCAGCCCCTTAACGTTCCTCCGGGTGGCCGTACCGCAAGCTTCAACTCCTTTACCAAGATGGTGTTTTGCGCTAAACATGGGCTAAACCAGCGTTTCAGCTCAAAACCACATCTTGGCCACCTCGGAGGCTCTTTAGCGCCTGGAGGAGCCGTCGAAAATCTCCCCCAACGTCTTATCTGAAAGACGTTACCACCAACAGTGTAGCACTCCCTCAATACTGCACTGAAGTGTCAGCCTGGATTTTGTGCACCAGTTTTGTGCCCCAATTTTATATTACGGAAAGATTTCCAGTGCAGAACTTCATGGAGGTAATTTTGACTTTGGGTGATAATGCAAAATGGGCGATATTGATTCAGCCCCATTGACTTTCCGTTGAAGACAATGGGAATGAAAATTGAGAAAGATTTACAATGGGTGGCTAAATCAATATCGCCCATTTTACTATATCACAATTTTGAGGTTTTGTTTTGTCACCAGTAAACCCCACACAGTGGCTTTGATATTTACTCAGGACTGTGAAGAGAGCAAGGACGAGGATTACCAGATGGAAAACTCAGAAGTACAGCTTTCCTGGACATCCTGCTGAAATTAACCACAGGACACCTTTTAAATTTTGAGCAGGTTACCCATGCGGAGAATCAGATATCGCAGGAGTGGTGGGGAGAGTAGGAGGTCGTGGAGTTATGGGGGAGTTGGAGATTGGGGGGGGAGTCGGAGATTGCGGCGGTGGGGCAGGCATCCAATTGCGGGGTGTGTAAAGAGATTAGCTTGTTGGGCCTGGAGGAAACACTCCTGCTCCTCTAGCCTCCTTTTCCCTGCCTGGTTTCCCTAGCCTAGGGTCAGTGGGGGGGGGAGCGTAATTTAAACCCCCCAAAAACGGGTGGGTTTGGGTCAGGTGGGAAGTTAAAGTGTTAAAAAGCTGAATCTCGACCCCAACCTGCCTCCAACCCGCCTCCAACCCGCCCACTTCTGGTTTTAATGGAGGTGGGATGGGGGCGGGCAACCAACCCCCTCCCAGGAGGCGGGTTGGCAATTTAAATATAATGAGGCTGCATGCCTCATATTGATTCACAATTTCAAATTTAACTCTTGCTGGCCGAGTTTCCCAGGCCTCAGGATACCCGCCGGCATACGGGGTGGTTGGGGGGGTGGGGGGGGGGGGCGGCGGGCGAGGACTGCTGGATCCAGGAGGTAAGTGCCTTTCCGCTTACCTGCTGGATCCAGCATACCTGCCTCGCCAACCCCCCGATCGGACACTCCTCCTCCGCCCGATCTCCTCCTGAGGCCTCCGATCTCACCCCCGAGGCCTCCAATCTCATACCACACTCCCCCTTGCCCCTCCCCTCCTATCTCACACATACCCTCCCCCACTCCCCCCTCCAGGGCCTGAGAGAAACCCATTTTTCTGGGTTTCCCAACATCAATCCAGCCCCCTTGCTCCCTTCCTGCCTCGAGTAAAAATCCAGCCCCTGGTCTCCATGGGTTAAAAATATAAGTCCTGTTAAAATGGAGGCATGCAGCCTCCTTAAAAGCTTTTACTGACCAACCCACCTCCTGAGAGCGGATTGGTCTCCTGCCCACTGACCCGCCTTCGTTAAAACGGGAATTGGATGAGTTGGAGGTGGATTGGGTTTGAGATTTTAAAAATTCCTACCCATTCCCAACTGACCAGTCCTTGGGGGTTAAAATTCCCCCTACAGGTGCAGTAGGCTCTTGGATTCACTCCATCACCCATTATTATATTTTGCCTCTTTCTTCTTCTGGATCCCCATCGCTACCTGTTAATCAATCTTCTCCATAGCTGCCATGACCGCTGGTCACCTCACTTAATTGTACTGTTTCCTGCACCTCTCATGAAATGAACAGAATCTAGGCCAAATGTATTCCATTAAAATTGAGGTTGTTTATTTATATATTGATTTTCTTCTGCCCCTTGTTATGTTAGCATAAAAATTCCAAAATAAAGTTGTAAAAATGCACTTCAGATATCTGGACTATTCAGGAGATGTACAACTGCAAGGTTGTCAGGACCCCTCACCAGCTCAGGTCTATCTCACACAAAATATTTAAGTGTCCATTGTAGCCAACTATACCAATCAGCTTTGTTAATGGGTGGCACACCCTGGTACTTTTATCTAAATTTCTAATTCAGCCCAAAATTCCCTGATTGTAGCCATGCTGGTCACAGTCTCATTTAATTGATAGAGTGAGGGTAGTAGTAGGTAATGGTTATGGATGGAAGATGCAAGCAGAAAAATGACCTGGCAGACTGAGAAATAATTTGAAATTTATTACTAAGAAATATGATGGCAAGGAGCTATTCTAGCCATAAATCATAAATAATATCAAACAGTTGACCAAAGTAAACACAACTCAGTCGCACTGACTACGCAACACTATTTAAATGTATAATGCACCATTGCTTGATCCTTACAACATTTTCCATAACATGCACTGCACATGAGTCTAAAAAGTAATTCTCAAACTGATGCGATATAATCTGGTCTCTTTCTCTGTATCTCTACTTTCTGTCCCTCTGGGTGTATTCAAGGTCTTGTGATAAACATGGTGATAATAAGCAAAATATAGATAGCAATGGAAGAGATAACAGGGTATTATGGTAACCACCCATTTTTACCTTTACCTGCTGAACCCAACAAGTAGATGCCACATCTGGCCTAACTTAATTACCATTGCTTTTGCTATTATCTTAAAAAAATACTCCTGCCTCTATTGAAGTAACATTAATTCCTGTCTTAAGATATAATAGCCATCTTTAATCTATTTGATATATTAACCTTATAATCTGACAAATAAAATTGCTAGCAAGATGATGAAAGGATAACATATTTAGAGCTAAGTAAATTCAACCAAAATTGATAGCGAGGTTGGCCATTGCACTAGATAATGGTAGGCCCAGGTGTCTAACTCTATACTTTAGTTGAACTGGGCATTATGATGAACCAATTGTAACCATTAAGTTTAGTTTTTCCAGTAGCTTTCCCTAATCCTTCATTGCAGCTACTGTTGAGAGCTGTCAATGGACTTGGTTCACCAGTAACACAATATAAAATCATAGAATTTTACAGCCAGACGGAGGTAATTTGGCCTTTTATACATGTACTGGCTCTCTGAAATAACTGTCCACTTAATCCCATACTCATGCTTTTCCCCATACCCTTTTAATGTTTTCTTTTTCAAATATTTATCTACTTCCCTTTTAAATGCTATTATGGATTCTGCTTCCACCACTTTTTTCAGGTAGGGCATCCCATATCCTAACAACCCCTGGTGTAAAAAAAAAATCTCCTAACCTTTCTCTTTATTTTTTTGGTGATAATCTAAAATTTATGCCCTCCAGTTACTGACTCACTAATCATTGGACAGACTTTTTTCCGAATTAACCTTATCAAAACCCTCATAATTTTGATCCATCTACCCAATCTCTTCTTAATCTTCTATTTGGTAATGAAAGAACCACAGTTTCTCTTGTCTCTCCTCATAACTAAGGTCTCTCATCCCTGGTATCACATTAGCAAATCTCTTCTGCACCCCGTCCATGGTCTTAACATCTTTGCTAAAACAATGCGCCCAAAATGGAACACCATATTCTAACTGTGATCTAATCAATGTTTCATATAGATTAAGCATTACCTCTTTGCTTTTGTATTCTATACTTCTATTTATAATATTTAGGATCCGAAATGCTTTTTCTACAGTCGTTTAAAGATATAATTTGTATACCTGAAACCCTAAGGCCGGAATTTTGCCGGTCCTCAGAGTGCGGGATTGGAGGCGGGACTGCTGTCAAAATGGCAAAGATTGACAGCTGGCAGGAAACCCGCTGTCAACCCACCACCAATCAATCTTCCCAAGTATCGGGTCCCCGATTTGCGCATGGACCCGACACTTAGCGACGGGAAGAGGATTATAGCCATTTAACTGCCTGTTAACAGGTACTTGATAGTTGTTAACAGGCTCTTTTGCAATTTTGCCACTTCTGCCTCAGGCTTCCCGATGTCCGGACACCACGCCAGGTAAGTGTGGCATGTTGTGAGTCTGCTGTAATGTTTCTGCATTGATGACAGCTGTAGAAGTGGTGTGAAGGATCCAATGGGGCACTGGTGAGTTTTGAAATCCATGTCCAGTGCTATCTCATTGGGAGAACCTCTCTCACCAGTCACAGATCGCTTCTGTAACCTCACCTGCAGCTGCCATCTATTCTAGCCTTAGGAGGGAGTCACTGGAGAGCCTGGGTGCAAGAGCTAACCTTTGTACATTGATTGTCAGTGTTTGCAGCACCTCAATGCTGTCAAACACTGAGAAATGAGCTGTCAAAAAAATTGTGCGTGGTCCCTTTAAGAAAACCGGCAGATGACGCATCATCAAATAACGTCATCTGACCGGCTTTCTCCTAATTGGCCGGCAAGCCCACAGGGTGGGCTTAACAAGGTCAATCGATGTAAAATGACGCCCGTGGGCCAGATGCAGTTGGGGGCGGGACTGGAACCCGAAAACCAGCTGACCTGCTTCCAAGCCGCATCCAATGACAAAATCACAGCCTACGTCACTCTGCTCTTCTAATCCTTTTAAAGTTTTACCATTTTGTTTATATTTAGTTTATACGTCCTTTCCTTATTCATCCTCCCAATATATATTACCTCACATTTCTCGGCATTAAATTTCATCTGACTTCTATCTGCCAAATCTAGTAATCTGGCTATGCCCTCCAGGAGTCACTTACAGTCCGTTACACAGTTAACCACAGTGCCTATTTTGGTGTCATCTGTAAATTTTGATATGTGCCTCCTATAACCAAGTCAAGATCATTTATTGAAGACTGACTGCTGTGAGACACCAATGTTTAAACCCCTCTAGTCCAAAAAGCATTAATTAAACCATTGCTATCCATGCCACTACATTCCTTTTAATACCATGCAATCTTAGGGAAGGAGAGCAGTCCATTATCACTCCACATGCAGATCTACATCTTACAATGTTTCAATTGCATGCACCAACAACATTCCAAACCATAAGTTTGGCGTGGTTAACTCTGTTGAGATTGGTACATCCTCCTGCCCTAAGCCTCCACTTGTACCCTACTGACTCTGGTCTACTGTAGGTCCCTCCTCACTCTGCTCTATCTTCAGCTACCTTGCCACTCACTCTGGAATTCATTTCCAAAACATCTTAGCTTTGCCACATCTTTCTCCACCTTCAAAACACTCCTTAAAAATTGCATCTCTGACTGAACCTTTGGTGATCATCCTTAACTATTCTCCCTATTCCTACTTGGGACCAATCCCCACTGTGCAAAGTGCCTTGGGACATTTTCAGTATGTTAAAGATGCTGGGACTGGGGTTTCCACTGGTCTCCAGCCATATCCCCGGGGAACACTTCAGCAGCCAGGGGCATTCAGCCTCGGATCTGCGGGTAAGCATTCTCCAAGGCGGCCTTCGGGATACACGACAGCGCAAAATCATAGAGCAGAAACTGATAGCCAAGTTCCGCACTCATGAGGATGGCCTCAATCGCGATATCGGGTTCATGTCACGATACAGAACGTGACTTGACATCATGGCCGGTCTTCCCAGGTGTTTTTTTTTTAAAAAAGACTAACACAAGAATCAACACAAATTGACAGGATATGCAGCCAGCAGGTGGTTTGACACGTTGGACCCCCTGGGACACATCTCATTGTCTTGGCTGTGCTCTTAGTGTGTCTTTGATGTAGGGAAAGATTTGAATAGATTTTGTCTGTGTTTAAATTGTGAATTCTGGGAGATTCTCTCACTGCTAACTTACCTGAGGAAGGAGCGAAAGCTCCGAAAGCTTGTAAAATTAAATAAATCTGTTGGACTATAACCTGGTGTTGTGCGACTTCTCATTTTTGTCCACCCCAGTCCAACGTCGGCATCTCCACATCATAAATCTAATATGGCATGCCATATAAGTTATTGTTATTGTTGTTTTATATTTTGTCAACTTAGGGTGAATTTTAATTCCCGCGAGCGGCCGGCACAACACGGGAGGCCCAGCCCTTTTTAACAGCCGAGCCTCATTTAAGTAGAGCTGGCAAGGTGCCTGCCCCAAAGGGAAGTTGAGAGGCAGCTTACCAAGTTTGGGCAGGTAGACCGGAGACCATCCGGATGGCAGCAAGGTAAGTCATTGGCGGGGTGGGGACTCGGGAGGGCACAGGGAGGGAGGAAGGAGGAAAATCATGGGCAGAAGCAGCACAACCTTTCTTTGTGAGGCCCGGTGGTGCACTCCTGTTCCTCCTAGCTCCACAAAAATAGGTTTTGAACTTATCTTTTGGAGCCTCCACTGCATGTCCAGCAGCTTCTAATGAGTGGAACCGCCACCGCGAACACGCTGCTCATTAAGACGTTAAAATGGCTTTGGGGTCCTATCTAAGCGGTAGAACCCTGATTTACATAAACTCATAAGGCTTACGTCTGAGTGGGGTGATCGCCTCAGCTGCCCAGCTTTAAAATAGCTGTGGGGCGAAAAAAGATTGGACTGTTTCGATTTTAACTCCCGTTCCACCCGGTTTCTGCCAGGAGGAGGGAGTTAAAATCACCCCTCTTGTTTACTAGTTAATATTTAGATCTATTCAAATGTTACATGCATTGGGCGGGGGAGTTGGGGAATTTTCCTGATATTTGCTGCTGCTAAGGTTTTTTCTTCAAACCAATGTAAATGAAGAGCAGTGGAGAAATTTAGTAAGTTTGATTTCTATTAGGGTAAAATTAATTTAAACTGCGATGGTTTGGAAGTTGCATAGGTCCTGTCAATTAGAAACATAGAACATAGAAAATAGGAGCAGGTATAGGCCATTCGGCCCTTCGAGCCTGCTCCGCCATTCAATATAATCATGGCTGATCCTCTATCTCAATACCATATTCCTGCTCTCTCCCCATACCCCTTGATGCCTTTTGTGTTTAAAAATCTATCTATCTCCTTCTTAAATATATTCAGTGACTTGGCCTCCACAGCCTTCTGTGGTAGAGAATTCCACAGGTTCACCACCCTCTGAGTGAAGAAATTTCTCCTCATCTCAGTCCTAAATGTCCTACCCTGTATCCTGAGACTGTGACCCCTCGTTCGAGACCCCCCAGCCAGAGGAAACATCCTCCCAGCATCCAGTCTGTCTAGCCCTGTCAGAATTTTATACGTTTCAATGAGATCCCCTCTCATTCTTCTAAACTCTAGCGAATACAGGCCTAGTCGACCCTGTTGAGGCTGCCGCGAAACACAAATTAAGACTGAATCCATGTGTGGAAAACAAAGGCTTTTTAATACAACTGCATGGTCCAAAATGGCTGAAACCAACTGCTCCCAGAATTCTCTGGAAAAAATCCTGAGGCCCCGCCCACTCCTTTTCTCCTGCATTAAAGGCAAGGTGCCCGATATTTTGTCCACGGACGGAAAAGTGGATAATGCCCGATTAGGTGGCGATCTGCCACACAGCTCCCCCCAGAATCCGCTTAGGAGATGTGGACGAGACGGTGCGGCGGTCTGATGGGCCGGCCGGAGCGGCTCTTGTAGGATGCCGGTGGACGTGGAACGGCCGGGCGTGGAGAAGCCGGGTGAACCGGCTTGAGGGCAGGTCGGCCGCGTGGTGGTGGACGAGCTACAGGGACCTGCTCACCGGGCTCCGAGTGTGCTGGCTTGAGTCGGTCAACCGACACTTTTTTGGTCCTGTCGCCCACTTGCAGGGTGAAAAATTTGTCCCCAGCCTGTAGCACCTTGTAGGGCCTGTCGTACGGGGGTTGAAGGGGTCCGCGGTGGACGTCGTGCCGGACGAAAACAAACCGTGCCTGGTGCAGGCTTAGTGGGACGTGTGAGGTGGATTCGCCGTGTCGGGCAATGGGCACCGGGGCGAACTGCAGCGCCAGTGAGGCGAAGTCGTGGCAGTGGGCAGGAACTCGCCGGGTACGCGCAGCGGCTGACCGTACACGAGCTCTGCTGCCGATGCGTGGAGGTCTTCTTTAACCGCGGTGCGCAGGCCGAGGAGGACCCACGGAAGTCGATCGGTCCAGGCGCCGTCCTGGAGGCTGGCTCGAAGAGATGCCTTCAAGGATCTGTGGAACCGCTCACACAGTCCGTTGGCTTGGGGGTGGTACGCTGTGGTGCGGTGAATGGTCACCCCGAGATTGCGTGCGACGGCGGTCCAGAGTTCAGAGGTAAATTGCGGACCTCTGTCCGACGTCATGTCGGAGGGGACGCCGAACCGTGCGACCCAGGTGCTGACGAAGGCTCTGGCGATGTCGGCGGTGGTGGTAGAGGTCAGTGGAATTGCCTCAGGCCAGCGCGTGGTGCGGTCAACGATCGTCAGCAAGTGCGTGTGGCCTTGCGACAGCGGCAGGGGCCCGACGATGTCCACGTGGATGTGGTCGAATCTACGCGAGGGGACGGTAAACTCCTCGAGGGGTGCTTTCGTGTGTTGCTGTACCTTGGCCTGTTGGCAGGCTAGGCAGGAGTTGGCCCAAGTACGCACATCCTTGCGAAGGCCGCGCCAGACAAAGCGGTTGGCTACCAATTTGATGGATGCGCGGGCCCCGGGGTGGGAGAGGTTGTGGAGAATGTCGAATTCCCGGCGGCGCCAGGACGCTGGGACGACGGGCCGAAGTTGACATAGGGATATGTCGCACTTGACCGTGACTGCGGTCGGGCCACAGGCGACGTCGGCCAGGCGTAGCCCTGGTAGGTTGGTAGGTGCGGAGAGCAGATCAGGTTCGGTGATCTGGTCTGCTGCGAGTTGAGCGTAGTCAACTGCCAGGTGTGCGGCGTGGATGGCGGGGCGGGAGAGGCAGTCAGCTACCACATTGTCTCGGCCGGAGACGTGTTGGATGTCCGTGGTGAACTCGGACACTGCCGCGAGCTGGCGCTGCTGCCTGGCAGACCAGGGGTCGGTTTTCTTTGCAATTGCAAATGTCAGGAGCTTGTGGTCGACAAACGCAGTGAAGGGGTGGCCCTCAAGCAAAAACCGAAATGGCGGACCGCCAGGAACAGCGCGAGGAGCTCGCGGTTGAAGGTGCTGTACTTGACCTCCGGGGGGCGTAGTTGGCGGCTGAAGAAGGCAAGTGGTTGCCAGGCGCCGTCGACCCACTGCTCATACACGGCGCCGACCGCGTGGTCGGAGGCATCCGTGGTGAGCGCTACCCTGGCATTGGGCCGTGGGTGCGCAAGCAGGGTGGCGTTGGCGAGCGCGGTCTTAGTGGAGTCGAAGGCGGCGGACGCGTCTGCCGTCCATTTGACCGCCATCTTGCCGCTCCTGCCCCGGAGGACTTCATACAGGGGCCTCATGAGGGACGCCGCTTTGGGGATGAAGCGGTTATAGAAATTCACCATCCCGAGGAACTCCTGGAGGCCTTTGATGGTGGTGGGGCGGGAAATTGTTGGACGGCCTGCACCTTGTTGGGCAGGGGAATGGCCCCAGCATGGGTGATGTGGTGGCCGAGGAAGTCGATCTTGTCCAGGCCGAACTGGCATTTGGCTGGGCTGAGGATGAGCCCGTGGTCGCTGAAGCGCCCGAACAGGATGCGAAGGTGTTCGAGGTGTTCCTGCTTGGAGGAACTGGCTACCAGGATGTCATTCAGGTAGACGAACGTGAACTTCAGGTCCCGAAGGACCGAGTCCATGAGCCGTTGGAATGCCTGGGCCGCGTTTTTGAGGCCGAAGGGCATCCGCAGGAACTCGAACAGGCCGAATGGGGTGATTACGGCCGTCTTGGGGACGTCCGCGGGGTGGATGGGGACTTGGTGGTAGCTGCGCACCAGGTCGACCTTGGAAAAGACTGAGCGGCCGGCCAGTCTAGCCGAGAAGTCCTGAATGTGCGGCAGGGGGTACCGATCAGGGGTGGTGGCGTCGTTGAGGCGGCGGTAATCCCTGCAGGGGCGCCAACCCCCACTTGGTTTGGGGGCGATGTGGAGTGGGGAGGCCCAGGGACTGTTGGAGCGGCGGATGAGGCCGAGCTGTTCCATGGTGGCAAACTCGGTCTGCGCGATCTCCAGTTTAGCCGGGTCCAGCCTACAGGCGTGGGTGTACACTGGGGGGCCTGTGGTGGGAATGAAGTGTTCCACCCCGTGTTTGCCGGCCTCCGCGGAGAAGGTCGGATTGGTAAGGGCCGGGAATTCGGCCAGGAGTGCCGAGTAGTCATCCGTGGCCCGGGCGTGGCACTGTGACGCCATGTTGGCGGGTTGACGGGGGGCCATGGTGCCCAGGATGGGGAATATGGTGTTCATGTCCACGAGGCGGTGACGAGGGATGTCTACCAGTAGGCCATGGGCGCACAGGAAATCTGCGCCGATGAGAGGGGAGAGCACCTTGGCAGTGATGAACTCCCATCGGTAGCGGCGACCAGCGAGGTCGAGGGTGACTGTCCTGGTGCCATACGTCCGGATTTCCGAGCCGTTAGCAGCAGCCAGCGCCGGTCCTCGTTCGCCCTTTTGGATGTCGAGGGAGGAGGCCGGGATGATGCTGTGCTGAGCTCCAGTGTCACACAGGAACCGGCGGCCGGTTTTGTCATCCGTGACGTACAGCAGGGAGCCCGCGTGGCCCACGGCCATTGCGGGGGCTGGTACGGGGGCGGACTTGAAAGAGCAGGGAGGTGCGCACCGTTGTGCCCTGACGCCGAACCATGCGTGGTAGTAACAGTGGCCCAGGTTAGTGGGGCGCGAAGGCCCCGTGGGCCTGGTGGCTGGTCCTTGTGGCCGCGTGGTGGCTGGTGAGGTTCGCGCCCAGGCATTGGCTGCCAGGTCTGGAGTGACGTCGCGGCTGGAGTGAGCGGACAGCAGCTTGTCGGCCTCATCGGCCAGGGCTTCCAGGTTCGTGAGGCCGGACGCCACAATCGCTGAGCGGATGCTGAGAGGGAGCTGACGGATGAACAGCGTGCGGAAGAGGGATCCGGGTGGGCTCTCGTCGGTGAGGGAGAGCATGTGGGAGAGGAGGTCTGACGATGAGGCATCACCGAGGCCTGGAAGGTCGAGGAGGTGGCAGTTTCGCTGGTATGCCGAGGCCATAAATTTTTTAAGGAGCGCTGCCTTAAGATGTGCATACTTGCCTTCCTCTGGTGGGTTCTGCAGCGCTGTCCAAACCTTCGAAACTGTGGCGCTACCAAGTGATGTGACGAGGTAGTCGTACTGCGTCCCATCTGTGGTGATGTTTCACTGCCGGAAGCGGGATTCAGCTTGGAGAAACCAGGCTTCGGGCTGGTTTTCCAGAAACTCCGGCAGTTTCACGGAAACTGCGTTCGTGTCTGCCATTGCAGTGCTCGGAATACGTTCTGAGCGTCGGGGTCACCAATGTTGAGGCTGCCGCGAAACACAAATTAAGACTGAATCCATGTGTGGAAAACAAAGGCTTTTTAATACAACTGCATGGTCCAAAATGGCTGAAACCAACAGCTCCCAGAATTCTCTGGAAAAACCCTGAGGCCTCGCCCACTCCTTTTCTCCTGCCTTAAAGGCAAGGTGCCTTAAAGGCAAGGTGCCCGATATTTTGTCCACGGAAGGAAAAGTGGATAATGCCCGTTTAGGTGGCGATCCGCCACAACCCAATCTCTCCTCATACGACAGTCCTGCCATCCCAGGAATCAGTCTGGTGAACCTTCGCTGCACTCCCTCTATGGCAAGTATATCCTTGTTGGGATTGAGAGAAATAAAGGAGAGTTATTATCACTACTTTTCAAAAGAAAGGTGCATTATCATTACATTCCACCTTTCACCTTATTACGCTCACCTCCCTGTCTCCGTGACTCAGTTGGTAGCACCCTGACCTCTGAGTCAGAAGGTTGTGGGTTCAAAGTCCCACTCCAGAGAATTGAGCACAAAAAACCTAGGCTGGCACTGCAGTGCAGTACTTGAGGGAGTGCTGCACTGTCGGAGGTGCCGTCTTTCAGATGACTCTGCTCTCTCTCTCGGTGGACGTAAAAGATCCTATGGCACTATTTCGAAGAAGAGCAGTGGAGTTATCCCCGGTGTGTGGCCAATATTTAACCCTCAACCAACATCACTTGAAAAAAACAGATTATCGGGTCATTATCACATTGCTGTTTGTGGGAGCTTGCTGTGCGCAAATTGGCTGCTGCATTTCCTACATTACAACAGTGACTACACGTCAAAAAGTACTGCATGGGCTGTGAAGTGCTTTGGGACGTCTGGTGGTCATGAAAAATGCTATATAAATGTAAGTCTTTCTTTCTTTCTGTCTGGTATCAGTGTGTCCCATCTACAGCTCATCAGCAGTAGACATGTTTCAATGTAAAAAACATGCTGCCTGCATATTTTGAAAATGGTGAATGTTGAAAAACTTCGTAGACAGTCATTAGTTTTCAGGCAGATATTTTCTATTACTGGCCAATTTGTCCTTTGTGTGGTGTTCCACATCACATATCTCAGAGTTACATTTGGTAAGTGGGGCTGCATTCAGGTTATCAGTCACTTGGAAGTAATCAAGTTTTGGGGGTTTCTGGACAGTTACCAGTGAGTTTATTAATTTTCTTTCTAACATCATCAGGCATTTTTAATGGCATCTTGAATTATGTTTTAACAACTAGAAAATGAAGCTACATTAGGTGCACTACAAAGACTGTGCAAAGGGGAACATTCCATCATCGAGTCGATGAGGAGAAACCAGCTGCTTTTCTCTAACAGTTGTATCTTCAGCTAGTCATGAAGCAGCATTGGTGGTAATGAAGGTCTCTTCTTTAGACCGTTCTGCACTCTCAGCTACAGAATGACAAATGAAGGAAAACACTGCGAGAGAATGGGCGTCAGAAAGAAATGACAACACTTATTCAACAAAACGCCATGAGCTTCAAACTCCTCGGAAGGTGGTTACAGTGGAGTTCATGGGATCGGTGGCAAAACACCTAATTAGCAAGGAGCAGGTGAGCACAAGTGCCACTTCAGGTGCATTTCTGGCATCCCATGCGACTGGAAACTCCAGCAGCCACCTGCCCTGGGGGATAGGTCTCTCAAGGATCCCCCCACCTTACCAGCCCCCCACCCACCCCAAACTCTAAAATGTTCTCTGGCCCTCTGGACCGATCAGCAAAAATAATTTACAGTTAACTTGTTTCTTTGGGGGTCTTAGCTGCTTCCTTGGCCTAGACACAACCCTTACTATCCAGTTGGATGCCAGTATGCTTCACCTTTACTGGGTACACTAGTCTCTGCAGACACATCGGCCCTGATATTAACTTGGAGGCACATTGTGAGCGGGGGCGGGGTGGGGGGTTCAATATCACGTGTTAAACCGGAAGTAAGTTCAGCGTGTCTGTCAGTGGCATTTTAACGCAGCCATATCATTATCATTTTACTTCCAAGTTTGCCATCGATTGCGTGGTAGTGGGTATGATGAGGACACACATGAGGCAACCCCAATTCCAGTATTTAAATGGCCAATCCAAAAATGGAATTTGGAGGAGTTTGGAGTTGGAACCAAGAGAAG
Source organism: Squalus acanthias (assembly GCA_030390025.1). NCBI lineage: Eukaryota > Metazoa > Chordata > Chondrichthyes > Squaliformes > Squalidae > Squalus > Squalus acanthias. The sequence continues at coordinate 59,065,464 of CM059428.1, read as the reverse complement.
ACAAGATGTGACAATGGATTCAGGATGCTCAAAGGCTGCGCCCCACTCCAGTGATGCCTCCCTTGATTTGCTGCTGGGCTGAGAGGAGCCGGAGAGAGATACGCTTCCTCAGTAATGGGAGGAAGAAACCTGCTGCTGCCACAAGGAAGGCGTGGCTGGAGGTGGCCGAGGAGGTCAGCAGCAGGAACATTGTGCCACACTCCTGGATTCAGGGCAGGAAGCGCTTCAATGACCTAATCAGGTCAGGAAAGGTAAGGACAGTTGCACATTTACCTACATCCTGCTGTACACATCAACTCATCCCCTCACTTTGCCTTGTCAAGCCTATTCCATCACATCACTCCTCACACCCACTTACCTTGCAATCATCTTTCTATGCACTTCCTCAGATCCCCATCTATCCATTCACCACTGTGACTCACCTTCATCCTTATGCAATTTCATGCCTCTCCCGGGTAGTCACCCTCACCAAATGCACTGCATTCATCGGGTGAACAAATGCCATTACAGTCAATCATAGGTCTGTTCTTTCCCCCGTTGAAGGAGACAAAAGCACAGACCACTAGGAGGAGGGAGAGAACTGGAAGTGATCCTCCACAGATTTCCTAGCTAACAAATGCTGAGGAGGAAGGGCTGGAGATGAGTGGCGTTTCGGCATTCCTGGCCATTGAAGGTGGAGAGATTGGGACCTCCCAGCTACTTGGTGACACAATTAAATATCAGTGACCCAAATGTCATATAACAATCAGTCATGTTGAGTTGATTTCAACAGCGAGTGAAATATGATCATCTTCACAATGATACGTTGCAACATACTTACCTTGCCAGTACTAATTCGTATCTTTTCACTCCACCAGGGCCTTCATGTGTGCAGCAGGAATCCATGGACCTCGCGGACGATGAATCCTCAGAGGAGCTGATTCTTTCTGAGGGTGCACCATCACAGGACTCATGCTTACCATGCACCAGCGCAGATACTCACACTTCGGTGGTTCCAGTTAGACAGATAGTTTGGTTTTCACCTGGTGACTTACACTTCACAAGTGAGCAAGAGCAGATGGTGGTGGCAGGGATAGCAGTGGAGAGTCCATGTCGGAAAGTGCCGCCCTTCAAGCTCTGTTCAGCTGGACACAGATGCTGTACCCTGGGGGCCGTCAATGAAAAGGAGAATCATTGAGGAGCAGCAGAATGTACGATGCACTGACAGGTCTTCCAAGCACACTGACCACGACTGCAGAGAGAATGAAGGAATCCACCTCAAACATGAGTGAGATGATGTCGCAGGGCATTGTGACGATGTCTTCTTGAATGGATAGAGCGGCCAGCTCCGTGGAACATCAAATGCGGCAATCAAATGAGTCCATGCATGCCTTGACCATGGCCGTGCAGACTCTGGATGCCAACATGTCTACGGCCTTAAATAGGATGACAGATAGGTACCTAGCCTTGACCTTACAGTGCCGCACTGATCTGCACCAAAGTGCTCTCCAGCAGTGTGGTAGCAATGAGGTGCGGCTGGCCCATGAGAGGGATAATGGTGAAAAGGGACATGGCAGTGGAAACTACACTCAAAGCGCTTCCACTTCTCATTCATTGTCCCCTCCACCCCCCCACCCCAAGCCAGTACCCGACATGCTGCCTCATCTCCCGATGGCCAAGTCTGCCCCTGCACAGGTGCAGATGGAGCAGTCTTTGGTGGGGCCCTCACGGGCACCAAAATCCAGAGGTCATTGGCCAATAGCATCTCAGCAGTTAGAGCAGGAATATGAGCAGCCTGCCTTACCTCTGCTCAAGCCACAGGGGTTGCACCACTAAGGAGTAGTAGGAAAAGGAAGTGTAGTTACACAAGTGTATGCACATGGGTGAATGAGAAAATGTTACCTTGTGAAGTTTCAGTTCTTTAGTAGAATCACGTAAATTTTATTAGTTTGCAGCACTTTTCCGTCTTGCCCATTCTTGGTTGCTGGGTGGCAAATCACCTTTTAACTTGCTTGATTATGAATGTGAAGACATGAAATGACGGGGACAATGGGGGGATGTGCAAGGTGTGGTTGGTTGTTTGCAGGGCTACTTTGTGTCAGTGGCATTGGGGGGTGGTGGGAAGAGGGCTGTTGCATGTGGTTGTGAGATGGTTCTACTGGTGGAACCTAAGTGAATCTCACAATAATCAGGGCATCCTAGGCATTCCAGACAGCAATGTGAGCAGCTGGTGCTGCAATGCCCTCATTATCTTCCTCCTCATTGTCTACCAACTCCACCTCCTCGGAATAATCCGCAGACGATCTGTACTCTGTGCTTTGTTCCTCCAGCAGGTCCAAATCTCGCTACTGCGCAATGTTGTACAGAACGCAACATCCCATGACCATTCTGGACACCCTTGCTGGTGTGTACTGAAGGGTGCCTCCCGATCTGTCTAGGTACCTGAAGTGCATCTTCAGCATGCTGATGGCTTGTTCGATCACACATCTGGTGGTCATATAGTATTCATTGTACCACTGTTGGGTTTCATTGGTCGGGTTTCTGATGGGTGGCATCAGTCAAGTTTAAAGTGGGTATCCCTTGTCTCCTAGCAGCCACCCCTTAAGTGTGCTTGCAGGTGCGAAGAGGTCTGGGAGCTTGAACTGGCAGTTCATTGGGTATCTTGCGCACACCTGCAGAAATATATTTTTCTGGTTGCACACCAACTGCACTTTGATGGAGTGGAAGCCCTTGCGGTTCATGAATACTCGTGGTTGATCTGGGGGTGCGCGGATTGCCATGTGTGTGCAGTCGATGACTCTCTGCACCTGTGGGAAGCCAGCCAGAGATTCAAAGCTGAGAGCCCGCTCATTGTGACTGGCATCATCGCATGCGAAGTTCACATAATTGCTGGCCTTGGCAAACAAGCCATCATCACCTGTCTTATGCATTCGTGGGCTGCCGACTGGGAGATCCTGGATATGTCTCCGGCAGTGCCCTGGAAGGATCCAGAAGCAAAAAAAGTTGAGGGCGGTGGTGACTGGTATTGCCTGGCTATCAGGTCCAGCAGGCAGCAGGTGGTCTTCTACCAACACCTGACGCAGCAACCTGAGCCTTCTGACATGTTCCGACATGTCAAGGAAACTCAGCCTCTGTCTCTACACCCTGTGTCCCGGGTACTGCCTTCTGGGAGCTGCACCCCTCTGCTGCTCCTCTCTCTGATGTCCAGCTGCATATCTCTCAACAGCAAGCTGCTGCTGCTGCTAGTGTTGGTGCTGTTGCTGGTCATATTGCTCCTCATCTGAGATCCAATCTAAGGCAGCCAAAGCGCCATCCATCCTGATGTGATTCAAAAATCTTCCAAAGTGTAGAAAATAAACACTCAGCAAAAGTACTGTGCACAAACCCTTTCCCACTGGCAGGTAAGAATGTAGCTGAGTACGGAGTATTTATTGCAGTATTTCCATGAGTTCTAATCAGCCCCCTCAATTGCCATTGTGTTCTCGCCTTGCTTTCAATGGCAAGTTTCAGGAAACCCATGGACGCGACGTTAAACTTAAAACAACGTAGAAATATTGCTCTAATTGAGTGATTGCCATATGTTAATAGGCAACCCGCCTCTCCCGAGGGGGTTGCGGGCAACCAGCCTAACGCGCTTGAGTTTAACGAGGAAGTCAGCGGTTTGGAGCTGGCTTCCCAACGCGCTCGCATTTTTGCATGATTTAGCACCCCACCCGCACCCAAACCCGTGCGCTTCTCCAGGTTAAAATTACCCCCATGCTACTTGGAATGGGAACTACTGGCATAGGGAGGACCCGCTCTGAATCTGTGCCCCTGATGAGATACTGCTCCTTACAAGGCAAGTCAGAAACTCTTAGAAATGGTGGATACTTGGAATATTCCAGGAGGATTCTGCTGCTTTCCTGCTGGAGTTACAGTGGGAAAGTGGCAGAACCTCTGAGTTCTTAGCTTTGATTGACATAATATTTCTGGTGTGAAAGGATATTAGTTGTATGAATTGCCCCGCTCTCTTTTTCAATTCCACACAACATTCATTGGATGGTAGATGTCCACTATATTTATTTAACAGCTTAAATCAGAAATGAAGTGACAGTGTGGCTAATATGAAAAAATAATTTAAATGTCTACCTACCACAAGTACTAAATCAATTCCATAATATGACTAAAGATTGAATAGTATCATTTTTATTATGATACACAGAATACTGTTACTGTGATCTTACATCTTGTAATGGATTGCATTTATAAACTAAATAGATTTTTTTTAAATGAAAGCATTTTACCCCACAAATTATGTTCTTAACATGTAGATGATGAAGTATAATTAAAAGATATTCATCAAAATGATTCTAACTAAAAAGAAATTTTCTTCAGAGATGGTGTTCTATTCTACAATATTTTCAAGCCACAGTGGAAGGTCAGAAGAAAGCACAACTGGAAACAGAAGCGATAAATAATTTGTGCTGTGAAGTGATGTGTTGCCAAGAACAAAATGCATCATGTTTTTTTACAGTGACAATTTATATTTTGCATATAAATAAAACATTAAGCGTGCTGCAAATACTGTAATTCCCAGTGAAGGAGAGTAAGGTTAGATTACCTTCCATAAGAATGGTCTTCCTTATCCTTTGAAAGATGTTCTACCTTCATGTACATATAAGATATTATTGACATCTCATTAGCAAATTATGTGGGGATAATGTCTCTTTAAAAAAATTACCTTGAGTAGTCAGGTGATCTCCACCCCTCCTCCTCTTTATTCTGAATTGTACATGTAGTTCTTTCCCCGGGGAGGCAGCATTGAGACCCAAGTAACATTTAAGGGGAGGCTTGATGCATACATGAGCAAGAATGGCGCATAGGGATATGGGTGCATGGTGGGTAGAGGTAATTAGGCGGGAGGAGGCTCATTTGGGGTATAAACAACAACAAAGATCAGTTGGGATGAATGTCTGTTATCTGTGCTGTAGATTCTATGGCCCTGATCTTATCTGAGAGACACGCTGGGAGTGGGGGAGTCCGATATCGCGTGGGAAACCTGGAAGTATGTTAAGCGCGTCTGTCAGTGGCTTTTTATGCAGCCACCTCATTATCATTTTATTTCCAGGTTTCCCATCCAATCAGCGGCAGCAGGCGCGATGAGGACCCGCATGACGCAATCTGAACTCCAGTATTTAAAGGGGTAATGCAAAGATGCAGTTTGGAGGTGTTGGAGTTCAGGAGACGAAAGGAGGAATGGAAGCGAGATGTGCAAAGGCTGCGCACCGTTTCAATGACACCTCCCTGGATTTGCTGCTGGGGGCTGTGAGGAGCTGGAGAGAGATACTCTTCCCTAGCAATGGGAGGAAGAAACCTGCGGCTGAAACCAAGAAAGTGTGGTTGGAGGTGGCCAAGGAGGTCAGCCACAGGAATGTGGTGCCACGCTTCTGGATGCAGTGCAGAGAGTGCTTTAATGACATAAGCAGGTCAGGAAAGGTGAGTACAGTGGCACATTCACCTACATCCTGCTGTGCGCATCACCCCACCCCTTTACTCTGCTTTCTCAAGCTACTCCATCACATCACTCCTCATACCCACTTACCTTGCAAGTGCACCCATCCCTCTCTTTCTATGCACGTCCTCACATCCCCATCTATCCATCCACCACTGACACACACCCTCATCCTTAAGCAATGTTGAAGCCTCTCCCTGATACTCACCCTCACCAAATGCTCTCATCCATCGAATGAACACATGCCATTACAGTCACTCATAGGTCTGTTCTTTCCCTTCTTGCAGGAGAAGAAAGCACAGAACATCAGGGAGAGGCAGAGAACCAGAGGTGGCCCTCCAGCCATCTCGCAACTCACAAGTGCAGAGACGGAAGCGCTGGAGATCAGAGGAGTCTCGGCATGCCTGGCCGTCGGAGATGGGGACCTCCCAGCTACCTGGTGACAAAATTAAATATCAGACAGCCACATGTCATACTGCACTCAGTCATGTTGACGAGATGTCAAATGCGAGTTGCAACATTCTTACCTTGCCAGTACTCATTCATGTCATTTATCTCCCATATGGCCTTCATGCATGCTGCAAGAGTTGGTGGAGGTCATGAATGAAGATTCATCAGAGGAGATGATTCATTCTGAGGGTGCACCATCACAGGACTCATGCTTACTGACATAAGAAAACTATTAGGCACTTGGTCTAAGCGTTAAACAAAGCTTTAATCAACTGTTTTTCAACATGGAGATCTAGTTGTGTCCTTCACTAGTTCCTGTTGAGGAATGTCCTAAGCAAGCTGGGCCCATGCCCGAGTATTTATACTCTCCCTGGACAACACCACCAGCAGGCCGCCCAGTATTACTTCATACATGAATGACAAGATTCATGTCACTTACCATGCACCAGCTCAGATAACCGCACTTTGGTGGGACCAGTAAGACAGATAGTTGGGTTTTCACCTGGTTACTCACACTTCAAAAGTGAGCAAGAGCAGATGGTGGTGACGGGGACAGCTGTGGAGAGTCCACGTCGGAAAGCGCAGCCCTCTCCAAACTCTGCTCAGCTGGACACAGATGCTGTATCCTGGTCACCGATAAAAGGGATAATCATTGAGCAGCAGCAGAGAATGTGTGATGTACTGACAGGCCTTCCAAGCACACTGATCACTATTGCAGAAATTGGAGGAGTCCGCCTCAAGCATGAGTGGGATGATGTCGGACAGCACTAAGATGTTGTCTTCTTGCATGGATAGACTGGCCAACTGCATGGAACATCAAATGTGGCACTCACACAAGTCCATGAAGGCCTTGAGCAAGGGCTTGCACACTTTGGATGCAACCTTAAATAGGATGACGGTTACCTAGCCTTGGCCTTGCGGCACCACACTAATCTGCAGCAAAGTGCTCTCCAGCACTGTGGTAGCAGTGAGGTGCAGCTCAGCCATGAGAGGGATGATGTCGAAAGGAGATATGGGAGTGGGGACTTCACTCAAAGCACTTCTACTTCGCACCCTTTGCAAACCCCCCCCTACCGCCCCCCCCCCCCAAGTCAGTACCCGAAATGCTGCCTCATGTCCCGATGGCCAAGTCTGCCCCTGCACAGGTGCAGGTGGAGCAGTCTTTGGTGGGGCTCTCAGGCTCCAAAACCCAGAGGCTGTCAGCCAAGAGCATCTCAACAGTACCTCTGCTCAAGCCACAGTTGTTGCACCACATAGGAGCGCTGGGAAAAGGAAGATTAAAGATTTGTAGTTGGACAAGGGTATGCACATGGGTGTCTTAGATATTGTTACATTGTTAAGTTTCTGTTCTATATTTGCAGGTGTGCACAAGATTATTAGGCAGCTGCCACGATATTTTTTTGCACCACTTTCCCATCTTGCCCATTCTTGGTTGCAGGCTGGCAAGTGGCCTTTTACATTGTTTGATGTTAAATGGGGGATGTGCAAGAGGTGGTTGGTTGTTTGCAGGTCTGCTTTGTGTTAGCGGCATTGGGGGCGGGAGCAGAAAAGTGGCTGTTGCATGTGGTTTTGAGATGGTTCCACTGGTGTAACCTTAGTGAACCTCACAATAATCAGGGCATCCCTGGCATCCCGGGCAGCATTGTGCACAGCTGGTGGTGCATTGCCCACATCACCTTCCACCCCCTCATATAACTCCTCTTCCCCCTCCTTGTTTTCCTCCTCCTCCTCCTATTCTTCCTCCTGCTCCTCGGAATCCTCTGAAGAGGATCTGAGCTCTGGGCCTTGGTCCTTCTGCAGGCCCAAGCCTTATGGCTGTGTAATGTTGTGCAGAGCGCAGCACACCATGACCATTCTGGAGACGCTAGCTGGTGTGTACTGAAGGGCGCCTCCAGATCTGTCCTCCAGATCTGTCCAGGCACCTGAAGCGCATCTTCAGCATGCCAATGGCTTGTTCGATGACACATCTGGTGGCAATATGGCATTCATTGTAGCACTCCTGGGCCTCATTTCTCATGTTTCTGAGAGGTGTCATCAGCCATGTTTTAAGTGGGTATCCCTTGTCTCCTAGCAGCCACCTGGTAACAGTACTTCAAGGTGCGAAGACGTCAGGGAGGTTGGACTGCCACAGGATGAAAATATCGTGGCAGCTGCCTAAGAATCTTGTGCACACCTGCATAAAGTTCTTTTTGTGGTTGCACACCAGGTGCACATTGATGGAGTGGAAGGTTGACGAATACTCCTGGGTGATCTATGGGTGCCCGAATTACCACGAGTGTGCATTTGATCACACTGCACCTGTGGGAAGCCAGCGGGAGCCACAAACATAAGCACCTGCTCATTCTGACTGGCATCATCGCAGGCAAAGTTGACATAATTGGCGGCTCTGGCAAACAAGCCATCAGTCACCTGTTTTATGCATTTTTAGGCTGCCGACAGGGAGATCCTGCAAATGTCTCCAGCAGTGCCCCCTGGAAGGATCAGGAGACAAAAATGTTGAGAGCAGTGGTGACTTTGACAGCTGATCAATGCATGGCCACCAGGTCAAGCTGGCAGCTGGTCTTCTTCCAGCAGGCTGCATATGCCTGCCACCACCTGACGCGAAACCTGAGCCCCCTGAGACATTGCTATTCCGACACATCGAGGAAGCTGATGTAGACCCTGTGTGCCAGGTATGACCTCCTATGAGCTGCACCTCTCTGCTGCTCCCCTTTCCGCTGCTCCCCTCTCTCCTGTGCAGCTACAGGTCTGTGACCAGCTGGCTGCTGCTAGTGCTGGTGCTGCTGCTGCTGCTGCTCACCTTGGTCCTCATCTGAGGTGCAATCTAAGGCAGCATAAGTGGCACCCATCCTGATCTGATAGATCTAACCTCCAAAGTATAGATCAAACTTCCAAAGTGCAGAACGTCAATTCTCAGCAAATTGCTGTGAACACCTTTTCCCACTAGCAGGTAAGAAAGTAGCTGTGAGTACTTTGTATACAGTGCCATATTTCCCTGAGATTGATTGACCCCCTCAATTGCTGCTGTGTTCACACCTTGCTTTCACTGGTGAGTTTCAGGAAAAAATTGAGAGGTCGCACAACACCAGGTTATAGTCCAACAGTTTTATTTGAAATCACAAGCTTTCGGAGTTACTACTCCTTCGTCGGGTGAAGTAAAACGATACAGAATCGCCAAAGCATATATAGATAGAGAACAATGTATGTGTACCTTACACTTGCAGACAACTAAATTAAATCATCCTGACTATCTGCCGAGGTGTGATAAAGTTAATCAGGTCAGCCAGGAAGGTACCACATCAAAGACATAGCAAGATACAACTGAGACAATGAGGTGGAGTCGCAGGGGGTCTAACGTGTCAAAAGCTGCCGTCTGTATGTAAAACGAAAAGCTTTAAAATTTTTACTTTTTTACTGGGAGAATTTTTACTTTTTTACTGGGAATCACATCTGTGAACAAGCCAATGATGACTCAAGTCTGGATCACGTCATGTATCGTGACATAAACCCAAGATCCCGTCTTCATGAGTGCGGAACTTGGCTATCAGTTTCTGCTCGATGATTTTGCGTTGTCGTGTGTTTCTAAGGTTGCCTTGGAGAACGCTTACCCGCAGATCCGAGGCTGAATGTCCTTGACTGCTGAAGTGTTCCCCGACTGGGAGGTAACAATCCTGCCTGGCGATTGTTGCGCGGTGCTCGTTCATACGTTGTCTCAGTGTCTGCATGGTCTCGCTGATGTACCATGCCGCGGTGCATTCTTTCCTGCAACGTATGAGGTAGACAACGTTGGCCGAGTCACTTGAGTATGTACCATGTACCATGTTTCAGGAAGCCCAGGAAACCTGTGGATCACATGGTGAACTCAAATATCTGTGTCAATATCGCTCTAATTGACCGAATAACATATGTTAATTGGCAACCCGCCTCTCCCGTGGGGGTTGTGCACACACAGCCTAACACTCTGGAGTGAAACCTGGAAGTCAGATGGTTGGAGCCGGCTTTAACCGTACCCCCCACCCCCCGCACCTGCTCCCAAACCCACGTGTTCCTCCAAATTAAAATTACCCCCTGTTTAATTCGGTATAACAGCCCAAGCACTAAAACATAATAATGTAATGAAATGGCTAAATAACTCCAAACCAGTCATACTAGAGAGAGAACTAAGGGACAGTCTGGAAGTTAAATTACCTACCTTTTGATCCTTATTCTTCAACTGGAAGTCCATCATCCACTGAGACATGATGACCCAGGGCACTTTTCTTTTTGAAGCTTAATCCTTTAGTGATCAACAACTTGCATTTAAATAGCACTTTTAATGTAGTAAAACATCCCAAGGTACTTTACAGAAAGCACAATCAGACAAAAATTAACTCCAATCCAAAGAGGGCGATATTAGGATGGGTGAGTAAAAGCTTGGTCAAAGAGGTAGGTTTTAAGGAGGAGAGAGAGGTGGAGAGGCAGAGAGGTTTAGGGAGGGAATACCAGAGCTTTGAGCCTCGGCAGCAGAAGGTGTGACCACCAATGGTGAGGCAAAGGAAGTGGGGGTAGCACAAGAGATCAGAGTTGGAGGAATGCAGAGTTCTTGGAGGGTTGTAGGGCTGGAGGAAGTTACAGATATTGGGAGGGGGCGAGTTTTGGATAAGCTCAAGTTTATGGAGGGTGGAAGATAGGAGGCCGGCAAAAAGAGCATTGGAATAGTCGAGTCTAGAGGTAACAAAGGCATGGATGAGGGTTTCAGCAGCAGATGGGCTGAGGCAGATGTGGAGATTCCAACACAGCCAATGCTGAACTTTTCCTTTGTTTGGTGTACTGAAGGAGGGAGCAACAAGTCTCAAAACAGAGTGAGGGCAAGAGAAACCTTGAGGAATAAATGCAAGGGAAGCTCACAGAATGTTTGCATGCTGGTTCAAGAACCAGTTACAGCATGAGTAAAATGAGCTTATCCTGCCAGGGAGTAACAGAAAGTAATTCATCCCACCATCAAACACTCTGCTAAATTTTGCTTACTAATGGATTTCCCTGGAGTCTTGTTCTTGAAAAGAAATAAACAAGTCGAGATTAATGGAAATATTTTGCCCAATCTACATAAAATAGTCTCTTATGAATATGACTTAATTGATGGTTTCTTCAGTAGAAGAAATCTGAGGTGATGGATCAATCTTCAGCACCATGATTCCTAAAATAAGTGAAACACAGGATCAATGTTGGTGAAAATAAGAAAGGAAGGCTTGAGGAGTGGGATATCCACATACACAGCAGGAGAAGGTGAATCTACCATTTTTGCATTGAGTTCAATTAATCTCCATACTGAGGCAAGGACTAGTAATTCAACTATCTTGAGTAAAATAATTTAATTCACTGGAAACCAGAGGTTCAAAAGCTTTAATATTTATTTTCTCAAAAGGAAATTCCAGTCTTACAACGGTAGAACCAGAGGATGAAAGGATCTACTTTCAGAGGATCTGTGACACTATGGATTGTTCCTTCACTGCTGTCCTACCAGAGGTGGATGATAAGCACAACTAAGAGGAATGAGAACTCTCAACAAGCTCAGAGAGAAATATCTCGATCCAATAACATCTGAAAATAGATAAATAAAGTTGTAGACAGATCACACAACAGTGATTGTGATCACTTGCGATATAACACTTCCAAGGAGGCTTATGGATTCTGAGAATGAAAGGGTGACACTTTGTGTGCTGTGAAGTTGGGATGTTACTTATGCTAGTATAGCATAGACACTAATTTAATCCCTGTTTGAGGAATTTTCAAAATAGCGGCCAATCAGATTTGGGGAGAGATGAGAAGTAGCTCACATAACCTAATGGGAAGTAGTAAACTTCCTCTTGTACTTTAATTAGATTAAGTTTAAATAATTTATTATCAAAATATATGGGGTCGATTTTAGCTGCCCTCCTCAATACCTGGCAGAAAGCAAGCTTCAGAGAATAAGGAGAGCCAGTTGACAAATCAACATTGGTACAAATCAACCTGCCACCTTATTTTCCCTGATTTGTTTGATCCATGTAGCTGCAGCATAATCAAGACCAAGTACTTGTGACCTTGTCAGTGCCATTACTGAAAATTCAACTTTCTAATTGCTTGCGGTGCAGAGCTCTGCAGAGTTTGATAAATTTGTTAAAATTAAAAAAAGATGGGGGGTAATTTTGACTTTGTGCAATCATCAGCAAAGTGATGGAAGGTGTCATCGACAGTGCTGTCAAGCGGCACTTACTCACTAATAACCTGCTCACTGATGCTCAGTTTGGGTTCCGCCAAGACCACTCGGCTCCCAACCTCATTACAGCCTTGGTCCAAACATGGAAGAAAGGAGCTAAATTCCAGAGGTGAGGTGAGAGTGACTGCCCTTGACATCAAGGCAGCATTTGACCAAGTGTGGCATCAAGGATTCCCAGTAAAACTGAAGTCAATGGGAATCGGGGGGGAGGTGGGGGGGGGGGGGAATGCTCCACTGGCTGAAGTCATACCTAGCACAAAGGAAGATGGTTGTGGTGGTTGAAGGTCAATCATCACAGCCCCAGGACATCGCTGCAGGAGGTCCTCAGGGCAGTGTCCTAGGCCCAACCATCTTCAGCTGCTTCATCAATGACCTTCCCTCCAACATAAGGTCCGAAATGGGGATGTTCGCTGATGACTGCACAGTGTTCAGCACCATTCACAACTCCTCAGATAATGAAGCTGTCCATGCCCGCATGCAACAAGACCTGGACGACGTTCAGTCTTGGGCTGATAAGTGGCAAGTAACATTCGCGCCACACAAGTACCAGGCAATGACTATCTCCAACAAGCGAGAGTATAACCATCTCCCCTTGACATTCAACGGTACTACCATCACCAAATCCCCCACCATCAACATCCTGGGGGGTCACCATTGACCAGAAACTTAACTGGACCAGCCACATAAATGCTGTGGCAACAAGAGCAGGTCAGAACCTAGGTATTCTGCAGCGAGTGTCTCACCTCCTGACACCCCAAAGCCTTTCCACCATCTAAAAAGCACAAGTCAGGAGTGTGATGGAATACTCTCCACTTGCCTGGATGAGTGCAGCTCCAACAACACTCAAGAAGCTCAACACCATCCAGGACAAAGCAGCCCGCTTGATTGACACCCCAGCCACCACCTTAAACATTCACTCCCTCCACCACCAATGTACCGTGGCTGCAGTGTGTACCAACTACAAGATGTACTGCAGCAACTCGCCAAGGCTTCTTCGGCAGCACCTCCCAAACTCGCAACTTCTTCCATCTAGAAGGACAAGGGCAGCAGGCACATGGGAACCACCTCCAAGTTCCCCTCCAAGTCACACACCATCCTGACTTAGAAGTATAGCGCCGATCCTTCATTGTCGCTGGGTCAAAATCCTGGAACTCCCTCCCTAACAGCACTGTGGAAGTACCTTCACCACACGGACTGCAGCAGTTCAAGAAGGCGGCTCACCACCAACTTCTCGAGGGCAATTAGGGATGGGCAATAAATGCTGGCCTTGACAGCGACGCCCACATCCCATGAGCGAATAAAAAAAAATGCAACTAACAACTGCAGAGGAGGAGCACTGGAAATGAGTGGAGTTTCAGCATGACTGGCTGTCGAAGATGGCGAAACGGGGAGCTCCCAGCAACCTGGTGACACAATTAAATAAAAGCCACCCACATGTCATATGCCACTCAGTCATGTTGACTTGGTTTCAACAGCGAGTGAAATATGATTATCTTCATATTGATAACTTGCAACGTATTATTACCGTGCCAGGACTAATTCATGTCTTTTATCTACAACAGGGCCTTCACATGTGCAGCAGAAGTCAGTGGAGGTCGCTGACGAAGATTCTTCAGAGGGGCTGAATCCTTCTGAGGGTGCACCATCACAGGAGTCATGCAGACCATGTACCAGCTCAGATACTCACACTTCAGTGGGATCAGTAAGGCAGATAGTTGAGTTTTCACCTGGTGACTCACACTTCACAAGTGAGCAAGAGCAGATAGTGGTGACAGGGACAGCAATGGAGAGTCTGTGTCGGAGGGAGCAGCCCTTTCCAAGCTCTACTCAGCTGGACGCAGATGCTGTACACCAGGGGCCGCTGATGAAAAGTAGAATCATTGAGCAGCAGCAGATAATGTGTGATGCAGTGACCTGCCTTCAAAGTAGACTCACCTCAATTGCAGAGAATGGAGGAGTCCACCTCAAACATGAGAGGGTTGATAGCGCAGGCCAATGAGATGATGTGTCCTTCCATGGATAGAGTGGCCAGCACCGTGGAACATCAAACTGTCTGATCAAATGAGTCCATGCATGTCTTAAACACCATTGTGCAGACTCTGGATGCCAATATGTCTGCCATCTTAAATAGATTGACAGATACCTTAGCCTTGGCCTGACAGCCATACTGATCTGCACCAAATTGTTCTCCAGCATAATTGTAGCAGTGAAGTGTGGCTGGGCCATGAGAGGGATGATAGCGAAAGGGGACATGGAAGTGGGGATTCCACTCAAAGCGCTTCCACTTATCACCCATTGTCACCACCCCCCCCCCGCCCCCCGCCCCCCACCTCAGCCCAGTCAGTACCCAACATGCTGCCTCGTTTCCTGATGGCCAAGTCTGCCCCTGCACATGTCCAGGTGGAGCAGTCTTTGGCAGGGCCCTCATGGGCTCCAAAACCCAGAGACATTGGCCAAGAGCAACCCAACAATCGGAGCAGGGATCTGAGCAGCCTGCCTCTACCTCTGCTGAAGCCACAGGGGTTGCACCATGTTGGAGTATCAGGAAAAGAAAGAGTAAGGCTCTGTAGTTGCACTAGGGTATGCACATGGGTGTCTTCGAAAATGCTGTATTGATAAGTTTCTGTTGTTTATTTACCTCACATAAATGTTATTCCTTTTCACTACTTACCCGTCATGTTCATTCATGGGTTCAGGGTGGTAAGTGTTGGGTGGTAAGTGGCCTTTTAACTTGTTTGATGATGAATGTGAGGACATGAATTGATGGGGATCAATGGAGGATGTTGAAGGGGTGGTTGGTTATTTGCAAGACTGCTTTGTGTCAGTGGCATTGGTTGGGGGGGAGCAGGAAGAGTGGCGTTTGCATTTCCTTGTGACTTGGGTCCACTGGTGCGACCTAAGTGAACCTTGCATTAATAACAGCATCCCTGGTGTGCCAGGCAGCAATGTGTGCAGCTGATGCTGCATTCCCTCATCACCTTCCTCCTCCTCTTCTTCCTCCTTGCCCCTCCGAATTGTCAGAGGAAGATCTGAGCTATTCGCCTTGTTCCTCCTGCCGGTCCAAACCTCGTGGCTGTGTAATGTTGTGCAGAGTGCAGCAAACCACAACCATTCTGGAGACTCTGGCTGATGTGTACTGAAGGGCACCTCATGATCTGTCTAGGCACTTGAATTGTATCTTTAGCATGCCAATGGCCTGTTCAATCACAGGATGGATAATGGCATTGTAAAGTTTTGCAATTATCGCGATTCGAAATAACAAGATAGAAGCAGATTAGTTTGATCAGTTTATTTAAACGAAATGCTGTCATGATATAAAGGACACAGAAGCCTGTAAAATGGCCACCGTGCATCGTGGCAGAAGCTTCCAGAAGTACAGTGGGCAGACAAGATGGCGTTCGAATAAACATTTCAATATAAGACTGGATCATACTCGATAAACACTGATAAAGACAGGATGCAACCTGTTTGCATTTGTGACAATAGCAAAAGATATAAGTGCTGGAATCGTTTTCCATGCACAAGTAAGGACCATTGTACTGGGCAATCGAAGGCCCATCCAGACACATCAATACACAAATACCCCCACGGCTCTACAATGAGAGAGACATTGACGGGTGATTAAACAAATATTCGGGGGCCCCCAAAACCAGTCAGGCAGATGATTCATATGATCCTGGCTGGGTCAACAATGGGGAAAACATTAACGGGTAGTTGGCCAGTTTCAGGTGCTACCGAAACCCGTTAAAGACAAGAATCGCCCCATGCTGGGAGTTTTGAGCGCCAATATTTCACAAAGGACAAACATTAAGATTTGGGCGGGAGATAAGGGAGCACAGCACTATAACTATAGTGAACAAATGTCCATCGGTCTCTTATTCCCTTGATTCGACTCTTATTCTCCTGACTCGCTCGATCGCGGGCTGAAGCTCTTCTCTAGGGCTGGACTCTGTTGACTCTGGACTTTTAGCTGTACTGGACGGTTATTCGAATGTTGGGTGGAACTCAATCGGAACGAGCCGCCTCGACAAGGGCAAGTGACCGGGTGCACCATCCCGAGTGTCGGTAAACGGTGTCTGGACCCGAAGGCCCAACAAGACAAGACGAAATGACAAGAAAAGAAGAAGAATCCATGTGCCGCCGCGATCAGTAAACCCCGACCGCGCCCGAAAATATAGGACTCATTTCTTGAATTCTACGGGTTATTGCACGAACCGGTTTTGGGTCCATCGAATTCCTCATAACAACAAGAAAGACTCTTATTTGAATTCTACCGACAACTGGTGTCGGTACAGGAAGACTTTTCTTTGAGTTCTACAGCCGGGCCCGAGTTCTGTCGAGTTCTTCATGACAACGGGGAGCCCAGCCTGCTTGCCGGAGCAGCGAAGATAAACAAGTGGGGTACAGAGACCCCTCCAAACACGTGACAGTCAGGCGCTGCAGCGAAACGAGCCGAGTGCCTCACTTTAAAATTCTCCGAAGTAACACGAGTGGTGAGCATGTTTCACGATCCTACAAATCTAGATGTAGTGTAGGTATTGATAAGGGAGGGTGTTTTTTTTATTAAGGATAAAGTATAATGTGTTCCCCTTTTTACGATGTGCCGTGCGTTCTTCATGACCATAGACCAAGCTTTATGAATGTATGTATACTTGTGCTCTCGTTAATTTGCGCCTATGACATGTACTTCATGATTTTGGACGCTATGCAATAAAGATTTCCATTTCGTACTATTCAACCGGGTCTATTTGAGTTTTTCTCTGCATTACTGCTCTCGCACCTAAGTCCAGTGTTAGAACCGTAAGGGCGAGTGGGTCGAACCACTCACAGGTGCTTATTGCAACAAGGCTGGCCGGAGACCAGAGCAAGCAATAGTATTAGGCAACGAAGGCCTAACCTCGCACCAGCACTGTCTGTGATACAAGCACGACAAAAACCCCTTACAGCATTCATTGTAGCGCTGTTGGCTTCAGTGGCCGAGTTTCTGAGAGGTGTCACCAGCTAAGAGGGTATCCCTTATTTCCTAGCACCCACCCCTTAAGTCGTCTTGCAGGTCCGAAGACAGCAGGGAGCTTGGACTGCTGCAGGACGAAAGCATCATGGCAACTTACCGGGAACCTTGCACACACCTGCATAAACATCTTTTTGTGGTTACACACCAGCTGCACATTGATGGAGTGGAAGCCCTCGCGGTTCACAAATACTCCTGGTTGTTCTGGGTGTGGCCGGATTGCCACATGTGTGCAGTCGATGACAGCCTGCACCTGTGGGAAGCCAGCCAGGGCCGCAAACCCGAGTGCGCGCTCATTCTGACTGGCATCATCGCAGGCCAGGTTCACATAATTGCCGGCCCTGGCAAACAAGCCATCAGTGTTATGCATTTGTGGGCCGCTTACTGGGAAATCCTGGACATGGCTGTCACAGATCCCTGGAAGGATTTGGAGGCAACAATTTTGAGGGCAGTGGTGATTTTGATAGCCACTGGTAAAGCGTGGCCACCAGGTCCAGCAGGGAGCAGGTCTTCTTTCAGGAGGCTGCATATGTTTGCCACCACCTGACATGACAACCTGAGCCTCCTGAGACACTGCTGTTCAAACATGTCAAGGAAACTCAGTTTCTGCCTGTACACCCTGTTCTGCAGGTTGTGCCTCCTGTGAGCTGCACCTCTTTGCTGCTCCCCTTTCTGCTGGTTCCCCTCTCTGCTGCTCCCCTCTCTCCTGGTGCCCTCTGTGATGTGCAGCTACAGGTCTGTGACCAGCAGGCTGCTGGTGCTGCTGCTGCTGGTCATGTTGCTCCTCACCTGAGGTCCAATCTAAGGCAGCATAAGCGGCACCCATTCTGATGTGATAGAACAAACCTCCAAAGTGTAGATCAAACTTCCAAAGTGTAGAAAGTCAACTCTCAGCAAAAGTACTGTGAGCAAACCCTTTCTATTAGCAGGTAAGAAAGCAGCTGTGAGTTCTGAGTATTTATTGTCATATTTTCCTGAGAACAATTCGACCCCCTCAATTGCCATTGTGTTCTCGCCTTGCATTCACTGCCGAGTTTCAGGAAGCCTGGGAAACCGGTGGACCCGATGTTAAACTCAAAGGTCTGTGTGAATATCGCTCTAATTGAGCGAATAACATGTGTTAATTGACAACTCGCCTCTCCTGAGGGGGTTGTGCACACGCAGCCTAACACGCTGGAGTGAAATACGGAAGTTGGCGCGTTGGAGCCTGCCTCCCAACGCGCTGTCAATTTCCCCGGTTCTGACCCCACATCCGCACCCAAACACATGCGCTCCACCACGTTAAAACTCACCGCATTATTTCAGTATCAGCTTGTTTATTTGGTAGTACTCACCTCTGAGTTAGAAAGTTTTAGGTACACGCACAACTCTAGGAACGAAGCAACTAAACTTCATTGCAGTACTGCATTGTCCTTCAGATGAGATGTTCATTTGTTCTATGGTTAAGGTTATTAACTACACTTTTTGTGTCTGCGACAAGATTATTATCCCTCCTTGTCCCCCTCAACCTCTCTGCAGAATTTGATACCTTTCGAACTTTCCATCCTCCTCCAGCATCTATCCTCCATAGCCCAACTCAGCAGAACTAGCCTCAGTTGGTTCCTTTCTTACTTATCACAATGTAGCTAGCGCATCTCTCGCAATGGCTTCTCTTCCTGTCCCCAGACCAACTCCTTCAGAGTATTTTAATGTTTAATCCTTGGCTCCCTATTTTCTCATTTATAGGTCATCCCTTGGACACATCATCAGTAGACATGAGGTCAGTTTCCAGATGTAGGCTGACAACATCCAGCGCCATCTCTCCTCCACCAGCCACAACTTTTCATCCATGTCTGTGCTGTCTGGTTGTTCCTCGCTGGCCTCCTTATCTTCACTCTTCACAAACTTCAACTCATCCACAACTCTGTCACCCATATTCTGCATAATCTTTAAATTAGAGCTCAGCCAGTTAGGAGTCAAAACAGGAAGCACTTTTTCATGCAATGGGTAGTGGAAATCTGGGACTCTCTCCCCAAAAAGCTGTGATTCCTGTTCAATTGAAATTTTCAAACTGAAATCGGTAGATTTTTATTAGGTAAAGGTATCAAGGGATATGGACCAAAGGTAGGTAAATGGAGTTGATGTACAAATCAGCCATGATCTAATTGAATGCCGGAATAGATGCGAGGCCTGAATGGCCTACTCCTGCTCCTATGTTCCTATGTTTCCGTATTCCTGTCCCACACACCAAGACCCTCTGCTTACAGACCTCCACTGGCTCTTATTTACTATGCACTGAATTTAGAATTCTCATCCTTGTTTATAAATTCCTCCATGGCCTTGCCTCATTCTATCTGCATCCTCCTTCAAACTTATATCGCTATGTGTATCTTTTGGCTCTCCCACTCTGACTTCCTATGCATCTCATCCTCTCTCTGCTCCACCATCAGTGGCAGAGCTTTCAAACACCTTGGCACTAATCTCCATCACCCCCTTCCTAAACACCTCCATCTTGCTACTTCTCTCTTTATATAACAGCCTCCTCTTTTCAACCATGGTTTTTGACCCTTGTCCAAAAACAAATTAAATTCTCATTCATCCAATTGCTGTTTGTGGGGTCTTACAGTGTGCAAAACTAGCTGCCGAATTGCTTGCAAAGAACAATCACTCCACTACAAAGTAATTGAGTGTATTTAAAGTGCTATTGAATGTTTCTGAGAGACATGAGATATTCAAAAAATGTAAATCTTTCAACATGGTGCTAATCCTCTTTAAGTACCACCGGACAGCACACCATTACCCACCAGACAACATGGGTAGACAACTTAATTATAAGAACAAAACTTATTTGTTTAATGAGTCCATGCTACCAGCAAGACTCCTCAACCGGCAGCACTGACTTGTAAAATTACCGTCAGAAAATTGTGTAAATGCAAATTGTTGTTATTGTAAAGGTCCTATGACATTGTCTGAAGAAGAGCAGTATCCAAATCAACAGTCTTTCCTCATCCAACACCACCAAAACCAAATGAACTGGTTGTTTGTCTCATGGTTGTTTGTGGAACCTTCCTTTGATCAAATTGGCAGCCATGCTTGCCTACATATGCTGCCCTCCTTAAGAGGATTGTCTTACTTAATCAGAATAACTCCACTGCATTCTGTCCCACGGTCCAGGGCAGAACCTCCTCTCCCTGCAGTCTTCTGTCTTTCACAGAATGTTGCTGCCTGACTGGCTTTACAGCCATCCTGTTTATAAAGTTTCTCTCCCTCTATCCAAAAATCTTGTGTCTCTTGTACTCACACTCTCATAGATAGAGATCAAGGGATTTTCCAAAAAAATGGATGAGAGATGCTATCCCATTACCCAGAGAAGCTAACAAATCCCTTATTGTTTGGTCGCTGAGTAAAAACAACTTCTGATTAGTATGTTAACCACCTCTCGTCTGACTTCAGATTCGCATCCCAGCTGTCTGAGAAATGAACCCCATTAAAGCAAGCTTTCATTCAAAATACATTTAAAAATAACTGATATCTAGATCCATTCTGTATAAAATGGTCAAAGGATCCTGATATTTCAGATGCCTATTAAGCATAAACTACAGTGAACCAGAAACTGCTATTTCTGTTTCCTTGTGGGGTATACCATTCTAGTAAATTAGGTGTTTGCTGTGGCTCAGTGGTACCATTCTTGCCTTTGAGTCAGAAGGTTAAAGGTTCAAGTCATACTCCAGAGACCTGAGCATAAGATCTAGGCTGACACTCCAGTGCAGTACTGAGGGAGCGCTGCACTGTCGGAGGTGCTGTCTTTCAGATGAGAGGTTAAACCAAGGCTCCATCTGCCCTCTCAGTGGACGTAAAAGATCCCATGGCACTATTCGAAGAAGAGCAGGGGAGTTCCCCCCGGTGTCCTGGCCAATATTTATCCCTCAACCAACATCACTAAAACAGGTAAACTGGTCATTTATTTAATTGCTGTTTGTGGGAGCTTGCTGTGCGCAAATTGGCTGCCACATTTCCTACATTACAACAGGGACGACACTTCAAAAGTACTTCATTGGCTGTAAAGCGCTTTGGGACGTCCTGACGTCATGAAATGCACTACATAAATGCAAATCTTTCTATTTATCTAAAACTCACAAAGTGCCATTATAGCTGGGTTTATTGCCAAGGCGTTTGGTGCCATTTTGGTAACTTAACTGCAAGCACTATTAAAACATTTCCAATCAGTATGCAAACAATAAATCTTAACTATGTAATCACTCATTATTAGATCAAGAGGCCTCACGTTCACTTTCTTTCCCTGGTCTCCCTACTATTGTCCCCAACCTATTCCCTGCTACCAGGAAATATGTATTCCATTAATTGTTACATTTAAACAGGCCTATGTAACCTGAGCTTTTCCCGTGTCCATTCGCGTGCGCACGTTGGCTGCCGCTCCGGACCCGAGCCATTCCACTTTTTCCCCCTATTTTCCTTTTTCTCTCTATCCCTCCCTGACCACACTCTCCTGTCGTCATGCCTCCTTTCATCTCTCCTCTCTTGGATACTCTGCCCTCCCAAATCCCTAGCCCAATCCTTCATTACTCTTTGATCTTCCTACTCTCCTGCCGCCGTCCCAGGCTTGACTCCCTCTTCGATATGCCCACAGCTTCCCTCTTGGCATCCTACGAAGGGCCCATCGAGGCACTCATCGCTGCCGCCTTACGAGCAGCAACCCCAACTGTCCCATCCTGCTCTCTCGCCAACCTTCCCGCCCAGCGCGCCCACTGGGGGCAAATCTTGCCAATCTCCTCCCCATCCAACTCATCCCCCCTCCCAGCGCTGACCCTGTGGACACTGGCAGTGAGGCAGCCATCACCGACCCTCTCCGCATCTCCCTCCAGAATGTCCGTTCACTTGCGAACAAGGCCATTGCCATCCATAAGCTTATCGTGGATGACTGCATCGATATCATGGCCCTGACGGAAACTTGGTTGAGGGGCGATGACACCTTATCCTTAAATGAAGCCTCCCCACCTGGCTATACCTTCCACCACTTGCCCCGTTCAGACCGCCGTGGTGGCGGTGTGACTCTCATCACCAAATCACACCTTGGTCTGTCCCCCTGCTCCTCTGGCACTTTCTCCTCCTTTGACCATTTCACCTTATTCCACCCCTCTCACCTCTCATTTAAAATTCTTGTTCTCTACCGCCCACCCAAGTACCATATAAACTTTATTACTGAGATATCTTCACTGTTCTCCACCCTCAGCCTCTGCACCGAACGACTTCTCATCGTCGGTGATTTCAACCTACATCTCAATTCATCATGCTCTCTCTCCTCTGAGTTCACCAGCCTCCTATCCTTCCTTAATCTCTCCCTCCATGTAAACTCCCCAACCCATATTCACAGCCATCCCCTCGACCTTGCCATCTCTTGTGGCCTCGCTACTGCCATCGAGTCAATTGCAGATAAGGCCATCTCTGACCATTTCCTCGTATCGCTCTTCACCCACATCCCCTTTCCACCAACCCCGCCTCCCCCCGCCCCCCACAACCCTACTTCCTTCTGTGTCCGCCCCTGGAAAAAACTCTTTCCCACTCTCTTACAACTGCACTTATAAAATCCCAACTGTCTGGCCCTCCATTCACCATGACATTTCTGCAGCCTAGGCCTTAAGCTCTGGAATTCCCTGCCTAAACCTGTCTGCCTCTCTACCTCTCTTTCCTCCTTTAAGACGCTCCTTAAAACCTACCTCTTTGACCAAGCTTTTGGTCACCTGCCCTAATTTATCCTTATGTGGATCGTTGTCAAATTTTTTGTCTTAAAATACTCCCGTGCAACTCCTTGGGACGTTTTACTACATAAAAGGCACTATATAAATACAAGTTGTTGTTGTTGTTACATCTCACTTGCATGATCACACCCGATTACAACATGTGGCCTCCGGTCATATCTAAAACATTAAACTGGAAGCCATCAGATACCATCACAGCAATATTATCAATAAAAAGCAGCTATTTTAGTGCATGTTAACATTTACTTATAATTAGTTTAAAACAGAACCATAATTGCTTAAACTGCATGTACTATTTTCAGAAACTTAAAATGCCATACTTAACCTTCATGGAATTAATATGTAATTTCATTCTTTACATTAATACTATACGATTGTTTTGTTCCCTTTAATTACACAGTAATGAAGACTCCAGGCTGATCATACGCCCAATTGCTTTTTTATACCTCTTCATGCTTGCTTTTAATGATGCCATTTAATAACCTAGTTTAGATTAATGTGGTTTCCACCTTCTTGCATGCCTAGGCAGCCATTTTTAGTCACAGTGCCAAGGGCTGAGGAATATTGTCCTCGTACTTTATAGCCTGGAAATGACTACCATGTTATCATATGAACACTAACGTGCTTGTATCAAATTTTTCCTTCCACTCATTTATTTTAAGTGTTTGTAGATAGCATCACCGGCAGTAATTTCTGGCATTATGGAGATAATTTTAACCCCCAAGAATCGGTGGGTTTGGGGTGGGTGTGAAGTTAAATCTGAAAAATTTCAAACTCGACCCCAGCCTGCCCACTTCCGGTTTTAAGGGGGGTGAGACGGGGTGGGGGCGGGACGGGTTGGGGGCGGTCGACCAATCTGCTCTCAGGAGTCAGGTTGGTCAGTAAAAGCTTTTAAGGATGCTGCATGTCTCCATTTTAACATGCTTTGTAGTTTTTACCCATTTCAGCTGTGTTTCCCGGGCCTCGGGGAACCTAATAGGTAAATAGAGGCGAGTAGGACCGGATCCATAAGGTGAATGCATTTACAGCACTGCTTGTGAGCCAAGAGGAGCAGGAGTGTTTCCTCCAGGCCAACAAGCTTACCTCTATACCCCAAACAATCGGCCAACCTCCCCTCCCCTCCGCTATGAGTTCCCCCCCTGCAAAACCATCCCAGAAACCTCCAACTCCGCTCATCTCCCCCTACCTCCACGCTCTCCTCCCCTCCTCGCCAACTCGCCCCGCTGAACAAGATTTCTCCCTCCGACCACGATCCCGTCCGACCAGCGAATTCTCCCTTCCTCCCTCCCTGCTCTCTGCTCCTCAGCTGCACCCTTGTGCCCCAGGTTTCCCCACCCAACAGGCAGGCAGCCTGTTAGGCTGGCAGTCGGGCAGGAAACCTGCTGAAAAAATGTAAAATACGTCCTGCAGTTAATTGCTGCAGGATATCCGAAAAACCCATACTTCCGGGTTTCCTGTCCAGAACTCCACCCCCACCCCGCGGCGCCCCCTCCCCACCTCCCCGTAAATATATGGGCCTTTATGTCTGTCTTAAGAAAACATTTCTTTGAAAATAGCTATTTACTTTTAGGTCTTGTTCCAATAGGGACAAGATTCCTCTTAGTGAAGCACAAGATGAATATATTGTAAGTGCTTAAAATTAAAAAATGGTAGTTTAGAGCAGTAAATGCTCCTTCTCTTCACCAGACTTTGCGAGGCCTTGCAAATTCAAAAAATAATCCACGAGCATAGTGCTCTAAAGCCAGCACAGAATTTCCATTATCCTGCTCCCTTAAAAGTGCCTACGTGTAACCTCTTACTGAGAGTATAGGAGTCCAGGTACGCAATATACAATCACATCTGCTGTACAACACTATATGTGACACATGCACAGTTCCACTGTAAAAGAAAAATCATCGGATCTGTGTGTGAGATTAGTATTTGTACAGAAACCAAGTTAAATTAAAACCAAATACAAAAATTTGAATTACATTTTATTACATTAAGAGCTAAATAAAAAATACACAGTGCAAATCAGTACTTGATTTACAGGTTAATAATAGTGTAATTTCAGGTTTCCCCGCTGCAAGTTTTGTTTCTCTGGGAGATATTGAATTTGGAGCTTGAAAATATTTGCAGTAACAAATGTTCAGTGTAGTTCAGCAACAATCAGCTGCACTTTGGGAACTAGTTTTTCCTGTTCCTTAGTTATAGTAGTCACAACACTTTTATTGCCTTTGGTGGTAAGCATTTTGAGTCAAGCAATAATAACTATAGACAGACCATAATAGGGGTAAGTACAATACTTGCCCAAAATTTATAATTACTCTCTTTTAGGTGCTTCAACTTAATTTAGTTCTGATTTCTTTGAGCAGAATCATCCAAGATTTTACTTACCTCACAAGACTACACTGACGTCATGGATTCCAGCAGAAACAAAATGACAGGTGTGCGGACACAGGAGAATTGTCATTAGACATGAACATCTGGTGAGGAAGAGGAAAAAAGTGCCTCTGGGAAGCCTGGACAGTCCAAAAGCAAAAAACCATGAGCATCAATCTCAGTGGTCTACAGCAGGAAGAAGAACCAGTCCTCAAGGCATCTATAAATGTAGGACATTATTTTCTTTGGAGCTACTGTTAGGTATGGATGGAAAGTGTTAAGACCTGTATATTAAATGAGATATTTAGATCTGTTCTGTTGCTGTTATTACATAGAATTTCAACAAAGAAACAGGCCATTTGGCCTCTGCCAGTGTTTTTGCTCCACATAAGTCTCTTCCCACTCTGTTTACTTCATTTCGCCCAAACAACATATCCTTCTATTCCTTTCTCCCTTATGTATTTATCTCGCTTACCCTTAAATGCGTCTATGCTATTCCCCTCAATCACTCCATGTGGTAACAGGTTCCACATCCTCACCACTCTCTTGGTAAACAAGTTTCTCCTGATTTCCTTATTGAATTTATTAATGACTATCTTATATTTATGGCACCTAGTTTTCGACTCCTCGACAAGTGGAAACATAGGGGTAATTTTAACCCTCCAAAACAGATGGTAATTTTCACCCCCATAAAAACAACTTATAAATGTTTTTTGCACTTTCTCCAGTCCAAATTTCAAACACGACACCAACCTGCCTCAAACTCGCCCACATTTTAACGGAGGCGGGACGAGGGAAGGGCAACCAATCCAACCTCAGGAGGCGGGTTGGTCATTGAAACCTTTTAAGGAGGTTGTGTGCCTCCATTTTAACAAGCTTTCTATTTTTAACTCATGTTGGCAGGGGTTCCCGGGCCTCACTTGTGGGCCAGGAGGAGCAGGGGCGTTTCCTCCAGACCCAACAAGCAAACCTGTAAATACACTCCCACCCGCCCCCACCCCCACTCCTCAATTTTCCCCAACCTCCCATCGATCTTCCTCCAACCCCCCCATCTCTCCCCCCCCATGATCTCCCCCCCGCCCCGTGATCTGTCAGCTTCCTCCCCTCCGTGATCACTGATACCCCCCCCAAACCACGATTTACCCATCCCCTCGCAATCACTGACCCCCCCAACCACACAGCCAAGTCAAGTCAATACATCTACCCTATCAAACCTATTCATAATTTTAATGACCTCTATCAAGTCACCTCTCAGTCTTCTCTTTTATAGAACAAGCAGCCCCATCCTGTTCTGTCTTTCCTGATAGTTGTACCCTGTCAGTTCTGGTATAATCCTTATAAATCTTTTTTGCACTTTCTCCAGTTCCTCTATATCCTTTTTGTAATGTGGAGACCAGAACAATGCACAGCACTCTAAGTGTGGTCTAACCAAGGTTATATATACATTTAACATAGCTTCCCTTTGTTAACATTTTAAATGTTGAATTAGCTTATTGGCCTCATTTTGTGTCTTCTAGCCAAAGTGTTTGTGGTAAAATTGTTATGAATAGGCTTTTCTCTTTTGGAGGGCAGTGTAGGGGTTGGTAGTGATGTGGATGGAAGGATGATAAAAGGAGATTGGAAAAACCATGAATTCTAGAAATTTGAAGTAAAAATAGAAATTGTTGCAAATACGAAGCTCAGTCAGCATCTAAAAGAGAAAAGATAGGTTAACGTGCCAGAATATTTCCAAGTTAAATATGTTTAGGTAGAAAAAAATATTTTGTTTCTGTCACAGTTATTGGTGTGTTAATGACTTAGAACACAATAATTATTCAACACCAGTTAATAATTTTCCAGATTTCAGACACTGATTTTAATAACGCTATTAGTTAGAACCAAGTAATAGTGCTTAGTCTTATTGTGACATGACTGGATGCAAGAGAACATGTCAATATCAATAACAGCAATCCAAATTTCTAAGGTAGTGCAAGGAGGACAATGATGCTTGTCCCCGATGCCTGAGGTGAAGAGCTAAGAGGAACAACTTGATGAGCCAGAGCAAATCACCCTCAAAGAGAGGTAGGTCTCAGAGTGGGCCTTATAACAGTTATACAAGATCCTCACTCAGATAAAGGAAACTCAAAACCATACTTTTAGATACGCTAGGCAACAGGACCAAAGGACACAGGTTCAGAATTGTGAAGGGCGTATTTAGGCCAGATATCAGGTTACATTTCATTACACTGAGGATGACAACAGTAACAGTTTGCAGGAAGGATAGTTGAGTTCAAGACACTTGACTCATTGAAAAGAACAGTTAGATGCTGGAATAGGAAGATGGTAGAGTTGATGTACTAGAAGGATGAGATCAAATGAGCTGAACGGCCTCCTTCATCCAAACCTGCTTGGTGATCTTGTAACTAAAATCAGCTTTTTCTTGTATGGTACTACTTTTAAAAATTTATTACAGACACTTCGGCCGGAATTTTAATCGCGAGGTGGGTTGGGAGCGGGGTGGGGCTCAGGAGTGGTCGGGAAACGTGGGAAAACAGGTTTCCCGCAGGTCCTGCCGAATTTAACGGCAGGGTCTGATTTGCATTGGAAACCTCTGTATCCCACCCGCAGCCACAGATTGAGTGGCTGACTGGCTGCGGGTGGGTAGGCCTGCACCACTAGGCCGCGGACAGAGGGATTGCGTGAGGGCCGGGGGGTGGTCGAGGGGACCGGAGAAGCATGGGGTGGGCCAGAGGAGCAGAAGGGGGGGTGTCGGGACTGATCAGGGGTCTGAGGAGGGAGGGGGGGTGTCGGGATTGATCGGAGGGTCGGAGGAGCGAGGGGGGGTGTCGGGACTGATCGGAGGGTCGGAGGAGCGAGGGGGGTGTCGGGATTGATCGGAGGGTCGGAGGAGCGAGGGGGGGTGTCGGGACTGATCAGGGGTCGGAGGAGGGAGGGGGGGGGTACCGGGACTGATCAGGGGTTGGAGGAGCGAGGGGGGGAGTCGGGACTGATCGGGGGTCAGAGGAGCGAGGGTGGGTGTCAGGACTGATCAGGGGTCGGAGGAGCGAGGGGGGGTGTCGGGACTGATCAGGGGTCTGAGGAGCGAGGGGGGGTGTCGGGACTGATCGGAGGGTTGGAGGAGCGAGGGGGGTGTCGGGACTGATCAGGGGTCGGGGGAGCGAGGGGGGGTGTCAGGACTGATCAGGGGTCGGAGGAGCGAGGGTGGGTGTCAGGACTGATAAGGGGTCGGAGGAGCGAGGGGGGGTGTCGGGACTGATCGGAGGGTCGGAGGAGGGAGGGGGGGTGTCGGGACTGATCGGAGGGTCGGTGGAGCGAGGGGGGGTGTCGGGACTGATCGGAGGGTCGGAGGAGCGAGGGGGGGTGTCGGGACTGATCGGAGGGTCGGAAGAGCGAGGGGGGTGTCGGGACTGATCAGGGGTCGGAGGAGCGAGGGTGGGTGTCAGGACTGATAAGGGGTCGGAGGAGCGAGGGGGGTGTCGTGACTGATCAGGGGTCGGAGGAGCGAGGGGGGGTGTCGTGACTGATCAGGGGTCTGAGGAGCGAGGGGGGGTGTCAGGACTGATCGGAGGGTCAGAGGAGCGAGGGGGGGTGTCGGGAATGATCGGAGGGTCGGAGGAGCGAGGGGGGTGTCGGGACTGATCAGGGGTCGGAGGAGCGAGGGTGGGTGTCAGGACTGATAAGGGGTTGGAGGAGCGAGGGGGTGTGTCGGGATTGATCGGAGGGTCGGAGGAGCGAGGGGGGGTGTCAGGACTGATCGGAGGGTCGGAGGAGGGAGGGGGTGTGTCGGGATTGATCGGAGGGTTGGAGGAGGGAGGGGTGGTGTCGGGATTGATCGGAGGGTCGGAGGAGCGAGGGGGGGTGTCGGGACTGATCGGAGGGTCGGAGGAGTGAGGGGGGGTGTCGGGACTGATCAGGGGTCGTAGGAGCGAGGGGGGGTGTCGGGATTGATCGGCGGGTCGGAGGAGCGAAGGGGGGGTGTCGGGAATGATCAGGGGTCATAGGAGCGAGGGGGGGTGTCGAGACTGATCGGAGGGTCGGAGGAGGGAGGGGTGGTGTCGCGACTGATCAGGGGTCAGAGGAGCGAGGGGGGGGTGTCGAGACTAATCGGAGGGCCGAAGGAGCGAGGGGGGGTGTCGGGACTGATCAGTGGTCGGAGGAGCGAGGGGGGGTGTCGGGACTGATCGGAGGGTCGGAGGAGCGAGGGGGTATGTCGGGACTAATCAGGGGTCGGAGCAGCGAGGGGGGGGTGTCGGGACTGATCGGAGGGTCGGAGGAGCGAGGGGGTATGTCGGGACTAATCAGGGGTCGGAGCAGCGAGGGGGGGGGTCGGGACTGATCGGAGGGTCGGAGGAGCGAGGGGGGTTGTCGGGACTGATCGGAGGGCCAGAGGAGCGAGGGGGTGTGGAGGTTGCCAAGTGAGCACCTGAGGGCCAGGAGCAGCTGACCAGGGGGCCGGGGGATTATCGGGGGGCCAGGAGCAGCATAATCGGGGGTTCGGAGGCGTGTGAGATGGGTGAGGCCTCATGGGGACGGATTGGAGACCTGGGGGGGATCGGAGGCCTGGGGTGGCGGGGGGATCGGAAGCCTGGGGTGGTCGGGGGGTATCGGAGGCCTGGGGTGATAGGGGGGGATCGGAAGCCTGGGGTGGTCAGGGGGGATCGGAAGCCTGGGGTGGTCGGGGGGATCGGAGGCCTGGGGTGATAGGGGGGGATCAGAGGCCTGGGGTGATAGGGGGGGATCAGAGGCCTGGGGTGGTCGGGGGGATCGGAGGCCTGGGGTGGTAGGGGGGGATCAGAGGCCTGGGGTGGTCAGGGGGGATCGGAGGCCTGGGGTGGTCGGGGGGGATCGGAGACCTGGGGTGGTCAGGGGGGATCGGAGGCCTGGGGTGGCGAGGGGGATCGGAGACCTGGGGTGGTCGGGGGGATCGGAGGCCTCGTGGGTGGGTCTACGATCACGGTGGGGTGGGTTAGGTAGGGACGCTGAATCCAGGGGGTAAGTGTAAAGGCATTTACCTCCTGGAACCAGCAGTCCTCGCCTTACTTTAGTTGGCGGGTTTCACGAGGCCTGCAAAACCCGACCAGCTACAGTTAAATTTAAAATGGTGGTTAAATCTGAGGCATGCCAGCCTTATTATAATATTTAAATGAACGACCCACCTCCTGAGAGTGGGTTGGTTACCCGCCTCCCATCCCAACTCTGTTAAAACCGGAAGTGGGCGGTTTGGAGGTGGTTTGGTGTTGGGCTTTAGACTTTTAACACTTTAACTTCCCACCCGACCCCCACCTACCAGTTTTGTTGGGTTAAAATTCCCCCCTTTTGTAGGAGACACAAAATGAGACCAACAAGCTAATTGGTAACACTTAAAAATGTAAACTAAAAACAAGTTTCTTTTTGTCCTGCTTCTTTTTAACCACATCTGTTCCTCTTACCACTTCCTGGTCCACAGGAGTCAGGTGATGTGTTTCTGCAGCTAGGAGATGTGGAACAGTAGCTTGGAATGCCTCACCCAAATTGTCTTTCCTTCCCTGTCAAAGCTAATTTACATCTGCAGAATGCTTCCCTCCCTCCAACAACCAGGATGAGACTGAGACTTGCGATGTAGAATTAGAGTAGATAGCTCCAGTTGAAGAGGTAACACTGACACAGGTGTGATGGGCCGAATAGTGTCCTTCTGTGCTGTACTTTCTATGATTCTAAGCACAGGAACAGGGTTGGGAAGGCAGAGTGATGGGAGTGTGATGAGAGGCACAGCAGGATGAAATTGAGTGTGGCTTTGCACTCACCTTTCCTGATCAAATGAGATCATTGAAACATTTGTGACACTGCACACAGGTCCTCCTGAACACATCCCTGCTGTTGACCTCCTCTGCTATTTGGAGCCAGGCTCGTTTTGACACCTGGGGCGGTCTCTTCCGTCTAATAGAAGGGATGAGAACCTCCCTGCGTGCTCTCACTCCCTCCACAAGCATATGGAGGGAGTCATCGGAGAACCTGGGTGCAGCCCTCTGTCTCAGTGCAGTCAAGTTTGGCACTCTTTGTAGCAGTCCAATTATGCAGTGCGCTGCCTGCATACTCCTAGATGAACCTTCAAATGCAATGTGGCCATGGCTCCTTTAAATATCCCGGCTTAAAACGCGTCATCAGTGACGTCATCAGACCCACACCATTTAATAGGGCCGCATAACGCGCAGGGCGGCCTTAATAGGCTCCATTAACGGAAACTCAATCTCAGGAGCGGCATGGTATGAAGAACGGGGTCGTGACCATCCACGGCGACTGCCCGCACCCAACCTGCCCAGGTACAGAAAATTCCAGCCTGCATTTCTAAAGCACTCTAGGACATCCTGAAGTCATGAAAGACGCTATATAAATGCAAGTTTTTTTGTTTATAATATGATTCCACTTTTGACAACTGCTTATTAAAAATGATTTCAGAAATGCAAAAAACATACATCTTATGGTAATTTCTGGAAGATTGTTCTGTATTAAATAGCATGTTATATAGATTTAATTTGACATACATTTAATATTAAAATGTATAAGCTAAAACTAATTTCTATCAACTTTTTATAAGTTAAGTCAATTCAACATCAACTAGACTGATAGTTTTGATACGGCCCTTAAAATATTTAGAGCATATTCTGATACATCTGTTTGCGAGTACAGCTGCAGGAGTTTAAGGAAAAATATATACAACATTACTGCTCTGCACAATGAATAATCCCAAGCTACTAACTGTAGCACCCTGAGTTAAACCCATGTCAGTGGACTGACACAAAGGCAGAAATCTCAGAGGTAATACTGGGATTTTGCCAGCTTTTTATGCTGCAGCAATAGTTAAACATATAGGCAATAATCATCTGACTGTGCATTAGCAACAGGGAATTTCACCCACCAGTAATGCATAGCTGAAAATCTGGGGCACACTGCCCGCAACCTTCTGACATGTGCTGCCAGCAGGCAGGGATCCCTGTCCTGATTACGTACTCAGTAAAATCACCCCCAGGGAGCCTGGCATTCTTCTGGCATGACTCTCTTTACATAAACTACTTTTATAAAGCTCCATCTTTTTCTGTTTATTTATGAGCACACCCTTTTCGACAACAGTGAAAGAAAACACAGATTCATCACTCAAGAGAAATCTACAAGTTCTACGAGAGGATGGCACTGTACTTAAATCACATTCATTCACCAAGTTCTCTTTATTCTTTTTTATCAATGCTTCATATATTATGGAGAATTTATTGAATTGATATTTATATAGTACTATAAACCATTGATTATTGTGCTGTATTTGGTAGCATTGTCACTGTGCCATCGGCAATCAGTTTAAGATTTGCACAGTCAAAAATGCTATGACGGGATAAATGCAGTAATTTTTCGAGTCAGAGCCTTGCCCACCGACAGTGCAAATCAGAAATTTGGCAGGGTGCACTGTTCATGTTTTTGGACCATTCATTTTATTGCAGGCAATGCAGCTCTGAATTTCCAGTTGACCGTGGGAGAGTCTCTGGCTCAAAAAATTACCCTCAAAAAGATGATTTAAAAAAATGCTGGAATTGTGAAATAAAACCAGAAAATGCTGGTTATCATTTTGAGTGGGACCTTTCCTCCTTCAGATACTGACTGACCTGTTGTGTATTTCCAAAATAATCTCTTTGTATGACATCACGATATGATTTTCTTAAAATTTATATCTTGCTTTATTTTTAAAATATAAGGGGGAAAAATTTGTTTGCTTTGCGCCTCCCGTTAGTGCCCTAAGAGGGCGCTAATGGGTCGCAAAGCAACTAGCGCCCGGGCGCAACGATGTTTGCGCCGCTCGCAAATTTGACCAGACATTTTGAATATTGAGTGGTGCCCCCTGCCTTTCCGCCTGCCGTTAGCAACGACAGGTTGAGGGGAACGTTTTACAGTCGGGACGGGACTGGGGGAGTGCTATTTAAAGGCGATCGCTTCCTGCCTTTTTTTGTCGGCAACATTTTTGCACCACACATTCTGAGAGAGAGAGACTTCTGGAGAGATTCAATGCTGTGTGAAGGAGTTTTGGATACTGAGCAGCACTTTGCAGGTTCATTTTGATTTGACCTTCCTTGCATCGATTTAGAAGACTATGGGGGCTGCACTCTGAGCGCTTTCCCTGGGCCTCTCCATTGTTCTTTCCAGCAGATTTAATGTGCAGGTCTCTCCAGGCTGAGATTCAAGTCTGCAATGAGCAGGGTGTGGATGGAGAGCAAGATCGACCCTCCCCTTTAAGAACTGGCCAGCACCAGTGTCTCCGTGTTCCATTGCTGACTGACATCGCATGAGCTTCGCCAGCGCTCTGAGGTAGCGCCTCGCTCCTCGGCGTTAGCGCCTTAAGAGAGGTGTGTAGCGCCTGATTTAGCGCTCCAATCACCTCCAGGGGTGATAGAAGCCAAGTTTGCAGTCGGAGGCGATAATTAGCGCCAGGCGCTAAACTTTGCGCCCGGCCGATAATTGCGCCCCAAACGGGGCGATACCGAATTTCTCCCCCTAAATGTTTAAACAAATAAAGCTAATTTCAGAACTTGTTGTACAAAATATTTAAACTGCAAATATCACTGAAAGCTACTGCTCACTTTACAGAACATGGCATTAAATTGAACAAACTGGGATATACACAAAATTAAATTTAAAAGCTCATAACTTAGTATCATCTGAGTCAGAGGTGATAGATTTCATTTACAGAGTGAATCTAAAGCTGTTCAGGGTCAGTAGGATATGGACCATTTCAAGTCTACTGCAAAGTCTGATGGAGTTGATTAATTTGTTGGAACTAAGCTTTGTCTTCTCCAGCTCGCTGAACAACTTCATTTCAGCTGATGAGTTCAAGTCAGGGTCAGAACAATCCGCATATCTGACAATTCAAGTAAATGGGAATTAATTTTATGAGTAAGTGCAAGGCAGCATAGTTAGAACTGAACAAAAAACTATTGTGTCAAACAAGCATCAAACTAAAATTCATGTAGCGTGTTGAAATACATACTTCATGGCTGCATTCTTCTCCTACACTCTATGAGTTGTGTGTTCACACAAATAAATATAGCGATTAATATATGGCCTGTCCTTCCAAAGCATTATGGTTTAACTCACAAATAATTGAATCTCTGCCGATTATGATCTCACTAAATTAATAGACCTTTCTTGTGTGATGTGAATGAACAGCCTAGGCCTCCACAGCTGTGTGCTGAAAAATTAATGTCCAGTTCAACTTTTATGTTCAGATAATAGCAAACTAGAGTGCGGCATCGGGTTAGTTCTCCAATACCAGTGCACATGGAAATGGGTAGAACTGATCTTAACAGAAACTGGTGCTGTCTTTCATGTTGCCGACAGCATAGCTTAAGAGAAACCCTTAGGGAACAAATTACCTTTGTAAATCAGAATGCCTAGATTCTGGATTCCTTATGATTTCTCTTTTATTCTCAGTAGTTACTCTCTAGCTGAATGTTAATAATAAAAGAATACTTTGTCAACTTCAGAACACAGGAATAATACTACCTTAAGAGTTTTATACATTTTCTTTTAAATAGCTTACAAAAGCTCACTGCTACTGCAGTAAAAAAAAAATGGAATGATGCATTTGACGAGTTTTAGTCACTTGTTCTGGAATAAAATATATTATTCAGGTTGAATTGCATTTAAATATATTTGAATAAAGGAATATTTTGCCATTTAAAATCTCCTGCAAATTACAAGAGAACAAATACGTATTGAATGATTCTACATTTTAAATAATTCTGGTGAGGGGAAAATCTAATTTATCAACTTTCTGAGCTTTCCCAGTGCCCTTTCTCACT
Source organism: Squalus acanthias (assembly GCA_030390025.1). Classification (NCBI taxonomy): domain Eukaryota; kingdom Metazoa; phylum Chordata; class Chondrichthyes; order Squaliformes; family Squalidae; genus Squalus; species Squalus acanthias. Next base: position 59,030,357 of record CM059428.1, on the reverse strand, counting down.
ATCCATCAAGCCTTGAGCCCTATAACATAAGGAGAATGTCATTATGGGACTAAAATCACACTGTGATATCAATAACAAATACAATAATACATGTGTATGAAATTCCTCTGTCCACTATTTTAATTAATCCATTTATTACTAATATCACGCAATATCATTTAAAACCCTACAACCTAGGAATTAGAGTTACAGGAGCCGATATTCACTTTGAGCAGACATTGGGTGGGTAGCGGGCAGTGCGATTTCCCCATGCGCCTGATGTTCCTGGTCGCAGGCTCTGGTTATTTTGGGGGCTGGGCTACATTTTCATTTGATCGGCGAACTGTGAGTACCAAACCAGCGCTTGCAGGCAGGCTGCCAATCAGGATGGTGGGAAATCCGACAGCTCCTCTGTGGAGCCGAGTTAGAAGTAATGGGTTAAAGGGGAGGCAGTCTACATGTGGGGAGGGGAAACGGGGTGGACAGCCTAGCAGCGGGTGGGAAGAGCTTTGTGGAGCAAGGAGGAGCATTCATGCATGCTGTTACTAGTCCCACAAAAATCAATGCCACAGCATTTCTGGCCGTGTTTTCTGAGTGGCTTGGAAGAGGTCCCTTTAAGAACTGTTAGATAGACCCCCAATGCCTGGTATCAATGGGCGGAGTATTCGCAACACATGCTCCACCCATTAGTACCTGAAAGTTGGATCAGGGTCCTTCAAGTGCCGTATGATCTTGATTAGCATATAAAAAGTAGCCTTCACCTGAAAAGGTGGGCTTTCTGGCTGCTCATTTCCATGAATCAAAAATGGCGGCAGTTGGCACAGCAGACGGGTGCACGAAACCCAGGTGTCTGTTTTTATCAGTTTCCAGCGTGTGGAAAAGTTCTGGATTTGATCTCCCACGGGAAAGTTCATGGAGGAGGGCGGGGTTTCATAAGTCATTTAGGATGGAATTATGAGGCTTGGTTTTTTGGAAACTTCCAGGAGAGAAATGGGAACATTGTGATAGCAGGTTTTAAGATGTGGGGTTCTCAAAGCATGGTCTATGAAAGAAATTATGTCATGTCTGTTGTTGACAAGATTTATCTTAATGATATACTGAAGACACCTTAATGAAAATGATCCCCTGAATATACCTTCACCATTAGAAAGGAATTGCAACAACTGTTGATGCAACTTTCCAGGGAGTTAGGCTAAACACAAGCAAGCTGACTTGAAAATGACTCCAGAATCTATAGCATGAAGTCTGCCTGTAGCTGCAGAGCAGCAGCCTGGAGCTGATCTTCTGCAATATGGAGAAGTTATAGAATTATATAAAATTATATATAGAAAGTACAGCACAGAAACAGGCCATTCAGCCCAACTGGTTTCTGTTCCACATGAGCCTCCTCCCACCCCTACTTCATCTAACCCCATCTAACCATATTAGCATAGCCTTCTATTCCTTTCTCCCTCATGTGTTTATCTAGCTTTCCCTTAAATGCATTCATGCTATTCGTCTCAACCACTCCATGTGGTAGCGAGTGCCACATTCTGTAATCTGCCTGAGGCATTATATAGCGGAAAAATAGGCCCTTTGAGCAGGGTGAGATAAGAGGAAGTGTCAATCACTATAATAGAGTGAAGGGAGCACAGATCGCCAGAAGTTCTCACTCGCAATCAACATCACTAAAAACAGATTATCTGGTCATTATCACATTGCTGTTTGTGGGAGCTTGCTGTGTGCAAATTGACTGCCGCATTTCCTTCATTACAACAGTAACTGCACGTCAAAAAAAAAGTACTTTAAACACTTTAGGACTTCCTAAGGTCGTGAAAGGCGCTATATAAATGCAAGTCTTTCATTTTGTTTGATGATGAATTTGGAGTCGCAAGAGTCGGTGTGGCATGTACCAATATTTAAATAATTTTCAGGCTTTCTGATACTGATGAACAATAGAAGGTCAAACCATTTTGAAATGGCAAAAAATTTACACCTTAGAAGCTGAAGGAACTTATGGGAGGATTGTTGTGCCACCAATAGATGCTGAAGGTTTTAATGTCTGCAGTATTGATTTTGAGGTACTGAGAGGAGTACAGATGAAATTTACCTCACAAATGATTTTTTCAGCGCCATTGTGTGTCACAAAGTATAAGATAAAGAGGGTTCAATTGAGTTGGTTCAAGCTAAGGGTTTTGAGGTGGACTTGGTGTGCAAAGCAAGTAATTTTAATGCTAGCTGTTCAGCGGTTGGAGCAATTTTATATTTATTAGAAGTTTTATAACAAGTTCTTTGAAGTTCATAAAGCGCAGTCCTCATGGAGACAACGTGAGAACCCAAAGTCAGCAATTATTAGTGCTGTGATCTAGAGGCAGGTATTGAGTGTAAATCATGGCCATCATTGAGAATCGACTTTGGCATGTCTTTACAGTGCTGCAAGCTATTGACAGGAGCAGGCACAGCCAATCTGTCAGTTGTAGAAATTGATACTCTCACACCTCGCTGAAGTATTTTCATGTGATAAAAATGCTCTTGACAAAAAATGTTCTAAAAGGATGATAATCTTCATAGAAAGTCTATCTTGTAGCAAGGTCAAAATCCTGAAATAATTCGAACAATGTCAGACAGTGAGGACTCAAAATTGGAGCTGGAGAGAAGTGAACTGATTGTCAGGCATGCTGCTTATCTTTTATTATAAAGGATGAGAACAACCAATCATGTCACGACAAGCACCCTTATGGTATCAACCTTCCACAATGTCGAGCACGTGACTTCCCACGACCAATTGGACAATGGATAGATCCTGGGGGGTGTTGAGAATGCTGAATGAAGAGGTAGTGCTTAAAACTATGTCCGGAATTTTCATGCTGTCATGCGTGCAGGATTGGAGGCGCGTCAGGAATAAAAGTCATCCCGCCTCCTCGCACCTTTAACACGGGCGCGTTTGCCAGCACGGCACAGACGCAAACGGCAGAGACGGGTGACCTAAAGTAGATCATTATTACCTTATTGTCAGACCGCGTTTTTAACCAGACCTGTTGAATTTCACTGCATGACCACGGGAATCACACAGCTCAGGAACCACGTCCGTCAAGCTGAGGCGGAAGCTCAGTGGGCATTGAGCGAGGTCATTATTGCAGAGCATGGAAAGCACAATGAATAACCCCACATGACATCTGTTTACTTGCCTAAGGGAAAGGCTCTTGCTGAGTGGATTTTGAGCACAGATTTAGGTGTCTACAGTTTGCAAGTCTTTTCTGCAAAATTTGGAAGCCACTCTCACCTCATTGCTACTACCTATCACACCATTGACAGTTTGGTCCTTTGATCTCTACTTGACCTGCCATCTATTACATCAGCATGAATGCCATTGATACTGTCTCACCTTGGTCCTCAGAATCGGACCACGATGAGCCCCAAAATCAGCAGTAGCAGGCACACCAGCAACAGCAACACCACCAACTTTCTCCTCAATGAGCTGATGCTCCACCGGACAGAGGGCATCAGCGCAGGGCAGCACCACACTGGAGGCGATACACCCAACAAAGGGTATACAGGCAGAGGATGAGCTTCCTCAACATGACTGAGCAGCAGTGCCAAAGGAGGCTCAGGCTATCGCGCCAGGTCGTCGCAGACATTTGCAGCTTGCTGGAGCAAGAGCTGCTGCCTAGAGGACCTGGTGGACATGCCTTACCAATGGCTGCCAAAGTTACCAGTGGCCTCAACTTCTTCGCCTCAAGCTCCTTCCCGGGATCTGCTGCAGACATTTGCAGCATCTCGCAGTTGGCCACCCAAAGATGCATCACACAGGTCACTGATGCCCTGTTTGACAAGTCAGCCAATTACATCAACTTTGTCGCTGATGAAGCCAGTGTTACTGAGCAGGCACTCGGCATTGCGGCTCTGGCTGACTTCCCACGGATGCAGGCATCATCAACTGCACACATATGGCCATCAGGGCACCCCATCATCACCCAGGAATCTTTGTAAACCGCAAGAGTTTCCGCTCCCTCAATGTGCAGCTCGTCTGCAACCGTAGGAAGACCATCATGCATGTGTGCGCCAAATTCCTTGTCAGCTGTCATGACTCTTTCGTGCTGCGCCAGTCCACCCTCCCTCAGCTCTTCACACCCAAACAGACTTTCTAGCTGGCTGCTTGGAGACAAGGGCTATCAAGTGAAGACGTGGCTCATGACACCCTTGAGGAGGCCAAGTACCGAGGCTGTGGAGAAATATAATGAAAGCCACATGTCACCAGATGTGTCATAGAGCAAGCAGTAGGCATGCTGAAAATGCACTGCAGATACCTTGACAGATCTGGAGGAGCCCTTCAGTACGCACCAGCCAGGGTCTCCAGAATCGTTGTCGTCTGCTGCGCGCTGCACAACCTGGTGCAGCGACGAGGATTAGCGCTGCATGAGGAGCAAGGCACAGAGCGCACAGCCTCTTCCGAGAAGGAGGAGGAGGAGGAGCATCAGCTGGAAGATGAGGAGGAGCAGGAGGAACCTGAGGTCCAGATGCCAGCAGCACCCGAGCACATTGCTGCCTGGGAGGCCAGGGATGGCCTCATCATGGCCAGATTTACTTAACGTCCGGCATTACACACATATGGCTGCCACATGCTGTGCCAAGATCCCCCCCACCAACAACACCATAAAGCATCCTGACAATGAACAAGCCATTCCTTTCACACTGACCCCCATTGCTGGAGGTAACATTATGTCTCACCATTTACTGCAACTCACTAAGCCACTTCTAAAGTATCAGACAAAAATGGGCATGGTCAGAAATTGGTGAAAGTAAATAGATTTATCTGTGACATAACAGTAACGGAACCTTAACAAAAACACTTATTTGAACACCCATGTGCTTACCCTTGTGCATCTACTTTCATGTCTTTTTTCTTTTCTGAGTGCTTCTACAAGATGCAACCCCTGTGGCTTCAGCAGAGGTAGAGGCAGCCTGCATCACTTCTCTGCTGCAACTGCGTAGACACTTTTGGCGGATGTCCTCTGGGTTTTGGAGCCTCTGATGGCCCTGCCAAAGTCTGCTCCTCCTGTGACTGTGCAGGGGCAAACTTGGCCATCGCAATCCCAGGAGGCATCTGGGGCTCTGACTGAAGGGGAGGCAGCGGGGGAGAAGTGTGAGCGCTTTGAGAGGAGCCCCCACTTCCATGTCCCCTCTCACCGTTATCCCTCTCATGGGCCACCTGCACTTCCCTGCTAGCAGGGAGCTGGAGAGCACCTTGCTGCACAGCAGTGGGGCCGTGAGGACCCACGTCTACGTTGACATCCCTCCTAGAGAGGAGGTCTATGAGCCTCTGCTATCTATTCTCCATAGATAACACGTGCTCATGTGACTGGTGCATTAGCTGCTCCCTGCAGGTGGCCATCCTTTCCATGGAAGAGCCTACAGTCGCCATCGCCTGTGACACGGTGGTGCTCATGTTGGAGCTGGACTCCTTCATTCTCTGGACATTTGAGTCATCGCGGCCGCAAAACCCGTCAGAGTCTCCTGCACTTCTTGCTGCATCTCCAGGATCGCCCTCTTCCTCGATGGCCCCCGAGGCTAAGCGTCTGCATGCAGCCGAGCAGAGCTGGGAGCGTCCTGTGCCTTCTGGCGAGGAGTCTCCACTGCTGTCCCTGTCTCCACCATCTGCTTTTGCTTACTTGTGACTTGTGAGACACCAGGTGACAACACTACTCTATCTCACACAGGACCTACCGAGCTGTGCGTATCTGCGCTGGTGCTGGGTGCGCTTATGTCTGGTGACGGTGCACTCTCAAAGGCTGGAGGCTGCTCTGAGGAGCCGTCTTCCTTTTCCGGCTGGACAGTGGTGGGTGGGCTCTTGATTGACCTGTGGGAGAGTAAAGAGATGATTTAGAAATGTGATATTAAGAATGGGTAACGATACCATTATGCACAGGATGAACATTCACTGGCTGCTGACATTAGTCACTGACATGAATCTTGTATGAAGCAATACTGGGTGGCCTGCTGGTGGCGCTGTCCAGGGAGTGTATAAATACTCGGGCATGGGCCAGCTTGCTTAGGACATCCCTCAACAGGAACTAATGAAGGACACAACTAGAGCTCCATGTTGGAAAACAGTTGATTAAAGCTTTGTTTAACACTTAGACCAAGTGCCTAGTAGTTTTCTTACATCAGTCACCATATGAGTGCCTGCTGTATGCCATGTGGCTGTATGAGATGGAATTCTGTCACCAGGTTGCAGAGAGGTCTCCGTCTCCCACCTCCAGCTGCTCCGCAACTCCGGAGACCTCCAGCATGACCTACTCTGCTGATATCAACGTGGCAAATGATGGAGGGCCATCTCCGGTTCTCTCCCTCTCCCTCTTATTGTGGGTTCTCTTCTCCTGCAAGGTGGGAAAAAAGAGAAGTTTGAGTGAGAGTGATGGAATGAATGTAAGGAATGTGTGGGTTACATCTGTAGAGGGTGACTATGAGGGAGTGGGGTGCCAATGCCAAATGGCCTCCTTGTGTGGTGTTAGTTGGTATGATTGCATTAGGATGAGGGTGAGTATGAGGGGTGGTTAGTCAGGCGGGGATGTGATAATGTAGATAGAGAGAAAGGGATGGGTGGACGTGCAAGGTATGTTGATGTGAGTAATGATGTGCAGGAGTAGGCTTGGGAAAGCAGAGTGATGAGGATGTGATGACAGGCACAGCAGGATGAAGTTGACTGTGGCTTTTCACTCACCTTTCCTGATCTCATGAGATCATTGAAGCGCTTCCGGCACTGCACCCAGGTCCGCCTCAACACATCCTTGCTGTTCACCTCCTCTGCAATATCCAGCCAGGCTCTTTTGTCTCCTGGGGAGGTCTGTTTTGTCCATCAATAGGGAAGAGGACCTCCCTGAGTGCTCTGACTCCCTCCACGAGAATATGTAGGGAGTCATCTGAGAACCTGGGTGCAGCCGTGTGCCTCTGTGAAGCCATGTGTGCAAGGCTGAGCAGTAAGCAGATGCTGAAATGTACAGCCTGCACACTCCTAGATGAACCTTGAAATGCAATGTGGCCAAGGCTGCTTTAAGTATCCCAGCTGGAAATGAGTCATCGATGGCGTCATCAGACCCGCAGCATTTAATAGGACCGGGAAATGTGCAGGCCTGCCTTAATAGGCGCCATTAAGGGAAAGTCACTCTGAGGAGCGGGAAGAAAAGAAGAATGGGGTTCCGACCCACCACGCCGACCACCCGCACCCAACCCACACAGGTAATGAAAATTCCGGCCTATGTTATATTGTAATACCATAGAAACGTTTCACATAAAAGTACAATACTGCAAAAAATGGTTGCTGAGTTTTGCTGTCCTTATGCTGATTGAGTTTAAACATGAGAACATAAGAAAGCATGGAATATGAAAAGGATCATCAAGTCCATTCCTTCCACAGGCCCTATGCAATCTTCCCCATTATGGCCTGTACCAACCTAATTAATCTCCTGAGGGACAGTTTTGTATAAAAGACTTAGCGGGAAAATTTGGGTCGCACCCCCTTTGGGGCGCTAACTTTCAGGCCTGATTAAAGGGGAGGGGCCTAGCGCAGCATGCACTGGGGCCCTGCTGGACGACCGGGGAGCGGGGTGCCAGCAAAGAGCCCGGCACTCAAGGGGAGTGCCGAGCTGACCGATCGCGGCCGACACCCCGCAGGCGGAGGCGAAAGGGGGCAGGTGCTGGAAGGTGGCCCAAAAAAATGGCCGCTTGGCACCTGCCCTTTAATTTGCGCTGTCATGGCCGCAAGCACAGCACCCTGACCCTGTCGGACATAGCGTCCGGCGGTACGTCAGGGGGCGCGAGTGAAGTTTGCGGTCGCGGCGCAAGCGGGGCGCTGCACACGGCGATGACGTCATCGCCGAAGGTGCAGCGCTGCGGGACGCTACCGGCTACCGCCGCTGCTAGCCTCCCGCTAACAAGGCGCAAAGCAAACCAATTTTTCCCCCTTGATAATCCTCAAATCAATCATGCAAAGTTTCACTGTACCCATTCCTAAGCACTATTCAATGCAGACTTCGTGGGGTTGACATTGGTCCTTACTGCACCCGTTTTACGTAAAACTGGCGCAAAAAGGACCAATTTTAGAACGCAATGTCCTGTGCCCCAAGCCTGAAATACGTTCAATCCTAAAACAGGCATTAAGCCCCTTGCATATGCTAATAAGGTGCCTGTGAAGGACCCTTACAAGAAATTGAGTTGCTCTAAGAGAAGCAGGCCTCGGGCTCGCTCCGTTCAGGTTTTCGGGACTTTGATGGGGCCTAGCCGGTGGCCGCCACCGAAAGGGTAAGTGAATGTTTTTTTAAATTTCTGTGGAGCCAGAATGAGCGGAAGTCTCCCCCAGGCTCTGCGGCGCTTCCACCGGCCACGACTGGTGGTGATCAGCTCCCCTCCCGCTGTTACCACCCTCTCCAGCGAGTTAGCTGAGAACCACTGCCAGTGAGGCAAGCGGCCTGAAATTGGATGCTTCCGTCGAGTCAGTTACCAGTGGGGTGCGACTGGTGCCAGCAGCTCACCCGTAATAATATAGATGAGGCCCGAGGACCAATTTCTTATGATCCTTGGGCCTCTGTCTCTGTGCACAGGTATCATTCTCTGTGCACAGGTATCATTCTCTGTGCACAGGTATCATTCTCTGTGCACAGGTATCATTCTCTGTGCACAGGTATCATTCTCTGTGCACAGGTATCATTCTCTGTGCACAGTTCGGTATGCCAGCGCTGTGCAATTTGCAGCCCAGTGATTTCTGATAACTCCCTCCCCTCATCAGAGCATGGAACCAGTGAGAATTATCAATCAGGCCTTTATGTAGTCAAACAGTGCAAGAAAGAAGTCAAAAATGCTATATGATGATGCTACAGCGTAGGTTCTCTGGGAAGTGATATGGTTGAGGTCTTTTAAATAAGAATACATTTCAAAATAGACTTGTATCAGCATTTATTAGAAAAATTACCATTGACTCTATTTAAAGTCACCAAGCAAGTCTTCAAATGTAGTGCAAATTATTGCAATCTCTAACCTTCCGATTCATACACATTTGACCTAAGGAGCCTTCCAAATCCCTGATTTAATTTTGCTTCAGGCTTGACTTGAATACATGTACATTTTCCCTTTGACTAGAAGGCCTGCAGGGCATTTTGTGTACAAAAATGCAGTTGCTTACAGTTGACTGTGGCTTTAAATATACATGGTAACATTTATTTTTATGTGCACCCAGGTAGAAAGGCTTTTTAATATTTTTTTTTCTTATAACACTTACTAAATACCATTAACACCCGCTGGGTAATAGTTACAGACTTTACAGAAAGACTGTTTTCCACAGTCACTGGTGCCTGCTTTGATGTTAAGCACACCAGAATGAAATACAAATACAGTACTGATTTCTTATTCTTGAATTAATATGTTGCCCTCTCTCTCCTCTTCTCGCCTGCTGAGATGCTCTACAATGTGCACCTACTCCAAAACAATTTCACTTGCAGCCAACTCCATTTGGCATTTAAACTCCACTACACTCAGAAATAAAACTTGCGCATTTCACAGATATTACAAACGCAACAAATTGGCTTCTTAGGCTCACTGCCCTCAGCGCTCTCACCTGGGATACTCTTATAGGTTGTAACTACCAACAGCATTCTCTGATCTGTTCCATAAACGTCATGCTATTTGAACTTTTCAGTTTCCCTGGGCACTGCTGAAACCTTTTGCTTCTGTTACTCTTGAACTAAAAATGGTATGTTTTATAAATTTTTTAACATTGCATATTTTTTTTTGCTGATGCTTTCAGGCAAGTCACATCAGTATCTGCACCTATGCATCTGAAGCCAGGAGGCTGACTGCCCCTATTTGTAAACAAGTGTAAAAACACAGATACATTAGTGTCACTTCCCAGCAAACTCAGTGTTAAGAAATGCCAAAGTGTATGTTCGGCAAAACAGTTTGACACAGCAATAAGAAATCAATTATTTATTACAGCATTTTCTAAATAAAATGATTTCTACATTTGCTGCTTTTAAGAAGGTAAGAAGATATATCTCGAGTCAACCTGCTGTGAAAAAAACTTGCTAAATGCCTGTATGTTTCAGCCAGAAGCTTTCAATGAAAACACTCAACTGCCAAGTAAATACCAAGATTCTAACCTGATTTGTTCTCATTTTTTATTTAATTCATATGAATGGTCTGGCTATAAAAAGCAAGTGAGCGTAGTGTCAAGCTGGTGGCTGCCACCTTGTCACTGCTGGCAGAAATGACACCTGACAGAATAGAATAAAACCAAATGTAGTCCTTTAACCTTCATCGGAATGCCACAGTACTGAAGGGTCTGAGGCAGGTAACATTGATGGTGCACCAACAAAATGGATTTCTATTGATGAGTCTATCTCTGATCGTAGTTCATGCCCCCTTTTCAGCGCTGGCGTTAACATCACCTGCCTGATGTCAGGCACTGCAATGATCACTGCCAGGAGACAGGCTGATGGTCCCAGGTCTCCTGTGCTGATGATGACTGCTTTGCTGATACCATCAACTGAATTCAATCACTGTCACAGCTCGTTTCCATCCAGCCCTACCATTACCGTTGCTATTCCTTAACGTTTCAGCTCATACACCTTTACTTTCATTTCAAGCTTTATCTCTATTTAAAATCACTTTTGCACAAAGAAGACTACCAACACAATGATGCGGGTTAACAATTTCATATTATAGCATTCAAATATCCTGGGATAGTTAAGATGCTGTTGGAGTGCTCTGCTATATTCTATGTCGTCTTGAGATTTCTGTATTTCCACATTTACTTAGTCTTTATGTATTGAATTCAAACTGTATATTTGTGTTAAAAAAACATAAGCTAAACCGCATTTAAGCTAAATTTACATATCAAGCTGTACACTGCCAAGAATGAGTCATTGCTATAAAATGTCAATATCCCAGAAATTCCACCTCTGTTTGAAGATTTTTTTTTTGCTATTATGAAATAGTTTACTGCCAAGAACACCCAAATTGCCACAATTTTAAGTCTTGGCTCTCACATTTTGTCCAGACCTGAGCAATCAATAGGTAGCAGATGATATTATTTTTGTATCAGCAAAATAGTCATCACCACAGGAGACCTGGGAACACCAGCCTGTCTCCTGGCAGTGATTAAATTTCCTGAACACACCAATAGCAGGCTCTTTAATATCAGTACATACAAATGCTGTGCTGTAGTGGGAAATGTCCAAATATGGAAAGAGGAAAGAAGTTCAGAAAAGTCAACCTTGAAGTCAATGCACTGCATGGTATTACTTGATGCAGAATAATAGGCCAGAAGTGAGCTCATTGGATTGGAGGGAAACTTTAAGATGTCACATTTAATCTCCCATGCATGTCACAAAATAACAAAAGAGGCAAATCCTGTGTTCAAGGCTTGTCACAGCTTAGAAAATAGGCATGAGAAAATAGGCAGAAGATGATTATTTTTACCAAAGTGAAGAGCCACAGTAGCAGTACATTTTATAGCGCATTAATGATCATTTGGGTAAGTAAAATTACTCAGCCATTCAGTGTGTTTCCTGTTGTGCTTTAATTGCAATGGTGGCAGAAGCAGATGTTAAAACTGGTGAAAAATCAGGAGACAAGCTGAAATTGCTAGTTTCTCCCCCTTTTTCTGTAATGCTTGGTGGTAACATTGTTTTTTGGAAAAAATTGGCAGTTAGTTGTTAAGGCCTTGCTAGTGAGCTTTCAGAGAAAGATGGGGCATTTTTCACTTGGTGAAATTAAACTGCTAGGGTAGGAATCGACTCATCTGCTGAGCTGGAGGTAATTAAACAGTGGAGCACCTGAAACCATTGGTCGTGTTTATTCAACACGGATTTTGCTGTGATTGGTACATTACTTGGATCAGTGCTTTCGCTGGTAGAAGACTGCTGGGGAATGCAGGCTGCCCACCCTTCTAAATACCATCAGGCTTTCAAACAGTTTACTGCTCTGCACTCACTGGCAATTAAAGCCCAGCAGTCTCAGCTCAGGGACCCTTTAAACAGATGAGCAGTAACTTGCTGAAAAGCCCCAAAAGCACTGCTCAACTGTATACTTCAATCCACTTCACATCGAAGTCAAATATCTCAAGACAGAACAGAAAATTCTGCAAACCCTTCTGGAGGGTTATGCCTAAAACATTAACATGTCACATCGCTCCGCAGAGGCTGTGCCTGGCTTGCTGAGTGTGTCCAGCATTTTCTGTTTCGGTTTCAGATTTCCAGCATCTGCAGTCTTTTGTTTTGTTTCAAAATTCTCAAGGTTCAGTTGTTTAAATAAAATCACTGTAAGTAAAAAGACCAGAACTAACCAACATTTAATGTAAGTATAATTTTTTATTCTAAATTATAGAAGTCGACAGTGCAGTCAATTTTTAAAACTTGAATTGGGAGTTTACTCTTTAGGGAAAATTCAGTCATCTTGTGCACCCGCTAGGGAGCCATGCTCGAAGGGAGTACAGATCTGAGAATCACCAGTGTAACCTTATCAGTGTTATAGCCCCCCTCCAATCCAGGATTCTTTCAAGTGCAGCTCCCATTGGGAACACAAGAGCACTGAATTACCCTTTTGTTTCAAAACTCAGAAGTTGAATGCATATAAGAGCAAATACTTTGGTCACGTTTTTAGAAATCAGTCTTTCAAAATCAGGAAATGTCCATGTCACTAAATCAGGATGTTCACATTTGCTGCAGTGTTCAATTTCCTACAGTTTTCCACTCTCTAGGGCTGGATTAAAGTCCTTGGCTGTTACTTGACTGGTTACATGGCTGTTAAGCCACTTGAGAGGCATGAAATGAGCATTGCTGCAGTCGAGTTCTGATTGACCAGGTTTCTGTCAGTAAAGCTAATAAAATCCTACACAACAAACTCACCTCATTCTGAAGTAATTAGCTTTATTATTTGTTGCCATTAAAATAAATTTTAAAATGATGAAAATTACATCCTGTTTATTAAAAGCTGTGTCAGACTTTGTATAGGTATGCTTTGCAAAAACATGTGCAATCAGGAATGTTAGGGAGATGCACCCTTTACCATGAATGTTTCATGGGCAAAGGACCTGCCTGGTGTCCCTCCACAACTCTCCCTCTTCCTCCATGCATATCAGCTCAGAGGATCCATATTGGCCAACCCACTGCTGCCAATAAAGAGAGCTCATGTGGGGAAAAAAACTAATTGCAACTGTCATGAAGGCTCTTGAAGGCTGGTGGGGGGAAAAAAATACAAGAAAGGCTTTTAAAAGGCCTGAAACGTACCTGTAATATTTGCAAACCATGTAAGGTTCCCTTGCCTGCATGTCCGTTCAAAGCATCCTTCCCACCACGTTTCAATGGGTGTGGTGTGTGTCTGCCATTCAGCAAGTCCGCAGGCTGGAAAATAGTGCAGTGCCCTTAATGAAGTTGCCCATCTGCTTCAGACAGTAGCTTCATATGCCCAACCCAGGCCAGACTGGTTCAGGAGGGGCCCAAAATCAGTGGAAATCCAATGGAAATCAGCTCCACCCCATTTCCCAGTCTCTACCATCCCAGTAGTACCCCAATATTGAAAATCAGCCTCAAAGTCATAAATGTTGACACACTTGCATTTGGTGTCCACTCATGAACTTCCTCATCTAAATCATGCAGTAATACTGGAACCTCAAAATAATTCCCAACCTCAGTGCTTTATTTGATGCAACTTCAATAGGAAGAAAAAATACTGGAAAAAAAGTCTTATTTGAAAAAAAATTAAGATGCCTAAATGAGGCCCTCAACAGCAAATGAAACTAATGCAGGAAGAAAAATGCAACTAACCATCAATTTAACAAAAAACTCAAGTTTAAGGTTATCTTTTCCATCGTATCCTAATTTTAAGAATCTGACTTCACCAGGTTGAGCCCATAGATGAGTCATGTTTCCATTTTGTATGAGCGAGGTAAGTAGGATTCACCAGAAGAAAGCTAAATTTGATGCAGGACCATTAAACATAATTTCTGTGACTGTAGTGAGGTTTGCACTGGCCAACAGCGCAGCCTCCTAATAGTTGGTGCCTTCTTTCATTACAAAGTGTAGTGTGCAGCACAGCAGATGATCAGGACCAATTTCCTCAGCCACACTGGGTGGATGCAGCACCATCAGCGGAGCTGTACAGCTTTGGGCCTTATATGTATTCCCTGAAAGAGGTGGGAAGAACAGAGGTATTTTGCACTTAGCATTCAGGGAGCCTGTGAAAACCTGTGTGCAAGGATCATTAAGGGATGCAGACGACGCTTGCGTCTGCGCACACTCTGAGGTCGAACTCCAAGCCATCGTCAACACCTTCACCGAAGCGTACGAGAGCATGGACCTTACACTAAACATCCGTAAGACAAAGGTCCTCTACCAACCTGCCCCCGCCACACAGTACTGCCCCCCGATTATCAAATCCACGACAAGGCCTTGGACAATGTGGACCACTTTCCATACCTTGGGAGCCTACTGTCAACAAGGGCAGACGTCGATGATGAAGTCCAACACCGCCTTCAGTGTGCCAGTGCAGCCTTCGGTCGCCTGAGGAAGAGAGTGTTTGAAGACCAGGACCTCAAACTTGGCACCAAGCTCATGGTCTACAGAGCAGTAGTGACACCCGCCCTCCTGTATGCCTCAGAGACATGGTCCATGTACAGCAGGCACCTCAAAGCACAGGAGAGGTACCACCAATGCTGCCTCCGCAAGATTCCTGAAAATCCATTGGCTGGATAGGCGCACCAACATCAGTGTTCTCGCTCAGGCCAACAGCCCCAGCGTCGAAGCTTTGACCACGCTCGACCAGGATGGGTCACATCGTCCGCATGCCCGATACGAGACTCCCAAAACAAGCGCTCTACTCGGAGCTCCGACACGGCAAGAGAGCCCCAGGTGGGCAGAGGAAATGCTTCAAGGACACCCTCAAAGCCTCCTTGAAAAAGTGCAACAGCCCCACCGACACCTGGGAATCCCTGGCCCAAGACCGCACAAAGTGGAGGAGAAGCATCCGGGAAGGTGCCGAACACCTCGAGTCTCTTCGCCAGGAGCAAGCGGAAGCCAAACACAAACAGCGGAAGGAGCGCACGTCAACCCAGGTATCCCACCCACCCGCCCCTTCAACCACCGTCTGCCCCACCTGTGACAGAGACTGTAGGTCCCACATTGGACTCATCCGTCACCTGAGAACTCATTTTTAATGTGGAAGCAAGTCATCCTCGGTTCCGAGGGACTGCCTAAGAATATTAGGCAAATAAAGGCTGGAGTGCAAAGGCAGTGCTCTAGCCGCTAGGCACATTCTTCCAGTGGGTGTTGGAGAGGAGGTCCACTTAGAAAATTTCAACTTTCAGTTCTGGGTAGCTCTCTCCTTCTCACAGTGCAACCCATTCTTTAATAACTACGCTTGTCGAGTTCTCCAATGGCCAATTCTTTAATGGGGACTTTGAGACCGAGAGCTGTAAACAAAATGGTGACACTGCAAGCAGCCCTTCACTGACTGCTGGTGCCCAGTATTCTGCCCCTTGTCCGACGTGGTGCTTTCCAATGCATCATGCACTACACGCCAGGAGCAACAACAACAACTTGTATTTATATAGCGCCTTTAACATAGTAAAACATCCCAAGGAGCTTCACAGGAGCATTATAAAACAAAATTTGACACCGAGCCACATAAGGAGAAATTAGGGCAGATGACCAAAAGCTTGGTCAAAGAGATAGGTTTTAAAGAGCGTCTTAAAGGAGTAAAGAAAGGCGGAGAGGTTTAGGGAGGGATTTGCAGAGCTTAGGGCCTTGGCAGCTGAAGGCATGGCGACCAATGGTTGAGCGATTAAAAGCAGGGATGCTGAAGAGGCCAGAATTTGAGGAGCGCAGATATCTCAGGGGTTTATGGGGTTCGAGGAGATTGCAGAGATAGGGAGGTGCGAGGCCATGGAGGCATTTGAAAACAAGGATGAGAATTTTTAAATTGAGGCGTTGCTTAACCGGGAGCCAATGTAGGTCAGCGAGCGCTGGGGTGATGGGTGAACAGGACTTGGTGCAGGTTAGGACAGCAGAGTTTTGGATGATCTCAAGTTTACGTAGGGTAGAATGTGGGAGGCCAGCCAGGAGTGCAATGGAATAGTCTAGTCTAGAGGTAACAAAGGCAGGGATGAGGGTTTCAGCCGCAGATGAGCTGAGGCAGGGGTGGAGAGGGGTGATGTTACGGAGTTGGAAATAGGCGGTCTTAGTTATGCTGCGGATATGTGGTCAGAAGCTCATTTCAGGGTCAAATATGGCACCAAGGTTGCGAACAGTCTGGTTCAACCTCAGACAGATGCTAGGGAGAGGGATGGAGTTGGTGGCCAGGGAACAGAGTTTGTGGTGGGGACCGAAGACAATGGCTTCAGTCTTCCCAATATTTCGTTGGAGAAACTTTCTACTCATGCCAGTACTGGATGTCGGACAAGCAGTCTGACAATTTAGAGACAGTGGAGGGGTCGAGAGAAGTGGTAGTGAGGTAGAGCTGGGTGCCGTCAGCGTATATGTGGAAACTGACGTTGTATTTTAGGATGATGTCGCCAAGGGCAGCATGTAGATGAGAAATAGGAGGGGGCCAAGGATAGATCCTTGGGGGACACCAGAGGTCATGATGCGGGAGCGGGAAGAGAAGCCATTGCAGGTGATTCTCTGGCTACAATTAGATAGATAAGAATGGAACCAGGCGAGTGCAGTCCCACCCAGCTGGACAAAGGTGGAGAGGCATTGGAGGAGGATGGGTTGGTCAACTGTGTCAAAGGCTGTAGACAGGTCGAGAAGGACGAGGAGGGAAAGTTTACCTTTGTCACAGTCACAAAGGATGTCATTTGTGACTTTGATAAGAGCCATTTCAGTACTGTGGCAGGGGTGGAAACCTAATTGGAAGGATTCAAACATGGAGTTCTGGGAAAGATGGGCATGGATTTTAGAGGAATCAACACATTCAAGGACTTTAGAGAGGAAAGGGAGGTTGGAGATGGGGCAGTAGTTTGCAAAGACAGAGGGGTCAAGGGTTGTTTTTTTGAGGAGAGGGTTGATGACGGCAGATTTGAAGGAGAGGGGGACAGTACCTAAGGAGAGAGAACTGTTAACAATATCAGCTAACATGGGAGCCAGAAAAGGAAGTTGGGTGGTCAGCAGTTTAGTGGGCATAGGGTCAAGGGAGCAGAAAGTAGGTCTCATGGACAAGATGAGCTCGGAGAGGGCATGACGAGAGATCAGGACAGAAAGATGTGAGTTCAGGGCTAGGGCAGGGGGACACTTAGAGTAAGTTTAGCCCTATGGGCTAGGGGAAGGAAGGGAAGTGGCAGAGGCAGCTGATCGGATGGTCTCAATCTTATAGAATCATAGAATGGTTACAGCACGGAAGAAGGCCATTCGGCCCATCGCGACTCTCAGCTCGTCCCTTTCCCTGTAGCCCGGCAAATTTTTTTCCTTCATATACTTATCCAACTCCCTTTTGAAAGATAAGATTGAGTCTGCCTCCACCACCCTTTCAGGCAGTACATTCCAGATCTCAACCACTCGCTGCGTAAAAAAAGTTTTTTCTTACGTCGCCTTTGGTTCTTTTGCCAATCACCTTAAATCCGTGTCCTCTGGTTCTCAATCCTTCTGCCAATGGGAACAGTTTCTCTCTATCTACTCTGTCCAGACTCCTCATGATTTTGAATACCTCTATCAAATCTCCTCTCAATCTTCTCTGCTCTAAGGAGAACAACCCCAGCTTCTCCAGTCTATCAACGTAACTGAAGTCCCTCATTCCTGGAACCATTCTTGTAAATCTTTTCTGCACCCTCTCTAAGGCTTTCGCTTCCTTCCTAAAGTGTAGTGCCCAGAATTGGACACAGTACTCCAGTTGGGGCCAAACCAGTGTTTTATAAAGATTCATCATAATTTCCACACTTTTGTACTCTATACCTCTATTTATGAAGCCCAGGATCCCGTAAGCCTTTTTAACTGCTTTCTCAACCTGCCCTGCCACCTTCAACGATTTGTGCACACATACCCCCAGGTCTCTCTGATCGTGCACTCCCTTCAGGATTGTACCATTTAGTTTACATGTCCTTTCCTCATTCTTTCTACAAAAATCTATCACGTCACATTTTTCTGCGTTAAATTTCATCTGCCATGTGTCGGCCCATTTCACCAGCCTGTCTATGTCTTCCTGAAGTCTATCACTCTACTCTTCATTGTTCACTATACTTCCAAGTTTTGTGTCATCTGCAAATTTTGAAATTGTGTCCTACACCCACGTCCAAGTCATTAATTTATATCAAGAAAAGCAGTGGTCCGAGAACCGACCCCTGGGGAACACCACCAGTCCGAAAAACAACCGTTCACCAGTACTCTCTGTTTCCTATCACTTAGCCAATTCCGTATCTAAGCTGTCACTGTCCCTTTTATTCCATGGGCTTCAGCTTTGCGGTCAAGCCTATTGTGTGGTACTTTGTCGAACATCTTTTGGAAATCCATGTACACTACGTCAACCACATTGCCCTCATCAGCTCTTTCTGTTACCTTATCAAAAAACTCGATCAAGTTGGTTAAACACGATTTGCCTTTAACAAATCCGTGCTGGCTTTCCTCAATTAATCCACAACTATCCAAGTGACTGTTAATTTTGTCCCTGATTACTGTTTCTAAAAGCTTCCCCACTGCCAAGCTTAAATTGACTGGCCTATAGTTGCTGGGTTTACCTTTACACCCTTTTTTGAACAATGGTGTAACATTTGCAATTCTCCAGTCCTCTGGCACCACCCCTGTATCTGTGGAGGATCCCAGTCTATATTAGGATAGTTGAAGTCCCCCATTATTACTACTCTAGAGTTCTTAGAGACAAAGAAGTCCATGAGCTCCTCGCACTTGTTGTTGAAGGTGAGCGTGGAGGAGACAGAGGAGAGGGGTTTAAGAAGATGGTTTGCAGTAGAAAAAAGAAGCCGGGGGTTTTCTTTTCATTCAAGAATGGTCCTGGAATAGTGAGCAGTTTTGGCAGACAAGAGCAGGACCCAACTCTGCCCCTGCCTCAACTCATCTGCTGCTGAAAACCTAATCCATGCCTTTGTTATCTCTACACTTGACTATTCCAAAGCACTCCTGGCTGGCCTCCCACGTTCTACCCTACATAAACTTAAGGTCATCCAAAACTCGGCTGCTCATGTCCTAACTCGCAGCAATCCCGTTCACGCATCATTCCTGTTCTCGCTGACCTACATTGGCTCCCGGTTAAGCAATGCCTTGATTTTAAAATTCTCATCCTTGTTTTCAAATCCCTCCATGGCCTCACCCCTCCTTATCTCTGTAATCTCCTCCAGTCCTACAACCCCCTGAGATATCTGCGCTCCTCTAATTCTGCCCTCTTGAGCATCACTGATATTAATCACTCAACATTGGTGGCCAGCCTTCAGCTGCCAAGGCCCTAATCTCTGGAATTCTCTCCCTAAACCTCTCTGCTTCTCTACCTCTTTCCTCCCTTAAGACACTCCTTAAAACCTACCTCTTGACCAAGCTTTTAGTCATCTGCCCCAATTTCTCTTTATGTGGCTCGGTGTCAAATTTTGTTTTATATCCTCCTGTGAAGCGCCTTGGGATGTTTTACTACGTTAACCGTGCTATATAAATACAAGTTGTTGTTTTTTATGTGGTCCAGCCAGATCTTGGGGTGAATGGCTAAACCAGTTGTCCGCCATATTCGTTCAAATCTGCATCCCTTGGACTTAAGGCAGCAAAGATGAAGGCCGTTCCAGGGGGAACGGCCAGGGTGAGAGGGAGTAATGGTTTTAATAGGGACGAGGGCATTAAATGTGGTGGTGAGGATATGATTGAGCAGATCGGTAGATGCAGAAATGTTGTGGTGAATGGAGGTCCAAAGGCTAGACCGTTGGAATTTTGTGAGTGCAATTGTAAGTGAGTTGAGAGAGAGTTTCTTCCAGCGGTGGACACAGAAGGAAGTAGGGTTGTGGGGAGCAAGGGGGATGTGGGTGGAGAATGATACAAGGAAGTGGTCAGAGATGGCCTTATCTGTGATTGACATGATGGGAGTAGCAAGGACAGGACACATGAGATGGCAAGGTCAAGGGGGTGGCTGTGAATAAGGGTTGGGAAGTTTACATGGAGGGAGAGATTAAGGGAGGATAGGAGGGCAATGAACTCAGAGGAAAGAGAGCATGATGAATTGAGATGGAGGTTGAAATCACCGAGGATGAGAAGTCGCTCGGTGCAGAGGCTGGGGTAGGAAAGCAATGAAGTTATCTCGGTGAGAACATTTTCATGGTACTTGGGTGGGCAGTAGCGAACAAGGGGGAGAAATTCAGTATCGCCCCATTTGGGGCGCAATTATCAGCCGGGCGCAAAGATTAGCGCCTGGCACTAATTATCGCCACCGACTGCAAACTTGACTTTTATCGCTCCTGGAGGTGATTGGAGCGCTAAATCAGGCGCTTCACACCTGTCTTAAGGCGCAAAGGCCGAGGAGCGAGGCGCTACCTCAGAGCGCTGGTGAAGCTCATGTGATGTCAGTCAGCAATGGAACACACACACAATGGCATGGGCCAGTTCTTAAAGGAGATGGTTGATCTTGCTTTCCATCCACATCCTGCTCATTGCAGCCTTGAATCTCAGCCTGGAGAGATCTGCACATCAAATCTGCTGGAAAGAACAATGGAGAGTACCAGGGAAAGAGCTCAGAGTGCAGCCCCCACAGTCTCTTCTAAATCGATACAAGGAATGGCAAATCAAAATGAACCTGCAAAGTGCTGCTCAGTACCCAAAACTTATTCACACAGCGTTGAATCTCTCCAGAAGTCTCTCTCCCTCTCTCTCAGAATGCATGGTTCAAAAATGGCACCAACAATAAAAGGCAGGAAGCGGTCGCCTTTAAATAGCGCTCCCCCAGTCCCTTCATGACTGCAAAACGCTCCCCTCAACCTGTCATTGCTAGCGTCAGGCGGTAAGGCAGGGGGCGCTACTCAATATCCGCTCCGGGGCGATACCGGGGCGTTGCGCACTCGACTGACGTCACGATCTGCCGGCGCAGGAGATCGTGGCGGTAGTGTTTAGCGCCACCGCAAAATGTCTAGTTAATTTCGCGAGCGGCGCAAACATCGGCGCGCCTGGGCGCTAGATGATTTGCGCCCCATTAGCGCCCTCTTAAGGCGCTAACGGGAGGCGCAACCAACTGAATTTTTCCCCCCAAGGATTTTAAACAAGAGGTGAAAGGGGTGGAACAAGGTGAGATGCTCAAAGGAGGAGAACGTGCCAGAGTAGTAGGGGGACAGACCAAGGTGTGATTTGGTGATAAGAGTCACACTTCCAGTCTGGGCGGGACAAGTAGTGGAAGGTATAGCCAGACAGGGAGGTTTCAATTAGGGGGTAAGTTGGCATCACCCCTCAGCCATGTTTCCATCAAGGTTATGATGTCGATGCAATCATCCATGATAAGCTCATGGATGGCAAGGTTCTTGTTCACAAGTGAATGAACATTCTGGAGGGAGATGTGGAGAGGGGCGGTGATAGCTGATCCGCTGCCAGAGTCCACAGGTTCAGCACTCAGAGGGGTGAGTTGGACGGGGAGGAGATTGGCAAGATCAGCCCTTAGCTGGGCGGGAAGGTCAGCAAGAGAGTAGGATGGGACAGTTGGGGTTGCTGCTCATAAGGAAGCAGCGACGAGTGCCTCGATGGGCCCTTCATAGGATGCCAAGAGAGGCACAGAGGGAAGCTGTAGGCTTATCTAAGAGGGAGTCAAGCCTGGGACGGCGGCAGGGGTGTAGTAAGGTCGAAGAGTAATGAAGAGTTGGGGTAGAGATTTGGGAGGGCATAGTACCCGAGAGTGGAGAAATTAAAGGATGCATGACGACAGGAGAGAACGATTAAGGAGGGGTAGAGAGAAAAGAAAAAGCGGGAGAAAAATGTGGAAATAAAGGTGTTTAGCTCGGGTCCAGAGCGGCAGTCAAAATGTGCACTCAAATGGACACAGGGAAAACTCAAGTTACGTAGGCCTGGTTATGTAGCAATTATTAGGATACATATTTCCTGGTAGTAACAGGGACTAGCTAGGAGGGAGTCCAGAGTTAAAGTCAGAGGTCCCGTGGTGGGATAAAGTTGATGTAGGTCGGGTGGCGTCAGCGTGGAGCATCGCCGAACTGTTGTCCAAATTTGGTGAGAGGTGTAGCGGGCAATTTGAATGATAGAGGATGGAGGTTATTTCCTTGAGAATGAGGATCCAGGAGACGTGCAGAATCGGTTGTGGGGCAGAAAGATGATGGCGAAGTTGGAGGTCACCATAAGATCCAGAAGCGGCAGAGAAATGTACTTCGGCCCAGGAGAGTAAAACACTAGCCAGAAACCAACAAAGCTGACAAACCAGCAGAACCAGTCACAGGCTCAGCAGAGAATAGCAGTGGTGGGGGAGGGGCTGTAGCTGACCAAAGTTATTTTAAAATGTAAGCAACAGAACAGCAAATCAGAGACACAGCAGATGAATCTTGCGGTGTAGTCCAGTGCAGAAATGTAGTGTTGATGTCCAGAAAAGTCCAGGAATTTGGAAACCAAATTTGAGAAGAGAGCCAGCAGCTCAGTGAGAGAAGCAGAGAGCAGTCATTGAGGTTCAGGGTTGAGCAATGGTAGTTTAAAATAGCAGTTAAGTTGTACTTAATTTGCAATTAGGAGCACCAGAAAAATACTTTAATGAACTGAACTTGCATTATTGTATGAGAGCAGTTTTGGCATAGGTGCACACTGTGCCTCAGAAGCAACAGCCTGGTGGTGCTACAGTAGGACCACATTATCCACCCTGAGAAAGTGACCTTGTATTACTTGGCATATCACTCTGTTTGCTATAAAAGAGCATGGGGCGATTTTCATCTGCCTACTGCCCCAGTCACGCTGAAAAACGGAACAGGAAGCAGAAGAAATGTATTTTAAAACCACACTTACCACTCACCTGCCGCCCCAAGCCCGCCCGACTCGATTTTCAAACCGGCCTCGAAATAGGGGGCCAGTGCTCCAGTCTCGTTAAAAATATTTAAATCAGGGTCCTATGCTGTAAGTAGGAGCCCAATCCAATTTTCAAGTGCCAGTGGGCGACGTGGTACTGGATGTATAACAGCTTCACCAGTTGTTGTAAAGCGACCGCCACAGGCTACTCCGAAAATGGCAACAACAAATAAGGCAATGCCACTGATTTCCCCCCATTAAGGGAGTATTTCCAGCTGGGCTCCACAATAGAGCCACCGGATTCCCCCCTCCCGATCAGCAAGCACCAACAGGCCTAGCCATGAATAGGTTTTGGCCCTGTCATTGGAGCCATCAGGCAGTTGGCACGATCACTCCACCCACTGCCCATGTGCACCCAACATGAAAATCAGCCCCCATTTCTTTTGATATATGATAATCTACACCATGGGAAATCTGGCAATCTATTAAGTCAATGACGCTATCAAGGTTCTCTTTATGAATTTGCATTTTCTATTATAGCCACAGTGCAGCAAGTCAGTCTGAGGCAATGATAAAATGTGAAAGTTTTGTTTAGATTGTTACCATATTTGTTTTTTATGAAATATAAACTCAGGCCCTTATCAGTCTCAATTACAAAGACACACAGCCACTGACTCCTTTCCTGTCTTACTAACAATATTACGTCAATCTAGTGAACCAAAGGGCGTATTTAAAAACAAATAATCACAATTTAATTTCTTTAAATATTTGCAGATGTTTAATGCGTGTCCTCTGTAGTTAAGAGGTTAATAGAGATTGTCACAGATTGCAGATGCTTTTAAAAACATCTTACCAGCTCCCACCATGGCTCAGTTGGTAAAGGCAGTATGTAACTGAGCAATATGATCATTAGATCCAAGCCCTGAACTAGAAAATTTCATTCACTTTGCCTCCAATTTCCATCCTTCCCTCACCTTCACATGGTCCATCTCCGACTCTTCCCTTCCCTTCCTCGACTTCTCCATCTCCATCTCTGGGGATAGGTTATTGACCAACATTCACCAGAAGCCCACTGACTCCCACAGCTACCTGGACTACACTTCCTCCCACCCCGCCTCCTGTAAGGACTCTATTCCATTCTCCCAGTTTCTCCGTCTCCGCCGCATCTGCTCTGACGATGCCACCTTCCATACCAGTGCTTCCGACATGTCTTCCTTTTTCCTCAACCGAGGATTCCCCTCTACCATGGTTGACACGGCCCTTGACCGTGTTCGTTCTATCTCCCACACTTCTGCCCTCACCCCTGCCCCTCCCTCCCGG
This sequence comes from Squalus acanthias, assembly GCA_030390025.1. Taxonomy (NCBI): domain Eukaryota; kingdom Metazoa; phylum Chordata; class Chondrichthyes; order Squaliformes; family Squalidae; genus Squalus; species Squalus acanthias. Next base: position 59,006,133 of record CM059428.1, on the reverse strand, counting down.
AACCACGATAGAGTTCCTCTTGTCATCACCTTTCACCCCACCAGCCTCCACATTCAACGGATCATCCTCCGCCATTTCCACCACCTCCAACGTGATCCCACCACCAAACGCATCTTCCCCTCACCTCCCCTTTCAGCATTCCGAGGGACCGCTCCCTCCAAGACACACTAGTCCACTCCTCTATCACCCCCAGCACCCCTTCCCCTTTGCCCGGCACCTTCCTGTGCAAGCGCAGGAGATGCAACACCTGCCCTTATACCTCCCCCCTTCCCAATCTCCAGGGCCCCAAACACCCCTTCCAGGTGAAACAGCGATTTACTTGTACTTCTTGCAGTCTAATATACTGTATTCGCTGCTCACGATGTGGTCTCCTACATTGGGGAGACCAAACACAGATTGGGTGACCGCTTTGCGGAACACCTCCGTTCAGTCCGTAAGGGGGACCCCGAGCTTCCGGTCGCCTGTCATTTTAATTCACCGCTTCACGCCCACTCAGACCTCACCGTCCTCGGCCTCTTGCATTGTTCCACGGAAGCTCAGCATAAGCTCGAGGAACAGCACCTCATCTTCCGATTAGGCACTTTACAGCCTTCCGGACTCAATATCGAGTTCAACAATTTCAGATCATAACCTCGGCCCCTATCATATTTATATATTTTTTATCCACACTTTTGGTTTGTGCCTTTTCTTTTTTTTTCTCTCTCCCACATGGCAGCTGTCTCTCATTCTGCCAGCGCATTTCACACTTCATCTCGAGCCATCTTTTGTATCTTAACCTGTCCTATTACCATTTCGTCTCACCTTGAGTATCTCTTAATGTCTCTTTACTTCTCACAGGCCTTCCCTTTTGTTCTTTTATTCCCTCCCCCATTCCCCAGCCCCAAAACTTGCTTTTTCATCTGTTTCATTTCCTGCTTTTTTCTCAGTTCTGACGAAGGATCTTCGACCTGAAACGTTAACACTGTTTCTCTCTCCACGGATGTTGCCTGGCCTGCTGAGTTTTTCCAGCGCTTTCTGTTGTTATTTCAGTTTTCCAGCATCCGCAGTATTTTGCTATTGTATTGTGTCTGTGTTAAGCCAGCTGTTCTCAGTAAAGAATTACACTTGGCCTCCATGCACCTGTGTTAGGGAGGAAAATCAGCTGGGATTCCCATGCTTGATTGCTATCCAGTGACTCTTAGTGGAAAGTGAGCATGTGGACATTGGGCAAGGACAGATTCAGGTTTGCCTATGGTTAAGGACATACATAAAAGGTGATACCAGTGAGCATGCAGCATAAGTACATACCAATGTCTAGTAACTCCAGGTTAAAGAGACATGACCCTAAATGAATTAATAGGAAATATGATGTGAAATAAGTAAGAGAAACAAATTCTGCAACTCCTGTAGGGAGATGAAGGAGAATTGAAGAAGTATGTTTTTAAATGGGCAAAGAAAAAACTAGAAATTAGCGCAGCTGTACAAGTCAAACACAGTAAAAGAAGAATTTAGGGTCCAGAAATTGGGTTACTCACATTTGCACTGCAATCCTGGAAAAAAATGGCGGCTGCCACTCTCATGCCAGCCTCTAGCGTGGGACTTGGCAGCTGCCACTTTGGTGAGGACCTTAGTGCTGCCGATAGCAGCGCAGGCCCTGAACATGCAAATACGGAGAGTGTGACGTCACACGCTGATTTAATGTCACGCTCATCAAACTTAGGCCCTTGCGCTGAGTTTAGCGCTGGGTCCTAAGCTCACTCTGAAAAGAGAGCGTGCAGCAGACTAACAAGAGACGCTGACAGCACTTCTTAAAGGGACACACACATCTTTCAGGTAAGTTTGTATTTAAGCTTTTGGACTGGATTTTTTATATTTTATTGAAGTAGTAGCTTGCTGCAATAGATGTTATAGGAGTGCAGCTGGATGCTTCCAAGGCCTTGGATGGTAAAGGAAGGCCTCTGAGAAGACAGAAAATGCTGGAAATACTCAGCTGGTCAGGCAGCATCCGTGAAGAGAGAAAAAGAGTTCACGTCTCAGGTTGAGTTGCTGCTTGACCTACTGAGTATTTCCAGAATGTTATGCTTTTATTTCAGATTTACAGCATTTGCTCGCAGAGGGAAAAGAAAGATGCAGAAGAGGAAGACGCAGAAAAGAAAGATGCAGAACAGGAGGGAGCAGTAGGATGCAACCCAGACAGCCCCTTTCTGGCCAGGACATTTGGGATGGAATCATTCGTCTGCAGTACCAGTGACCACAACCCCAATTCCCCTTTCAACATTTGTCCCACACCTTACTTTCCCTCTGTTACTGACCATCACAGCGTCCTCAGCCACAAGGCTGAAATAAAAGCGACCACAAAGCAAACTTTCCAATCCAACTTCATACATCTATCCATCCAATATGACATCAAGAAATCAACTCATCACTATTATCTTAATTTTTATTCGTTCATGGGATCTGGGCGTCGCTGGCAAGGTGAGCATTTATTGTCCATCCCTAATTGCCCTTGAGAAGGTGGTGGTGAGCCATCTTCTTGAACCGCTGCAGTCCGTGTGGTGAAGGTACTCCCACAGTGCTGTTAGGGAGAGAGTTCCAGGATTTTGACCCAGTGACGAAGGAAAGGCAATATACTTCCAAGTCAGGATGGTGTGTGACTTGGAGGGGAACTTGCAGGTGATGGTGTTCCCCTGCACCTGCTGCCCTTGTCCTTCTAGTTGGCAGAGGTCGCGGGTTTGGGAGGTGCTGCCAAAGAAGCCTTGGCAAGTTGCTGCAGTGCATCTTGTAGATGGTACACACTGCAGCCATGGTGCGCCAGTGGTGGAGGGAGTGAATGTTTAAGGTGGTGGATGGGGTGCCAATCAAGTGGGCTGCTTTGTCCTGGATGGTGTCGAGCTTCTTGAGTGTTGTTGGAGTTGCACTCATCCAGGCAAGTGGAGAGTATTCCATCACACTCCTTACTTGTGCCTTGTAGATGGTGGAAAGGCTTTGGGGGCATCTGGAATGGAATCATTCATCTGCGGTATCAGTGACCATGACCCCAATTATACATTCCCTTTGTGACTGTCTTGTGTGTGCCTTTGCCTATCCTACTGATGTCACGCAGTGCTACCCCAGTGGCTGCAGCATGGCTTATGGAAGGCTGCTGACTTTCAGTCGTGGCCACTGCAAATGGCCTTGCTGGTTGACCATGAGGAGCTAGTGGCTGGGGGTGGGAAATCGAGTGATGGTGTTTCTTCTTCTTCACTCTCCTCTCCCTCTTCTTGGTCAACATTGGCTGGGCAGGCTGCATTTCTTGGGAGAGTGAATTGAGGAAGGCACAAGGGTGGAGTTGGGGTGAGGGGAGGGCGGGAAAGCAAGAGGAGCATGTGAGAAGGAGGCTAATTTATGAGGACGCCAGCATCTTGTATCCTTTTGGCCCCGCCACTGGCCAAGGGCTCAGCCATGCCCCTGCCAAGAATGGCCAGCACCGTCTCCTGCAAGGGGGTGAGGTGAAGTTAGGAATGGGAGGTGTGCCTTGTGTTTGTTATAGATTGTTGGTAGGTGAGTGACTGGGTGGGGAGTCGTGCATTGCAAAGTGTGTGAGGCTAGTGGTGCAGTTGGTAGGAGATGGTTTTTGAAGATTCATTTACTGATCTTTACCACTGGTCTGAGGTCATGAAGCTTTTTTGGGCACTGCAGCCAGTTCGTGAATGTGACAATGCTGGCAGTGATGGACTCGGTGATCTGATCCCACATCCTTCTTTCTGGCCCCTGTGGGTAGAGGACCTCTCTTGCAGTGTTGACCCCCTGCACAAAGCTGGAATGCTGTGTGCGAGACCCTGGGTGCGCCTTCCCTGGCTGGTTGAGCCATTTGTGTTAGTGCTGAAACACCTTTCCCATTTTTTGAGGTTTGGAATGCAATTCAGCTTTAAGAGCTGAAGTCTCCCATTTGGTAATTCTTTTCAATGTTAATTTTTTTTCAGAATGCAGTTGAGCTGTAAGTGCTAAAAACTGCCTATTTCTAAAGTATTTTTATTTTTTCATTTTATAAGGCAGTTCCCCTTTCTAAAATGACTGCCTTGCTTTAAGAAAAGGCTGTTCTTGCTGTAACTACGCTACGGCCACGCTACATTTAGCCTCCTGCTGGGACTACCGCCATAAAAACGGCCTGGCACGGTAAGTATAGTGCTGGGCTAATGTTAATTAGCAACCAGCACCAATATCCCAGTCCTGCCAGCGCCATTAATTTCGGCGGCCGTTAACTCTGGCCCACGATGGAACCGGTAGGTTTCTAGCGCTCTCCAATTTTTAACCCTTGATTCCTTAAAATGGAAATAGTATTGAAACTGAAAATGAACTTAAATATATAACTTACTAAATGATTACATCATTGAAGTATTCACTTAGGAAGACTTTCACATTTTGTGATTTTTGACTATTTGGTCTGGGAGGGATTTTGAATCAATTCATATTAGGATGATGCTATTAAATTAAATTCTGCTCTTAAGAGGTTAAATGCACAACACCCAGCTTCCAGGAATGCGGATTAGATTAAGATGAAGTGTCTTTCTAGAATGGTGCTTTCTCCATACCACATCAGCTTGAGACAATGGAGGTTCATTCAGCCATTCTAGTAAACAATCACACGTAGCATGTTGCAGTGGTTTCATTCATGTGAGTTCAGCAGGGTTTGGAGACCATGCCTAGGATGATGTTAGCCAGTTTGCTTAGCAGCTCAACTGACCAATCTCGGGACAGGGAGAGCTGGGAAGGTTAGAATTCAAGTCTTTGGCTTCTTGTTAAGCTAAGAAAGTACACTCAGTCTGAGAAATCTTGTAAAGAAATAAGACACAAAACATAAGATTAGTGATGAGTACTTTCAGAGGAATTGCTCATCAGAAAGGTATTATGAAGAATGTTACGCAATAGATAAAAGTTCACTAAGTATTATTCTGTTCTTTCAGATATTTTACATGGAGTAAGTTAGGCTGTTGGTTCATAATTGTTTTTTTTTCATTAGGATCACCAAGAGTCTGCCTCTGGAAGACTGAGAAACACATGAATGGGCATGTACGAGACCACAGTATCCAGTTCACGAACAAGACGTTTCATTATTGCGGCTTCCTGATCTGCTGCTGAATTGAAATTTGTAATAAAGACATTAGTAACATGCTACTCATCACAGGAGGAGCTACATTTAACGTGGCCAATTTGTTTGCCCATTCTTCATCAGGCGGACGGGACCTGAAAAGTGCTCTGCATGCCCTGAGCCTGCCTATATTTGTGGTTTCAGGTCATTAGTCTAGGGTCAACATACTGTAGGCACAGGCACAGGTGCAAGCCTGCCCTTGGTGGGACTTTGTGGCTGAGAAAGGGAGCAGAAATACAACCAATGCTGCAGGCCTGAGAAGCCTGGAGCAATGATTATGGCAGTTGATTTTGGGGCTTTGTGGCTGCTGTCCAAAAACTGCAACCAGAAGGCCTCCAGGACTAATCTCTGTCTCTCTGTCCCTTTAAGAAAAAGGGACGCAACTTCTTAGTTCTTCTGGTCTTTGCTTCTTGCCCATCTTCAATCATCTTTTCGGAGAAGGGCTGGGTGCAAGACATAAGGCCCACTTTTTCTGGGCACTCCTCAAAATAGGCACCCTTCCAGTATTGAGGGAGGAAAATGAATGGGAGGGAGGAGACCATCCATCCTGCTTCATTATGATGGCTAGTCTTCAAAATCAGTATTTTCAGTAGAGGAGGGAACAATATTGGAGGGATTTGTTCTTAATCTTTAGGTGGATAATCTAGCTGGCAGCTTTTCATTCCTTGTTTGATTCTGGCCTTGGACCATGGATGTGAAGATCTGAGCTTGGTGGATACATGCTGAAACTGTAACCCAATGTCTTTAGCTGGATTCTCCAAGTGAACTATGTCAAATGCCAAATCCCAATACAGCTCCAATGCAGTTGATCTAACACACTACAGCTCAGCCTTGCTCAGCCACAGTAATATGAAACATCAGATGAGAGTTAAGTCATCATAGAAACCTAGAAATTCTGGCAGTGCAAAAAGAATAGCCGGGGGTGTGGGGGGGAACTTCCATTTGGCACAGCGATGGGGGCTGTTCCCCTAAGATGCGTGGCAACGCAGCTATCTCGTGGGTGCCACGCAGTCCCACAGGCCTGCAGAACTGGAGTCTGTACGACAAATTAGAAAGCACTGTGATTATTTGCACAAACACCTTTGCGGCCTTCTGCGCATGTGCACGGTATACTGGAGCTGCGAATGCACAGTACCCAGTTGCCTGCACCGTGGGCCACGCTTTCCTCGGCTCCGGAAGGAGAAGGTCGGGGATCCATTGGTGGCCATGGGGAAGATCGAGGGTCGAAAGGGGAGAGGGAGGATCGAGGGGGGTGCAAGAGAGAGAGACTGAGGGAGAGAGAGGGTGGGGGAGAGAGAGAGAGACTGGGGAGAGTAACTGGGGGTGGGGGAAGAGAGAGAGAGACTGGGGAGAGAGGGTGACTAAGGGGGGAAGAGAGAGAGAGAGACTAGGGGAGAGAGGGTGGGGGTGAGAGAGAGACTGGGGAGAGAGAGGATCGGGGGGGAAGGAGAGAGGATCAGAGGGGGGAGAGAGGAGATCGGGGGGGGAGAGAGCGGACTGAAGGGAGGGAGAGAGGGGATGGGGGGGGGGGAAGAGAGGGGAGCTCGGAGGGGGGAGAAGAGATCAGGAACTCGGGGGGTGAAGAGAAGGTCAGGAACCGGGGGTGAACATCAGGAACCACTGTCACTATTCATTTTATACCCAATAAACCAGGAAGAAAGATTAATGTTTATTTCTCTTAAATCATAGCTTTTCCTGCTTTTTGTTTTTAATTCGGTGACGTAAATTGTGTCTGTGTTTTTCTGCACTTGTGAATAAGTGCTGCATTTCTGACATGTTACATGGCGGGGGTGGGGGGGGTGGGGGCAGTGTGCTGGTTCAACAAGACAACGTTTATTAATGGAAGTGGTTGAAGTTGAAAATACGGATACCCGTTTTTGTTCAGTTCTTTGTAATACTGTGAACTAAAGAACAACAGCACTTTATATTTGTTGGTTGTCTGGTTGCATTGTGATTAATATTCTCATTGCTTATGTGGACGTACAGCACGTCAGTGCCATAGGAAATCCACTGCTCCTGCTGCTTGTGCAGCTACTGCTATAGTGACATGAGGGTTGGGCTAATACGGAGAAAACTTTAAAATTAATACTAATTGCACGGATATGCCTCTTTCAGCTCACCTTGGGCTTTTGGATTGTTTGTCGATGCATAACCGTGTAATTGAGTGATGTTTCTGAAGTGTTAACGCATTATTAAGCAGTTCTTTTATATCCCAGTCATTTCTGACAAGTAATTCTTTTTAAAAAATAGAGTTTGTACATGACGAACTAAAAGCTTTTAATTAATTCTACCGTAATCAGGCTTGCAGAATGGACAAGTAAATGACAAATTAATTTCAATATAGATAAGTGTGAGGTTGTGCATTTTGGCTACCTACTCCTTGGAAAATAAGGGCTAGAAATTCGGTGCATTTGCGAGGCGCTAACGGGTCGCAAATTACTTTCCGACCGGGCGCAACACCGCTAAGGACTCCCGCGAAATTCAGCGGGAGTTTAGCGGCAGCGGTAACCAGTAGCGCCCCACTCCCCTGCGCAGGCGATGACGATGTCATCACCGTGCGCAGCACCCCGTTTTCGCCCTGCCTGCAAAATTGGCCTGCGCCCCCTGAATCTGCGGCAGACGATGACAGCGACCGATTCAGGGAGCGGGAAAGGAGCGGCAAGAGGCTCGCGGGGCGGTAAGTAAAGCAGAGGTGGCGGGTGGGGGGAAAAAAAATCGTCCGACCCGTTGCATCTTTTAATGCGTGCCGTGCTGCTGCCACGGCACCCCACTCCCCGCAGAGTTGTGGGCTTGGGCCCTGCCCTTTAATGAGGGGAAGAGCCCTTCCATGCAGCAGAACTACGTGGCCCAGTGCGTAGCGCTGCAGAACGCATCGCCCCGATATTCGGGGTTAGCGCTCTAAGAAGGAAGTGCAGCACTTGAATTAGCGCTCCACCTCCCTCTTGGGGCTAAAACTGAATTTAGCAATTGCGGGCGCTATTTTTCACGGGCACTAAATTTAGCGCCCAGGCGATGTTAGCAACCCAAAATGGTCGCTAACGAATTTTTCCCCCTAAGAGTCCAAATGGAGTACAGGTGCAAAGGGATCTAGGGGTATATATTCACAAATCATTAAAAGTAGCAATGCAGGTTAAAATAGCCATAAAAGTGCAAATAAAGCACTGGGATTCATTTGTAGCGATTAGAATTAAAAACAGAGAAGTTATATTAAGCTTGTATAGAACCTTTTAACTATGGACGTCCAATCCTTCTACACCTCCATCCCCCACCAGGACGGCCTGAGGGCGCTCCGCTTCTTCCTTGAACAGAGGCCCAACCAGTCTCCATCCACCACCACCCTCCTCCGCCTGGCTGTACTTGTTCTCACATTGAACAACTTCTCCTTTGACTCCACTCACTTCCTCCAAATTAAAGGTGTTGCTATGGGAACCCGCATGGGCCCTAGCTATGCCTGCCTTATCGTGGGATATGTGGAACATTCTTTGTTCCCAGTCCTACTCAGGTCCCCTCCCTCACCTCTTTTTCCGGTACATTGATGACTGTATCGGTGCCGTTTCCTGTGCTCGCCCTGAACTAGAAAATTTAATTCACTTTGTTTCCAATTTCCACCTTTCCTTCACCTTCACATGGTCCATCTCCGACTCTTCCCTTCCTTTCGTCGACTTCTCTGTCTCCATTTCTGGGGATAGTCTAGCGACAAACATTCACCAGAAGCCCACTGACTCCCACAGCTACCTGGACTACACTTCCTCCCACCCCGCTTCCTGTTAAGACTCTATTCCATTCTCCCAGTTTCTCCATCTCCGCCGTATCTGCTCTGACGATACCATCTTCCATACTAGTGCTTCCGATATGTCTTCCTTTTTCCTCAACCAAGGATTCCCCTCTACCATGGTTGAAACGGCTCTTGACCATGTCCATTCTATTTCCCGCACTTCTGCTCTCACCCCTTCCCCTCCCTCCCAGAACCACGATAGGGTTCCCCTTGTCCCCACCTTTCACCCCACCAGCCTTCACATTCAATGGATCATCCTCCGCCATTTCCGCCACCTCCAGCGTGATCCCACCACCAAACACATCTTCCCCTCCCCTTCTCTTTCAGCATTCCGAAGGGACCGCTTCCTCCGAGACACCATAGTCCACTCCTCTACCACCCCCAACACCACTTCCCCTTCCCAAGGTACCTTCCCGTGCAAGCACAGGAGATGCAACTCCTGCCCTTTTACCTCTTCCCTTCCCACCGTCCAGGGCCCCAAACACTCCTTCCAGGTGAAACAGCGATTTACTTGTACTTCTTGCAATTTAGTGTACTATATTCGCTGCTGACGATGCGGTCTCCTCTACATTGGGGAGATCAAACGCAGATTGGGTGACCGTTTTGCAGAACACTTCCATTCAGTCCGTAAGCGTGACCCCGAGCTTCCGGTCACCTGTCACTTTAATTCTCTGCTTCACTCCCACTCTGATCTCTCTGTCCTCGGCCTCTTACACTGTTCCAACGAAGCTCAACGTAAGCTCGAGGAACAGCACCTCATCTTTGGATTAGGCACGTTACAGCCTTCTGGACTCAACATCGAGTTCAACAATTTCAGATTATAACCTCAGCCCCTTTTTTAAAAAAAATTCTCTCACATGGCAGCTGTTGATGATTCTGCGATTAGCATTTACACCTCATCTAGAGTCATCTTTTGTTTCTTAACTTGTCCCATTACAATCTCCTTTTGCCTTGCACCATCATCCCTTTTGTCTCTTAATCTCTCCTGCCTTCCATCCTATCACAGACCTTCCCTTCTGTTCTTTCCTCCCCTCCCCCCTCTCCCCGCCCCTACACTTGCTTAAAAACCTGTTCCATCTCCAACTTTTTCCAGTTCTGACGAAGGGTTATCGACCTGAAACGTTAACTCTGTTTCTCTCTCTGCAGATGCTGCCTGACCTGCTGAGTATTTCTTGCATTTTCTGTTTTTATTTCAAATTTCCAGCATCCGCAATATTTGCTTTTCTATAGAACCTTGTCTGACTGTCTCATGATTTGAGATGGTGGGGTGGCAATATGGCATTACTGTATATATGCTTTTAAGTAGTGGCTGTTGCTGCCGTTATTGTAAAAGCTGTTGTTGGAAAATTTGCCCACAGATGAAAAGGTCGCGCTCAAAGGAGTTTGTGGCCCGCTCAGTACAAAAAAATTAGAGGGAACATTGGGTGAGAGTCCAATCCAGTGAAGTGCCTTCAATTGCCATTCAATTTCTGCTTTGTGACACCCATAGGTGGCCAAGAAAAACTTTCTGCAGGTATCACTGGAACTTACAGTGGCATATCTGGCGGAATTTAATAGTGATCATAACATGATCGAGTTCAACGTAGCTTTTGAAAAGGAGAAACACGAAACAGCTACAGTGGAGGTGATTTTCCCAGCCCTGGGGAGGCGGGTATGGAGGCGGGACTGCCAGGAACATGGCAGAATCTGGGAGCGGGTACCCATCCCGCCCCCAACCCGCCTCCGTGCCATCTTCCCAGGAGGCCGGTACCTGACCCGCGCCGGGCCCCGTCTCCTCGAGGCGGGAAGGGGATTAGTGCCAATTAACTGCCCGCTGGGCATGCTTAACTAGGTCAATCAAGGGAAAATAGCATGGGTTGGCCAGATGTCGATGGAGACGGGACTAAAACCCGACAAGCAGCAGTCCCGCCTCCATCACGTCCCCATTGATAAAATCACCCCTACTGATTCTAGATTTTGGTAAGGCCAACTTCAACGGGATGAGGCAGAGACTGTCCACAGTAAACTGGTTAATCTGTTAATGGGTAAAACGACAGAAGATCAGTGGGAGATTTTCAAAAAAGAATTTAATGGGCCAGAAATTCGGCTTTCCGGCTTCCTGCGGGTGCAAGCATCGCGCGCGTACTTGCCTACCGCGCCTGCAGTTGTGCTTTGGGCCCACGAGGACTTCGGGTCCTGGGCCTCCTCCAGCTGCCGGCGGGCAGTGCTTGCGTATCCCAGGGGCGCAGTCAGTTCGAAGCGTCCCCTGGGATCACGTGGGCCATGGAGAGCCAATCCTAGCAGGGCATTTTCATTAATAGATTTGACAGGAAGACCTGTCAAATCTATGAATAGAGATCGGCCCCAAAACCACACTTAAATTTCAAATAAATTGGAAAAAAAAACCATTACATTTTTTAAATAACTATAAGTTAAATAAATTAACTACTTTAAACAAAAATTTAAATTTTTGAAAAAATTAATTATACTTTTTAACGGTGCTAAAAATAAACTTACCTTTCTTTAAAGTATCTAAAAAAGATAAACCTGTTGAAAAAATGTTTAAATTGTAATTAATTAACCACTTACCTTGTTAAAAACAGGCCTTGTGCCTCCTTTTTAAAAGCGCAGCTTCTTCATACTTACCTTCCCGGAGAAACCTGAGAAAAAAATCGAAGTTCGCTGCGTGCGCGCAGCCTCTCCCGTGCATGCGTTCGACTTCTGAACCCCTCCCTTCAGGGGAACGGAAGTGCATGCAGGAAACCGACACTTCAGATGGCCTTACGAGTGAGTACACAGCGCGACAACAGCCGAATTTCTGGCCCAATGTGATACAGAACCAATTTATACTCCTGAGGGGCAAGAGCTCTATTTGCCAAAAAAAAACAGCCTTGGATGACTAAAGAGGTAAGGGACAGCATAAAACTAAAAGAAAAAGCCTACAAAAATGCAAAAATTAGCAGAGATCCTGGCAAATGGGAAAAATACACAGAACAGCCAAGGGTCACAAAACAGATAGTAAGAGCTACAAAAAGGGAGTATGAAAAGAAACTAGCAAGTGATATCAAAATCAATACAAAGAATTTTTACAATTATATTAGGAAAAAGAGGGTAGTCAGGAGCAATGTTGGCCCCTTAAAAACTGAAAGCAGTGATATTGTCAACGATAAGGAAATGGCGGACATGTTGAATAATTTGCGTCAGTATTTATAGTAGAAGAGTATTTATAGCATGCTGGAAATCCCAAGGAAACTAATATTGAATCAGGGACAGGGACTCAATAGAATTAATGCAAGTAAAATAACAGTAATGAAGAAAATAATGGCACTAAAGAGTGACAAATCCCCAGGACCGGATGGTTTCCATCCCAGGGTTTAAAAGGAAGTAGGTGAGTACACTGCAAAGGCCACACTATAATCTTCCAAAGTTCTCTCGATTCAGGAACCATCTCTTTAGATTGGAAAATTGCGTATGTCACGCTGCTATTTAAGACTGGTGAGAGATGGAAACCAGGGAATTATAGACCAGTTAGCCTAACATCTGTTGTCAGGAAATTGCTAGAGTCTATAATTAAGGATCGTGTGACTGAGCACCTCGAAAATTTTCAGTTGATCAGAGAGAGCCAGCGTGGATTAATGAAAGGTAGGTCATGCCTGACAAACATGATTGAATTTTTTGAAGAGGTGACTGAAGTAGTGGACAGGGGAATGTCTATGGATGCTATTTATATGGACGTCCAGAAGGCATAGAAACATAGAAACATAGAAGATAGGAGCAGGAGTAGGCCATTCGGCCTCTCGAGCCTGCTCCGCCATTCGATGAGATCATGGCTGATCATCCAAACTCAGTACCCTGTACCTGCCTTCTCCCCATATCCCTTGATACCTTTAGCTTTAAGAAATATATCTAACTCATTCTTGAATATATTTAATGACTTGGCCTCAACTACCTTCTGTGGTAGAGAATTCCACAGGTTCACCACTCTCTGGGTGAAGAAATTCTTCCTCATTTCTGTCCTAAATGGCTTACCCCTTATCCTTAGACTATGACCCCTGGTTCTGGACTCTCCGACCATCGGGAACATTCTTCCTGCATCTAGTTTGTCCAGACCTGTCAGAATTTTACATGTTTCAATGAGATCCCCTCTCATTCTTCTATACTCCAGTGAGTATAAGCCCAATCGACCCAATCTCCTCTCATATGTCATTCCTGCCATCCCAGGTATCAGCCTTGTGAATCTGATAAAGTTCCACATTTGATAAAGTTCCACATAAGAGATTATTAACCAAGGTAGAAGCCCACGGAATTGAAGGCAAATTATTGACCTGGTTAGGAAATTGGCTGAGCAGAAGTAGACAGAGAGTAGGGATAATGGGTAGGTGCTCTAATTGGCAGGATGTGATTAGTGATGTCCCGCAGGAATCTGTGTTGGGGCCTCAACTATTCACAGTATTTATTAACGACTTAGACGATGGCATAGTAAGTCATATATCCAAATTTGCTGATGACACAAAGATAGGTGGCGTTGTAGGCAGTGTAGATGAAAGCATAACATTACAAAGGGATATTGATAGATTAAGTGAATGGGCAAAACTGTGGCAAATGGATTTCAATGTAAACCAATGTGAGGTCATCCACTTTGGACCTAAAAAGGATAGAACAGGGTACTTTCTAAGTGGTGAAAAGCTAAAAACAGTGGAGGTCCAAAGAGACTTGGGGGTCCAGGTACATAGATCATTAAAATGTCATGAATAGGTACAGAAAATAATCAAAAAGGCTAATGGAATGCTAGCCTTGATATCTAGAGGACTGGAATACAAAGGGGTAGAAGTTATACTGCAGATATACAAAACCCTGGTTAGACCACACCTGGAGTACTGTGAGCAGTTCTGGGCACCACACCTTAGGAAGGATTTATTGGCCTTGGAGGGAGTGCAGTGTAGGTTTACTAGAATGATACCCGGACTTCAAGGGTTAAGTTATGAGGAGAGATTACACAAATTAGGACTATATTCCCTAGAATTCAGAAAGTTATGGGGTGAGTTGATCGAAGTTTTCAAGAGAGTAAGGGAAACAGATATGGTAGATAGAGAGAAACTATTTCTGCTGGTTGGGGAGTCTAGGACTAGGGGGCATAGTCTAAACATTAGAGCCAGACCTTTCAGGAGTCAAATTAGGAAACACTTCTACACACAAAAGATGGTAGAAGTTTGGAACTCTCTTCTGCAAAGGGCAACTGATGCTAGATCAATTGTTAATTTTAAATCTGAGATTGATAGCTTTTGGTTAACCAAAGGTATTAAGGGATAGAACATAGAACATAGAACATAGAACAGTACAGCACAGTACAGGCCCTTCGGCCCTCGATGTTGTGCCGAGCATTGTCCGAGACCAAGATCAAGCTATCACACTCCCTATCACTCTGGTGTGCTCCATGTGCTTATCCAATAACCGCTTGAAAGTTCCTAAAGTGTCCGACTCCACTATCACAGCAGGCAGTCCATTCCACACTCCAACCACTCTCTGAGTAAAGAATCTACCTCGGACATCCCTTCTATATCTCCCCCCATGCACCTTATAGTTATGCCCCCTTGTAACAGCTGCCTCTACCCGAGGAAATAGTCTCTGAACATCCACTCTATCTATCCCCCTCATCATCTTATAAACCTCTATTAAGTCGCCTCTCATCCTCCTCCTCTCTAAAGAGAAAAGCCCCAACTCCCTCAATCTTTCCTCATAAGACCTCCCCCCCAAACCAGGCAGCATCCTGGTAAATCTCCTTTGCACTCTTTCCAATGCTTCCACGTCCTTCCTATAGTGAGGTGACCAGAACTGCACACAATATTCCAAATGTGGTCTCACCAAGGTCCTGTACAGTTGCAGCATAACCTCACGGTTCTTAAACTCAAACCCTCTGTTAATAAACGCCAACACACCATAGGCCTTCTTTACTGCTCTATCCACTTGAGTGGCAACCTTCAGAGATCTGTGGATATGAACCCCCAGATCCCTCTGCTCCTCCACGTTCCTCAGAACCCTGCCGTTGACCCTGTAATCCTTATTCAAATTTGCCCTACCAAAATGAATCACCTCGCACTTATCAGGGTTAAATTCCATCTGCCATTTTTCGGCCCAGCTCTGCATCCTATCAATGTCTCTTTGCAGCCTACAACTGCCCTCCACCTCATCCACTACTCCACCAATCTTGGTGTCATCAGCAAATTTACTGATCCACCCTTCAGTCCCCTCCTCCAAGTCATTGATAAAAATCACAAACAGCAGAGGACCCAGCACCGACCCCTGTGGCACACCGCTGGTAACTGGTCTCCAGTCCGAAAATGTTCCATCCACCACCACCCTCTGCCTTCTATGAGATAGCCAGTTACTTATCCAATCGGCCAAATTTCCCTCTATCCCACAACTCCTTACTTTCTTCATGAGACGACCATGGGGAACCGTATCAAACGCCTTACTAAAATCCATGTATACGACATCAACTGCTCTACCTTCATCTACACACTTAGTTACCTCCTCAAAGAATTCAATCAAATTTGTTAGGCAAGACTTACCCTTCACGAATCCGTGTTGACTTTCCCTGATTAAGTTGCCCCTTTCCAAATGGTCATAAATCCTATCCCTCAGGACCTTTTCCATTATCTTACCAACCACCGAAGTAAGACTAACCGGCCTATAATTACCAGGGTCATTCCTATTTCCTTTCTTGAAGAGAGGAACAACATTCGCCACTCTCCAGTCCTCTGGCACCATCCCCGTGGACAGTGAGGACCCAAAGATCAAAGCCAGAGGCTCTGCAATCTCCTCCCTTGCCTCCCAAAGAATCCTAGGATATATCCCATCTGGCCCAGGGGACTTATCGACCCTCAGGTTCTTCAAAATTGCTAAAACATCTTCCCTCAGAACATCTACCACCTCCAGCCTATCCACCTTTATCACACTCTCATCCTCAAGAACATGGCCCCTCTCCTCGGTGAACACTGACGAAAAGTATTCATTCATCACCTCTCCTATCTCTTCTGACTCCATGCACAAGTTCCCACTACTGTCCTTGACCGGCCCTACCCTCACCCTGGTCATTCTTTTATTTCTCACATAAGAGTAAAAAGCCTTGGGGTTTTTCTTGATCCGACCCGCCAAGGACTTCTCATGCCCCCTCCTAGCTCTCCTAAGCTCTTTTTTTAGCTCATTCCTTGCTACCTTGTACCACTCAATCGACCCAACTGAACCTTGTTTTCTCATCCTTACATACGCTTCCTTTTTCCTCTTGACTAGACATTCAACCTCTTTTGTGAACCATGGTTCTCTCACTCGGCCATTTCCTCCCTGCCTGACAGGGACATACCTATCAAGGACACGCAGTAATTGCTCCATGAAAAAGCTCCACTTTTCGTTTGTGCCTTTCCCTGATAGTTTCTGTTCCCATCTTATACTCCCTAATTCTTGCCTAATCGCATCATAATTACCCCTCCCCCAATTATAAACCCTGCCCTGCCGTATGGCCCTATCCCTCTCCATTGCAATAGTGAAAGTTACCGAATTGTGGTCACTATCTCCAAAGTGCTCTCCCACATACAAATCAATCACTTGGCCCGGTTCATTACCCAGTACCAAATCCAACGTGGCCCCACCTCTTGTCGGCCTATCCACATATTGTGTCAGGAAACCCTCCTGCACACACTGTGCAAAAACTATCCCATCCGAACTGTTTGACCTATAAAGGTTCCAATCAATATTTGGAAAGTTGAAGTCACCCATGACAACTACTCTGTGACCTCCACACCTATTCATAATCTGCTTTGCAATTTCTTCCTCCACATCTTTATTACTATTTGGGGGCCTGTAGAAAACTCCTAACAACGTGACCGCTCCTTTCCTATTTCTAACTTCAGCCCATATTACCTCAGACGGCAGATCCCCCTCGAACTGCCTTTCTGCCGCTGTTAAACTATCCTTGATTAACAATGCTACTCCTCCACCTTTCTTACCAACTTCCCTACTCTTACTGAAACATCTATACCCCGGAACTTCCAACAACCATTCCTGTCCCTGTTCTAACCATGTCTCCGTAATGGCCACCACATCGTAGTCCCAAGTACCAATCCACGCTCCAAGTTCTCCTACCTTATTCCGGATGCTCCTTGCATTGAAGTAGACACACTTCAAGCCATCTTCCAGTCTGCCGGTACATTCCTGCGACCTTGATACCCTCCTCAGTACCTCCCTACACTCACCACTGGCTCGTGGACTACAGCCCTTTTTCCCATCCCCCTGACAAATTAGTTTAAACCCCCCCGAAGAGCCGTAGCAAATTTCCCTCCCAGGATATTGGTGCCCCTCTGGTTCAGGTGCAAACCGTCCTGTTTGTACAGGTCCCACCTTCCCCAGAATGTGCTCCAATTATCCACATAACTGAAACCCTCCCCCCTACACCATCCCTGCAGCCACGTGTTTATCTGCACTCTCTCCCTGTTCCTCAACTCGCTAGCACGTGGCACCGGCAACAAACCAGAAATTACAACATGGTTTGTACTGGCTCTCAGCTTCCAACCTAGCTCCCTAAATTCCTGTTTTAAATCCCCGTCCCTTCTCCTACCTATGTTGTTGGTACCGATGTGTACCACGACTTGTGCTTGTTCCCCTTCCCCTTTGAGGATTCTGAAAACACGATCCGAGACGTCACGGACCCTGGCACCCGGGAGGCAACATACCATCCGTGAGTCTCTTTTGCTGCCACAGAACCTCCTATCTGTCCCTCTGACTATTGAGTCCCCAATAACTATTGCTCTCCTGCTCTCCCCCCTTCCCTTCTGAGCCACAGGGACGGACCCAGCGCCGGAGATCCGGTCACCGTGGCTTACCACTGGTAAGTCGTCCCCCTCAACAGTATTCAAAGCGGTATACCTGTTACTGAGGGGAACGACCACAGAGGATCCCTGCACTGACTGCTTCCTCCCAGCCCCTCTCACCGTCACCCATCTATCTTCATGCTTTGGAGTAATTACATCCCTGAAGCTTCTATCTATGACCTCCTCTGCCTCCCGAATGATCCGAAGGATATGGGGCAAAAGCGGGTATATGGAGTTAGGTCGCAGATCAGACATGATCTCATTGAATGGTGAAACAGGCTTGAGGGGCTGAATGGCCTACTCCTGTTCCTGGACCTCAAAGGTTGTAATCTCTGGATTACTCCCGGTGCCATGTGCTAGTGAGTATAGGAATAGGAGGATAGAGCAGATGAATGCGTGGCTAAAGAGTTGGTGCAGGAGGGAGGGCTTTAGTTTCCTGGATCACTGGGTTTGTTTCTGGGGAAGGTGGGACCTGTACAAGTCGGACGGGTTGCACCTGAACCGGAACGGGACCAACATCCTTGCGGGGAGGTTTGCTAGTGCTGTTGGGGGGGGTTTAAACTAACTTGGCAGGGGGATGGGATACGGAGTGGAGCTATAGTAGGGGGTGATGCACAGCCAAATATATAGGAAAAAACAAGTCAGTCTGGAAGGCAGAGCAAATATGTAAAGGCACAAGGGATTATGGCAAGGCTGGATGGCATTTATTTTAATGCAAGGAGTCTTGCGAGTAAGGCAGATGAATTGAAGGTGTTGATGAACACATGGGAGTATGATATTGTTGCTATCACAGAAACATGGTTGAGGGAGGGGCAGGACTGGCAGCTCAATATTCTGGGGTATAGAATCTTCAGGCGAGACAGAGGGGGGTGTAAAAGAGGAGGGGGTGCCGCAATATTAATCAAGGAGTCAATTACTGCTGTAAGGAGGGATGATATCTTAGCAGGTTCCTCTAATGAGGCCATATGGGTAGAACTTAAAAACAAAAAGGGGACAAGCACTTTGCTGGGAGTGTACTATAGGCCCCCAAAAATTCAGGGGGAGATAGAGGAACAGATATGTAGGCAAATCTCAGAGAAGTGTAGAAATAATAGGATAATAATAGTAGGGGATTTCAACTTCCCCAATATTAACTGGGATAGTCAGAGTGTGAAAGGCTTAGAGGGTGCGGAATTCTTAAAGTGCATCCAGGAGAGCTTTTTGAGCCAGCATGTAGAAAGTCCTACAAGAGAGGGGGCGGTACTGGACCTAATTCTAGTGAATGTAGCCGGGCAAGTGGTAGAAGAGTCAGTAGGAAAGCATTTTGGTGACAGTGACCATAATTCGGTGAGATATAAGATAGTCATGGAAAAGGACAAAGATGGATCGGAAATAAAGGTTCTAAATTGGGGGAAGGCCGATTTTAATATGATAAGGCAGGATCTGGCCTAAGTGGACTGGGATCAGCTACTTGTAGGAAAATCCACATCAGAGCAGTGGGAGTCACTCAGAAAGGAAATAGAGAGAGTACAGTGCCAACATGTTACCATAAAGGTTAAGGGTGGGACCAACAAGTCCAGGGAACCCTGGATGTCAAGGGATATACAAGAATGGATTAGGAAAAAAAGGGAGGCTTTTGGCAGATACAAAGGACTAAAAACAGTGGAAGCCCTAGAGGAGTATAGAAAGTGCAGGGGGGTACTTAATAAAGAAATTAGGAGAGCGAAGAGGGGGCATGAAAAAACACTGGCGGGCAAAATAAAGGAAAATCCTAAGGTGTTTTATAAGTATATTAAGGGCAAGAGGATAACCAGGGAAAATGTAGTGCTCATTAGGGACCAAAGTGGCAATCTGTGTGTAGAGCCGGAAGATATAGGTGAGGTTTTAAATGAATATGTTGCATCTGTGTTCACTATGGAGGAGGACGATGTAGGCATAGAAATCAGGCAGGTGGATTGTGATATACTTGAACAAATTAGCATTGAGCGGGAGTAGGTACTAGCGGTTTTAGCAGGCTTAAAAGTGAATAAATCCCCAGGCCCAGACGAGATGTATCCCAGGTTGCTGTGTGAGGCAAGGGAGGAGATTGCAGGGGCTCTGACACAAATTTTCAGAATCTCTCTGGTCACAGGGGAGGTACCAGAGGACTGGAGGACAGCTAACATAGTACCATTATTCAAGAAGGGTAGTAGGGATAAATCAGGGAATTACAGGCCAGTGAGCCTAACATCAGTGGTAGAGAAATTATTGGAAAAAATTCTGAGGGACAGAATTATTCTCCACTTGGAGAGGCAAGGATTAATCAAGGATAGTCAGCATGGCTTTGTCAGGGGGAGATCATGTCTAACCAATTTGATTGAATTTTTCGAGGGCATGACTAGGTGTGTGGATGAGGGTGGTGCAGTTGATGTAGTCTACATGGACTTCAGTAAGGCTTTTGACACAAAAATTGGTGGAGTGGTAAATAGCGAGGAGGGAAGCCTCAGGCTACAGGATGATATAGACAGGTTGGTCAGATGGGCAGAACAGTGGCAAATGGAATTTAACCCTGAAAAGTGTGAGGTGATGCATTTTGGGAGGACTAACAAGGCAAGGGAATACACAATGAATGGTAGGACCCTAGGAAGGACAGAGGATCAGAGGGACCTTGGTGTGCATGCACATAGATCCCTGAAGGCAGCTCGAAAGGTAGATAAGGTGGTTAAAAAGGCATATGGGATACTTGCCTTCATTAGCCGAGGCATAGAATATAAGAGCAGGGAGGTTATGATGGAGCTGTACAAAACGTTAGTTAGGCCACAGCTGGAATACTCTGTGCAGTTCTGGTCGCCACACTATAGGAAGGATGTGATTGCATTGGAGAGGGTGCAGAGGAGATTTACCAGGATGTTACCTGGGCTGGAGCGTTTCAGCTATGAAGAGAGACTGGACAAGCTGGGGTTGTTTTCCTTAGAGCAGAGAAGGCTGAGAGGGGACCTGATTGAGGTGTACAAAATTATGAGGGGCATAGATAGGGTAGATAGAAATGAACTTTTCTCCTTAGTAGAGGGGTCAATAACCAGGGGGCATAGTTTCAAGGTAAGGGGCAGGAGGTTTAGAGGGGATTTGAGGAAAAACTTTTTCACCCAGAGGGTGGTTGGAATCTGGAACTCACTGCCTGAAAGGGTGGTAGAGGCAGGAACCCTCACAACATTCAAGAAGCATTTAGATGAGCGCTTGAAACGCCATAGCATACAAGGCTACGGACCAAGTGGTGGAAAATGGGATTAGAATAGACAGGGCTTGATCGCCGGCGCAGACACGCTGGGCTGAAGGGCCTCGTTCTGTGCTGTATAACTCTATGGGCTCGATTTTCCAAACCCCGTGGAAGCTGGTTTGGAGGCGGGAGTGGTGTGAAAATTGCAGATTCGGGGGGCACATATACATCCCGCCCCCCAACCCGCCTCCATGCCAATGTCTCAGGAGGCGGGTACCCAACCTATGCTGGGACCCGCCTCCCCGAGGCGGGAAGGGGATTAGTGCCAATTAACTGCCTGTTAACAGGTAGTTAACAGGCAGTTTTTTTGGCTAATCCCTATTTTTAGCCCTGAAGTGTGGGCTGCCCGACGGCTCCAAACCACGCCAAGTTAGCAAGGCGGACCGTTGGTCTGCAGGGCTTGGAGGGGTCGAGATGTCCGGTGTACAGGTGAGTGATGGGTGCATGAGTGCAGAGGTAAGTGTGTTTGATGTGTGTAAAGTGTTTTAATAAGTTTTACTTACCTTTACTTTTTCCTCCAGGCTTCCTCCCTTCAGTTCTCGGGAGTCCCTCAGCTCACCAGCACAGAAAGCAGAATGGCCGCTGAGCTGTCAAAAGCTGCAGCCTCTGCTTTCTGGTCTGGAGAGCTCTCTAACTGAGTCTGAGTAGAAGGACTCAGGTTAGAAGACAGATTGTCAGTGTTTGACAGCTTCACAGAGCTGTCAAACATTGATATTTCATCTGTCAAATGCTCTTGACAGATGAAATGTCAATCGCTGACGTCACCAGTATCCAGGTGTCCCTTAATTGGCCTGCTGGGCGGGCTTAACAAGGTCAATCAAGGGAAAGTAGCGTGGGTTGGTCACAAATCGATGGAGGTGGGACTGCAGCCCAAAAAGTGGGAGACCCGCCTCCATCACGTCCCCGTTGACAAAATCGAGCTCTATGACTCTATGTTCCTACGGGAGCCAGTAACGCCCCAGACACCCCTAAACTGAAGTCAGGATAGAGATGCCTTCTCCCCTTGTCCACAACTGCCGACTGCTTCCTTGGGGTGGAAACCTGTCGGGGACATGTTTTAACCTAAGTTCCAGTTCACCCTCTCCTCTCCCCCGCTATTACACCTGACTCCTACCCCAAGAAAGAACAGAAATCCTGGGCTCGAAATTTTAACTGAGAATATCACCTGTAATTGTAATGTGATGTGCAGCCACACGACAGCAGATATTGGCAGTATGCTGCATCACTTGGAGCAAGTTTCGACATTAACTGTGCCTTGAGGGATAAATCAGACAGAGGCTTGTAATAGACAAAACATCCATGCGCAAACTAATCTGTTATAAGTGACTTACACTCTACTACAATTTCCTCGCTTCCAGTCTTGTGGAACCCCACCAATGCTCAGTGATTTCTTCAAAATGATAGTCCGTGCCAATTTCCTGCCGAGTCACCGTTAGAATATTAAAATATATACCATTTGGCACAAGGGATTTGTTAGTTTAACTCCTCTTAATTTATCAAATACCTCTGTCATACTAACTCCAGGATACTGTCTCCTGTTAAAATTTAATATCATATTTATGTTATTCTCTCTGGTGCATACATCTAGAAAATATTCATTTAATATTTTAACTACTAGCAGATAGTCACATAGATACTTTGTTCACAGATTTTCATGGAGCAGGCTATTTTTTAAATAATGTTAAAATACAAAATGAAATAACCTAGCAGAAAAATGTTTTCAAAAAAACTAGAATACAAATTTGCAAACAGGAAAAATAATGATTCATGAAGCAGGAATTATCTAGTAAATGAAATATTTTAATAATATTCACCAAAAAAAACCTAACTAAATGAAATAAATGTTCAACAAAACAAGAAGTATAAGAAATAAAATAACACAAAACACCAAGGCCTTGGGGCTAGGGCAGGAGGAAGCTGGCCTCCATACTGAAATAATCTGATGACTATTTACTGATGAGATTAAGAGTCAATTTTTACTTGGTGTTTATTTACTGTTCATGAGAGCTAGTGTTTTTTTTCAAATCTTTTTTATCCAAGTGGAACACAAAGCAAGTGGGTGAGAGACCAGCTGGGCCACAAGATGGTCTTGAGACACAAGTCAGCCCCAAAAATGAGCCTGAGGTATGATGGTAGTGGGTCAGATGCAGGCCAGGCATGAGCCATGGAAGGAGCTGCAGGAGGCAGGTTGACACCTAGTACTGGCATTGGATAGCCATTGGCCTAGACATTGGAACATGCCCGAACTGGGGCATATTGGACACACCTAATGAGGCTGGTGGCAGGACCACAGGCAAATTGATCCATCAAGCTCATTTGTTAATTATCAGTGAGCTGCAGGCTACAGTTGTGGCTCCAGAGGCAGCTCGCCAGTCCCTGGAAGAATGAAGATCAGCCAGCTCAGATGCGACCAAGGTGGTAAGCAGAGTGTGGTGGGTGGGGGGTGGAGGAGTTGTCAATAAGGAGGGGAGCGAGTGTTGGCCAGTATAGACCCGTGAAATTAATATGGAGCCACAAGGAGCCCTCCTGCTCCACAATAATGCAAGAGAATAAAAACTTAACTTTCAGGTGGAAGCCTCCAGCAGCCCCTTTAAGGACCTGTTGGTTTGGCTGCCAAGCACTTGAGAATATTGATCGCATCATGCACGGCGCATGCTGTGGTTAGTTACTAATGCATTTTGTAAAGGGTGGCCTAAGACAGGCGTTCAGTCTTCTATGATGGGGGCCTAATGCCTCTTTCAGGCATGGGTCTGGTGGGTGATGCACATCCGTCGCTGAATTTTTTACACACCCAATAGATTTCTAGGCCAAAACAAAAGCAAAATACTGTGGATGCTGGAAATCAAATAAAAACAGAAAAAGTTGGAAATACTCAGCAGGTCAGACAGCAGCTGTGGAGAGAGAAACAGAGTTAACGTTTCAGGTCAATGTACTTTCGTCAGAACATTGGATTTCTAGGCCAAGGTTTCAGATTATAGACCCGGATTTAGGGGCAGAAATAACGGTGAGGCTATCAGCGTTCACTGTTATTAAAGAGAAATTCGGACAGTAACTTCTAATGATCGCACATGCGCAGTTAAACGCGGAAATCAGGAAGTTGCTGTCTGAGTTGCCCTGCTCCTCCTAAAGCTTTGCTATACTGGTATCCCGCCGAGAGACATTTTTAAAAATTCATTCGTGGGATGTGGGCGTCACTGGCAAGGCCTAATTGCCCTTAGAAGGTGGTGGTGAGCTGCCTTACTGAACTGCTGCAGACCGTAAGGTGAAGGTACTCCCACAGTGCTGTTAGGGAGGGAGTTCCAGGATTTTGACCCAGCGTTGAAGACAGAATGGTAATATATTTCCAAGTCAGGATGGTGTGTGACTTGGAGGGGAACTTGGTGGTGGTGGTGTTCCTATGTGCCTGCTGCCCTGATCCTTCTAGGTGGTAGAGGTCGTGGGTTTGTGAGGTGCTGTCGAAGAAGCCTTGGCGAGTTGCCGCAGTGCATTGACATTAAAACACATGGAACAGCGTGAAGTAGGGGTGCTTACATAATAGATACCCACTAAACACTCCAGAAAAAGTTAGGGTTTGTCAATTCCAGTCTAAGTGCCCTTTTTAACGGTATGTTAAGTCTTAATTACTGCCAAACAACCTCACTGGCACTGAAAATTAACATTTACAAGTGTGGAGTCTCATTCCTTCAGATTTTAATTGTTGGAAATGTAAAAAAATTAAAACTTTTTTTTTACTTTTTCTTTCTGTCACTTTTATCTCTCTCTCTCTTAATCCCATCTTTCTTGCCCTCTCTTTATTTTACTTTCTGTACATGATTTGGCATTGAATTCACTATTCTAACTTACACTTCCTGGTTCAGACTCTGCGCTGCTCAGTAAGAATACTTCAATTTGATTGGTTAAGGAGATACACAGTTGCTTGCTCTGTTCACACAGGTCCTAGATCCCCTGTAGAGGGCGCCGTGCTGAAATGGATTTCTAATCACAGCAAGTTCCAGTGCAAAAGCCCAAAGAAAATCTGTGGGCAAGTGTAAGTGTAGTTCGCTGCTGACTGCAAAATCCGGGCCATAGTGTCTGAATGTCACATTGTTGTTGTTCTCATTGATTATTTTGCCTGCATACATGGCCGATCACGTTACATTAATTATTTTCTAATCTGTCATTGCAGCTCCCTATCTCACCAGGCAAAATCTCTGCCAACCTCACCTACAGTCTCTACAGCTAGCTCATGAAATAAATATAAAAATAAACAGAGTGGTGTAAGCATCCTACTTCCTTGCATTGTGCAGCTCCCTACACACTATTCAGCAGAGATATCCTCTGTTGCCCCTACATTTTCTGTGGCTATAGAGCCAATGTCTGCCTGCAACCAAGCCAGCCCAGCCATTTGAAGAATTCAGTGAGGGACAAAAAACATAAACTATACCTGTATATTAATTTATATGTCCTTAGCCCCCTAGTTCAGTCTCCCCTGTGTGCTAACGTTTATTCAGCATTATGGTCCTCTGTCAGGTTATAACGTCAATCATGTCAATAGGAGATAAAATATTATCCTCTACAGTCAGCCAAGCCTGACTTCCGGGCGGGGAACCTGTCAAGGACAAAAGACGCACGTGGGGTTAAAACTCCACAGCATGCAGGGAAATCCAGACTTCTGGGTTTCCCATCCGAACTCCGCACCCCACCCCCACCACCCCCCACCCACGTAACCCGCCCTTGTTAATATCCAGGCCAGAGTTAACCTTTCAGATCGATGACCTTTCAGAACAGAACATGAAGAATCCTCTTTTTTTGGAGTTATTTAGGTTTTTGGTAGTTGGAGATACAGATCATTTCTGATCTTTGAACTTCTGCCATGTCATGAAAAAGGTGTTGAATCGATATAACACGGTGGCTAAAAGTGGTCAGAATTATTGGCGTAGAGGCTCACTGCTGACATGGACTGGTTGGGCACAATAGCCTGTTTCTGTGATTTAACCTTTATGTATTTCTATGTATTATACTTAAAGCAAGTTCCTCTAAGGCAGAATCTGTGTTTTAAAAATGAATATCCTTTCCCATTTATTTATTTCAAATGCTCCCTGTCCACATTTCCATGGCATCATTTTGGAATTGGAGCAGGAGGCATCCAAGGATCACACTTAAGTTCCTGCAGTCCTCGTTATTGACTGTATAATTTTTGTGCTGTTCCCTTCTATGACAAAGAACCCTGAAATCCCTCTCATGGTATTAAGGAGTATACATAATTGGTTTGATTTGGGTTTTTCATGACGCTCCTACATGCTGGAGAATGATCAAATCCAATCCCTCCTTTCCGTACAACACAAGCATTCTCTTAAAAGACAGTGCTTTTTAAAAAAAAAGAGATCTCTAGATCCACCATTTTCTTTCCAAGTTTGGGATTCTAGACAAGTGTTGATGCTGGAATACTTTTGATTGATTGTGGAAGATGGGTTGATTCCACAGCTCTATTCTAAACTGACTTCTATGTACTTTAGCCTGAAATTCCCATCATAGAGTCAGAGTTATACAGCACAGAAAGAGGCCCTTCAGCCCATCGTGTCCGCGCCGGCCATCAAGCCCTGTCTATTCTAATCCCATTTTCCAGCACTTGGTCCGATAGAGTCATAGGGCTCGATTTTCCCAGCCCCGAGGAGTCGGGTTTGGAGGCGTGCGAGTTGTTAAAATCGCCGAAACTGGCAGGCGGGCCCGATCCCGCCTCCATCCCGCCTCCGAGCAATTTTCCCAAGTGCGTGTTTTCTGATCCGCTTTCCATCCCGCCTCCAAGAGGCGGGATAGGCCCTTAAGGCCCTTAACAACCACTTAATTGCCTCTATAATCCCATTTTGAGAGGCCTTTCCGATTTTAACATATTTCCCCCATCCTACATCCTCTGGAACACACCAGGTAATCCTAGCGGCCTCACTAGTGGATTGCTTACGAATAGCTGCAGCTCCACCATTACAAAGGAGTTTTCACCAATTATCATTTGCAGGTGGCAGAACTTTGTTGTTTTAGGTCTGGGGGAACTTTTAGCAGGCATACTCAGTGTTGTGGAAGTTTGGAGCCTGACACCCATGTCCAGTGTGACCTCCTGGGAAACCCCTCTCCCCACCTTGACTAAGCACTTCCTCAACTGAGGCATATACCAGAAGTCTGGCGACCATTTAATTCCTTTCCTCCTGGACATCAGATTCGGAAGACGACCAGCCGCGGCCGCAGCAGAACCATGAACAACAGCAGCACCAACAGCAGGAACATCAACAGGAGTGCCAAGCTGCTGCTCACCCACCTGAAGATGCACAGGCCAGAAGGCGCCAGAGCGCCACCATATTGCTGCCCGGGATGCAAGGGACGCACTCATGTTGGTCACATTTGCTTAGCCTGCAGAATCAAACAGTTTTGCCTCGTACCTTCTTACCAGAACATCGACAATGGACAAGAACCTGCGGATTCCTCTCCCTCTGACCACCATACTGACAATTGCAAGTCGCCCTAAGCCCTCAATGTGGAAGTCCCATTAGTGAAATGACACACGCCACAACTGCAACAATTTGCCATCAGAATTTTTTATGACAATAAGCAACTGATGGCTTCTCAAAATTAAACACAACATTACACCCAAGTGACAAACCTTGTGACTACTTGTGCATTATCCTCCTCTTACGCGTGCTCCTACATGGTGCTTCCCCTGTGGTTTCAGCAGATGTGGAGGCCCCTTGCTCATTTTCTTGCTGCTCCTGTCTCGACACCTTTGGCGGGCGTCCTCTGGGGTTACGAACCTGTGAAGGCTCGGCAACAGTCTGCTCCTCCTACGGCTGTGCAGGGGTTGAAACGCCGATCTCAGTTGGGTGGGGACTCTGGTGGGGCTCTGACCGAGGGCTCTGCAGTGGCATTGTCGTGTGAGCGCTTGGAGAGGAGCCCCCACTTCCTTGTTGTATGCCACCAACATCCCTCTCATGGGTCAGCCCCACTTCAGAGCTAGCAAGTGGCTGGACAGCACCTTGCTGCACTGCAGGGGGGCCATGAGGACCCATTTCTGCACTGGAAGTCCTACTCCAGAGGACTTCCATGAAGGTCTGGTTTCTATGCTCACTAGCTGACCATCACTCCTCAAGAGATGCCAGTCTATTCTGAACAATGACCATGTTTTCTACACTCTGGCGACTTAGCTCCTCCATGGCCGTAGCCATCCTCTCCTCTATTGTAGACATCCTTTCCACGGAGGTTGCCATCCTTTCCACGGTGATGCGTTCATGCGCCAATGCCTCCACAAAGGCTCTGCTCATGTTCGCGATGGACTCCTCCATTCGCTCCACACTTGCAGCGACCCTGGAGACAAAACCTGCCAGAGACTCCTGCACCTGTTCCTGGAGTTCAAGCACCGCTCTCCTTCTGGATGGACCCGGAGGCACAGCGTCGACATGCAGCTGAGCCGAGCTGGCAGAGTCCTGCGCCCTCCGACAAGGACTCTCCACTGCTGTCCCTGTCTCCACCATCTGCTGATGCTCACTTGTGAGCTGTGATACACCAGGTGACAACACTACTCTATCTCGCGAAGATCCCACCAAGGTGTGAGTGCCTGCGCTGGTGCTGGGTGCTCTGAATTCTGCTGATGCTGTGCCCTCAGAGGTTGCAGCTTCCTCTGAGGAGTCTGGAAGCTCAGGCTCTTCCTCCTGGACAGTGGGGACGGGGGCTCTCAATGATCCTGTGGGGGAGTAAAGGAAAGAGTTAGAGATGTGAGGTCAAGGTTACATGAACATTGAAAAGTGCGGATGATCATAAGTCAATCTGTTAGAGCATCAGATTCATTATCAGTGACTCATGCAATGTCAATGAGAGAGATGCCAAACTATTCTGTCACCAGCTTGCTGCGATGCGCCCATCTGTCCGTCCCCCACTTGGGAATCCTCCTTGATTCCAGCGATCTCCATGGCTGCCTCCTCCCAGGGGGTGAGCTGGGTTACTGAGGGTGGCCCTCCTCCGGTCATGGCTCTTTCCCTCTTATTGTGGGCTCTCTTTTCCTGCAATGAGGGACACAAGTGGAGTTTGAGTGAGAATGAAGGAGTGAGTGTAGAGAATCCATAGCATAGATGCTTAGAAGGATACAAAGGACCCTCCCTGTTTGCTGAAAGTTGTTGTTGTCATGGCATCACAGTGATAGGGAGTGTGAGGGCTGCATGGTCGAATAGTTAAGTGAATGTGACCTTAGAGTGAGAGGGAATGGGTAAGGGTGCAGGCATGTAAGTTTCAAGTGGAATGTGGAGGAAGAGGTTGGCAAAGCAGAGTGCTGGTGAGGAGAGGCGATGGGGATCAGATTGAGGGTGATGGGAAAGTCATACTCACTTTTCCTGTTCGGAGAAGATCATGAAACCTCTTCCTGCACTGCAGCCAGTTTCTGTGGCTCAGCGAGTTGGAGCTTACCTCTTGGGCCACTTGCAGCCACACAGCTTTTGTCTGCTGGGGTGGCTTTTTTCTCCCTGAGGAAGGGAACAGCACCTCCTTCCTGGATCTCGCTCCCTCCACCAGAGCTTGGAGGGAGGGCTCATCGAAGCGTGGAGCACACTTTGGCCTACTGCTGGACATAGTTGATGAAGAAGGCGAAGACAGCAATGGCCATAAGGTTTGCAGTCTCCAGAAGAAGCAAGGCTGCTTGCAGGCCTTAAATCCAGCAGCATTGATGACGTCATCGGAGGCGACTTTCTGTCTGAAAAGACTCATTGGGCCAGGGGTTCCCACATGCAGGAAATCAATTGGCCAATTAGGGGAAAATCCCACTTTTTCAGCACTTCAATTAGGAGTCGGGGTCCTGGCACGATTTCCACCTGACACGCTCCAGCCCGCCCACACTGACAAAATCCAGCCCATAGAGTTTGTGATGTTATCATACAAATATTTAACAGTTTCATATCAAATTCCTCTATCCACTATTTTAATTAAGGTGTTAACTCATTTGAAATAAACATATTGTTGTCTCAAATAAAATTTATCTGACCCCAGGTATTAGAAACTTAAGTTTACTACTGGTGCAATATAGCTATTCTGCTGTGTATCATATCTTGTTGATGCCGTTTTTACTTTATTTTTCATTATTTGGTTTTATTTTTGATTTTTTCCCCCCACTGTTGTAACTGTTTCTATGAAATTTAACATTTTAAAAAAGCAAAAAACATTATGCCAGTCTTAAGTTTAAAACTTGTTTTTGAAAAATGAAAAGGTTGAGAAGATCTGTGTGTTTAGCTATTACCATTTCAAACATTATCCTTACATTGTTTTTTTCTTAATCTTTTGCAGCTATCAGATTTCAGTCTGCTCCCCACAAGAGGCTTCTATTGTAGTACCTTAACATAAAAGGAAAGACTTTCAAATTAAGCTTTTTGAGACCAAATATAAAATATTTTTTCTTTCTCGCAGCATAACATTATGATTTTAAAAAACTATTGATCTTGCTTCCCACAAATATCAAAGGTTAAAATATCATTTAGATTGTGTGAGCTAAAGAAACTATTTTAACCTTTTAAGTATTGTAAGCAGTATTTCTACATGTCCGATATCTGCCATGGCTCCATGTGACAAATGTGTGTCTATTGTTAACTCAGTCCCGGGAACAGCTTATTAAATTTTAATAATGTATATCATCTATCACGTCTCTGTTGAATTATTTCTTATTCTTACAGTGCTGTTCATGATTACAAATAAACAAAAAATTGTTTTTGGAATGCATTTTCAAAATAACAGTACACTTGAGAAACTGAACTGGTCAATGTGAAGCAGTAAACAGCATAATCCCCAGAAGTCTTATTTGATATTAAAAACTGTTAACTGCAAGACGAAAATCAAAGAAACAGTAAACCAGCCTCCCTGAGGACTCTAATCATTCCAGCCATCTACATTAGGTTATTCACGATGATTTGCGGCCTTCATTTGGTGACCAATCAGAAGAAAGGATGTAAAAGTACACACGACATAACAAAACATACTCGCCCACTATTCACTAATTATAGGCTTATTTTCAGTCCCTCCCCATCACCCAAGTAAAAGCAGAATAAAATATACAAGAAAATATGAAATGCACTTGGTGATGAGAAGGAAAGGAAAATCTAATAACTCCACTTCTTTTTCACTGCTTTATTATTGCTAATGGAGGATGGAACCCGTTTGTCTAAAAGATGCAAACTCACATATGAAGATTAACATGCCAAAGCTGCTTGTTTTTGTAAAGAAGTTACTGCAAAGGCAGCTGAAGTGATTGCAGTCCTCAGAGAAATGGGACTGCATATATGAATTAATTGTACAAGAAAAATAAGTTTCCCCTGCCAGCAGAATACTCAGTGCTTGCTGATGCACAATAACCTCCATTGAAAAATCTCCATGTCATTTTCTTGTCAAGCTGCATATTAAACTTGGAGTACAAAAATTCATTCAAAATACTGAGTTTCTTCAGATAAATCTGAACTTTCTTTTATTATTACATATATATTTTGCCATTATAATTTCCAAAATGGCTTCTTGCTTCTGTGCAGGTTTATTTTTAGTTAAGAGGGTGGGAACAACTGGTGACTTCTTCATTACTAATTTATACTGTGTTATGGCTTTCAGAATGGTAGTATTGCTTGGAGTATGACGAGAAGGACCATTTGCCTGGAGGTGTAATGTTCTGCCATTGCGATGAATTCCAATCAGCATAGCGGAGATACGTCAAAACTGATCATAATCGAAACCAACAGTCAAATAAGAACTTCTGGCTTGCGACCTGAATCTCCTTGCTGTTAGTGGCTTGGATTTCTTTTTTCTATACCTTATTTTACTGTTGTAGTATCTATCCTATTATCAGCCACCAAAAAAAGATTTCTATCATTTATCCCATCAGTAAGGAAGCACATACATAATGGTGTGTTAGTCACTAAATACCAAACCAATGGCCGGAATTTTCTTTACCTGGGCGGGTCAGGTGCGGGCGGTCAGCATGGCGGGTCACAGCCCCGTTGTTGCTTCCATCCCACTGCAGAAATCAACTTTGTGCTAATGGGCCCTATTAAGCCCACCCTGCGCGTTACCCGGCCCTATTAAATGATGCAGGTCTGGTGACGTCATCCATGATGCGTTTTCAGCCGGTATATTTAAAGGAGCCATGGCCACAATGCATTTGAAGGTTTATCTAGGAGAGTGCAGTCACTGCACTGGAGGTTTTGATTGCTCCAAACAGTTGGAGAGAGACTGCACAGAGGCAGAGGGCTACACCCAGGTTCTCCGATGACTGGGAGGTATTGCTGCAGTTGGAAAGGGTATCGGTGAGACCGCACCTGGAGTACTGCAGACAGTTTTGGTGTCCATACTTAAGAAAAGACATACTTGCTCTCGAGGCAGTACAAAGAAGGTTCACTCGGTTAATTCCGGGGATGAGGGGGTGGACATACGAGGAGAGGTTGAGTAGATTGGGACTCTACTCATTGGAGTTCAGAAGAATGAGAGGCGATCTTATTGAAACATATAAGATTGTGAAGGGGCTTGATCGGGTGGACGCGGTGAGGATGTTCCCAATGATGGGTGAAACTAGAACTAGGGGACATAATCTTAGAATAAGGGGCTCCTCTCTCAAAACTGAGATGAGGAGAAACTTTTTCACTCAGAGGGTAGTGGGTCTGTGGAATTTGCTACCCCAGGAAGCTGTGGAAGCTACTTCATTAAATAAATTTAAAACAGAAATAGACCGTTTCCTAGAAGTAAAGGGAATCAGGGGTTACGGGGAGCGGGCTGGAAATTGGACATGAGTTTGAGTTCGGATCGGTCAAGGCCCTGTGGGTGGCGGAGCGGGCCCAGGGGCCGAGTGGCCTGGTCCTGCTCCTACTTCTTGTGTTCTTTAGAGTTGAGGTTGGATCAGATCAGCCATGATGTCATTGAATGGCGGAGCAGGCTCGAGGGGCCGATTGGTCTACTCCTGCTCCTATTTCTTATGTTCTTATGTTCTTATGTTCCTTCATAAGCATGTGGAGGGAGTGAGAGCACGCAGGGAGGTCCTCTTCCCTTCCAATGGATGGAAGAGACCTCCCCAGGAGACAAAAAGAGCCTGGCTCCAAATTGCAGAGGAGGTCAACAGCAGGGATGTTGTGAGGAGGACCTGGGTGCAGTGCCGCAAACATTTCAATGATCTCAGTAGATCTGGAAAGGTGAGTAAAAAGCCACACTCAATGTCATCCTGCTGTGCCTCTCATCACATCCCCATCACTCTGCCTTCCCAACTCTACTCCTGCACATCCTTACTCACACCAACATACCTTACACATCCAACCATCCCTCTCTATCTACATGATCAAATCCCCATCTTACTAGCCACCCCTCACACTCACCCTCATCTTAATGCAATCATACCAACTAACAACATGCAAGGAGGAGTCCATCTCCAACATGAGCACCACCGCAGGCGATGGCGACTGTCGGCTCTTCCATGGATAGGAAGGCCACCTGCATGGAGCAGCTAATGCGCCACTCACAGGAACACATGGTCTCTATGGAGAATAGATGGCTATCTATGGAGCATAGATGGCAGAGACTCATAGACCTCCTGTCTAGGAGGGATGTCCGTGTAGACGTGGGTCCTCATGGCCCAACTGATGTGCAGCAAGGTGCTCTCCAGCAGGGAAGTGCAGGTGGCCCATGAGAGGGATGACGGGGATGATGGTGCGAGGGGAGAGGGAAGTGGGGGCTCCTCTCAAAGCGCTTGCACTTCTCCCCCGTTGCCACCCCCTCAAGTCAGAGCCCCAGATGGCTCCTTGGATCGCGATGGCCGAGTCTGCCCCTGCACAGTCGCAGGAGAATCAGACTTTGGCGGGCACATCACAGGCTCCAAAACCCAGAGGACATCCGCCAAAAGTGTCTAAGCAGTTGCAGCAGGGAAGTGAGCAGGCTGCCTCTACCTCTGCTGAAACCACAAAGGTAGCACCTCGTAGAAGCACGCGGAAGAGAAAGATGACAAATAAGTAGATTCATAAGGGTAGCCACTTGGGTGTTTCGTCAATGTTAATGTCAAGTTTCCGTTAATGTATTGTCAACCATTAAAATCTTTATTTTCACCACTTTCCTGTCTTGGACACATTTGTGTGCACCTTTGGAAGTGGCTTAGTTAGTTGCAGTGAATGGTGAGACATAATGGCACCTCCAGCAATGGTGGTCAGTGAGAAAGGAATGACTTGGTCATTGTAGGGATCCTTTATGGTGTTGCTGTGGGGTGGTGCCAACCTGGCGCAGCATGTGGCAGCCATATGGGTGTAATGTGTGAAGTTAAGTAAATCTGGACATGATGAGGCCTCCCTGGCAACAATGAGCTCGGTTGCTGGTGGGATTTGGCCCACAGTTTCCTCCAGTTCCTGCTCCTCCTCATCTTCCAGCTGATGCTCCTCCTCCTGCTCCTCTGAAGAGGCTGTGCACTCAGTGCCTTGCTCCTCATGCAGCGCTAATCCTCGCTGCTGCGCTATGTTGTGCAGCGCTCAGTAGACCACGATGATTCGGGAGACCCTGGCTGGTGCGTACTGAAGGGCTCCTCCAGATATGTCAAGGCATCTGAAGCGCATTTTGAGCATGCCCATTGTCTGCTGCATGCCACATCTGGTGGAAATGTGGCTTTCATTGTATCTCTCCTGGGCCTCAGTACTTGGCCTCCTCAAGGCTATCATGAGCCACGTCTTCAGTAGATAGCCCTTGTCTCCAAGCAGCCAGCCGGGAAGTCTGTTTGGAGGAGCGAAGAGCTGAGGGAGGGTGGACTGGCGAAGGACAAAAGAGTCATGGCAGCTGCCAGGGAATTTGGCACACACATGCATGATGATCTTCCTATGGTTGCAGACTAGCTGCACATTGAGGGAGTGGAAGCCCTTGCAGGTTGACAAAGACTCCTAGGGTTATGATGGGGTGCCCTGATGGCCACATGTGTGCAGTCGATGACGCCCTGCACCCGTGGGAAGTCAGCCAGAGCGGCAAAGGCAAGCGCCCGCTCAGTAACACTGGCTTCATCAGTGGCAAAGTTGATATAATTGGCTGACTTGTCAAACAGGGCACCAGTGACCTGTGTGATGCATCTGTGGGCGGCCGGCTGCAAGATGCTGCAAATGTCTGCTGTAATTTCTTGGCAGGAGCCTGAGGTGAAGAAGTTGAGGGCGCTGGTGACTTTGACAGCCACTGGTAAGGTGCATCCACCCGCTCCTCTGGGCTGGAAGTCTTGCGCGAGCAATGTGCAAATGTCTGCGATGGCCTGACGCAATAGCCTGAGCCTCCTTTGGCACTGCTGCTCAGTCATGTTGAGGAAGGTCATCCTCTGCCTGTAAACCCTGCGTTGGGGGTATTGCCTCCGGCGCGGTGCAGCCCTGCACTGATGCCCTCTGTCCTGTGCAGCATAAGGTGGTTGAGGAGAAGGTTGGTGTTGTTGTTGGTACTGATGGTGTGCCTGGTTCTGCTGGTGTTGGGGCTCATTGTGGTCCGATTCTGAGGACCAAGGTGATACAATACAAACAACACCCATGCTGATGGAATAGATGGCCGGTCAAGTAGAGATCAGAGGAGCAAGCTGTCAATGGTGTGATAGGTTGTAACAATGAGGTGAGACTGGATGGCGACTTCGCTGGAAACACTTGCAGCCTGTAGAAAGTTAAATGTGTGCTGGGAATGCAGCCAGCAACAGTTTCTGCCCGAGGAAAGTGACCAGCTGGGAGGTGGGAGCTTTTACAGTACAGTTCATGCTGTCATTTAATCAGCTGGAGCAATGGTCACTCAACTCCCGCCTCAGGCTGACAGACGTGGTTCCCGAGCTGCATGAATCCCGTGGGCAGCCAGGGAAATTCGAAAGGTAGGCTGAAAAAGGCTCTTAAGGGTCTGACAACTACCTGTTAATGATTTGAATTAGGTCGCCTGCCTCTGCCAGTCGGGTCGCTGCCGCACTGGCTAACGCGCCCGAGGGAAATGCCCGTGGGGGCGGGATGACGGCGGGTTCCCGACTAGCTGCAACTTTTTTCAAATTTCCCACCCAACCCACCTGCAGTTGTAACCACACGGACCCCAGAAAATTCCAGCCAATGTCACCAAGGAGAAAAAACAAATCCTTTGAATATCAACCCCTAAAGAGGCTCCTGATGCAATGAGAAAAATAATAGGCAAAATAAACACGTACTTTGAAATAATATCAAAGAAAACAATGTCTATTATGAAATACTCTGCCAAACATCTGTAAAGTCAAAACTAGTATTTCCAACGCTAATCTGGAAAATTCTGAGAGAAAATAATTAAGGATTCAGCCATCATCTGATTTCATATTAATACAACACTGGGTGCAAAATACACACGTATCATCTTAAAGAAATCGTTTTGTATATGAAATAGTGTTACAATAAATGTAAAATTATCCTTATGTTTGTTGGCGTATAACTAGTGCTATCAGAAATCTTTGAAACCAAGGATAAATTATGGTGAACACCAATACAGCATATGGTATTTTTTGAGGAAGAGCCGTTACAAAGCTCTTGCCATAGGCTATCATATTGCACATATAGAGAATGAGCAGATTCTGCCATGGGCCACTGTTAGAGCTGCTTTGGAATATTCATGCGGCACCAATTACAAAAGTCAGCACCTCAACAGACTCTGAACTTTGTGGAGAGCATTGTGATCCTGGACAACCACGTTTGCAGCAAGTGCCTGCACCTTGAGGAACATCAGCTCAGAGTTTTTGAGCTGGAGTCTGACGTGCAGACATTGTGGGGCATCAGGGATGGGGAGAGTTACCTGGACACTTTGATCCAGGTGGCAGTCACACCCCTTAGGTTCGGTAGTGGTACAGGTCTGGTTAGTGGTCAGGGACAGGAGCTTGTGACTGCAACTCAGGCAGGTAAGGGGACCCCAGGTGCATTGCTGGAGGAGCATCAGCCTTTGCCCTTGTCCAACAGGTCTGAGGTTCTTGCTGCCTGTGTGGATGAGGGAAAGCCTGCAGGATGGATGAGCAAGCTGACCATGGCACCATGGTGCAGGAGGCCATTCAAGTGGGGGGAGTGAAAGGGAATGTAGTTGTGATAGGGGACAGTATATTCAGGGGGATAGATACTGTTCTCTGTAGCCGCAACCGAGAGTTTCGAAGATTGTGTTGCCTGCCTGGTGCCAGGGTTAAACACATCTCCTCGCGGCTGGAGAAGAACTTAGAGTGGGAGGGGGAGGATCCAGTTGTCGTGGTCCACGCAGGAACCAACAACATAGGTAGAACTAGGAATGAGGTTCTGCTGAGGGAGTTTGAGGAGCTAGGATCCAAACTAAAAAGCAGAACCACAAAAGTAATAATCACTGGATTGTTACCTGAGCCACGCGCAAATTGGCATAGGGACAAACAGATTAGAGGCTTAAATGCGTGGCTCAAAGAGTGGTGTGGGAGGAAGGGGTTTCAGTTGATGGGGCACTGGCACTCGTACTGGGGAAAGAGGGAGCTGTTCCGTTGGGACGGGCTCCACTTAAACCGTGCTGGGACCAGTATCCTGGCGAACCAAATAACTAGGGCAGTTGATAGGGCTTTAAACTAATGGGGGGGTGGGGGGGAGGATTCAGGAAAGAGTACATTTATAAGCAGCAAGAGAAATGTCAAGGATCTGGAGCAGAGTTTTGGGTAAAAATAAGCAGAGTGGGTCAGGAAGGGACAGAGAGTAACAAAGGTAATAAGGCATCAGTGACTAAGGTGACATCAGGGAAAAATAGAAATAAGTCAAAGCTAAAGGCACAATATCTGAATGCACGAAGCATTCACAACAAAATAGATGAATTAATAGCACAAATAGAAATTAACAGGTTTGATCTAATAGCCATAACTGAGACATGGTTGCAAAGTGGCCAAGGTTGAGAACTAAATATTCCAGGATACTTAATTTTTAGAAGAGATCGGCAAAATGGAAAAGGAGGAGGGGTAGCCCTGATAATAAAGGATGGGTTAAAGACAGTAGAGAGAAAGGATCTTGGCTCCGAAAATCAAGAAGTAGAATCGGTTTGGGTGGAGCTAAGAAACAGCAAGGGGCAAAAAACATTGGTGGGAGTTGTTTATAGGCCCCCAAACAGTAGT
The DNA here is from genome assembly GCA_030390025.1 of Squalus acanthias. Lineage (NCBI taxonomy): Eukaryota > Metazoa > Chordata > Chondrichthyes > Squaliformes > Squalidae > Squalus > Squalus acanthias. The sequence goes on along the minus strand of CM059428.1, from coordinate 58,968,099 downwards.
TGTAATGTAGGGCAGAGTATAAATCAGGAAATTAGAGGCGGATGTAACAAGGGCAATACAGTAATCATAGGGGACTTTAATCTACATATAGACTGGGCAAACCAAATTTGCAGTAATTGTGTGGAGGACGAATTCATGGAATGTATGCAAGATAGTTTTCTAGATCAGTATGTTGAGGAACCAACTAGGGAACAGGCTATTTTAGATCTAGTACTGTACAATGAGAAAGGGTTAATTAATAACCTTGTAGTAAAGGGGCCTTTAGGGAAGAGTGACCATAATATGATGGAATTTTATATTGAGTTTGAAAGCGATTGAGTTAAATCCAACACTAGGGTCTTAAATCTAAACAAAGCAAACTACGTAGGTATGAGAGGCGAGTTGGCTAAGGTAGATTAGGAAACTACATTAAAAGGTATGATGGTAGACAAGCAATGGCTAGCATTTAAAGAATTAATACATAATTTACAACAAATATACATTTCTTTAAAGCACAAAAACCCCAGTGGTCCAACCGTGGCGAACAAGAGAAGGTAAAAATAGCATTAGATCAAAGGAAGAGGCTTATAATGTTGCCAAAAAGAGTAGTAATGACTCTTAGAGTTATGACTCTATGACTAACCTGAGGATTGGGAGGATTTTAGAATTCAGCAAAGGAGGACCTAGAAATTGATAAAGAAAGGGAAAATAGAATGAGAGTAAACTAGCAAGGGACATAAAAACAGACTGTAAAAGCTTCTATAGGTATGTAAAAAGGAAAAGATTAGCAAAAGTAAATGTGGGTCCCTTACAGGCTGAGACAGGAGAAATTATAATGGGGAATAAGGAAATGGCTGAGAAATAAAAGAAATACTTTGGCCGCGATTTTCTGCTTCGAGGCGGCTTGGGAGCGAGTCAGCTGCCTTCCGGGTTCCAGCCCCACCCCCAAATACATCTGGCCAACAGATGTAATTTTACATCAATTGGCCTTGTTAAGCCATCCAATTAAGAGGAAGCCAGTGTCAGATGACGTAATTTGATGACGCGTCATCTGCAGGTTTTCTTAAAGGGACCACGCATAATTTTTTTTTTGACAGTTGATTTTTCAGTGTTTGACAGCATTGAGGTGCTGTAAACACTGACAATCACTGTACAAAGGTAAGCTCTTGCACCCAGGCTCTCCAATGACTCCCTCCTTAGGCTAGAACAGATGGCAGCTGCAGGTCAGGTTACAGAAGCAATCTGTCACTGGTGAGAGAGGTTCTCCCAATGAGGTGGGACTACACATACAATTCAAAACTTGTTACCTACAGAAAAGTCTAAATGTATTAAAAATAAATTTCCCAACATTTTCTTACCTCTGAAACTCACCAGTGCACCATTGGATCCTTCACACCACTTCTGCAGCTGTCATCAATGCATAAGCATTACAGCAGACTCACAACACGCCACACTTACCTGGCGTGGTGTCCGGACATCGGGAAGCCCGCAATAGAAGTGTCAAAATTGGAAAAAGCCTGTTAACTGCCTGTTAACAACCTGTTAACAAGCAGTTAAGTGGCTATAATCCTCTTCCCGACGCTAGGTGTTGGGTCCATGCGCAAATCGGGGACCCGACACTTGGAAAGATTGATTGGAGGTGGGTTGACAGCGGGTTTCTGACCCGCTGTCAATCTTTGCGATTTTGCCTGATGTCCCACCTCCGAACCCACCCCCTGAGTGCCAGCAAAATTCCGGCCCAAGTGTCTGTCTTCATGGAAGAAGACGCAAAAAACTTCCCGGAAATAGTGGAGAACCAAGGGTCTAGCGAGAAGGAGTAGGCCAAATGGCCCCTCGAGCCTGCTCCGCCATTTAATAAGATCATGGCTGATCTTCTAGCTCAACTCCACTTTCCTGCACTATCCCCATATCCCTTGAATCCATTGATATTCAAAAATCTATCGACCTCTGTCTTGAATATACTCAACGACTGAGCCTCCACAGCCCTCTGGGGTAGAGAATTCCAAAGATTCACCACCCAGAGTGATTTCTCCTCATCTCAGTCCTAAATGGCTGACCCCTTATTCTGAAACTGTGACCCCTAGTTCTGGACTCCCCAGCCAGGGGAAACATCTTCCCTGCATCTACCCTGTCAAGTCCTATAAGAATTCTGTATGTTTCAATGAGATCACCTCTCATTCTTCTAAACTCTAGAAAATATAGGCCTAGTCTACACAATCTCTCCTCATAGGACAATCCCCCCATCCCAAGAATCAGTCTGGTGAACCTTCATTACACTCCCTCTATGGCAAGTATATCCTTTCTTAGGTAAGGAGAACAAAACTGTACACAATACTCCAGGTGTGGTCTCAGCAGGGCCCTATATAATTGCAGTAAGACCTCTTTACTCTTATACTCAAATCCTCTTGTAAGACACAAAGGGCTGGATTTTCATTGACCCGTGGAGGCGGGTTTGGAGGCGTGTGGGGGGTTAAAATTGCGAAAACTGGCGGGCGGGCACAAGTCCGCCTCCATCCCGCCTCCACGCAATTTTCATTAAATCGTGTCTGCTGGTCCCGACTCCGTCCCACCTTTAAGAGGCAGGATAGGCTGTTAAGGCCCTTAACAAGCACTAAATTGGCTCTATAATGCCATTTTGAAAGGCCTTTGTGATTTTCACCCTTGATCAACGTGAAGCACGCCTGTTCTGAACCACGATTGTGAAACCTGGCGGGAGCACATTTGGATAGCTGACTATCAGCTACAGGTCCACTATTACAACGGAGATGTGATGAAGGTAGTAGTAGTATTAGGTCTGAAAGTCGCCTCTGATGATGTCATCATTGCTGCTGCATCGCAGGTCAGAGACCTTTGCTGTGAGAGGACCTAAATGCAAAAAAAATTCTCTCTCTCTGTCTCTCCTTAGAGCTGCTGCTCATTTTGCATCCAGGTCCTCTCACAGCAAAGGCCAGGCAGTCTCTGACCTGCAATGCAGCAGCAATGATGACATCATCAGAGGCGACTTTCAGACTGAAACCACTAATTGGTTCATGGGTTCCCACATGCTGGAACTCAATTGCCCAATTAGGTGAAAATTGCATCAATCTCCTACATCCAATTGCAGTCGGGTGGATAACACGAAATGCGGATGACACGACCCCAACCCGCCCCAGTATCAAAATCCAGCCCAAAGGGTTTGATTTTAATGGAGGAGGCGGGATGGAGTCGGGTTGCCTGGCGGGCGGGTTTCGGACCCGCTGCCGGTTTCAGCCACTCCCGGTGTCCCATTTTCAATTAATTGGTCCACTTAGCCCTGTCGTGCACGCTGCCTACTGCAATGAGTTACAGCGGGTCTGTTGGTCTGCACTGATGAGGTCTTTGCTGCGCTTGTTTTTAAGGGCTCCATGTAGCCTCAGCATCTCATTTCTCGTTGCTGTTGCTGCTGGAAAGGGCCAGGATCACCACGAGTGCTGCCACAGGCAAGAAGGCTGCTCCGAGATTCAATGACGACTCCCTGCAAGTTCTTGTAGAGAGAGTAAGAGGGCGCAGGGACATTGTGTTTCCTGTGTCAGCTGTGGCGCAGTTGATAGCACACTCGCTTCTGAGTCAGATGGTTGTGGGTTTAAGTCCCACGCCGGGGACTTGTGCACATAAAGCTAGGCTGATACTCCAGTACAATGCTGAGGGAGTGCTGCACTGTCGGAGGTGCCGTCTTTCGGATGAGATGTTAAACCAAGGCCTTGTTTGCTCTCACAGGTGGATGTAAAAGATCCCAGGACACTATTTCGAAGAAGAACAGGGGAGATATCCCTGGTGTCCTGGCCAATATTTATCCTTCAATCCACATAATAAAAACAGATGATCTGGTCCTTATCACATTGCTGTTTGTGGGAGCTTGCTGTGCACAAATTGGCTGCTGCGTTTCCCACATTACAACAGTGATTACACTCCAAAAGTACTTCATTGGCTGTAAAGCGCTTTGAGACATCTGGTGGTCGTGAAAGGAGCTATATAAATGCAAATCTTTCTTTCTTTTTGCCAATGGCCGCAGGTAGCCTCCTCAACAGATGAAGGCAACCTGGCTGGAGATAGCTGAGGAGGTCAGCGCAAGGTCACTGTGTGGATGCACCTGGCTGCAGTGCCGCAAATGCTTCAATGATCTTGTCCGAACATCAAAACTGAGTTTCACACTTACCTTCACCCTGCTTCCCTTCTCTTCTAATCACCAGCACTCTGCATTGTCAGCCTGCTCCTCCACATCCTACCTAACCCTGACTTCCCTTGCACCCTTACCTTTCTATCTCTCTCTCTATACTGAATCACTTCACCATCCTGCTATGCAGCCCTCACACTCGCTCTCACTGTTATGCAATGACAACAACTAACAACGCACAGGGAGGCTCCTCACCCCATCCTGGCCTCCCTCTAAGATTCTACCTTATTGATTCTTCACACTCACTCCATCACTCTTGCTGAAACTCCACTTGTGTCCCTCCTTGCAGGAAAAGATAGCCCACAATAAGGAGAAAGCCAAGACAGGAGGAGGCACACCATCACTCGCCACATTAACTCACACTGAGGAAGCTGTTCATGACATCATGGGAGGTGGCGAGGAGCTGGAAGTGGGGGATGGAGAGACGGGCGCACTAGAGGAAGCTGGTAACAGAATGCACTTTCATCTTCGCTTTTACAATTCCTCATTGACTGCAATGACATATGTTGCTCATAGAGATTGATTTCTGATCATCTGCACAATAGAATGTGTCTGCTACCTCCAAATCTGATGTCTAACTCATGCCTTTACTCTCTCACAGGACCATCGAGAGCCCTCCTCCTCACTGTCCAGGAGGAAGAGCCAGACGAATCCTCAGAGGAACCTGGAGCCTCTGAGGGAGCAGCGTCACCAGGACTCAGCGCAGCCAGCACCAGCGCAGATACGCACACCTCGGTAGGTCATTTGAGACATAGAGTAGTGTTGTCACCTGGTGTATCACAGCTCACAAGTGAGCATCAGCAGATGCTGGAGGCAGCGACAGCAGTGGAGAGTCCTCGTCGGAGGTCGCAGGACTCTACTAGCTCAGCTCAGCTGCATATAGATGCTGTGCCTCTGGGGCCATCCAGAAAGAGAGCGGTGCTGGAACTCCAGGAACAAGTGCAGGAGTCTCTGACAGGGTTTGCATCCAGGGTAACTGCGAGTGTGGAGAGAATGGAGGAGTCCATCTCTAACATGAGCACTGCCTTTGTGGAGGCAATGGCGCATGAACATTCCGCCATGGAGAGGGCGGCGACCACCATGGAGGACATAAATCGCCAGACTCAACAGAGCATGGTGACTCTTCTAAATAGATGGTCTGCGATGGAGGATAGATGGGCATCTATTGAGGAGGGACACCATAGGTACATGGACGTCCCTGTTATCAAGACTGTCATTACTGAGACGGGTCCTCATGGCCCCACTGAGGTGCAGCAGGTTACTCTCCAGCCATTTGCTAGCACTGACGTGCGGGTGACCCATGAGAGGGATGTTGGTGGCAGACAACAAGGCAGTGTGGGCTCCTCTCCAAGTGCTCACACGACCATGCCACTGCAGAGCCCTCGGTCAGAGCCCCAGGTTCGTCACCCAACTGAGATGGCCATCTCAGCCCCTGCACTGCCACAGGAAGAGCAGAATGTGGAGGAGCCCTCACAGGCTCCCAAACCCAGAGGACGCCCACCAAAGGCGTCTAAGCAGGTGCAGCACCAAAGTGAGCAAGGTGCCTCTCCATCTGTTGAAGCCACAGGGGAAGCACCACGTAGGAGCACGTGTAAGAGGAAGTTAAAGCACTAATAGTGACAAGGGTAGTCACTTGGGTGTCTTATAGTGTTGTTCAATATCAAGTGTCATCCTTTTGTGATGTAATTAAGAGTTGACGTTCTGGCCTATGTGTTCTGGGAAATGGAAGTTCAAGAGTGAGGGCATAGGGCTAATTCCATTTATAATGATGGTGGTGAGAGTGAGCGCAAACCACCGTTTATTGGACAGATGATGCATGAGGTTTTGAGAATGTCGGCCTTATATTCATCTCCATCTGCCAGCTACCTGTGTTTGAAGCGTAAGCTTACGCAAATCTGGCATGGGTGAGTGCTTCCCTTGCCAGACGGCCAGCAATGTGGTCGCGTGCGGCTGCATTGGCCACATCCAGCCCCACAATGCATGGCTCCCCGTCCTCCTCCTCATCCTCCTCCTCTTCTTCCTCCGAGGAGTGTGTGTGCTGAGCCACTTGTTCGTCCGGCAACACGAAGCCGCGCTGCTGTACGATGCTGTGCAGGGCACAGCAGACCACGATGATTCTGGACACCCTGGCTGGTGCATACTGCAGGGCTCCACCACATCTGTCCAGACATCGGAAGCACATTTTGAGCAAGCCGATGGTTTGCTCTATGATGCTTCAAGTGGAAATGTGGCTCACATTGCAGGGCTCCTCAGCCTCGTTTGTTGGCCTCCTCATCGGTGTCATAAGCCACTTTTTCAGGGGATAACCCTTTTTGCCAAGTAGCCATCCGCCAAGTTGGGTTGGCGGATGGAAGAGCTGAGGCACAGTAGACTGGCACAGGATGAAGGAGTCATGGCAACTGCCAGGGTACTTAGCGCAAACATGCATGATGATCTTCCTGTGGTCACACACCAGCTGGACGTTAAGGGAGTGGAATCCCTTGCGGCTGACAAATGCAGCTGGGTTGTGATAGAGGGAGAAGTGGATGTAATTGTGGGCCTTTGCAAAGAGGGAATCGATGAACTGCGTGATGCACATGTGTGTGGCCGACTGGGAGATGCCACTTACGGCTGCAGCTGATCCCTGGAAAGAGCCCGAAGCAAAGAAGCTGAGTGCAGTGGTGACTTTGGCAGCCACTAGTAAGGAGTGTCCACACGTTCTTCTGGGCTCCAGGTGTTGGTGCAGCATTGTGCAGATGTCAGTAACTACGTCTCTCGAAAGTCTCAGCCTCCTTTGGCACTGCTGCTCAGTCATGCTGAGGAAGCTGATCCTCTGCCTGTAAACCCTGTGTTGGGGGTATCTCCTGCGGTGAGGTGCAGCCCTACGCTGATGCCCTCCGCCCTGTGCAGCATCAGGTGGGTGAGCAGGAGGTTGGCGCTCTTAGTGCTGGTGCTGCTGTTGTGGCTGGTTGTGGTGCTGCCGCGGCTGCTCTTCCTCCGAATCTGACGACCAGGATGAGAAGATATAAATGGTTCCCATACCATTGCTATAGATTTCAGTTGAGGCAAGAAACTTGCAAGTGGCGTGAGATTATTCCAATCAGGTCAGACTGCAGATGGCTGTCAGCTTGAAAAGTCACAAGGTCAGTAGAGTTGCTAAATTTTATCCCAAATCTCCAACAACAAAGTTGTGGCATTTGAATGTCAGCCATGTTGCAGGAGCGCTTTTAAGCAGCTGCAGCAATTGACAACAAATCATGTCCTCGAGAAACCCGACTCATTGCAGCTGGCGTGTTTCTCGGAAGGTGGCAAACAGGAGCCAAAAGCACCAAAATCGGAATCGCAGATTAAAATAGGATTAGCAAGGCAGTTAACAGGCTGTTAACTGCCTTAACTGCCTGTCGCACCGTTTGCTGTCAGTCAGTTCGGGAGCGGCTGACCCGACACTTACAGAAATAGGGTGGGGGCAGGTTGGAGGGGGGTTCACAGGCAACCGGCATTTTTCCTGATTTCGCTGCTGACCCGCCTCCAAACCCGCCCTCTGAGGTCCATTAAAATCGAGCCCAAAGTATTTGTTTAATTTCTCTGCCATTTCCTTATTCCACATTATAATTTCTCCTGTCTCAGCCTGTAAGGGACCCACATTTACTTTCACTAATCTTTTCCTTTTTACATACCTATAGAAGCTTTTACAGTCTGTTTTTATGTCTCTCGCTAGTTTACTCTCATATTCTATTTTCCCTTTCTTTATCAATTTCTTGGTCCTCCTTTGCTAAACAGAAGATTGCATAAAGTGCAGAGGAATGGTTGCTGTAAAAGGGAATATCCATTACAAATTTCCGTTACACCATTTTTTAATAACTCTTCCTCCAAGTTTATAGGGAACTGCTAGGTCAGTTGAGAAAATAATGAATTTTTGGCTTCTGAGACTAAACAAAGGTTCAAGTTCGGCAGAGAAGACAGAAAACGGAATCACTCACTTCTCCAGAGAACAACAGCACATTTAAAAACATATGCTGCACCAAAGTTGAAATGGTATTGGTGATAAGTGCCAAACTTGATCATATTTTTATAGGAGCTGCTAGAATAAGAATAAGAACAGAGGTGTAAAAATCTTCAATGCTTCTTCTCTCCCCCCACCACCCAACAACACGTTCAGCTTTGAGTGATCACACCTGAGAGAGGGAATTTATACAGGAAGTTATTTCATTTATGTGAAACAAACTCCCCCCCCCCTCCTCCCCCCCCCCCCCCCCAGCAAGGGCTGAATGACTCGTGTCGTGGTGCAGTACCCACCAGTGCTAGGGGCTCTCTACATCCTCATCCACGTGGCCATTCTTCATGTGTGATTGGCACCTGGAAATGTGGAAACTTTTGGTGACACTCCTGATGGTTACAAGGAAGTTAACATTTTTCGCATTAGTAAAAAGCAAAAAAAGCTGCAGATGCTGACAATCTGAAACAAAAACCGAAAATGCTGGAAACACTCAGCAGGTCAGTTAGCATCTGCATCTGCTCTCTCTCCAGATGCTGACTGGCCTGTTGTCTGTTTCAAAAACTTTCTGTTTTTGTTTCATTTCACATATTAGCACTCATAGCTAATCCCATAGGCAAACTATCTATGTGATGTTAATTGACGATCATCTTTCTTTCTGAGAATTTGTTTTGGGATTTGAGGTTCAGAATAAAGGATTTTCTTAAGAGTTTAAATGATTGTATTTCGGAATTCAGTGAAAGCGTGTTTTGATTAAGACAGCTATCTTACTACAAGGCAAGCTAAGTAATAAATTATGCTGATAGGGTTAGATGAAGAGGGCTGGGAGAAGGCTCGAGTGAAGCATAAACACCAGCATAGACCTGTTGGGCAGAATGGCCTGTTTCCGTGCTGTACATTCTATGTAATCCTATGTAATAAAGTTTTGGAGCTGATACAAAGGGATAGCGTTCATGCTTTCTGCTGCTAGAGGTTAGGGTTAAAACCAGGAAAAGAACAATAGCAGCATCAGCAGTGACTTTTAGCTGCAAGATTTTTGTCCTGTCAAAATTGATGTTATTAACACTGCTGTTAGTTTATCTCTCACTACCAATTATTGCCAATTAAAGCCTTACTTAGAACTACTAACAACAAATTTTCAAATGATACCCCTGTTTTACAGCTCAGTTGGGTGTTATTTAATCTCAGCAGAGGTAAAGATGCTTCCAGTAAGTGTGGCTGCTCCGATTACTGCTGCCCTACATCTTAACAGTAATGGTTACTAATGAGCATGTGCTAATATCACTTGGTCTGTACAGACAGCATGATATTTCAATTAGTGACAACATTTATTGCGCGTTAATATGTGCCCTACTGTGGAGAATCCTGATGTATTATTGCCGACTAATATTACAGATTTTATGTGGAGAACAGTGTTGATATTCAGAGGCAGTTTTGTGTGCAAAGAGTTCTGAGCAAGATTACGGAAATGGGTCCCGCCAAGTGAACAGGTGAGGTAAAGTTAAGTGTAAAGAAGGAAGAAAAGAATGAACAATAACATCATCAATTTTCATTTATATAGTGTCTTTAACGTAGTAAATCCTCCCAAAGCGCTTCACAGGAGCATTATTAAACAAAATTTGACACCTAATTTGAACACTAACTTGATGAGTAACCACAGGACATATTATTTATTTAGTAAAGATAATTTCTGCTGTGGAAATCATCAGTCTGTACTAATGATTAATCCACTAGGTAAATACCTGAAATCAACAACTTCAATTTGATTCCCTGTATTGCACTTTTTTTGTAAAATGTCAGCAAGTTTCAAAACAGAGGAACCTGCCCTTTTCCTGAAAACAGTTATAAATGCAGGTCACAATACAGGTGTGCTTGGGTATGGGTAATTATGCAATTTACTGACTTTATGAAAAAGAAAAGCTATCTAAATGATTAACGTACTTGTAGATCCGAGCAAAGATGGAAGCTCAATCCCGTGAAGCTGCCGTAAACTTGAACCAAGCACATTAATAGGACAATGAAAATACACCGTGTACTGGAAACTGTCAGAGTTAAGGATCGGCTGTATTTGTGCAATATCTGGAGAAACAAATAAGAGAATTACAGAGAATTATTTCTATAGAGTGAATTTGTGATTGATTTTAACCCCCAGCGGGTTTTGGTTGGGGGGAATGCAAAATGCATACGCTGGCCTAAATTTGAGGCCTGGGATATTTGAACTCCTGGGCCTTATCTGCATGCCACTGATTAGCTGCCCTCCTGAAACGGGTGGAAGGTGGTCAGCGGGTGGGAGGTGAAGTCCAGGTGGTCAGAGGCCGCCGGCTGCCCGGCACCAAAGGCCAGCAAGGAAGCCGTAGGGAGTGGGTATGGGGAGGCTCTCACCGGAGGGAAATGGAAAAGTCCGGGCAAGGGGAGGCCATGACTTTACTTCAAGTTTCCACTTACCTCGGAGGGCTACTTCATCCTCTCGACAGCTGCTGACCTGCTTTCACCTGGCGGGCAAGTCACGACGGCCTCCCCGCTCAGGACAGGGTTAAAAGGCAATCAGAGTCCGATTGATTTAATAGGACCCTGATTTGCATAAATTCATGCACCTCAGCCGTGTAACAGCAGTGAGCTGTTAAAATAGCGGCCAGTGCGTTTACAGCGGGAACAGGGCGGTAAGACACAATGCTCCATTTTAAAGGCCCCCTCACCCGCCCTATTCCCACTGTACAGGGTGGGTTTTCTTTCAGTTTGGCTGAGAAAAGGCACCTTATAAAATGTCCACATAGAGTGCTGAAGTTTCGGAGCGTGAAATTAATTTGTCTCTTTCTGAAATCAGAATCTGGATGATATGAAAGCATCATGAAACTCTAACTGAAAGGTGCCCTTTCTAAGGAAGTCAGCGTGACTTAACTGCTCTATTTTGGGTTTCGCTAAACTCAAGATTTATCAGCTCTCCCAGGCCTTTACTACCACGATTTTCGATCCATATTTATTTCATCTGCTAAATGAAATCCAATTTAAAGCAATTAATATTAATGCACTTAGATCTTGCTGATGATGAATTAATAAAAGACTTGGCTTGACACCCGGCTGTTTGCTGGGTGCTTTTAATGATGCTTTTAGCTGCAAAAGGAAAGGGAAGCAGCAAGCTCTGTTCAAAGCCTGAAAATTGGAAACTATCATTCTTCGACCAACTGTTTTTAGGGATGATCAATTGCATCGATTTGGCAAAAAGAAACCACTTGCTGGAGCTTTACTCAAATTGCTACAATCTCAGTTTCAAAACTCCTCAAACATCAACACTGGCAAAATTAGCTTTTTGCTGTTCCAAACTCACTCCTTACTAGTGAACAAAATCCTTGAAGTAAATGGAATAACTGTCATAGGGAAAGTGGAGAAATGAGAAACAGTATGAGGTTGTGGGGGATTTACGGGATCCTAATATCAGTCTCTATGGATTACAGTTATGACTGGCTTAAATGAAATATTTCCAACTGCAGTTTTTAGGTGATGAAAAGGACATTGTTTCATTTGTTATCAAAGCCTTTGGCTAACACGAATTGACTTAATTTTTCAATAATGAATTTTAGTTCAGAGCATTTAACTATAATGAAAGGGAGAAACCAATCTAACAAAGAAATATTTTTTTTCATTCAGGTTATCTTAACGCTGCTGCAGGCAAAAAGTACAAATATTTTCTATCAAGATTGTCCGCAGTGGCTCTTTCCAAATGCCAGTATCAATCACAGATGACTGGATCAATAGCTGTGTTTTGGCCCCAATCTCCTGCGAGAGATGGCATGTCATCAGTGACAGACAAATATCACAGTTAAGCAAAATATCCAGCCAGGCCTAGTAACATTTTTATTGATTTTTGTTGTGCAAATAATGTCTTTTTTGGCTGAATGAATGGCTCAAAGGCAAACAGTCATTGTTTATGATTTCAAAATGCAATAAAGAGACTGGAAATACATTATGGCTGATGTCTCAAGGCACACAACATAATCATCCTTTGGTAGTGAAAAACTACACAGCTGCACCCATCACTGCATATTTATCCCTGCTTAAAGGCACCTGTAGGACTTGCAAATCTTAAACAAAATTACTCGAAACTGAAAACAAGAATGCCCTTTAACCCATAATTACCTCAGAGTCTGACAGGAAAAAATAAGACTTAATTCTCTAATAATACCAAGTCTTTGGGGATTTTTCATAAACTTCGTAGAAAGAAAATGTTACGCTGTCCTGTTACCCCAGTTCCATTGAGTCACATTAATTTTTACGTTTTAAATATGAAAATACTTTGCGATAGTACTGTATTTATTAATTAAATAAAATGGTGGCAATGTTTTCATTTTTTACAAATTATTTTCCTGCTACTTCTTTTCTTCACCTAAAGATGTTGGGGGGGGGGCAATGGGGCTCTGTAGCGCCCGTTTTTTAGGCGCTACACAGCCTCCTAATGCTCAAAAATGGCATTGGCAATGCGCGTGCACACTTCCAACAGGACATGCGTTGGACGCTATCTTGGTAAAGCAGTTTGCATGCGCGCACCTGACGACTGGCTGCTGCATGCAGAGCAGGCAGATTATGACGTCAATCAGTGTGCAATGCTGATTTGACGCCAGCGTTGCCATCTTCAAACATCACGCTCCAGCCTACCCCATCTTAACCACACACAGCTGAACACAATGTTAAGCGGCATTGAGGAACCCCCCCACCAGTGCTACTTAAAGGGATCATGATCTAATTACAGATTAGTTGCTGGATTATTTCTTCTGGCTGTTGGTGCAATTGCATGCATTTTTGGAGCTTACCTAAAGCTTCAATAGTCTACAGGGCTGGTGCTGAAGTACTTTTTGTTCATTTAAAAGCTTGTGCTGAAACAAGTTGCTTTCAGACATGGGAATTCCTCTTGAAATTGAGCATGATTGAGAGAATGGGCAGAGGCCACACAAAGCAGGACAAGCTGCTAGAATAAGGAGGAGAAGGAGGGGGAGAAGGTCTCTAAGCAGGAGACTGTATCCACGCAGTGTCTTTAGGGAGCAATTTTCTTACCTTAACTTCAGACCAATGCTTGAGATGTCTTCGCTTCACTAAAGAGGTCACGAGAGAAATCTGCCAATTGCTGCAGCCACAACTGCAACCTTAAAGTAGGGCAAGGCCAGCAATGCCTGTGACTGTCAAGGTGACCGTGGCTCTTAACTTTTAAGCATCTGTCTCCTTCCAGCCTGCTGCTGGAGATATAAGCAACATCTTGCAATTTACAGTATACTGCTATATAAGGGAGGTCACTAAGGCTCTCCATACATAGACAGACAGCTTCATCTCATTCCCTCTTGCCAGAGACAAGCAGGCAGAGCAAGCATAAGTGTTTGCTCAGATTGCAGGCTTCCCCATAGTGCAGGATACCATTGACTGCATAGACATTGCCCTGCGTGCGCCTCATGTGAACTCTGCCATTTTCCTGAACCGAAAGGGATTCCACTCCCTCAATGCGCAGCTGGTGTGAAACCAAAGGCAGTGCATCATGCAGGTGAATGGCTGTTATTCTGGCAGTAGTCACGGTTCCTTCATTCTGTGGCAGTCCTCTGTACCACTTGTATTTGAACCACCTGGTAAGTCAAAGGCTGGCTACTGGGCAACAAGTCATGACATGGCTCATGACTCCGGTCTGAAACCCACGCACAAGTGCACAGCAGGCCTACAATGAGAGCCATGGTGCCACAAGTAATATTATAGAGCACACCATTGGCATCCTCAAGCAATGCTGCCACTGCCTGGACTGCTCTGGAGGAGCCCTGCAGCACTCAGCTGAGCGGGTATCAAGATTTGTGGTAGTATGCTGCACAACCTGGCCATTATGAGGGATTGGCCCTTGCCACCACCTATCAGGCAAGAATCTGAGGAGCAGGAGCATGAGGAAGAGGAGAAGGAGGAGGTGAAGAAGGTTTGATGTGCAACAGGAAGTGGAGAAATAGGAAGAGAGAGGGAGGCTACAACGTGGACAGCCCCTTTCTGCTCACACTCTACGTGATGAAATACCAGTAACCTCAACCACACCACCCCATTCATCAATAGTCCCACGCTCCTTATCTTTCCTCTATCACTGACCAGCATATCGTCCTCTTTCCGACGACACAAAAATAAAAACCATATTCTAATCCAAATTTATAAATTCAATCATTACATAATGCAAACAAAAATAAACTAATCACCCTTGTACATTCCCTTTGTGTCTATCTTATATGCACCTTTGCCAATCCCACTGCTCCTATGAGGTACTTCCCCAGTGGCTACACAAGGGCCAGTGGAAGGCTGCTGACTTTCAGTGGAGAGGACTGCAGATGGCCTTGGAGGGCAACCTTGAGTATCTCTGGGCTGAGAAGTTCCGGCTGCAGACTGTACTCTCTCAGTCTGTGTTGGCTGGCTGAAAAGCAACAGCATGGGCACTGGCAGAGTGGCAGGGGAGGGAGCTCGAATGCTGTCCTCCGGAGAGAGGACAGCAGGTTCATACTCCATGCAGGCATTGCCACTCTCCTACTGATCTGTTGGAGAACAGATTGATGGACTGCTGTGCGGCCCTAGAAGCCCCTTTTATCAGTGGTATCCCGACCCATGATGGCAACAGTCTGAACTTCCACTGCAGCACTCAGACCTTTGATGGAAGCTGCTTTTGTTGCAATGGAAGCTGTGACATCGGGCATCAGACACTGCATCATGGTGGGTTCCACAGGCGTGCTGAAGGAGGTGACTACCTGTCCCATGTTGGAAATAATGTGCTCTAAGCTCTGCACAAAGCCCTGTGCCAAGTTGGTGCTGGACTCCTCCATGCTTCTTGACATTGACCACAGGCTTTCTGGCAGGCTTTCCAGTGCACCAAGCATTTGGGTGTGTACACCCATCGGTCTTCTTCTGTATCCTGATCCATCAACGTCCTCATCTCAGTCCTCTGCAGTATAACTAGTGAGCGACCTTGCCCCCTGGCGAGCTGGCACCTGCGCTATCCTTTACTCCCGCCCTGACTCCTACGCACTTGTGCTGACCATGTGAAGATCCCTCCTCTATCCTAGCCTCTAAAATACGCGCAGTGTCAGTCTCTGAGCTGGTGGCTGCGACTGTCAGATCGAGAGACAGTGTCTGTTCATCTTCACTTTCTTCTTCCTCTTCCTCCACTGACTGGGCAGGTTCTAGTTCTTGGGTATCTGAAATGAAAATGGGACAAGGGTTTGTTTGTGGTGAGGGTAGAGGAGAATGTGAGAAGTGCCTGCTTACAACATCAGCAGCTTGTGAGTCAGAAGAGATTGAAGGATGAGGAAGAAGTGAGATGAGAGAAGGAGGATTAGGTATGAAGATACCCTCATCAATGATTGCTTCGGCCCCACCAGTGGCCACAACCTCAGTGATGCCCCTTCACATGATGGCCAGCACGGTCTCCTCCATGGCTGTTAAAACATGCAGGTGCGCTTGTCCTCCTCTAGTTTGTTGCTGCTGCCTGCTGCTATGTGCCACCTTCTCCTGCAAGAAAGAGGGAAGTGTGTCACTGCGTGTCCTGCAATATGTTCAGGTGATGTGGCTGTCATGGGTGAATAGCTGCCAGTGTGTGCGAGCTGTGAGTGCTAGGCTTGCAACAGTGCTAAGTGTATCAGGGTGACGTGAAGTATATGAATGGGAGGATTAATCCTGATTGATAGAGAATGCTGGTAAGTGAGTGATGAGGATGTAGTGAATTGAGCAGTGGATGAGGCTAGTGGTACAGTTGGTAGGATATGCCATTTGAAGATGAACTCACTCACCTTGACAACTCGTATGAGATCATTAAAGTTCTTCCTGCACAGCATCCAGGTTCTAGGAGCAACGCTCCTGGCATGGACCTCCACCGCTACTTCTTCCCACTGCCTCCTGAGCATGTGTCTGGAAGGCCTCCTACTCCCCTGTGGACACAGAGCATCGCTCCTCCTTTCCACCTCTTCCATTAAGGCCTCCAGTGCATTATCGGAAAACCTTGGTGCACGCTCTCTCGCATGTTCAGCCATTCATCAATCTTTCACAGCAGATTCAGTTCACAAAGGATTCCTACCACTTCTTACAGCCACAATGCACCTCCCCTTTAAGAGGTGCTGTCTGCCTTTAAGTAGCACTAGCCATCGCCGATATTGGTCCCCCTGCTGATGCGTGCAGTCAATGAAAAGCACGGGTAGCGCTGGCTGCATGCAGCAATATTGTAAAACAGCAGGCAGCACAAATTTACCATCGGCATGCAACGCAATGAATGGGCATGTGTTAATTGCGCACCGCAATCCCCGTGCCCACTTTTGGGTTGTATCCAATTTAACCTCAGTTGGCACCTTGGTGGACGATGAATCCATGGCTACATCCTGTATCTCACCCAAATGGCTATTATTTGTGTGAGACTTGAAAGTGTCAGTAGGGCATTTGATCTTAGAGGAATCGCATAAATTCAAACTTGTCCTCACCTGAGACACACACACATTTCTAGCAAAGGTCGCTGGAGAGTGAGCAGGATTGGGATCCTGAACAACCTTCCCCTCCTTAACCCTGGGTGGTGAGGCTACTTTTGCTGAGATCAGCTAACAAAGTCCAGGGATATAATTGGGAAAAGCCAAGTAGTTTCGAGTCAGAGTCGGTGCATGTAATGCATAACCGCTTTATGACCCCAGTGCATCAAGAAAGCCACAGGAGGCAGTGCCAATCTTGTCCTGGTATTTGGACCCAGAAAACCCCACTGGGGGACAGTGACCACTGAATGATCAAGTTCAACATGAACCAGAATGCAGAAATACCAAAGGCCAGGTGCCAGGTATTTAACTTTAAAAGTGCTGAGTTCAAAGAAATGAGGGAACAACTTAAGCAAATTGACTGGGGTTGGTGGTTCAAAAAAACTTCAGTTCAGGGAAAGTGGATCACCTTTAAAAACATACCATGATTAACAAGGGCAGACTAAAGAGGCATGACCCTAAAAAAGCTCCAAAGAATGTTGTTTTTGTTTTTCACAAACTTTTAATCCCTCAGCACAATTTTCTAAACATTATTTTCAATAATCTTTATAAAGATTCCTTTTGTCCTCCATGTACCACGCTTTCTTTTCAATTTTATATTCAGGGATTAATATGTTTGCATCATGTTCATTAGCGGGGAATTGCCAGCAGGAAATGTTTGTCAGTAATTATTGACAGATAACATTCTTGACATGTCTTGGCATTCCAATCAAACAGCACATTGCACAATAAGACATCAACTGTTTTTTATTTTGTCGTTTTTCCATTTGCTTTCTGTTGTGATCATTACTATTTATACAACTGGGGCTGAGATCAATTTAAGGAACTGATAAAACTGATTTTGTCACACGCCAAATTGACAATGAACGTAACACTTGGTTTGGCATTGCAATATAAACTATTTCTCCCTCTCTGATTATTGCTGCAGATCTGCCATTTTAAGGCGCTTTACTGGGTATTTTGAAACTTATAGATTTTAAGTTTCAACGCTGAGTGGAAAACTGCCGGTAGCCAACCGGCCACTTGTTATATACCCAGCCTGATTTTGGCCAGGGTATACAACAGGCGGCCGATCTGTTAGCGCCGATTTTGCCGCCTGGTGGTGAAAGTCAAAATCCACCCTATAGCCTGTTGCAAGGAACTGAGGGGCCTAAAGCTGTGGGTTTTTTGCATACAATTACTAATGGCAAACTTGGCAACATATTCAAATGTTTTGCCTTTTCATTGAGTCGTGGAGCTGAATATTAACCTAAGTTCTGATACTGACTCAGAAAAAAATGTATATTTGGGTCCAAAGTAGTCTAATATATAGTCCTAATATGGAGATTTGCAGTCAGCTGTAGCCAGATTTAAAAACAAAAATGTTAAAACTCATGTGGTACAGCAGAAAGAATTAAAGCACACCATGTGCCAGGAACAATTAGCCACTAAAATTAAAGAAGCATGCTTCAGAGCATCTGCTTGGTTTAATTTTGGCCTAAGGCTTTTAGGTATGATTGGAATACTGACCTAAAGCATTTGCCAGCTGTAGGACAATTTTCAGCAATTTTCTAACTCCCGATTTTTTTAGAAAAAGTAGTTACTCACCCAGCACAGTTATGCAAGTAAATAAATCTGTGTTCCTCAAAAGGTACAGTTACAAACTGCCACTGCACTGTGTTACTTAATAAATAGAAATATAGGCCCAGAAATTGATCTCGCTCTGTTCCCGCGGGGGTAAGGCTTTCCCGCGATCTCTCACCTCGCTTGTGCTTTTTCAGATCCAGCTCGCACGAACTTCATGTTCTAGAGATCAGCTGGGCAGTGCTTGCGTATCCCAGCGGCGTAGTGAATTCGTGCGAGCTGTGGGATCACGTGACTCAGTTAGAGCCAATGGCAGCACACCATCTTCCATTCATAAGTTTCACAGCATGGCTGTGAAATCTATGAATCTTACACCCCCCCAAAATAACAGCTAAACCTCAATTAAATTTAAAAAAAAAACCATCACATTAATAAAATAAGTATAGTTAATTAAATTAACCATTTAAAATAAAAAATTAAATTTTTGAAAAAATTTAAAATCTTTTAAAAAGTTATACAAATAAACTTACCTGTCTTTAAAGTCTATAAAAAAGATATACCTGTAAAACAAAATTCAAAAAAATACTTAATTCACTACTTACCTTCTTAAAAGCGGGTCTTACTCCTCCTTTTTACATTTCCAAAATCTTCAGTACTTACCTGCGCGTCCAAAGCATGAAGTGCACAGCGTGCGCGCAGCCTGTAGCGCGCACGCGATGCACCGAGGACCCGCCCCCTTTTCAGAAGAGCAATTGCCGGTTTTCAGCGCATGCGCAGGGCATGCAGAAAACCGGCAATTGGAGTGGGAATACGCGAGAGTACGCAGTGCGTACTCTCGCGTCCCGGGATCAATTTTCGGCCCATAATAGATGAGGATCAGAGGCATACAGGATGTACAATATATGACAATACACATCACCACAGGAACTGTAGCAGTTCAAAGACAAGGCCCACTATTACCTTCTATAGGCAACTAGGGATGGGCAATAAATGTGGCCTTGGCAGAATCGCCTACACCCCAAAAACAAAAAATACAAATATTAGAGTTATGCACAATAGAAAGAACTTGCATTTATATAACAGTCGTGTGACATTTCAAAATGTTTCAATTCGAGTGTCAGCCGTAGCTCAGTTGATAGCAGTCTCCACCTCTGAGTCAGAAGGTTGTGGGTTCAAATCCTACGCCAGAGACTTGAGCACATAAATCCACGCTGATACGATAGCAAAATACTGCGGATGCTGGAAATCCGAAATAACAACAGAAAACGCTAGAAAAACTCAGCAGGCCAGGCAGCATCCGTGGAGAGAGAAACAGAGTTAACGTTTCAGGTCGAAGACCTTTCATCAGAACTGGAAAAAAGCAGGAAATGAAATAGATTTAAAGCAAGTATAATGCTGGGAAAAGGGGGAGGGGATGAAAGAACAAAAGGGAAGGTCAATGGTAGGGTAGAAAGCAGGAGAGATTAAGAGACATTGAGAAACATTAAGAGATATTCAAGTCAAGAGGAGGTGGTAATGTGACAGGATGAGGCTAGATGAAGTGTGAAATGCGCTGGCAGAATGAAGGACAGCTGCCAGCTTCTGGGAGGGAAGAAAAAAAGGCCAAACAAAAGGGTGGATGAAAAAATAAAATAAAAAATATATATATATGTGATAGGGGCCAGGGTTATGATCTGAAATTGTTGAACTCTATGTTGAGTCCAGGGGCTGTAGAGTGCCTAAACGAAAGATGAGGTGCTGTCCCTCTACGCTGATACTCCAGTGCAGTTCTGAGGGAGCGCTGCTCTGTCAGAGGTGCCGTCTTTCGGATGAGACATTAAACCGAGGCCCCGTCAGCTCTCTCAGGTGGACATAAAAGATCCCGTGGCACTATTTCAAAGAAGAGCAGGGGAGTTATTCCCTGTATCCTGGCCAATATTTATCCCTCAATCAACATAACAAAAACAGATTATCCGGTCATTATCACATTGCTGTTTGTGGGAGTTTGTTGTTTGAAATTGGCTGCCACGTTTCCTACATTACAATAGTGACTGCACTTCAAAAGTACTTCATTGGCTGTAAAGTGCTTTGGGAGGTCCTGAGCTTGTGAAAGGCGCTATATAAATGCAAGTATTTCTTTCTTTTTATGCTACTTTTGATGTGCAGTCACTGTTGTTAGGTAGGCAATAAGTAAAAAATAGAATTATATTTAAAGACTATGTAAGACAATTTTTCCTCATTTGAGTTTGTGCATTAAATAATCACCTATGAGGAGCACATAGAGAAAACTGGGCATCTAATGGACAGAAAATCGTGTTGGTTCTATTAAGGACATCTGATTCACCCTGCCCGATACTCCTCTATAAACTCCACCCAGACAATTAACACCCAAGTTCAAAAGAGGGAATCTTCCCTTTCTTTGTCATGACAAATTTCCTTTGGGGGAAAAATGATCATTGATTTGTGGAAATTTTCAGCCAATTAAAAAATACTTATTTCACTATCTCTGAGTACATTTCTCAGAAAATTCTTCCCAAAATCTTTCAGCAGCCATGTTGGTTTCTACCATCCCTATGATATAACCCTACAAATAAAATCTATACATGTTATAAGCAACTGAAAAACTAAGCAATTTACAAAAATGGCACTAATCTTACCCACTCATTTAACTCTTGTATGTTTTGATTACTGTTTCCTCATGTACCTCAATCTTCATTTGTCATCTGTTGCTGCAGGCTCCATTCTTCATGTTGGCTTTGTCATCTGGTCTTTTCCAGGCTTCCTTTACTGCCTGCAGTTTTCCCTCAATCTCCTACTTTGTCTGCGCAAGCATTATTCCCGAGGCCTCTCTGCAACATGCACACCATCCTTGCCGCACTCCCGCAGCTGTTTCTACCTTCATTCCAGATTTTTTTTTCCTAAACCAATCTTTGCTGTTTTCCGGCAAGGAAAAGAATGAGGCAGTTCATTCTCAGGAGTGATGGTGCGAGTTTGGCTCCTCCACAAACTTGCGGCCAGCTTTGAGAGCACAGAAGCTTCAGCGCTGGAGGTTCCTCTCAGAACAGAAACCAGCCAGGGGCACGTGACACCCTCCAGGTACCAGAGCTGAGGGTCGACTGATTGTCATCACTTTTCCACAACTACCGCTTCAGCAACCTGTTGGTTTGTAATAATTTGTTTTGCGAGAGCTTAAGGTTATTGGTTCACTTATGTGAAGTAGGAAGGAGAAATGTCCCATCTTCCTATTTGCCATCGAGAAATTGTAGGAGCTGCTGACAATGATAGCTAAGAAAGAGCAAATACATTCACTTTACATGTCTACTGTTTTAGATCTGGAACCATTACCCCATTAAGAAAAACAGTTCAAACCTCTCACTCTCCCCGCCCTACAACTAATAAAAACAGTTTGCTTTGTGAGGGCTCCAATTTCATCAGGTCACGTAACTGTGCTGATAGGCATTGGCCTTGCGGGAGGTGCACATCTGCATCTCATTCCAAGCTGTATCAGGCTACTGTTATTATAAGGTAGTGTATCCTCTGATTCGACGTGTGCACAAAATGGCAGCTGAATTTTTCTATATCAGGGAGCCTTGCCCGCCAGCAGCACAAATTGGAAATCGGATGGGTGCCAGCCACGATTTTCTGACCCTTCATTTTAACGGTCGGAAAATCGTGAGTGTTGTGCCTACCCATCACAATTTCTGGTTTATACTGCCAACTTGGACTCGGAAAATGATCTCTTCTATGTACATAGCGCGGCCCTGTTGTATCTCTGCGCAAAACACAAATCGCTTTCCTGATCAATTCCTTTAGAAATTCCAATCTAGCAATAATAAGCTTTATTGATTTAGTTGCAACAGATTTGTGTATCATATCACTTAATAGAAGCAAGGACAATATATAACTGCAATTCTAAAGTGCTGATGTACAGTTCTTAAATCTTATCATTGCACCTTCAGGGAAATATAACATTTCCACACACATGACTTTAAATATTAAAAAAAACTTGTAAAACAAGAAGAGGACATTCAGCCCATCAAGTTGTCTGTTGCCATCTTTTACGTCCTTGACCTGTTTCTGTGCTGTAAATTCCATGTAAGTCTTCACCCAAGTTAACAAATGCCCTTGATTTAAGCTTCCTCCCATGTAAATTTTCATGCTGATGTAATCTGTTGAGCTTCATTTTAAAACAAAAACGATAGACTCTGGAATTCCCTACCTAAACCTCTCCACCTCTCTACCTCTCTCATCGTCATGTCGCTCCTTAAAACCTACCGCTTTGACCAAGCATTTGGTGACCTGTCCTAATTTCTCCTTATGTGGCTCGGTCAAATTTTGTCTGATAACACTCCTGTGAAGAGCCTTGGAACATTTTACTATGTTAAAAGTGCTATATAAATGCAGGTTGTTGTTGAAATCTCGACATTCACTGCACGAAGCAGCAGTTTGTTTCCCAAAATTATAACCCCAGTTCCTTCAACCTGTCTTTATATCAAATTTGCATAAGTTCAGGAATCCACATTGTAACTTTCATCTGCACTGTTTCTAACACATCAATGCCCTTTGTAGTTATGCAGGACAAAAGTCAATGAATACTCTAAGTGTGATTTCACTGAATAATTATACTGCCATGTAATCTATGATAATACCCTTGGATTTATGTGCTTTTATCTGGAAATGAATCCTAACATTTTGTTTGTTTTGTTAGTAACCACAGAGACATTTTAAAGAGTCCAATTCTTTTCTACATTCAGTAATATATGACCAGGTAGCACTTAATTAAATATTTTTCTACCTATATGCATTCATCAACAATTACGTGCATTTCATTTGCCTAGGTGCTCAGTCTCTTCAAGTCCCTTCTAATAGTATTATTTCCATACAATTTTGATTTATGCACAAATTTGTGTTATTAGGAAATTTAGAAAATCAGCTTTTAATACACTGGGGCCAATTTTAGCTTGCCAAAATCAGCATTAATATGGCGGTTATGGCCTCAAAATGGTGTTGGCACAATTACCACCCCATTAATGCCAATGCTGCCCACTGCCATTTTCACAAGGACCTATCACTGGGTGGTCAGAATGCCTGCCTGTTTCAGGCCCCTTTTAATATGCAAATCGGGATCCTATGTATGTTGCCATTTTAAAACAGAACTGATCAGAGCGTGTACCATGCACTCTCTGACCAGTTTGACTGGCGATACAGCAGATGAGGCCTTGAAAAGGTCAGGTTTTTAATTATTTTTATGGGGACATGAGGAACAGGAGTGCTCTTCCAGGCCCTACAAAAATAATCTGGACCACTGCCACCCTAGACTCTCCCCCTCTCCACCTTTTCTACCTTCCTCCTAGAACTTATCTTGTTGCCCTGAGGCCGCCCAACACTCCAGTGCAAGTTCTGAGGGAGTGTTGCACTGTCGGAGGTGCCGTCTTTTGGATGAAACATTAAACAGAGTCCCTGTCGGCTCCCTCAGGTGGACATAAAAGATCCCATGACACTACTTCGAAGAAGAGCAGGGGAGTTATCGCCGGTGTCCTGGCCAATTTTTATCCCTCAATCAACATAACAAAAACAGATTATCTAGTCATTATCACATTGCTGTTTGTGGGAGCTTGCTGTGTGCAAATTGGCTGCCACGTTTCCCACATCACAACAGTGACTACACTTAAAAAAAAGCACTTCATTGGCTGTAAAGTGTTTTGGGACATCCGGTGGTCATGAAAGGTGCTATATAAATGCAAGTCTTTCTTTCTTTAAAATACAATCAACCCTGTTTAATTTCACAGTATACTTCCATAACTTATTTAACCCTGTTATGCAACATATTCTAATACTTGTAGGCCGTTCAAAAACATTATCATGAATGCCTCCAGAAAATGTGAATTTCTGGACACTGCATGACAGTGAAAGTATCTCAGCAACAAGATTCTACAACACATAAACAACAAGGCAATAGTAGCTGTTAACAAAATATGGTGTACATAAGGCAGTGAACAGGAAACAGTCATTATTTCAGTCAATATACAACAGGAGACAGCCACTAACAAAGGATACTGTCCATTATTGGAGGCAGTGCAGCACAATGAGTATGCAATTTTACAGCATTTTCTATTTACAGATAAAAATTTGCTTTTGGTAGTCTTTGCCATTAAACCACTTATTCTAATATCATTGAGGAGGTGACCACATTGTGGTCATTTATGTAATTAATTTCTTAAACACATTTTAAACCATTGCACACAATTTGTAAATCATGGATAACTTTCATAAACATAAACATTAAAAAAAATAGGAGCAGGAGTAGGCCATACGGCTCCTTGAGCTGGCTCCGCCATTAAATAAGATCATGGCTAATCTTTGACCTCAAATCCACTTTCCTGCCCTATCTCCATATCCCTTGATTCCCCTAGAGTCCAAAAATCTATCTATCTCAGTCTTAAATATACTCAAAGACTCAGCATCCACAGCCCTTTGGGGTAGAAAATTTCAAAGATTCACAACCCTCTGAGTGAAGAAATGCCTCCTCATCTCGGTGTTAAATGGCTGACCCCTTATCCTGAGACTTTGCCCCTAGTTCTAGATTCTCCAGCCAGGGGAAACAACCTCTCAGCATCTACCCTGTCAATCCCTCTCAGAATCTTATATGTTTCAATGAGATCGCCTCTCATACTTCTAAACTCCAGAAAGTATAGGCCCATTCTACTCAATCTCTCCTCATAGGACAACCCTCTCATCCCACTTCAAAGGTACGAAAATAAAAGAAAAACTCTGAGTACAGTTCAAAATATTTTTCACCAATAAATAATTTTACAGCACTTAAGTATTGCTTACATTTCCCTTAATAAACACATTTACACCAGCTAATATTAGTTTAAATACCAATGTGTTTGAAAAATAGTTTTTAAATCATAGTGTCTGGTGGAATGGCCACCAAGTAAAATATAATGCGCTGCTTTTTCTTCCTCTTAAGGATTAGATCAGTAATTCAAACACTTTACACTAATACACTAAAACCCACGAATATTCAGTCACATCTCCCTGGTGTCCGGTCACCCATGAGAATATATTATAACAATCTTATACTCTTGCTAAAATAAATCCTCTTTTTGCAGCTTCTTCTACAAATGATAACTATGAAACTGTAATCGATTCCAGTAATTTAGACAGCATCCAAATAATATCTGATTAAACTCTTGTACATTTAGAGTATCAAGCTCAAAATAACCTGGCAAACTTGAATTTCACGGTTGCATAGCACTGATGATATAAATGCACTGCATTTCTTTCTCATTCCTGTTTCCATTTCCAAAGAGAAAATGAAACAACCGGAATCCATATGTAAACCTTAAAACACAAAAAGGGTGCTTCAAACTTTAATGTCATAATGGCACATTCTTTTCTTTCATCCAATGAAAATTGCAAAAAGATAACCATATAATTAATACAATGGATATTAGTGAATTAATTATCTACAGCACATTCCAATAGTACAATTTTCAGATGATTGCATCATTCCAACAACAACATTTGAAAGTCAAATTCATTTTATAGGTATGTATGAGGTATATTGTTTCCTCGCAATCCACTGTTGATTATCACTTGCTAACCTTGGAGTGATTCAGTCACAATCATTATTCTTCATAGATACATAGATACATAGAAGATAGGAGCAGGAGTAGGCCATCCGGCCCTTCGAGCCTGCTCCGCCATTTAATGAGATCATGGCTGATCCTTCAATTCAGTATCCCGTCCCCGCCTTCTCTCCGTAACCCTTAACCCCTTTTGCCTGTAGAAATATATCTAATTCCCTCTTAAATATATTTAATGAGCTGGCGTACACTGCCCTCTGTGGCAATGAGTTCCACAGGTTCACCACTCTCTGAGTGAAGAAATTCCCCCTCATTTCTGTCCTAAATGGTTTAGCCCTTATCCTTAAATTATGTCCTCTAGTTCTGTTCTCACCCGCCAAGGGAAACATTCCTTCTGCATCTAATCTGTCTAGACCTGTCAGAATTTTATACACTTCTATGAGGTCCCCTCTCAATCTTCTAAACTCCAGTGTGTACATCCCTAAACTACATAGTCTCTCCTCATAGGTCAATCCCGCCATTCCTGGTATCAGCCTGGTGAATCGCCGCTGCACCCCCTCCATGGCAAGAACATCTTTCCTCAGATGAGGCGACCAAAACTGTACACAGTACTCGAGGTGTGGTCTCACCAGTGCCCTGTACAGCTGCAGCAAGGTATCCCTGTTCCTGTATTCCAACCCTTTTGCTATGAAGGCCAGCATACCGTTTGCCTTCTTGACCGCCTGTTGCACCTGCATGCTCGCCTTCAGTGACTGGTGTACAAGAACACCCAGGTCTCTCTGTACTTCCCCCTCTCCCAATTTATTGCCATTTAAATAATAATTTGCCCTCCCGTTCCTGCACCCAAGGTGGATAACTTCGCACTTGTCCACATTATAGTGCATCTGCCATTTATCCGCCCAATCACCCAGTCTGTCCAAATCGCTCTGGAGCTTCCTGGTCTCCTCCTCTGAGCCCACCCCCCCTCCTAGTTTAGTGTCGTCTGCAAATTTGGAAATGCTGCATTCGACTCCCTGATCCAGGTCATTAATATAAATTGTGAACAGCTGGGGACCCAGGACAGATCCCTGTGGTACCCCACTTGTTACTGCCTGCCATTCAGAAAATGAGCCGTTTATTCCAACTCTCTGTTTTCTATCTGACAGCCAGTTCTCTATCCACGTCAATACTTTCCCCTTTATCCCATGAGCTTCAATTTTCCATGCTAATCTTTTATGTGGGACCTTATCGAAGGCCTTTTGGAAGTCCAGGTACACCACATCTACTGGCTCTCCCCCATCTATTTTACCAGTTACTCCCTCAAAAAATTCCAATAGATTAGTCAAGCACGATTTACCCTTTGTAAATCCATGTTGACTCTGTCCTATCCTGTCCCCATTTGCTAAGTGCTCGGCTATTTCATCCTTAATGATGGACTCCAGCATTTTGCCCACAACTGATGTAAGGCTTACAGGTCTGTAATTACCTGCTTTTTCCCTACCCCCCTTTTTGAATAGTGGGGTAACGTTAGCTACCCTCCAATCCATGGGCACTGTTCCCGAGTCTAATGAATTCTGAAAAATCATGCTTAGTGCATCCGCTATCTCTAGGGCCACCTCCTTCAGTACCCTAGGATGCATGTTATCAGGCCCTGGGGATTTGTCCGCCTTCAATCCCTTTAGCTTCCTTAACACCATATC
Source organism: Squalus acanthias (assembly GCA_030390025.1). Taxonomy (NCBI): domain Eukaryota; kingdom Metazoa; phylum Chordata; class Chondrichthyes; order Squaliformes; family Squalidae; genus Squalus; species Squalus acanthias. The sequence continues at coordinate 58,940,635 of CM059428.1, read as the reverse complement.
CTTAGAGATATTGATTTGCGTCAGTTCCTCCTTTGCCAATGTCCCTATTTTTCCCGATATCCCAGGGAGGTTTTTTGTGTCTTCCTTCGTAAAGACTGACCCAAAGTATGCATTTAGTTGGTCTGCCATTTCCTTATTTCCCATTATATATTCCCCCGTATCTGACTGCAATGGACCAACTTTGGTTTTCACCAGTCTTTTCCTCTTGATATACTTATAAAAGCTTTTGGAGTTAGTTTTTATATTTTCCGCCAGCTTGCTTTCGTAAGCTATTTTGCCCTTCTTGATTAAGCCCTTTGCCCTCCTTTGCTCTATCTTAAACTGTTCCCAATCTTCCGCTCTGGCGCGTTTTTTGGCTATTTTATACGCCCTATCTTTGGATTTTATGCTGTCTCTAATTTCCCCTGTTATCCACGGTTGAGTCACCTTTTTAGATTTCCTTTTATGCCAGATTGGTATAAACAATTTTTGCAATTTTGTCATTCTATCTTTAAATGCTTGCCATTGTTTATCTACCTCCAGTCCTCCCAGGAACGTTGTCCAATCAGACCTACTCAGTTCCCGTCTAATGGCATCATAATTCCCCTTGTTTAAATTCAGGACCTGAGTCTCTGAGTCAATTTCTTCGCTCTCCATTTCGAGTGAGAAATCGATCATGTTATGATCGCTCTGACCCAAGGGTCCCCGTACAACAAGATTACTAATTAGTCCCTTCTCATTGCACAGTACCCAGTCCAATATAGCCTGTTCCCGAGTTGGTTCCTCGACATATTGATCCAGATAACCATCCCTTAAACACTCAAGGAATTCCTCCTCCTCATTATTTTTACTGATTAGGCTAGTCCAATCTATATGTAAGTTAAAGTCACCTATGATGACAGCTGTGCTCTTATTGCACGCTTCTCTAATTTCCCTCGTGATGCCCTCCCCAACCTCTATTTTACTATTTGGAGGCCTATATACCACTCCTATTAATGTTTTTCGCCCCTCGCTATTTCTTAGCTCCACCCATATAGATTCTGTATTAACTGAGTTAATATCCTTCCTTTCAATTGCATTTATCCCCTCTTTTACCAGCAATGCTACCCCTCCTCCCTTTCTTTTTTGTCGATCCTTCCTAAATACTGAATACCCCTGTATGTTAAGCTCCCAGCCCTGCTCACCCTGCAACCATGTTTCCGTAATCCCAATTAGATCATAATTATTAACCTCTATTTCCACAGCTAATTCATCTACCTTGTTCCTGATGCTTCTCGCATTAAGGTATAAAACCCTCAGGCTTTTTTTATGCTCACATTTTTTATGAATTAGTTTGGCCCTTTGTTTTTTGTTCCTCTCCTTTTTACCATTTATTTCTGTCTGCCTTTCACTTTCCTCTATTTCACTACATGGGTTTCTAGCCCCCTGCCATACTAGTTTAAATGCTCCCGAACTGCTTTATCAAAATTTACCCCGAGAACCTCAGTTCCATCTTTGCACAGGTGTAGACCGTCCCTTTTGTATAGGTCACACCTACCACAAAACTGGTCCCAATGCCTCAAAAATTTAAAACCCTCCCTCTTACACCACTGCTCAAGCCACGTATTTAGCCTAGCTATCCTGTTCTCTGTACTCTTACTAGCACGTGGCACTGGTAGTAATCCAGAGATTACTACCTTCGAGGTCCTACTTTTTAGCTTGGCTCCTAACTCCCTAAATTCTACTTGTAGGACCTCTTCCCTTTTTTTAGCTACGTCGTTGGTTAATGCATAATCAATAATCAATGATAATAAATGCTGGCAAAAAAAAATTAGACTCTAACCACGCCCACGGATTTCACTGTATATTTTATATATAATGAAATAATGATGGATATCTAGGAGTAATTTTGAGTTGTAATCTCATCTCGGCATTCAGATAACAGTTAGAAAATGCTCAAGGTTTACTCTTGCAGTTTATGGCATCATCTGAAGCCTGCGATGAGATTAATGCTGTGTAATCACTCCAGAATATCTATTTTTCTCCACATAATTTAATTCCTCACATCAACCTTCTCCTTTTAATATCAACTTCCTTCTCTATTAAGGTTATGCTATAACATAAAAGATGCGATTAACTACATCCCCTTGAGACAGCTGCCATTTATTTTTCGGTGAAGCTGAGAAGAGTTTTGATGAGGTTAGTATCTTTTTGAACTATTTAACCAAATTATACTGTGCTTGAGAGCCCTGAAATTGTGCGGCTTTGCTGGCAGTGCATGGACTTGCCATGACTGAATGCAGTTCGGGATCTGAGGCATGCACCTGAGTCGCTGAGTGCCCCATTTCATGGCAGGCAAAAAGGTGGGCAAAAGGGAGGCTATAATAATGAGGAACCACGTTGGAATTAAAGTCGTTTGGGTGAGCTCCACCCCCAGTGCTCACCTCGCCCATATAAAATGGCTGCACAATTAATCCAGTCTGCTGAAATTAGATTCTTAAAGGTAGGTTTCTGTTCCTAAATTTTAGTCGGAACTTGTATTTTGTTGAAGATGCATTGATACTTATTTTCATTTATCTTCCTGCATTCGTTTCTTTTACTCTGGATGGCACCACTTTTGCATCTGAGAGCAGAATATAGGATCCCATTGATAAGTGTACAGCCAACTCTCATGGCTTTATTCAATTGATCACCCACCAGCCCATCATTTTTGTTAGCCACAACCTCTTCTAAGTTGCAGCCCAAGGCCTTCAAAGACCCAGTCAGCAATTGAGAGAAGCCGTGTCTGGGCCTGGTTCCCCTGCTCTCAGGCACTCCCCTGTGAAGTATCCACATGCTTCGTAGTGCACTACAGTTGTGAAAATCTTTCACACTGCAGAGTAGTCAGTACTGCATTCCTGAAAATTTACCAATTACTCAAAGGATGTCATAAAGACCTTTTGGTCACCGATCAGCTGTCTTCTTAATGCAGACCAGGCCCAGTAGGGTACCACCCTTTCCCATTCAGTTGAGGAATGTCTCTGGCTAGAAACCTGGGCAGCTGGTTGCTGTTCCTTCATTGAACTTACAACTCCTCACTTGTGAACTCACTATCTAAATATCCCAAGATGTCAGTACATTGTGCACATGCTGCTGGTGTGCAATGTATTACTGAGTGAGAGAATGAACAAGAGTGATAAGGAGTAAAAGAAAAGGATACTTGCTGGTTGGGGGTAGCTACTGAAATGAATATCAGGAGATTACCCCGACTGTGTGCAATATATCAAAGCCGGATATGTTTATGACTGCTAAATACAACTCCATCTTTATTTAAACCTAAATCTAACTTGGCTCCACTCCATGAGCTACATCATATTACACAAAGAAAATGCTGTCAATAATACTCAGAAGAAAATTGTACCTTTATAAATCACAAGCACAAAGAAACACAATAAGGAAGATGTTTAAAGTCTAAAGGTGGGACTAAACAAAAGTTTTTATTAGTCACAATATTCATTCACTATTCACAATGGCCCGTAATTTGCAGTCAGCGGCGAAGCAAAGTCATTCGCCGCTGGCCCCAAAGAGAGCTGCCCACAAAAATCTCGCGATCGCTGTGGCGAGAATTTCGATGTTCAATTGAGATTAGTGTTGTTTAGTGGGAATTCCATAGCGCGAGCTGCTGTGATGTCAACAAGCTGTCTAAGCAGCCAATCACAATGCAGAATTCTCACAGAAAAGGAACCAGGAAGTGAAGAAGCTCCTTTTATTCTGACATTAAAAAAATGTTAGAGAGCAAAACAGAGATTGCGGCTCTCATATGGGGAAAAGGTAAACCTAAAATAAATAGGAACAAACTTTTAAAATACATAGATATTCTTTTTTAAAGTTCTTAAAAATTGAACTTTTTATTATAATGGAGAAATTTGACACTTCATAAATTTAAAATCAGTTTTTCAGGGCCATAACGTTTGTTTGGCAGTCAATACATTGTTAAAACCCCAGTTACACCTAATCCAACAAGGTCTAACTTTTAATGGGGTATTTAACAGCGATATTACCGTGGAAAAGCCCAAGTTTTTGTCAGTTTCACTGATTTCCTTGATTACACTGATTGCTAGCTATTGGGGGGGGAGATGTAGGGGGCGGGAGGTCCACAGCGCAGCTAGTGTCGGAGCGGTGAATGACTGACCGCAACTTCAGGATTTCTGCGTTAGGATGCGCATGCGCTAAATCCTGAAGTTGCGGTCAGTTTCAAAGGGGTAATAACAGCGAACGCTGTTTGTTCGCTGTTATTACCCATCACAAATTCCGGGCCAATATCTTAAATCTTGTAGTATAATATACCAGAATGTATAATATGGTTGCCAAACTTTATGCTGCAAATGTTAGGAAAGAAATTAGATACATTTTAGTATCCATGTGTAATACACCTCCCATGTAACTACTCACAGTGCACAGCCTGTTTTTTTCTCTAAATATTTTACATTACTAATCAATTGCATTCAAATAGTAGGAAATTGCTACAATACAGTACTATTTTGGTGAAAAATACTTTTCTGGCAGGTGTGCGCGACTAAGCAAAATATTACTCACAAGACAAAGGCCTAGGAATTCATGACCGCCACAAAAGCTGCCAGTGCCACCACGACCGGGTGTTAACGGGCGCCAAAAATGGTGGCACTGGCAGGACCAAAAAATTGGCATTGGGGCTAATTAAAATTAGACCAGCACTTAACTTACTGTGCAACACCGTCTGTGCCTTTTGTCCCGGCAGGAGGCCACAATGTAGTGTGGTCGAATCATCATTCAGGTAGAATAGACTGGTCTGAAAGCAAGGCTGTCATTTCAGAAAGCACCGTTGGTCTCTTAAAGGGGCAATGCCTTCCGAAAGGAAAAAAATAAAAATGATGTAAAAATATGCAGTTTTAAGCCTTTACGGCTCAACACCTTCTGAAAAAAAAATTAACTTTAAAAAGAATTCCCAAATGGGAGTCTTCAGCTCTTAAAGCTGAATTGCCTTCCGCGCCTAAAAAAATTGTAAAAGTGCTTCAGCACTAACACATATAGCTCAGCAAGCCAGGGAAGGGGAACCCAGGGTCTCACATGCAGCACTCCAGCTTTGTATAGGGGGTCAACACTGCAAGAGAGGTCCTCTACCCTCAGGGGCCAGGAGGCCCTCCAGAAAGAATGATGTGGGACCAGATCACCAAGGTCGTCACTGCCAGCAGTATCGCCCCCACGACCTGGCGGCTGTGCCCAAAGAAGCTTCATGACCTCAGACCAGTGGTCAAGGTCAGTGACTGCATCTTCAATAGCTGTCTCCTACCAACTGCAACACTAGCCTCACACACTGCTCAATGCATGACTCCCCCCACGTCCCCCCACAATCACTCACCTACCAACAATCTGTACCAAACAAAAGGCACACCTCCCATTCCTAGCTTCAGCTCACCCCCTTGGAGGAGACGGCACTGGCCATTCTTGGCAGGGGCATGGCTGAGCCCTTGGCCACCGGTGGGGCTGAAAAGATACAAGATGCTGGTATCCTCATACGTTATCCTCCTTCTCATATGCACCTCTTGCTTTCTCACCCTCCCCTCACCACAACTCCATCCTTGTGCCTTCCTCATTTCACACACCCAAGAAATGCATCCTGCCCAGCCAGTGGGGGTGGGGTGGGGCGGGGGGTTGGGGTGAGGCGGCGAGGTGGGGGGGGGCCTCAGCTACTAAAGGCAAGTATTCCGTATGCCTTCTTAACCACCTTATCTACTTGGCCTGCTACCTTCAGGGATCTGTGGACCTGCACTCCAAGGTCCCTTTGTTCCTCTACACTTCTCAGTGTCCTACCATTTAATATGTATTCCCTTGCCTTGTTAGCCCTCCCCAAATGCATTACCTCACACTTCTCTGGATTGAATTCCATTTGCCACTGTTCTGCCCACCTGACCAGTTCATTGATATCTTCCTGCAGTCTACAGCTTTCTTCTTCATTATCAACCACATGGCGAATTTTAGTATCATCTGCAAACTTCTTAATCATACCCCCTACATTCAAGTCTAAGTCATTGATATATACCACAAAAAGCAAGGGACCTAGTATTGAGCCCTGCAGAATCCCACTGGAAACAGCCTTCGAGTCACAAAAACACCCAGTTGAACCCACAACCTTCTGACTCAGAGGCGAGGGTGCTACCAACTGAGCCACTGGCTGACACTCAAGAAGAGGAGGAGGAGGAAGAGGAGATGGAGATGACGATGTCAATGACAATGACGATCACACCCACCAGCTCCTCAAGGTCGACCTGCAGTCTCCCCCACTGAATGTCAGCAGCCTTCCACCAGCTATGCTGCAGCCACTGGGGTAGCACTGCGTGACATCACTAGGATCGGCAAAGGCACACACAAGACAGTCACTAAGGGAGTGCAAAAGGGCGATGAATTGATTTCTTGATGTCACATCGGATGGATAGATGTTTAAAGTTGGATTTGAAAGTTTGCTTTGTGGTGGCTTTTATTTCCGCATTGTGGCCAAGAGGATGCTGTGATGGTCAGTAACAGAGGGAAGGTAAGGAGTGGGAGAAATGTTGAAAGGGGAATTGGGGTTGTGGTCATTGGTACCGCAGGCAGATGATTCCATCCTGGATATCCCGGCCAGAAATTGGCTGTCTGGGTTGCATCATTCTTTCTGCTTCCTCCTCTTCTGCTCCTTCCTCTTCTGTGTCTTCCTCTTCCCTCTGTGAGCAGATGCTGTAAATCTGAAATGACAGCAGAAAATGTTGGAAATACTCAGCAGGTCAGGTGGCATCTTGATCTGAGACATGAACTCTGTTTTTCTCTCCACGGATGCTGCCTGACCTGCTGAATATTTCCAGCATTTTCTGTCTTCTCAGAGGTCTTCCTTTACCATCGGAGGCATTGCAAGCATCCAGCAGCACTCCCTGCACATTAAAATCTTTTAACATGTATTGCACCAAGCCACTACTTCAATAATATAAAAAAACATCCAGTCCAAAAGCTTAAATGTGTGTCCCTTTAAGAGGTGCTGACAGTGTTTCTGTCAGTCTGCTGAAGGCTGGGTTTTCAGAGCGAGCTAAGGATCCAACGCTGAACTCAGCACTAAGGTCAAAGTTCGTTGAGGTGACGTTAAGTCGGCATTGCACACCGACTGACGTCACCCTCTCTTCATTTACATCTCCAGGACCAGCGCTGCTATCGGCAGCTCTAAGGCCCTCACCAATAATGTGGCCGCCGAGTCCTGCACCAGAGAAAGGCGCTAGAGTGGTGGCCACCATTTTTCGCCAGGACAACAGTGCAAACGGGCGTCGGTAAGTGGCCCAATTTCTAGGCCACTGTTTTAAAATTTTGTACTACATCAAGGCGCAGCGGTAAGGACATTCCATCCCTACTCTCACCCATTGCCTAATCGGTTGTTCAGAACATCTCTGGCACAGATCAGGAAGCAGATTGTCATCCATCTTCCTGGTCACTGTTGATGGATAGCCAAGGAGAAAACAGAAAATGTCCTTAAAATTTAAAAAAAGTATAATATTGTTTCGTACTTTTGTATCTTGCTTGTTTGTAATTAATAAAGAATAGTAAGTTCAAGCTGCTAGGAAACGTCAAGATTTATTTCAAAGGGAAGGAACAATCAATAATGCAAACTGCTAAGAAAGAAAGACTTACATTTATATAGTACCTTTCATGACCTAGTGGGATTAGCTGAGGTGATCTTGCAAGGAGCCGGCGCAGGCTCAATGGGCCGAATGGCCTTCTTCCGTGCTGTAATTATTCTAATTCTATGCTTGTAACTTGTCTTTAAGATCAGCTTAAATCTGTAAGAAGCTTTCAGTTGTAACACCAAGTAAACTACTTTAATTAGAAAATGAGGGACTTCAGATAATAAAACAATAATAATTGTGCTTGTGGTGAAAGTTAGTGATAAGTTCCACCAAAGTGTAGGTCACAGTTATTGATCTGGCTGGAGTGGACAGTATATATATAGTGTTATATAGGTGCCAGCCATTGCTCAGTAGCACTCTCACCTCTGAGTCAGAAGTTTGTGCAGTTCAAGTCCCACTCCAGAAACGTGAGCAAAAATGTATAAGCCAACACTTGAGTGCTGCACTGGTGGAGGTACCGTCTTTTGGATAAGTCGTTAAACCGAGGCCCTGTCTGCTCTCTCAGGTGGATGCAAAAGATTCCATGACACTATTTCGAAAAAGAGCGGGGGAGTTATCCCTGGGGTCCTGGCTAATATTTATTCCTCAATTAACATCACTAAAACAGATTATCTGGACATTATCATATTGTTGTTTATGGGAGCTTGCTGTGCACCATTGAAAGCCACGTTTCCTACATTAGAACAAGTGACTACACTTGAAAAGTATTTCATTGGCTATGAAGTGCTTTGGGTTGTCCTGAGGTCATGAAAGGCGCTATAGAAGTGTAAGATCTTTCTTTCTTATAAGGAAATCATCAGTGTATTGTTGTTAAAATTGCAATGATCATAGAATGGTTACAGTACCGAAGAATGCCATTCAGCCCGTCGAGCCCGCACCGGCTCTCTGCAAGAGCACTTCAGCTAGTCCCACTCCCCGCCCTTTCCCCGTAGCCCTGCAACTTTTTTTTCTTTCAGGTACTTATCCAACTCCCTTTTGAAAGCCATGATTGAGTCTGCCTCCACCACCCTTTCAGGCAGTGCATTCCAGATCCTAACCACTCGCAGCGTAATTTTTTTTTTCTTATGTCGAATCACCTTAAATCTGTGTTCTCTGGTTCTCAACTCTTCTGCCAATGGGAACAGTTTCTCTCTATCTACTCTGTCCAGACCCCTCATGAATTTGAACACCTCTATCAAATCTCCTCTCAATCTTCTCTGCTCCAAGGAGAACAACCCCAGCTTCTCTAGACTATCCACGTAACTGAAGTCCCTCATCCCTGGAATCATTCTCGTCAATCTTTTCTGCATCCTCTCTAAGGCCTTCACATCCTTCCTAAAGTGCAGTGCCCAGAATTGGACACAGTACTCCAGTTGAGGCCAAACCAGTGTTTTATACAGGTTCATCATAACTTCCACGTTTATGTACTCTATACCTATATTCATGAAGCCCAGGATCCCATAAGCTTTTTTAACTGCTTTCTCACCCTGCCCTGCCACCTTCAACGATTTGTGCTCATATACCCCTAGGTCTCTCTGTTCGTGCACCTCCTTTAGAATTGTACCCTTTAGTTTATATTTCCTCTCCTCATTCTTTCTACCAAAATGTATCACTTTGCACTTTTCTGCATTAAATTTCATCTGCCACGTGTCCACCCATTCCACCAGCCTGTCTATGTCCTCATGAAGTCTATCACTATCCTTCTCACTGTTCACTATACTTCCAAGTTTTGTGTCATCTGCAAATTTTTAAATTGTGCCCTGCACACCCACATCCAAGTCATTAATACATATCAACAAAAGCAGTGGTCCTAAAACCGACCCCTGGGGAACACCACTGTTACCTTCTTCCAGTCCGAAAAACAACCGTTCACCACTACTCTCGGTTTCCTGTCACTTAGCCAATTTCGTATCCATACTGCCACTGTCCCTTTTATTCCATGGGCTTCAACTTTGCTGGCAAACCTATTATGTGGCATTTTGTCTAACGGCTTTTGGAAATCCATGTATATCACATCAACCGCATTGCCCTCATCAACCCTCTCTGATACCTCATCAAAAAACTCAATTAAGTTGGTTAAACATGATTTGCCTTTAACAAATCCGTGCTGACTTTTCTTAATTAATCCACACTTGTCCACGTGACTGTTAATTTTGTCCCTGATTATTGTTTCTAAAAGCTTCCCCATTACCGAGGTTAAACTGACCGGCCTATGGTTGCTGGGTTTATCTTTACACCCTTTTTTGAACAAGGGTGTTACATTTGCAATTCTCCAGTCCTCTGGCACCACCCACATTTCTAAGGAGGATTGGAAGATTATGGCCAGTACCTCCGCAATTTCTTCCTTCACTTCCCTCAGTGTCTTAGGATGCATCCCATCCAGTCTGGTGACTTATCTTCTTTAAGTACAGCCAGCCTTTTTAGTACCTTGTCTTTATCAATTCTTATCCTATCCAATATCTCAACTACCTCCTCCTTCACTATGTCTATGGCAGCATCTTCTTCCTTGGTGAAGACAGATGCAAAGTATTCATTTAGTACCTCAGCCATACCCTCTGCCTCCATGCATAGGTCTCCTTTTTGGTACCTAATCGGCCCCACCCGTCCTCTTACTACCCATTTACTATTTATAAGAACATAAGAAATAAGAGCAGGAGTAGGCCATATGGCCCCTCGAGCCTGCTCCGCCATTCAATAAGATCATGGCTGATCATCGACCTCAACTCCACATTCCCGCCCGATCTTCATATCCCTTGATTCCCCTAGAGTCCAAAAATCTATCTATCTCAGCCCTGAATATACTCAAAGACTCAGCATTCACAGCCCTCTGGGGCAGAGAATTCTGAAGCTTCACAACCCTCTGAGTGAAGAAATTTCTCCTCATCTCAGTCTTAAATGGCCTACCCCTTATCCTGAGACTATGCCCCCTAGTTCTAGACACAGGGGAAACAACCTCTCAGCATCTACCCTGTCAATTCCCTTCAGAATCTTGTATGTTTCAATGAGATCACCTCTCATTCTTCTAAACTCCAGAGAGTATAGGTCCATTCTACACAATCTCTCATCATAGGACAGCCATCTCATCCCAGGAATCAATCTAGTGAACCTTTGTTGCATCACCTCCAAGGCAAGTATATCCTTCCTTAGATAAGGAGACCAAAACAGTACACAGTACTCCAGGTGTGGTCTCACCAAGACCCTGTACAATTGCATGCCTATAGAAGACTTTTGGATTACCTTTTATGTTGGCTGCCTTTCTATTCTCATACCCTCTCTTTGTTCCTCTTATTTTCTTTTTCACTTCTCCTCTGAACTTTCTATATTCAGCCTGATTCTCAGATGTATTCTCGACCTGACATCTGTCATACACGCTCTTTTTCTGCTTCATCTTACTCTCTATTTTGTCATCCAGGGAGCTCTGACTTTAGTTGCCCTACCTTTCCCCCTAGTGGGAATGTACCTCAGCTGTACCCAGACTATTTCCTCTTTAAAGGCAGCCCATTGTTCTACTACAGTTTTGCCTGCCAATCTTTGATTCCAATTTACCCGGGCCAGATCCGTTCTCATCACACTGAAATTTGCCTTCCTCCAATTAAGTATTTTTACTCTTGATTGCTCCCTGTCCTTTTCCATAGCTAATCTAAACCTTATGATACTATGATCACTGGTCCCTAAATGTTCACCTACTGACACTTGCTCCATTTGACCAGAACCAGATCCAGCCTTGCCTCCTTTCTCGTTGGGCCGGAAACATACTGATCAAGAAAGTTCTCCTGAACACACTTCAGAAATTCTTCCCCCTCTCTGCCCTTTACGCTATTACTATCCCAGTCTATATTAGGATAGTTTAAGTCCCCCATTATCACTACTCTATCGTTCTTGCATCTCTCAGTAATTTCTCTGCAAATTTGCTCCTCCATATTTTTCCCACTAGTTGGTGGCCTATAGAATACACCTATTAGTGTAATGGCACCTCTATTATTTCTTAACTCTAACCAAATAGATTCTGTCCTTGACCCCTCCAGGACATCCTCTCTCTCCAGCACTGTAATATTCTCCTTAACCAATACTGCCACACCACCTCCTATCTTTCCTTCCCGATCTTTCCTCAACACCTTATATCCAGGAATATTTAATACCCAATCCTGCCCTTTTTTGAGCCAGGTTATTGCCACAACATCATATTCTCATGTGGCTATTTGCACCTGCAGCTCACCAACCTTGTTTGTGTGTTCACATACATACACTGTAAACCTATCTTGGACCATCCTGTGCTGTCTCTTAGTTTGACCCCACCTAATACCTTACTATTTCTTGCTTTAGTGCTATCCGTCTCTCCCAATCCTTTGTGCCCTTTGCTTCTCCTTTCTAATGCTACATCCTGGTGCCCATCCCCCTGCCAACTTAGTTTAAACCCTCCCCAACAGCACTAACAAACCTCCTCATGAGGATATTGGTACCGACTCTGTTGAGGTGCAACCCGTCTGGCCTGAACAGGTTCCACCTCCCCCAGAACCGGCCCCAATGCCCCAGGAATCTGAAAGACTCCCTCCTGCACCATCTCTCCAGCCACACATTCATCTGCTCTATCCTCCTATTTCTATACTCACTCGCACATGGCACTGGGAGTAATCCGGAGATTACTACCTTTGAAGTCCTGCTTTTTAATCTCTTTCCTAGCTCCCTAAAATCTGCCTGCAGGACCTCATCCCTCTTTCTACCTATGTCGTTGGTACCAATATGGACCACGACCTCTGGCTGTTCACCCTCCCCCCTCAGAATGTTCTGCAGCCACTCAGTGACATCCTTGACCCTGGCATCAGGGAGGCAACATACTATCCTGAAGTCACGTCTGCGGCCACAGAAATGCCTGTCTGCTCCCCTAACTATCGAATCCCCTACCACTATTGCTTTCCATATCTTCCTCCTCACCCCTTTGCCCGAAAGCTTTGGATATTTTATACACACTAGTTTGACACAGTGCAGTCAACAGTACAAGCAGTACATGGAGTTACAGACAAATCATCTGATGGCAGAGGTTAAAAGAAACTCGTTACTATGACAACAGATAGAGTCAGATAACAAAACGAACAGCCACTTTTGATCTTCAAAAAATTTCTCATCCTTTTGCCCACTCATGTTATCTGGGCCACTCCATCAAACGCCTAATAGATAACAGAGTTGAAAACCCAATCGACCTTCAAGGAACACCAGACAAGCTGTAAAGTCCACGGACAGGTTACTATTACAGCGAGGTAAACATTCTTGGCTTTCTGTAATTTACTAACAGAAAATAAGAGGACTTAAAACTGACAACTTGTGAAAGAAATACGGAAACTCCATCAGGTTGGTTTTGCTTTGATATGAAGAATGTTGTAAGCAGAGATGTCTACTGGCCCTTAGTTTGATGGTTAGACCCTTATTTCACCATCAAAGCCCTCTGACCTTCATTACAACAGAAAAAGCTCATCTTAAACAAACTATTGGTGAACAACAAAAATAACTGTGGCTCTTCCACAGTGGCCTGCCGAAATCGATAGAGAGAAGACAGAAATTATTTATTCTTTACCTTTGTACAGTAATTTTGCTTCCCATAAAATAAACTACAGAGAGGTATTTTTGGTGGAGCAGTGGGGGAGGGGGAGGCAAGAAGGTTGAGCCTTTAAAATAAAGTTATCGCCTGCAATTAAACTAGACAAGGGAGCAACCTTTCAAATGGTGGACCCAGGCTTTAATTTCAAAAATTTAACAGTCATAAAATTTGCTCTGTGCGGGAATAAGTATTCCCGAGGCACACCCAATATTGGGCCCCTAGGCCTCATTTAAGCTGCGGACACATGCTGGGGGTGCCCAGGCAGCTTGCTGCTGAATTAGCATTGGATTTTGGGCCATTGTGATGCTGGTAGTGGACCTCAGGTGGGTCCTGCGAGTGGAGGTTGAAGAGATTGGGAGGGGACCGAGCAGGAACCACCAATGATTTTTGGCACTGCACTGGAGCTGGGAGGAGCACTCCTGCTCTGCCCAACTCCACATGCAGGTAAGTATTTTTTAACAAACTTACCTTTTTGGTGGTGGCTCCCAGAAGTCCCTTTAAGAACTGCTGGTTAAGCCACATGTAGACTACATTTCCCGGAACGCAGTTGGCCTGGCACTGGCTGTATTCAGGGCAGACGAATTTTGCAAACGGCGTTAGATTCCTTATTTGCATTTGCAAAATGGTGAAACGCCTGTTTCAGGTGTGGGCACAGGATGCCTCCTTTTTCTGCTTTTACCATGCATGCACGCCGTCCGCCATATTGGTGCCCATTTACACCTGTAAAATGGAAGCAAAGTCAACCAATTTCCAGGCTAATATCTCTTTAGTAAAGTCAGTAATCTAGAAGCATGAATGTTGATTCTACCAAAATTGGCTTAGAAATTTGAATAACAAACCTGTATAAATATGTTAATCATGTTAAAATTCACTATCTATGTGCCAACGGCTGAGAGACTGGGGTAGATTTTCTCCCCGAGCAGACTTCAGGCAGCTGGCCGGCAGAACATGTTAGTCGGCTGCTTGAAAGTCCCAGTGGGAGGCCCGGACCATTTTGAAGCTGGGCCTCATTAGCATCAGGCTGGTGGACTGCAGGCACAAATTAGGCACCCCAGAGCAGCCCGCCGACTTCAGCCCGCTGCAATATTAGGCAGTCTGGCCAGCTCTAGGCCACAAGAAAGTAGGTCCATGGGGAGGAGGGGGGAGCCTCCAATATCGGCATGGAGGGAAGCTGGAGCGGTCCGGGCCCATGTTGGGTGTCTGCAACTCGGGGACTTGTGGGGGGGGCGGCCATTCCCGCTCCTCCCGGCCTCACAAAAATAAAGTGAAACTTACCTGTCAGCTCCTCTTCAGTCCAGCTGCCAGCTGATATGGGATGGAACATGCACAGCCCACGTACTGCCCAGTTCAATCCTAAAATTGTATCGGGGTCCTATTGACATAATGGGCCCCCTATTTAAATTAGCCGCCGGTGCCGCCTATTCACACGACCCCAGCAAGATGGAGACGGCCACAGCGACGGTGGGAACGTGGTGGTAAGTTCTTGCATACCATTTTCAGGGTGCTACCGTTCATTTCCACCCTTTTTAATCAGCTGGGAGGCCTCAACCTTCGGCCCACCTACCTTTAAAAAACTGCAGTTTCTGATATCATCAAACAAAATCTTTATCTATTAGCAGTATTTTATGGTCTTACTGACTTTCATCTCTAAAAATATTTACCCAATGCCAGGATGCGATTACGAGAAGCTACATTAAAGTCACCTATTTATGAATTTTAAATAAAATGGTCAGCCGACCATAAATGGAGTAATCGCAAATAGAATTAATTCATTTTTGCCACTAAAATGCATCACTGATTTTACACTATAATTATTACTATGTTTTATGGATTTGCCCTTAGACCAGGTACACAAAACTGAAATTCTTTGTATGATTTCCAATGTGCTTTTGTATTGCAATGTCAATAACAAAATGCAGCATAATGGTAAGCTGCACTGAATAATTGCCCAGTGGTGCAATTACTAATGACCACAAACTGCTCATATGGTAATTTATTTCTTTTTTCTATGTCTTGCAGATCAATAGCAGTTTGCTGTTGACATTTAAAAATGCTGAACCACACACTGTAAGAACACTCGCTGCATGCAAAAATACAACTTAGTATTGAGTATAGTGAATCAATAAACTTTGCCATTTAACAAACAACAGCATGTAAATAGTCACAGGGATTAGTAAGTGCACTGATTTTATACAAAAGGTTCTCAACTTCTGCTTGATAAAATTAAAGAATAATCAGTACTGCCATTATTTCCCCTGAATATTAAAATTGTTTGAATAAAATTCTTATTTGATTTACCGAGAGTGGCAAGAATCACAGGAGGTGAAATTGGATCGCACTGACATGCCAGTGCGAACTGGGCGCAGGGAACAATTCCTACACCGGAATGGGTAGGCCCGAGGCACGCTCGATATTGGGTCTCAGATTAAGTTGTACCAGCAAACTACAATAAGGTTCCCAACTCTCCCACTTTTGGTGGGAGTCTACCGGAATGGATCACTGGTCTTCCGAGCTCTGCGACCCGGGAGAAACGGTCTTTGTATGCGCAGTTCGCACGTGCTAGGTACCCTGGCTGTCATGGCTTGCCTCCAAACCACGTTGTCTGGCCCTGCTAGTGCCCCGCTATTCAGAACTCACTGCTTCATTACTGCTTGTGAGGATAGCGGCATCGGAGCCAACGAAAATTGCCTGTAAATTCCGTGGTCGCCAAATTTGGATCCATAACACCTATTTTTTTCAGCGCTACGATTGCCCTTAGAGGTCCAAAATGGTGTACGTGGCCCACACACACACTTCTGGTGCGAGTCACGCCAGACGCCATATTGGTGAAGGCATTAGTGCATGTGCAGTGAACATCCGCCAGAAGTATGCAAAGTATGCAGAGTAGGCAGATCATGATATCAATCAGCGTGTAACATTGATTTGAGGCCAGCGCTGCCATTTTGGAGCTCAACACTGGAGCTAACGCCCTCTCTTAAGCTTGTGCAGCTAAACATGCATTCAACAGCAGGAAGGACCCCCCGTCAGTGCTATTTAAAGGGATTATCAACTACTTTCAGGTTAGTTGTTGATTGATTTCTACTGGCTGTTGCTATGACTGTACAAGTGTTTGGTGCTATCTAGAGTTCTTTAAAGTTGCTAAAGTCTACAGGGAGTGGTGTGGCAGGTGCTAACGGACTTTGTCCTGACTTCAAGGCTTCTGCACAAACCCAGACATGAGTGAGCATTAGGCATTCCCCTTGGAATACAGCATGACTGGGAGAATGAGCAGAGGCAACGCAGAGCAGGACAAGCTATTAGAAGAGGGAGGAGGTGAAGGGGGAGAAGTGCTCTCAGCAGGAGGCCATGTCTGCCCAGGGTGTTCAGGAAGAAATTCTCTGACCTGAACCTCAGTGAGGAACAGTGTGTGAGACGTCTACGCTTCACAAATGATGTTCTCACTCAAAACTGCCACCTGCTGCAGCTACAACTGCAACCTCAGAGCAGGGCGAGGACTGCATTGCCAGTGGCTCTGAAGGTAACCGTGGTGATGAACATTGGAATCCGTCCAGGCTGGAGCAGGAGATATTTGCAAAATCTCGCAGCTTTGCCGTCCACTGTTGCGTAAGGCTCTCTATTCCAAGAGAGCTGACTACATTTCATTCTCTCTTGCTAGAGAGCAGCAGGCAGGGCGAGCATGTGGCTTCGCGAGGATTGCAGGCTTCCCCATGGTGCAGGGTGCCATTGACTGCATGCACGCAGCTTGCAGGCACCCAGGCCGCAATTTCCCCAACCTCGGCGAGTCCAGTGCAGCCGGCATCGGTGGTGGGTTGCGACCCCGCTGCTGGCTCCAGCCCACTGTCCATAGTGATCTTACGTTGATTGGGCTTGATAAGCCCACCCAGCACATTTGCCGGCCAATTGAAAGAAGCGGGTCTGATGATGTCACTTGATCAGCCGGTTTCTTTAAAGGGACCATGCGCAAATTCATTTTCACAGTTGTGCTGTCAGTGTTCTACAGCATTGAGGTGCTGCAAACACTGACAAACACTGCACAGAGGTGCACGGCTGCACCCGGGCTCTCCTATGACTCCCTCCATATGCTTATGGAGGAAGTCACAGCACACAGGGAGGTCCTCTTACCTTCCCACGGTCGGAAGAGACCACCCCAGGAGATCAATGCAGCCTGGTTGCACATTGCACAGGAGGACACAAGCAGGGATATGGTCAGGAGGACCAGGATGCAGTGGCGCAAACCTTTCAATGATCTCAGTAGATCACAAAACGTTACTGCAAAGCCACACTCAACCTCATCCTGCTGTGCCACTCATCACATCCCCATCACTTTGCCTTCCCTACCCTACTCCTGCACATCCTTACTCACAGCACCTTAGCTTGCACCTACACCCGTCCCTCTCTACCTACAGTTCTCCATCTGACTAGCCACCCCTCACACTCACCCTCATCCTAGTCCAATCAAACCGACTAACAACACACAAGAGTAGGCACTTGGGTGTTTTAGCCAGTGTTCATGTGAAGTTTCTGTTAATGTGGTGTCAAACATTGAAATCTTTATTTTCAGCACTTTGCATTCTTGGACAGATTTGTGTGCACCTTTGGAAGTGGCTTAGTGAGTTGCAGTGAATGGTGAGACATAACGGTACCCCTCACAATGACGATGAATGTGGAAGGAATGACTTGGACACTGTAGGGATGCTTTATGGTGTTGGTGCAGGGTGGCGTCAACCTGACGCATCATGTGGCAGCCAGGGTGTACAGCGTCAAGTGAAGTAAATCTGGCTATGGTGAGGCCATCCCTGGCCTCCCAGGCAGCAATGTGGTCGGGTGCTGATGCCCTCTGTCCTGTGCAGCATCAGTTGATTGCGGAGAAGGTTAGTGTTGTTGTTGGTGCTGCTGGTGTGCCTGGTGCTGCTGCTGTTGGGGCTGATCGTGGTGGGATTCTGAGGACCAAGGTGAGATAGTTTCAAGGGCACTGATGCTGATGTAATAGATGGCAAGTGAAGTTGAGATGACAGAAGCGATCTGTCAATGGTGAGAGAAGTTGTTCCAATGAGGTGACACTGGAGAGAGAGTTTGCTCCAAACATTTGTAACCTGCATAAAGCTCAATCTGTCTTCCAAATGCAGTAAGCAATAGCTTCTGAGCTTGGAAAGTGAACAGCTGTGAGATGGGAGCTTTTATAGCACATTTGCAGCTGTCAAGTAAAGAAATGATATCATGGTGACACAACTCCCGACCTGCTTACCTGACGTGATCCCCGAGCAGCAGGAAATCCGTGAGGTTTAAAGGTGAGCTCAAAATAGTTTTTAAGTGCCTTTTAAGACGCAAAGTATTCATTAAGAAGCATACCCACGTCTTCCGTCTCCACACATAGGTTACCATTTTGGTCTCTAATAGGCTCTACTCTTTCTTTAGTTATTCTCTTAATCTTTATGTATTTATAAAACATCTTTGGGTTTCCTTGATTTTACTTGCCAATATTTTTTCGTGCCCTCTCTTTGCTTTCCTAATTTCCTTTTTAATTTCACCCCTGCACTTTCTATACTCCTCTAGGCTTTCTGTAGTATTGAGCTCTCGGTATCTTACAAAAGCTTCCCTTTTTTTCCTTCTCCTACCCTGTATGCTCCTTGACATCCAGGGGGCTCTAGATTTGGGAGTCTTTGTGGGAACATATTTGCGCTGAACCCTCCCTATCTCCTCCACTGCTCTGACACTGATTTACCTTCAAGTAGTTATTTCCAGTCCACTTTTGTTAAATCACATCTCAGCTTAGTAAAATTGGCCTTTCCCCAATCGAGAACTTTTACACCTGGTCTATCTTTGTCCTTTTCCATAACTATGCTAAATCTAACTGAAGTATGATCACTACCACCAAAATACTCTCCCACTGATACCCCTTTCACCTGCCCAGCTTCATTCCCTAAAACTAAGTCCAAAACTGCCTCCTCTCTTATTGGGTTTGTTACAAACTGGCTAAAAAGTTCTCCTGAATGCATTTTAAGAATTCTGTGCCCTCTATTCCTTTTACACGAATTCAACACCAGTTAATATTAGGGTAGTTGAAATCCCCTACTATTACTGCCCTATTGTTTTTGCACTTCTCAGAAATTTGTCTGCATATTTGCTCTTCTATCTCTCTCTGACTGTTTGGAGGTCTATAGTACACTCCCAGCATTATGATTGTCACTTTTTTGTTCTTCAGTTCAACCCATATGGCCTCATTTGATGATCCTTCTAACATATCATCCCTCCTCACAGCTGTAATTGTTTCCTTAACCAAAATTGCATGCCCCCCTCCCTTATTATCCCCCTCTCTATCTCGTCTGAAAATCATGTAACCAGGAATGTTGAGCTGCCATTCCTGCCCTTCTTTAAGCCATGTTTCAGTAATAGCTATGATATCATACTTCCACGTATCTATCTGTGCCCTCAGCTCACCTGCCTTATTCACTAGACTCTTTGCATTGAAGTATATACCATTAAGCTCTGCCAAACTCCTTCGTTGTCTATTTTCTAGCCTTTGCTTCCTCTGTCTTCCAAACTCACTTACTAATTTACTGGCTTCCATTTCCAGCTTTGCTTCTCTCCCTACTAAATCTACGCTCAGGTTCCCATCCCCCTGCCAAGCTAGTTAAAACCTTCCCCAACAGCACTAGCAAACCTCCCCATGAGGATATTGGTCCCGGTCCGGTTGAGGTGCAACCCGTCCGGCTTGTACAGGTCCCACCTCCCCCAGAACCGGTCCCAATGTCTCAAGAATCTGAAGCCCTCCCTCCTGCACCATCTCTCCAGCCACGCATTCACCTGCTCTATCCTCCTTTTTCTGTACTCACTCGCACGCGTCACCGGGAGTAATCCAGAGATTACTATCTTTGAGGTCATGCTTACTAATCTTTTTCCTAGCTCCCTAAATTCTGCCTGCAGCCTACGGCCTAACTAGTTTGAAAAAAAAAATTCTGCCTGCAGGACCTCATCCCTCTTTCTACCTATGTCATTGGTACCGATATGGACCACGACCTCTGGCCATTCACCCTCCCCCCTCAGAATGTCCTGCAGCCGCTCAGTGACATCCTTTACCCTGGCACCAGGGAGACAATATACCATCCTGGAGTCACGTTTGTGGCCGCAGAAATGTCTGTCTGTTCCCCTAACTATTGAATCCCCTATCACTGTTGCATTATTGACCTTCCTCTTCCCTCCCTGTACAGCTGAGCCACCCATGGTGCCGTGGAGTTGGCTCTGGCTGCACTCCCTAAAGGAATCATCGCCCTCACCAGTATTCAGTACAATACCGGTTAGAGAGCGAAATGCACTCAGGGGACTCCTGCACTACCTGCCTGGTCCTCCTTGTCTGTCTGGTGGTCAACCATTCCCTATCTGCCTGCACACTCTTAAGCTGCGGGGTGACCAGTTCCTGAAACATGCTATCCACGTAGCTCTCAGCCTCGTGGATGCACTGCAGTGACGCCAGCCGCTGCTCAAGCTCCGAAACCCGGAGTTCGAGTTCCTCCACCTGACGACACTTCCTGCACATGTGGTTGTACAGGACACGAGAAGCGTCCAGGATTTCCCACACAGCACAGCATGTGTATTCAATGGGACTGAGGTGCCATGCCTCTATTTAATAAACTACTAACTAACTTCTTAGCTAACCCACTGACCTAACGTAGAGAGAAAAAGACAACATACGTACATACGAACATACGAATTAGGAGCAGGAGTAGGCCACTCGGCCCTCGAGCCTGCTCCGCCATTCAATAAGATCATGGCTGATCTGATTACTCCACATTCCCGCCTACCCCCGATAACATTTCACCCCCTTGCTTACCAAGATCTATCTACCTCTGCCTTAAAAATATTCAAAGACTCTGCTTCCACCGCCCTCTGAGGAAGAGAGTTCCAAAGACTCACGACCCTCTGTGAGAAAAAATTTCTCCTCATCTCTGTCTAAATGTCAAAGGTAATATTCACCAACCAATCACCTACCTGCTGTCCTGTGATGTCACTCCTAGATTTTTTTTTCTTTTGTTTTGGTTTCGCCAACTGTATGCTGCTGCCTCCGCTGCTGCCGGCTCCGCTCAGGTCCACACTCTGTCCTGGGCCTTCTCCGCCATTCCCTTTATGCTGCCACCTCCGCTGCTGCTGGCCTCGCTTCAGTCCGCACTCCGGTGCACAACCCATGCACAGGTGAGCAGCATGCATACAATGAAAGCCATGCTGCCACATGAAATTTGATAGAGCAAACCATCGGCGTGCTGAATAAACACTTCCGCTGCCTGGACCGCTCTGGAGCAGCCCTGTAGTACTCGGCAGGGCGGGTGTCAAGAGTTGTGGTGGTCTGCTGCAAACCTCCACATACAAATAGATGTACACTGAAAACCGGTGATGGGCTTCCGGCTAGTTTTAAGCAGAGCAGAGGCACAGTACTTATCATTTTAAACTGCCATGTCAAGGTTTCTTCAGAGGTTCCCCCAATTGGCTGCCATAACTTCAGCAAAAGATTGGCATAAACCCCATTTATGCATCTATCCGGGGTTTCTGCCGATCTTCCGCTGAAGTTACAGGGGTTGATCGGGCGAACCGACTCGGAAATTCCTGGTGAATAATTCTTGGTGAAAATATGTATACCGCTCCTGCTTTTGAAGATAGTCTCTAAAAGAAGCCTTCACATTTTGGCCCAATAAATGCCACTGTACAAGTACAGACCGTGTTCCCTCATGAGTCCTGTCTTGGCATGGTGTATCACCAGAAAATGCACGCTGCTATCCATTGTGCTGATCTTTATTTAATAATGGGTTTACCTAAAGTCTTATTCCCAAAGGAAGGAAAGAGCTGCTGGAATTGACAAAACTCTTTTGCCCTCTCTACATAAAAGGCTAGGTGCTCTGTGTATAATAGTCGAGTAATACTCCCCTTCAATGGAAATGGCTGGTAAATAGCCCTGTGATTTCCTGAGGTACATACAAAAAAGAAAAGTAATAAAGGGTGCATATTCCATCAAATGTTGGCTGATGCCATTAGGCCTAGGATGCACAGGTAATACTCTGGATATATCTTGGACTGTACCTGAATCTTGGAGCTTGTATGGTTGTAAACCTATCTGGTGAAAGAGAGAAGATATTCTGTCAGAAAGTGAGCTTCTGTGAATGCTGGATTTTTACATTGGCAACAATTGTGATTTCTCTTGACTGCTAGGACTTGCTGTATGACCTCAGTTGATTGTGTGGAGGATGCTTTTATCAGGCAGTCATGCTGGTACTTGGAAAAAAAGTCAGTTTGCCCCATTGTAAAATAGTCATTTGTCACAGGTGACATAACAGAAGGCAAGAAATACCCTAGAATTGATCACCACCTGCATTAATGCTGGAATTGAGAAATATGGGAAACAGTTCTGCCTGGCAGCAAATTTAACAAAAAGGTTGGCAAAGACTTCCAATGGCTGAGAACACTGTACTAAATGTGTCCTTAAAGAAATCCTTCAGGGGCCATCTTGACTGACATCTTAGTCTTCTACTTTCACAAAAATATTGGTGGTAGTGGATGGTATAACTGCTCCAATGGAGGCGATATAATTGCCTGAGCAGCAGTTAGGGGCTCAAACCTTCTGATCACTCAACTAATATTGGCATCAGTCAATGCTCGATCAGAGGGTGAACCCTAGGAATGACCCAATTTGTAACCGATGTGTAGGGCTGAGAGATCCTGACACATTTTTCTTAAACATGTACAGTATGAGAAAGTGCCTTGGCTGATACATTTTTAATGGGGCAGTCTTCCAAATATTCCCAGCTCGCATTTGTATGCAGAAGAAGGCCTATGTGGCAATCACAGAAAGGTAGGAATTTCTTGACGATAAAAGACCAAGGTCCATCTAGTTCACCTTCTACCATCCTGGTAGTCGCATATTACAATGAGAATACATTTGTTGACTAATCATAGTAATCAATCATAGAATATAGAACAGTACAGCACAGTACAGGCCCTTCGGCCCTCGATGTTGTGCCGAGCATTGTCCGAGACCAAGATCAAGCTATCACACTCCCTATCACTCTGGTGTGCTCCATGTGCTTATCCAATAACCGCTTGAAAGTTCCTAAAGCGTCCGACTCCACTATCACAGCAGGCAGTCCATTCCACACCCCAACCACTCTCTGAGTAAAGAATCTACCTCGGACATCCCTTCTATATCTCCCCCCATGCACCTTATAGTTATGCCCCCTTGTAACAGCTGCCTCTACCCGAGGAAATAGTCTCTGAACATCCACTCTATCTATCCCCCTCATCATCTTATAAACCTCTATTAAGTCGCCTCTCATCCTCCTCCGCTCTAAAGAGAAAAGCCCCAACTCCCTCAATCTTTCCTCATAAGACCTCCCCCCCAAACCAGGCAGCATCCTGGTAAATCTCCTTTGCACTCTTTCCAATGCTTCCACGTCCTTCCTATAGTGAGGTGACCAGAACTGCACACAATATTCCAAATGTGGTCTCACCAAGGTCCTGTACAGTTGCAGCATAACCTCACGGTTCTTAAACTCAAACCCTCTGTTAATAAACGCCAACACACCATAGGCCTTCTTTACTGCTCTATCCACTTGAGTGGCAACCTTCAGAGATCTGTGGATATGAACCCCCAGATCCCTCTGCTCCTCCACGTTCCTCAGAACCCTGCCGTTGACCCTGTAATCCTTATTCAAATTTGCCCTACCAAAATGAATCACCTCGCACTTATCAGGGTTAAATTCCATCTGCCATTTTTCGGCCCAGCTCTGCATCCTATCAATGTCTCTTTGCAGCCTACAACTGCCCTCCACCTCATCCACTACTCCACCAATCTTGGTGTCATCAGCAAATTTACTGATCCACCCTTCAGTCCCCTTCTCCAAGTCATTGATAAAAATCACAAACAGCAGAGGACCCAGCACCGACCCCTGTGGCACACCGCTGGTAACTGGTCTCCAGTCCGAAAATGTTCCATCCACCACCACCCTCTGCCTTCTATGAGATAAAATTGAGAGGTCGCACAACACCAGGTTATAGTCCAACAGTTTTATTTGAAATCACAAGCTTTCGGAACTATCGCTCCTTCCTCAGGTGAAGTAAGGAGCGATAGTTCCGAAAGCTTGTGATTTCAAATAAAACTGTTGGACTATAACCTGGTGTTGTGCGACCTCTCAATTTTGTCCACCCCAGTCCAACACCGGCATCTCCGCATCATGACTTCTATGAGATAGCCAGTTACTTATCCAATCGGCCAAATTTCCCTCTATCCCACAACTCCTTACTTTCTTCATGAGACGACCATGGGGAACCTTATCAAACGCCTTACTAAAATCCATGTATACGACATCAACTGCTCTACCTTCATCTACACACTTAGTTACCTCCTCAAAGAATTCAATCAAATTTGTTAGGCAAGACTTACCCTTCACGAATCCGTGTTGACTATCCCTGATTAAGTTGCCCCTTTCCAAATGGTCATAAATCCTATCCCTCAGGACCTTTTCCATTATCTTACCAACCACCGAAGTAAGACTAACCGGCCTATAATTACCAGGGTCATTCCTATTTCCTTTCTTGAAGAGAGGAACAACATTCGCCACTCTCCAGTCCTCTGGCACCATCCCCGTGGACAGTGAGGACCCAAAGATCAATTAGTCTACAACAGACCCAGAAATGACACAAGGAAAACCCCAGTGGTGGAGAGCTTTGGGAACCATAGGTCCAAAGTCATCTTGTTCTTCCCAAGCATGCTACACTTACCACATCGCATGTCTCAAATGACTCATATACTGTATACAGTGCAGTATACTGCACTGTACAATCTGGACCCTAAATTCTCTCGTTACAGCGAAAAGTCAATCTTCAACAATCTTCTGGCTAGGATCAGCTTCCAGTGGATGAATCTGTCATGCTGAGCCTTTGTGCTGAATCTGGAATATGCTTTGTACTTTGACAACTTATGTGATGATGAAAGACCAAGAAGACAAGTATTGTGAGAGCTAATAATTGGGAAGAATTCAAAGCCTCCAGTGCAAATTTTAAAGTCAAAGACTGGCACAAAGTAAGTTCAATTGGGGTAAACTGCATATCAAAATGGCATTGGTAGAAACTGATACCAAAACATTATGGACTAAATCTACAAAATAAAGTAATTTAACTTCCACTGAACTTCCTTCCTATAACTGAAAAACCCAAAAGAGATTAATTAAAGTGGTGTCTAGAAAATTGAACACCCATGATGAATTAATATTTCTGGCATTACAGGCAATAGACAGGAATTGCTGTCAACAATAGGCAAAAAAAAAATGTCCCTAATGAGGCCTTTGGTACAGTATTGTGGAGATCATCTGGCTGTCCAAGGCATGAATTTCTTAAAGGAGCAGTCTTCCAGATGATGAACAATGAACAGGGCTTGCAAATTACAAAATAATTAATCCTGATAGGTATACCCTCTCATTTCTGGTATCTTTTTGCACCCTCTCCAGTGCCTCTATATCCTTTTCATAATATGGCGACCAGAATTGTACACAGTATTCCAAGTGTGGTCTAACCAAGGTTCGATACAAGTTTAGCATAACTTCACTACTTTATTTAGTGTTGCTATACATGCAATGAAATGTACCATTAGCTCCCATATGCATTAGAGAATGTCATTTAAAATTGATTTTGTTTGCCTATTATTCAGCTCAGAGGCCTAGGACGTAAAGAAACAAAAGTTAAATACTGAAGAAAGACAGCACTATGTAATAATAACTGTTGCTAGTCGCAGTATTTAGGATAATCCTCTGCTTACACCATTTACCAGGTTCAAGTTTTAGAACAAGTGAGAGACTCCTTATTTTTAACTCAAACTCTTGAGATGTTATCAGTAAGGGAACCAGAGACACTCCAGTAATGACATCCCAGTATCCTTTGATGTAGAAATGCATTAACTCACTTCAGAAAAATCTCCATAGTGTCCATCAACACTGTAGACTCCTGAAAGATTTCACTTGACTTCTGAAAAATCTTTGACGAGACTCTGGAGAATATGGGTCAAAAGTTTAAAAAAGACTTACACATTTTTGTCTCGCAGAAGCTTCAGTAAAAGTTGGAAGCAACTTCATAGCAAGAGAAATGTTCAGTTTATCCAATCAGCATTATTAAGTAAATACCATTGATGGGTGCTTTAAACCCCTTTCCCAGCTATCCCTGTTTGGCTTCCAAATGCACTGCTAATGTAACAAACAAAAACAAAAGTGGGTGTATTTATTTATCTTAGTAGCAACAAGTTTGCAAATGCCAAACAGTGTTAAGATATTATCCAATTAAACACTAGGTTTATGTTGATTGATAACAAGGTGTAAAACTAACCCTTTTTGTTTCTTAGAGTAGGAAGGCTCTATTAGAAATTTATTCCAGCAAAGACATTACAACTATTTACAGGAAAATATTTTTTGTACAACTTCTTAAATAGAAATTATTACTTTTTAGTGTTTACTGCTAAACTCTCCAATTTGCAATGATTCTGGTAACTTGACGAATTCTAACACCCAGCAATTATTATGCTCCATTGAGAGTGTTGCATCAGCAGATTTAACTGAAACATTTTAGAATCGATTTGATGACAGTAGCCTAGTGGTTATCATACTGGACGAGCAACCCGGAAGTCATGAGTGCAAATCTCACCATAGCAAGCCGTGAAATTGAATTCAAGAATCTAGTAATTCATGGACTAGCACCAGAAAAATTGACCATGAAAGCTGCTGGATTATTGCTAAAAACTCAACTGGTTCACTAATACCCTTTGGCGAAGTGACCTGCTCAGTCTGGCCTACATGTGACTGCAGTCCCACACTATACAATTGACTCTTGATGCCCTCAAGGCAACTAGTCAACTAAGCACTGCCTTGTCAGTTTCACGCGCAGAACAAATAATAAAAAACAGCAAAAGCAGCATATGATGTGGTGTTCAACCATGTAGACCAGAAACCACAGATTTATGTTGAATGGTGAGTAAACTGATCTCAGCCAGAGCAGAGAGGCCACTGAAGTGATCCCAGCATCCTTGGCCTAGAAAAGAAGAAAATAAAATCATTCTGGGATCCCTTCTGGAATGTGCACGGGGGAAGGTCAAATCAGGCTTGGCCGTAATTCCCTTTAACGTTTATCATTTCAAATTCACCATCTAGCCTCAAACATGAAGAATGGGCACAATCCTGAGGCACCCATGAAACCATACCAAGCAGCAGCCAGCACCTTAGGGAGAAGGAGTAAGTGGGGGGAAAAAATACATATAGATGGAGTCTTAGATTATCACAATTGGAGTTGCAAAAAAATGTAACTTCTTCAACAAAAAATACAGGTGGTGAAATTGGATCTCGTTGCACGCGTTGTGGGAAATGGGTGCAAAGTGGTCCAATTTAGAAGGCCAATCTCTCCCGCCTGTACAGCATCAGAAACACATCTGATGTCATATTGGTTTGGGCACAGCCACCGAAAACAGGCTCCTTGAATATGGTAATAAGGGGCCCAAAGCCTGATTTATAACCAAAATCAGGAATTGGTTTACCCTGAATGTAGAAGGCACTAGGCCTGTTACATTCACAATTACCTGTTCTTCATTGCCTGTTCTTAAAGGCACCACTGGAGGCCGTCACCAAAAAGTTATGTCACTTTTTATAAATGGTGCTCCTCCCAGCTTCACATTAAAACTGCAGTCCACTGCTGGCCACCGTTCATCCCCACCGCCTTCCCAATTCTCTCCTCTCCATGGCATACCATAAGCCCTCAGCTAACATCACAGCCAGCCGATCATGCTATCTCCTCCCCCCCACCCAGCCACCCACCCCTCCCATCCCCCATGACCGGGCGCAATCTAATTTCAAGGCCATAGTAGCAGAATTCTTTAGTGTCTGCAGTACATTACAGGTCCCCAGTTTGGCACTTGAACCGGAAATCTTACTCAGACCGGTCACAAAATTTCAGATAGCCTTCTCCACTGACGTAAGTGCCTCAGGGCAGAACCACCACCTGCCCTGGCCCCCGGCCAAAGACCTCATCGCTAATCCCAGGGACGGGATCATTTGTAGACCTGGGGTGAATTACCAACACCTACAAGGAAACTGCAGTGGCATTGCCCTGATCGGACCCATTCCGTCCTTGTAACGTGGAGCAGCACCTTGCCATTCAACCTGAGTTACTTCTTCCCCCAAGACCCAGTTGGGCCAAAGAAATGTTTTTTTCATTCTTTTGCTCCCATTAGAGCTATTCTGCTGCTACAGAAGATAATTGATCCCCTCTGGGAATTGATTACCTTATTCTAGTGAAGGACTGGGGTCTTCAGAAGACCTGAAAGAGACTCACACGTCTCAAATGGTGTGGGTTGCTTTGAGGTCTATTGAGGGCATAAAGGAGGAAATTCCTGGTGAAGCCTGGGAACTCCATCTGACACGTCCCCTTAAATGTGCCAGGGACAGGCAGAAAGTTCATGGTACACCCCAACCAAAACGTAAAGGTTCAATCTAAACAGGGCAAAATGTCAGTGCAGTCCCACTGAATGGAAATCGGAGTGTTACACCCTCTCCCAGCCCAGAAATTTCAGGCCATTGTGTGGGAAGAGGCAATGTAACATTGGAGCAGAAGGGTATACTTTTCCCGGGTTGGGACTGAGGAATGCCAATGGAGCAAGATAGTGGCCGAGAAATTCCTCGATGTAGCGCCAGCCATTAAGGCTGGTTTTGTTGAAAAAAATGGTGGCCGCCTTGCTTCCACCCGCTTACGGTGCGAGACATGGCGGCCAACATTTTGGTGTGGGCCATAGCGCTACCTTTGACAGCGCAGGCCTCTCAAATTTAAATAAGCAGATCGTTACATCGATCGGCGTGCAAGCCTGATTTGACGCCACAACTGCTATTTTGGATGTTCTCACATACCATAAAGCCCTGTCCGAAGTACACACAGAAAAATGTGCGTGAAGCAGCCCTTCAGAGACGCTGTCAGTGCTTCTGAAAGGGACACACACATCTTTCAGGTAAGTTTGGATTTCAGATTTTGGACTTTTATATTATATTGAGGTAGTGGCTAGGTGTAACACATTCAAAAAGTTGTTAAAGTGTGCAGCGAATGCTTCAGGATGCATGCAAGGCTTTGGATGGTAAAGGAAGGCCTCTGAGAAGACAAAAAATGCTGGAAATACTCAGCAGTTCAGGCAGCATCTGTGGAGAGAAGAACAGAGCTAATGGCCGCGATTTCGCCTTCCGAGGCGGGTCCGCTGCGGCCGGGGTCGGTGGCGGGGTGCAACCCTGCTGCTGGCTCCATCCCGCTCTGTGAAAAGAATTTTACGCTGATCAGTCTTGTTAAGTCTGCCCAGCGTGTTTGCCTGCCAATTGAAGGAAGCGGGTCTGATGGCGTCACTTGATAACGCGTCATCAGCCGGTTTCTTTAAAGTAATGGTTCTTGTAATAGATCTTTACCCTGCCTGATTATTCTTTTAAAATGCACAGAATTTCCTTTACTATCATTTGAATACTAAAATAGATTGACATTCAGAAGAAAGCTTTCCATAGTTGGTTCTATCAAAATGAATGTTAAATTATTGAATACATCTATTAAATAAGCAGCAATTAAACATAAAACGAAGAAAAAATCTATCTGCACTTCATTATTAACTAAAAACTTGCAGGTGTAAATTCAATACTTTTTGTGACCTGATTTACTATATGAACAACCTTGAATCATAGTCATTGATTTTCATGTGTGGCGTACATCAAGTGTCTGGTGGGTGGGGCCTCCATATTGCCCGCCTGCTGATGCCAGTGAGATGCCCAATCAGTTTTCATGATTGGGCCTCATTTAAATTTGAGTGGCAAGTTGCCAGTGCCAGCACATTGCTTATAGGCAGATTACCATTTGGTAGGCTAGGAAAACTGACGGGCCTGCTGCTTCTTAAAGGGAGGTAGTATTTTCATCAGTGGTGTGTGTAAACTCTGTTTCTGGAGTGGCAGTCACAATGTCAGCAACCAGGCCACCCCCACCCCGAGATGCTTACTGAGCAAGTCAGGGCCAGAATTGAGGCCCCGTTTCCCTCAGATAGCAGACGGGTGCCTCACCCGATAAGTCAACATGCATGGAGAGAGGTGGTTGAAAGTGTTCCCTAAAATCTAGACAAACACTCCAATTCAATTCTGAGAGTTGGCTGGAGGTGCTGTCCTTCAGATGAAATGCCTGTTTCAGATCCAATATGGCACTATCTGAAGAAAAGCAGGAAGTTGTCCTGGCCAACATTCCTAATTTAACCAACACCAAAAATAAATAAGATTAACTGGGCATTCAGCTTATCACATTGCTGTTTGTGGGAACTTGCTGTGTGCATAATGGCTTTCACCTTCACTTCACCTGCAAAACAGGAATGGTCGCATAAGTGGTTATGTTCCTGGGCTAGTAATTGTAATCCAGAGGCCTAGATTAATGATCCAGAGACGTCAGTTCAAATCCCACCACGGCAGCTGAAGAATGTAAATTCAGTTAATTAAATAAATCTGGAATAAAAAGCTAGTATCAGTAATGGTGACCATGAAACTATAGGATTGTTGTAAAAACCCATCTGGTTCACTAAGATCCTTTAGGGAAGGAAACCAGCTGTTCTTACCTGGTCTGTCCTATATGTGACTCCAGACCCACAATGTGGTTGACTCTTGATGGCCTCTGAAATGGCCTAGCAAGCCACTCAGTTGTAACAAACCGCTTTGAGAAATAATGGCCCAGAAATTGATCTCGCTCTGTTCCCGCGTGGGTAAGCCTTCCCCGCGATGTCTCACCTCGCTTATGCTTTTTCTGATCCAGCTCGCACGAAATTGATGTTCCAGACATCAGCTGTGCTGGGCTTGCGTATCCCAGCGGCGTAGTTAATTCGTGCGAGCTGTGGGATCACGTGACTCAGTTAGAGCCAATGGCAGCACACCATCTTCCATTCATAAGTCTCACAGCATGGCTGTGAGACTTATGAATCTTACACCCCCCCAAAATAACAGCTAAACCTCAATTAAATTAAAAAAAAAAACATCACATTAATAAAATAAGTATAATTAATTAAATTAACCATTTTAAATAAAAAATTAAATTTTTGAAAAAATTTAAAATCTTTTAAAAAGTTATAAAAATAAACTTACCTGTCTTTAAAGTCTATAAAAAAGATATACCTGTAAAAAAAAATTAAAAAAAATACTTAATTCACTACTTACCTTCTTAAAAGCGGGTCTTACTCCTCCTTTTTACATTTCCAAAATCTTCCCTACTTACCTGCGCGTCCAAAGCATGAAGTGCACAGCGTGCGCGCAGCCTGTAGCGCGCACGCGATGCACTCAAGCCCCGCCCCCTTTTCGGAAGAGCAATTGCCGGTTTTCAGCGCATGCGCAGGGCATGCAGAAAACCGGCAATTGGAGTGGGAATACGCGAGAGTACGCAGTGCGTACTCTCGCGTCCCGGGATCAATTTTCGGCCCAATAATAATAAGAAAAAAACAGACAGATCACCCGGCATCGACCTCGGCACCGACCCGGCAAAGTCCTCCTCACTAACATCTGGGACTTGTGCCAAAATTGGGAGAGCTGTCCCACAGACTAGTCAAGCAACAGCCTGACATAGTCACATAATCATAATTTTCAGCCAATGTCCGAGACTTCTCCATCACCATCCCTGGGAGTCCTCAACATTGACTCCAGACACCATGAAATCTCATGGCTTCAGGTCAAGCATGGGCAAGGAAACTTCCTGCTGATTACCACCTACTGCCCTCCCTTAGTTGAAGAATCAGTACTCCTCCATGTTGAACACCAGTTGGAAGAAGCACTGAGGGTAGCAAGGGCACAGAATGTACTCTGGGTGGGGGACTTCAATGTCCATCACCGAGAGAGGCTCGGTGCAACCACTACTGGTCGAGTCCTGAAGGACATAAATGTCAGACTGGGCCTGCGGCAGGTGGGGAGAGAACCAACACAAGGGAAAAACCTACTTGACCTCGTCCTCACCAATCTACCTGTCACAGATGCATCTGTCCACGACAGCATTTGTAGCAGTGACCACCGCACAGTCCTTGTGGAGACGAAGTACCGTCTTCACGCTGAGGACACCCTCCATTGTGTTGTGTGACACTACCACCATGCTAAATGGGACAGATTCAGAACAGATCTAGCAGCTCAAAACTGGGTATCCATGAGGCGCTGTGGGCCATCAGCAGCAGCAGAATTGTATTCCACCACAATCTGTAACCTCATGGCCTGGCATATCCCTCACTATATCATTACCATCAAGCCAGGGGACCAACCCTGGTTCAATAAAGAGTGTAAAAGAGCATGCAGGAGCAGCACCAGGCATACCTAAAAATGAGGTGCCAACCTGGGGAAGCTGCAAGCTAAACAGCCAAAGCAGCATGCTATAGACAGAGCTAAGCGATCCCACAATCAATGGATCAGATCAAAGCTCTGCAGTCCAGCCACATCCAGTCATGAATGGTGGTGGACAATTAAACAACTAACGGGAGGAGGAGGCTCCATGAATATCCGCATCCTCAAAGATGGTGGAGCCCAGCACACGAGTGCAAAAGACAAGGCTGAAGCGTTTGCTACCATCTTCAGCCAGAAGTATCGAGTAGATGATCCATATCAGCCTCCTCCTGGCATCCCCACCATCACAGAAGCCAGTCTTCAGCCAATTCGATTCACTCCACATGATGTCAAGAAACGGCTGAGCGCATTGGATACAGCAAAGGCCCCGACAACATCTCAGCTGTCGTGCTGAAGACTTGTGCTCCAGAACTAGCCGCACCTCTAGCCAAGCTGTTCCAGTACAGCTACAACACTGGCATCTACCTGACAATGTGGAAAACTGCCCAGGTATGTCCTGTCCACAAAAAGCAGGACAAATCCAATCCAGCTAATTACCGCCCCATCAGTCTACTCTCAATCATCAGCAAAGTGATGGAAAGTGTCATGCTATCAAGCTGCACTTACTCACCAATAACCTGCTCACTGATGCTCAGTTTGGGTTCCACCAGGATCACTCGGCTCCAGACCTCATTGCAGCCTTCGTCCAAACATGGACAAAAGAGCTGAATTCCAGAGGCGAGGTGAGAGTGACTGCCCTTGACATCAAGGCAACATTTGACCGAGTGTGGCATCAAGGAGCCCCAGTAAAATTGAAGTCAATGGGAATCAGGGGGAAAACTCTCCACTGGCTGGAGTCATACCTAGCACAAAGGAAGATGGTTGAGGTTGTTGGAGGTCAATCATCTCAGCCCCAGGACATCACTGCAGGAGTTCCTCAGGGCAGTATCCGAGGCCCAACCATCTTCAGCTGCTTCATCAATGACCTTCCCTCCATCATAAGGTCAGAAGTGGGGATGTTTGCAATGATTGCACAGTGTTCAAATCCATTTGCAACTCCTCAGATAATAAAGCAGTCCATGCTGCATGCAGCAAGACCTGGACGACATTCAGGCTTGGGCTAATAAGTGGCAAGTAACATTCGCGCCACACAAGTGTCAGGCAATGACTATCTCCAACAAGAGAGAGTCTAACCACCTCCCCTTGACATTCAAAGGCATTACCTTCGTCGAATCCCCCACTATCAACATCCTGGGCCGTCAACATTAATCAGAAACTTAACTGGACCAGCCACGTAAATACTATGGCTGCAAGAGCATGTCAGAGGCTGGATATTCTGCGGCGAGTGTCTCACCTCTTGACTCCCAAAGCCTTTCCACCATCTATAAGACACAAGTCAGGAGTGTGATGGAATACTCTCCACTTGCCTGGATGAGTGCAGCTCCAACAAAACTCAAGAAGCTCGACACCATCCAAGACAAAGCAGCCCACTTGTTTGGCACCCCATCAACCACCTTAAACATCCACTTCCTCCACCACCGACGTACCGTGTCTGCAGTGTGTACCATCTACAAGATGCACTGCAGCAACTCGCCAATGCTTCTTTGGCAGCACCTCCCAAACCCGTGACCTCTACCACCTAGAAGGACAAGGGCAGCAGGCGCATAGGAACACCACCACCTCCAAGTTCCCCTCCAAGTCACACACCATCCTGACTTGGAAATATATCGCCGTTCCTTCATCGTCGCTAGGTCAAAATCCTGGATCTCCCTAACAGCACTATGGAAGTACCTTCACCGCACGGACTGCAGCGGTTCAAGAAGGCAGCTCACCACCACTTTCTCATGGGTAATTAGAGATGGGCAATAAATGTTGGCCTTGTCAGCGACGCCTACATCCCGCAACTAATTTTTAAAAAGTGGTTGCACTTAACTGGGATGTTTCTGAGAGATCTGATAAAGCACTATATAAATGCAAGTTCTTTGTTTAATCTGACAGCATCCTGGAATGATTAAATGGGCAATACAGTGGCATAGTGGTTAGCACTGTTACCTCACAGCACCAGGGACCCGGGTTCGAATCCAGCCTCGGGTGACTGTCTGTGTGGAGTTTGCACATTCTCCCCGTGTCTGCGTGGGTTTCCTCCGGGTGCTCCAGTTTCCTCCCACAGTCCAAAGATGTGCGGGTTAGGTTGATTTGGCTATGATAAAAAATTGACTCTTAGTGTTAGGGGGATTAAATACGTGGGGATAGGGTGGGATATGTGTCGGTGCAGGCTCGATGGGCCGAAATGGCCTCTATCTGCACTGTGGGGATTCTGTGATTAAGATTGGCAACAATGAGGAAGTTGAGAATTGGTCACCTGTAAACTATAGTGTTATAATAACAAGGATTAAAAGTAGTTTGTTGCTTCAGACAAATGTGCATGAACACTTATGTGAAATTTACCATCTTATTTCTAACTCAAAATCAAATAATGCAGAATTACTGGCATTCTACATTTAGTTGAAACAGCAACAACACAACTTCTAAATGTTAGCGATCTGTTGATAACAATGCTATATTTACGCTTCCTTCTGTGTGTAATTGCTTTAACAGATGATTATTTTTTGCTGGACTGACCAACAGTAGCTCTGACCTCTTTGCTATTCTCCAGTCTAGTGAGGAACAGAAAAGAAGATGTGAATTGCAAGTAAAAAGAATCAGATGTCACCAGTTCTTTATAAGTAGGCAAGCCAGAACAGTGCTAATATATTAATGTTCCAGTGTAATTTCCTGTTGATAGCATACTACTGATGAATAACGGAAACTGAATTACAATGCCTGCATGATATCTAATATCTTTCATATCTTGTTGCCACAAATTGGAAACATTAAATAACAGCAACTTGCTCCTCTTGACAGTAGTGCTCTTCTTCTACGCACCCCTCCCCCCGCCCCCCACCCCAAGCTTATATATGCGGTAAGTACCATTCAAGCACTACACATTTAGGGTGCATTTATACTGCAAGCCCAGCCTTGGTGCAAAAGGATTTCTGGTTTGTATCAATTCTAAACTTGCAGTGTAAGTCTGAAATCAGGGCCTGACTGATTGGTGCAAAGCAGAGTGTGATGCCCTGGAGGACACAGTCTCACACCACTTCCATTTAACACCACATGCAGTGTAAATCCAGTGCAATGTCCAGTCTGTTTCACAAAGCACTTCACGGTATATTGGCCCCCAGCCTCCTTTTAAACCTACCTGACCTTAATTCAAATGTTTAGAGAGTGGGGATTCTCCCCACCAAGCTGATGTTTTAATTATTGGGTGCGAGCTCTGTGCATGTATGTAACCACACAAGTGCACAGTTTACTCCTGGGCAGGGTGATTCGAATTCCAGCCAGGCAGGAACCAAGCAATGAAAACAGGGTACTGCCCAGCTGACGTCCAAAACATGCTATCTGGCACAGACTGGTAATTGCACGGTAAAACATTTTTTCGTGGTGTCTCCTTATTGCATCTGTCCAACATTTTGACAACAGTTGGTCAATCAGTTATTTCTTTCAAAAGTAACACCTGCACAAAGATAAATGGCTGAGTGCCAACTCCTAGAGGTAGATTTGCGCCGTCAATGGCCAATAGTGCCAACAGGAGGTCAGGTCCATTTTGAGGGTCGGGCCTCATTGCCATGTCGGCAGCAGGCTGTGGGTGCCAAATGGATGGCTGGCTGCAGTTCACCAGCTGACACAATATTGGGTTCTCTGGAGACTAACCTGCCCAGCAGTAAGTCCAAGGGAATGGGGCGGGAGGTGTGATTGCGCGGAGGGAGCCTGGGGCAGCCCACATTACTGTTGTGGAGCCTAATGTACACTGCTACTCTTCCTAGTCCCCCTTGTTTCAACTATTCATTCCAAAGCAAAATCATGCAGGCTATATAAGACTTTGAAATCTGTTGAGTTTGGATGAGTCTCTGTTAAATTTAGGAACAAACAGAAAGGAACAGAGAACAGTAATGCCTATCTGTCTGCCAGCTAATTTTTCTTCACCAAAGGCCTGCAAATTACTAACATAACCTTTTTCTTCCTTCCTTTACATTTTGGACAGTGCTTGCGTCCACTTGCAATTACTGTACACAATGTGTTCCAAAGTATCAGAATACATTTTCAAAAACAAGTGATTTGACAGCTTTATTTGTGCACATTACCTTCACAGCCAGTGGCTCAGTGGATAGCACCCTCACCTCTGAGTCATGAAGGCTTGTGGGTTCAAGTCCCACTCCAGGACTTGAGCGCAAAAAATCTAGGCTGACACTCCAGTGCAGTACTGAGGGAGTGCTGCACTGTCGGAGGTGCCGTCTTTCGGATGAGACGTTAAACTGAGGCCTGCTCTCTCAGGTGGATGTAAACGATCCCATGGCACTATTTCGAAGCAGAGCAGGGGAGTTATCCCCGGTGTCCTGGCCAATATTTATCCCTCAACCAACATCACTAAAAAGAGATTATCTGGTCATTATCACATTGCTGTTTGTGGGAGCTTGCTGTGCGCAAATTGGCTGCCGCATTTCCTACATTACAACAGTGACAACACTTGAAATTACTTAATTGGCTGTAAAGCGCTTTGGGACGTCTGGTGATTATGAAAGGCGCTATATAAATGCAAGTCTTTCTTTTTTTTCTTCACAATGACTTTGGGCACTGCACTGCACATTATTAAAAAAATCACACTACACATTTTAGTTATGCATCATATATTATTTTCCAGAATAAACGTTTCAAGAGTTGAGAGGTCTGAAATATAATGGTATTGAACAGGTCACAATGATTTTCAGTTAGAATACCAACATAAATTTAAAAAAGAGTTAAATTAAAGCAATAGAAACCCATTTTTGTTTTGTTGCTAATTGTAACCAGTGGCTGTTTTTGTGGTTGTTTAGGTAATCACACTTTAAAAGTTTTGGTAAAACCCTGACCTTCTGGCCTCAGAATCAGTGCAACAGAGCATTGTAGCCCTTTAAATGTTACCTTTCTTGTATTTAAGTATTGTTTATTTTCAATTACAGACCTGCAATTTGATAGTACAACAAAAGGACATGTATAAGACTTGAAAAGCTCACCCCAGTGGTATCATCATACCTTTTAGTTTCGAGAAACTGTACAAATGCAGCCTCTCACAAGCAAATTAAGGTTGGCAAGGATTAACTGACAGTAACCCTATCAGCCCCAGTGCAGCTGTTACAAAGCCCACTGACACAACCTATCAACAGTTTTTTTCTGAAGAAAGCTATCTGTTTGATTCTGTGATACTCAAGCACCTAGATAGGGTAGCACATGCTCAGTTATTGCTCTTTGTGCCTATTTCCATTGCTGTTTGATTTAAAGTGACTCACAAAATCCATCAATCACCTTCTGCTAGGGTGACCTGTAGTATAGCATAGTCAGGTATTCAGCTGACGATATTTAAAATAAACAGACTAGACAGTAAACTGCAGTGAATCACATCACATCAACTACTTTTTTGTCGCATTGGAAATCGGAAGTTTGATCTGAAGATGTTGCTGATGTTTGTAAATGGGTAAGTTAACTCTGATCCTTGATTTACAAAAAGTCTAATATTGCAACATGTACAGAGAATGAAGGATACACCATGAATGACTGCAAGGG
Organism: Squalus acanthias; assembly: GCA_030390025.1. NCBI lineage: Eukaryota > Metazoa > Chordata > Chondrichthyes > Squaliformes > Squalidae > Squalus > Squalus acanthias. Next base: position 58,902,443 of record CM059428.1, on the reverse strand, counting down.
AGTAAACATATTGAGGGACTCAGATAACAAAACAGAGACAGTAAAACTCAAACAATTATTCCAGTTTCAGAGTGATATGAGTGAAGGTCTGGGAGCAGTTCAGTGGTCTGCTGTCCCAACCTTATATAATTCATGGTACTGGCAGAACGAAATAGTGAGAAGGAAGAAAAGCTCCGAAAAAGTAGAGATGCTCACTCTCGACAAAATTGGATCCCATTGAAAGAAACTATTTTGAAAGTATGCTTTTTCATCTGCTACCCAGAGGTGGGAAGGATTCAACCATTGTTCTCTACAGCTTTAACTACAACAAAAAAATCTGCTCAATCGCCTGATGAGAAGAGGCTGGGTGAACAAAAGGGGACACATTTACAGAGTACGGCCAGCAGATGATATTGGCATGTACTCAAAAAATGTAGGCTCTGAAGTTAATTTGCTGTGTTGCTCACATCCCTTTGTTTTTTTTAATGTGCTCATCCAGGTGAGGGATGTCAGTATAAGGAATTGAACACAGTTAGGCGTAGAGGAAAGCTCCACATCTTAGACTTTTTTAGTGCTGTAGGCTCATGCCCATTAGGAACTGGATTCAAATTACCAATTCATTTGATCTAGGACCCTTACAGCCAGCAGACAAAGCTATATTTGAACCCAGGTCCCAGAGCCAATGTTTAATCCCCTACATCACCCGTTTCCTACTACTTTAAAGAATAAATCATATATTGTTATACATTTGTGCAGTTGTATATTTTTTGCATAATTTCTGGGAGTGTGCATGGATATAATGATTTTCTTGACATATTTGTACCTATTGCTACAGTGTTTTTACAGGTTTCATGGGTGGCCAGAAGGCGAAAGGGGTGTTGGCCAAGGGTGTACAGAAGGCCAACCTACCTTTTTTGAGGCTGTTGCTGGGTTGAGTCATTATTCTTCTAGTGCCTTAATCAGATGGTGGTGCACTCATAGCTTCCCCTCTGATTCACCAAGATGATGCCAGATCTGGGAAGCTATAGTTAGGAGAACACAGTTGAATTACTGGGAGTATTTCCATGGGGCAGAAAAGGCTGAGGAGATTTAATGGAGGTGTTTGGGATTATGAAGGGTGAATAGAGTGAATTGGGAAGCATTATTTCCTCCAGTTGGAGAGCCAGTGATTACAGGCCATCAATTTAACATTTTGAATCGGTGAATGAGAAATTCCTTTACGCAGAGGGTTGATGGACCATGGGATGCTTTGCCTCAGAGAGTGTTTGAGACAGAGACTATTTTTTTCAGGGAAAATTGGATAAATATTTGAAGCAGAGGAAGTTACATGTCTATGGGAGAGAGTGGGGATCTGGGATTAGTTTTGGATTAGTCTAGCAAAGAGCTGCCACAGATACAATGGGCCAAATGGCCTTCTTCTGTGGTGTAAATTTCCATGATTCTAAATCCATCCTTTAAATCCTAAAATATGATAACTGCCTCAAAATCACTCTCAAAGCCACATATTTTAGTATTTATACTATGGAGATGGTAAGGAGCTTTGCCTCCTTTGTTTTCCTTTTCAATTATCTGGATGAATGTTGTGGCAGCCGGCACAATGGGTGTCGACATCAATATGAAAGATTAATAATCAATGGAAGTTTATTCAGCGATAATCTACTGCTGATTATCATAAAATAGTGCTGTGAACTTATAATACACAGGTTAAAGTTTGTTACAAGAATCAAGCGATTGTGCTGAAACAACTAACGTCAAAAGTAAAGCTTTAGTCATTTGCAAATGTCAAAGGATCTGAGGATAAATCACTGCATTGAAGTTCCAACTACATTATTCTTTATATATTATATATTAATTTAACATTTTCTTACAAAAGATCAAGTAAAATGAAAGTATTCCATTCCTTTTTATTTTTAGTTAAAATTTTGGAGGCAAAATTCAACTTTGCCAGGGACTCAAAACGGGCAGTTGTGAATTCGTCAATGGAAAGAAAAATCAGGCAGGGTGTATAACGGGCAGTCCCCACTGAAGGTGAATGTTGCCCCTGTATTTTAAATGTATGTTTGTTTTGGACATATGGCTCTGTCCTGTGTTATGTATAAAAATATTTCTGTATTTCGTGTGAATTTTTAGCTAGGCTTATGTATTTTAATTTTAACTTTTTGAGTTGCACTCAAAATGGAGCTCCTTGGCTCAAAGCATGAGGTTAAGAAATACACTGAAAAATAACTGCGGTAGGGGATTTATGTGTTATTGCCCATAAACAAAACTTAATTATATAAATGTGGGCAAATGGGTCACTTGAGGAGAAATCATTGTCTGTGAATTGTGACAATCATTAAGGGGGTGTCATTACAAACAAAATTTCCAAAAGGCTATGTTTCAGGCCTAACTTTGTAAACATCACTCTTTACAATGATGAGGCTGTTATCCAAATCACCATCTACTTTCTGATACAAATAATTAATATTGGCCCAGATATTCCGATCCCTACGGGTGGGTACGCGCTGTGTACTCACCCGTAGGGACATCGGAAATGCCGGTTTCAGGCATGCACAGCGCATGCGCTGAAAACCGGCATTTCCGAGCTGTCAAGAATGGTCTTGACAGATCCTCCGGCTGCCCTGGAGAAGGGCCTCTGCGGGCGGATAGTTCCGCTTTTTGGAGACCCTCCACCTACAGAAACCCTTATAATTCTTATGCCTGATAAAAGCAGGTGTAAGGCCTGCTTTTACCAGGATAAGAGTTGAAAAAAGTTTTTAAATTTTTTTTCATTGATTTATCATTTAAAAATACTTTTAAAAAGGTAAGTTTATTTTTAGCCCCGTAAAAAACTTTAATTAATTTTTTCAAAAAATTAAATTTTTGTTTAAAATACTTAATTTATTGTAATTTCAAGTCATTTTAAAAATGTGATGTATTTTTTTAAATTTATTTAAAGTTTTACTATGTTTTGGGGGTGATCTCTATTCATATAGTTAACAGGTCTTCCTTCTGTGATTGGCTCCCCATGGCCCACGTGATCCCAGGGACGCTGCGAACTACATGCGCTTCTGGGATACGTGGGCCCTGCGCACTTGGAGTTTGGTGAGGCCCAGGAGCGGAAGCGTGTGTGTCCCGGGAGCCGTCAGGTAAGGGCGCAGATTTTTCCAGATCGCAGGCCTCCGCCCGCGGGAAAATACGGGCCATTACAATTACTGACCTAGCTACAGAGGTTGGTTTTCACTTCAAAGTGAAGCATATATCTGGGCAGCATTCCTGAGAGGTTTACTTTACTCAGTTTAGGCATTTATCTTCCCTGTCATGATAGTGAGACCTCTGCCAATCAACCCCTCTGGGACTGAAAATTTACACTACAAGTGTGAAATGTCATACTTTCCACTTTTAATTGTTGGAGATTTTTTTTTAAATAATTTTTTCTTTCTGTCTCTTTTTTCTCTCTTAAACCAAACTTTCTTTCCCTCTTGTTATTTTGCTTTCTGTACCTTATTTGTAATGAATTCACTATTCTAACTTACACTTCCTGCTTCAGACTCTGCATTGTTCATTTCACAATCCTTCAATCTGATTGGTTAAGGAGATGCACAGTTGCTTGTCCTATTCACACAGGTCCCAGATGCTCTGTAGAGGGCACCGCGCCGTTTCGATCTCCCACTTACAGCAACTTGCAATACAAAATGTCATGGAAATTAATCGGGCAAGTCTAACAAATGGCAGGTGACGTTTATTTGTCGGCTACAATAAATTGGCCCATTAATGTGTTCTTCGGAAGCACAATGCATAAACTAGAAACAAATTTTTTTTTGGTTGGCCATGAGAAAAAATGCAAATTGTACAAAACCTTTCTGGACTCCTATTGCAAATAGTACCTTGTTAGGGTATCGTTGCATGTATAGATAAAAATAGAGCGAAACAATAACAAAACCAGAAGCTATTATGCTTGATATTTTTCTTCGCTGTAACAAATATTCATAAAAAAACATTCTGATGCATGAATTAAATTTGTCATTTGTTATTCTACGATCAAAATTTCCCATATTGTTATACTATTGATTTGGTGATTATGCCAGGGGGTTTCAGATGTCATCAACAACAACTTGCATTTAAATAGCACCTTTGACATAGTAAAGTATCCCAAGGTGCTTCACAGAAGCATGAACAGAAAAAAAAATGACACCGAGCCAAAGAAGGTGAGATTAACAAGAAAGGGATGGTTTAACTCGAGAGTCAGGAGGCAATCTGACTCCTGAACACACTGAGGCTGAAGAGTACAAGACCACTTCTTGCATTTAATCTCACATCACTTATTCTAAACACTTGGTGTAACATAACCTCAGCAAGCCAAGTTTAAAAAGTGCTCAAATTGTCCAATTGACCATCTTGGAACTCTTTAAAGTTACTTTTCAATTCTTTTAATGTTAATAGAGAGTAGACATTCACACCAGCTCTCTGTTAATGTTAGAGTTGCTGGCTATCGGACTAGATCAGCTTCTTGACAAAGGCCAGATTATATCCTTACAACAATTGACAGACCAGTTCCACCTCAGCCAGCATGACCTATTCCACTACCTTCTCATCAAACATTTCCTCCATGGCCCAGCCACACTACAAAAACTCCATCATGGACTGACCTTCCTGGAACTGCATTTTTAATGCTCAACAAAATCCCACAGATACCTCTCCACCCTTTGTATTATGTTTGCTTCCAGATCAAAAGACAAGACAGGGCTGCATTTTTATCATCAATAGTTTCACCTCCAGTAGTGCACTAGAACTGCTCTTTAAAATGCCAGTGTTAGACCACTGAGATCCAGCCCAATTCTCTTCAGTGCAATTTCATGACATATTCATGGCAGGTTCCAAGCATTATTAGTGCCCTCTGTAGGCAGTCTGCCTCTGGAGTAGGGAGGAGGAAATCCAGTACAGTTGCAGCAGCTAAAAGGCTCAAGACTGCAATTTTGTGCCTGTATCCATGTCGGTCACTGTAATGTATGAGGCTGGTGCTTCTTCAGGGCAGCTACTTTAAAGAATCTCTGTTGAGGTGTTACTATCTGTAATCAGGCAAAAGAGGTCACAGCTTTTTGGCTCAAAAGGAAGGAGGCCCATGAAGTGCATGATCTGAGACTATTAGGTTGGCAGTGTATGCCACCTCACCCCCATTAATGAATGCCTTCTGAAACCTGGATTGCATTCCATATGATGGCTTACACAGTGCCTTCTCACTCTACTTTCTTCTTAAAGGGGAAGCGGCCTACAACCACAGATAAGGAAGTACCAGTTCAATTCCCCCAAGGCTCATCCTACGATTCATCAACCAGCCTCCTTAGAATCTCCTGCCACTGCAGGATAAGTCGGAGGCTAAGACTGAAGAGGCACCCAATAGTAGGTACCAAGAGCATGTATAACGGTCTTAAGAAGTAAGACATTTGCCAGATTTGTTGTCAGACAGATGTTTTTGTTATTGACGAGATTTGTGTCAGACAATTTGGGGTAAGAGGGGGATTGATTTCCAAATGGGACCCTTGGAGGTTGTAGAGGAGAACTACATGTCAACAAGTGGTTGAATTCAGTTTGTTGCTAAAGGGAGACAGTGATGTTGGGCTCATTTGCCAGTGTACTCAGATGCTAAGAGTTGCACCTGCAGATGTCTGGCAGTTTGCAAAACTCAGTTATTGCTTCATGAGTGAGGCACAGTCTTCTGAAGCATTGCTGAAGGGTCATGCTGAAGTAGCTCTGCCTGAATTTGAAAACAGGAAGGCATGGGCACAAGTGGGTAATGTATGGTGTCTGTGCAGCCTGGCATCTCTGTGGTGGTTCTTCTGATCTTCCTCAAAGCAAAGGAACAGGAAGAGGTCTAGGAGACATGCCATTGGTTCCCAAGGCCCAGTCCACTAGACTTAATTTTGAAAAATGCTTAAAAAAAGAGAAACATTAAAAAATAAACTCAAATGTATAGTTTGGGTATGCTTACCTGAGGTTTTCTTCCAAGTCCCCTGTGGCCTTTTGTAGTGGAGCACTTCTGGGCCGCCATACCTCAACAACAGGTATGGTGGGCATTCAACATTCCTGACAGCCACTAGACAGTAAGGGAGGGAAATGTGACCCTACATGAAACCCTGCTCACCCACCATCATTTACATGTGGGTGGGTGAGGATAAATCTGCTAAAGATGTCTGTCCTCAGTGGGGCAGGGAAATGGTCTCCAGGATATTTCTGTGGCCGTGATCTGGCATTGGGCCCATAATGCCTGATTTTCCTCTGGTGGCTGACGCAGGTACGCACATAAACAGTTGGTTAAACAGAGGAAAATCCAGGCCGTAATGTCTTTCAGAGCACTTGAAACAATACCTTGGCCACTAAATAACAGAGGAGGAATAGAGAGAAGTATGAAAGGACACCCTCACAACCACTACCTACAGCAAAATGCTCAAGGGCCAGCTCAAGGTAATACATCAAGCTTATTGTACCCAATATCTGATCCACAAATTCAATTCCTCTATGCAGGCTGAATGCTGGAGGGGCAGAGTGCTGCACACATTCTGGTCCTGACCCCTGATTCTCGGCAGCACTCGGTAAGGACACAGAGTGGATGAATGACAGGCATCACAGTTCCTGCAGATCTGAGATTATGCCTGCTAGACCTACAGCTAGGGACCAAATGAGCTCTGCAATACACAGGCTTGCACAACTGTGATAAAAACAGAAAATGCTGCAAATACTCAGCAGGTCAGGCAGCATCTGTGGAGAGAGAAAAAGTGTTAACGTTTCAGGTTGATGACCTTTAGCACAACTGTGACTGTTAGCTGCAAGATATTGGACCTGAAATTTCGGTCGGAGGCATCCCGCGGGCAAATGCCTCCGAACCGCAAGTAAAATCCGTACTTACCTGATGGCCCAGGACTTATGAAGACTCGCACTCCTGGGCCTGCAAGCGTCCCTGGGATCACGTGGGCTGGCTCAATCAATCAAAAGTTCTGACGAAGGGTCATCGACCTGAAACATTAACTCTGTTTCTCTCTCTACAGATGCTGCCTGGCCTGCTGAGTATTTCCAGCATTTTCTGTTTTTAAATCAAAAAGGGGGATTCCCATTATGCTTATGGGGATTCCATTTAAGTACAAAATCCTCATAAGCATAATAGGAATCACATAAAAAAAACATTTTCACAACACTGAAATAAAAATAAATCATCACATGTTTAAAATTAATTAAAATACAATTTAATTAAACATTTAAAACAAAAATTTAATTTTTTGAAAAATAAATGTAAACATTTTTCAATGGGTCAAAAATAACCTAAACTAATTTTAAAGGTTTTTTTATGGTTAAATCATTTTTTTAAATGTATTTTAATATTTATTTACCAATACGCTGGTAAAAGAAGGCCATGCACCTGCTTTTACCAGGCGTAAGAGTCTTGTGGGCATTCGCTGGGCAGTAGTTGGGCAAATAGCCCAACCCTGTGCCAGCGAATGTCCATTTCCTGCGCATTCATATAGAAACATAGAAACATAGAAGATAGGAGCAGGAGTAGGCCATTCGGCCCCTCGAGCCTGCTCCGCCATTCGATGAGATCATGGCTGATCATCCAAATTCAGTACCCTGTCCCTGCCTTCTCCCCATATCCCTTGATACCTTTAGCTTTAAGAAAATAAGGAAAATAAATACTGAAAATATTGACTGATCAGGCAGTGGAGCTCTGCACACAGGTGCTTGTACACATGCAGGCTCTACAGTTGTTGGGCATATTGTGCTGTGCAGTCAGCAGCAGCACAACTCAGGTCTGCTGTCTGTGCATTGCATTCAACATGTTCCCTAACAGCACCCTTACACTGTGATCTGCTTAGTGCCAAGTAGGCCTCTAAATGTTCGGGAGTTACTTGCATACAGCACAGGCATTGGTCATGTTAAGCATTCCAGTAACTGTTTAATATTGATCCTATGGCCAGTCTCAGATTTTCATGTAACTAGACAAAACTGCAGTATGACATGGATTTTTCATCACTTGATAACAAATTTCTTCTTGCAGAAACACCACCTCACATTGACACCTTTTCACACATAGCAACTGATTATGGGCCCGGATTTTGCGGTCAGCGACGAACGAACAGTGCTCGCCGTTCATTGCACTTACACTTGCCCACAGAGTGTGGGCTTTTACACTGTAATTTGCGGTAATTAGAGAGCCGAAACAGCACGGCGTTCTCTAGAGGGGATCTGGGATGTGTGTGAACAGGGCAAGCAATGGCGTGTCTCATCAACCAATCAGATTGAAGAATCCTCACTGAGACACGCAGGGGTTTTTTTAATCCCCAAAAAACAGGTGGGTTGGGGTTGGGTGGGAGGTTAAAGTGTTAGAAAACTGAATCCCAACCCGACCCGCCCAACTCCGGTTTTAACAGAGGTGGGACAAGGGGCCGGGCAGCCAACCCGTTCCTAGGAGGTGGATCGCCTATTTAAATATTATAATGAGGCTGACGTGCCTCATGCGGAACCACAATTTCAAATTTCACTCTGGTTGGTCGGGTTTCCCAGTGCCTTTCCACTTACCTCCTAGATCCAGTATCCCAGCCTCACCCATCCCCCGCGATCAAACACCCGCCCCCACCAGCCACCGATCCCCTCTACGAGGCCTCTGAACCCCCCCAAGCTTCCGATCCCCCCCCCACAAGGCCTCCGATCCCCCCCCCCGAGGCCTCTGATCAACCCCCACGAGGCCTCCGATCCCCCCCCCCCCTCCCCCCAAGAACTCCGATCAACTTCCTGGACTCCCCCATCCAGCCCCGATGCTGCTGCGACCCCCAAGCACCCCCCTGATGCTTCTCCGGCTCCAGAGTCACTACCCCCACCCCCTATGCTTCTCCAGCCCCTGATGCTTCTCTGGCTCCCAAGTCCCGACGCCCCTCCCCCCACTGCTCCCCTCTGGCACCCGATGCTTCTCCAGCTACCGACCAGCACCTCCCGATCCCTACCTCCCTCCTTCCTGTGCCCTTGTGCCGCAGGTCTACCCACCCACTACCAGCCAGCCTCTCCATCTGGCTGGCTGAGTGCGGGAAACAGAGCATTCAAATGCTAATCAGGCCCTGCTGTTAAATTCAGCAGGGCCTGTGGGAAACCCCTTCTCCCAAGTTTCCCGACCGTTTTCTGGCACCCCCCCCCCCCCCCCCGCTATCGACCTGTCTCCATATTAAAATTCCGGCCGCCAAGTCTAAACCAGGAAGTGAAAGTTAGAATATTCAATGTAAAATCATGTACAGAAATCAAAATAAAGATTGGGAAAGAAAGATGGGATTAAGAGAGAGAGATAAAAGAGACAGAAAGAAAAAGTTAAAAAAAATTAAATCTCCAACAATAATTTAAATCTGAAGGAATGAGACTCCACACATTTTCAAGTTAATTTTCAGGGCCAGAGAGGTTGTTTGGTAGCAATTAAGATTTTCCACGCTGTTAAAATTTCACTTACACTTGAATGGACAAGCCCTAAACTTTTCTGACGTGTTTTGTGGGTATCTAGTGGGTAAGTATCCCAACATCACGCCATTGCATGTATGTGAATGGCGAGTCTCTCGAAAGATACTGTTAGAGCAAGGCTTGTGGAGGAGCAGTGCAACTCAGACAGCGACTTCCTGATTTCCACGTTTAACAGCACTTGTGCAGACATTGGAAGTTGCTGTCCGATTTACTCCTTAAGAACGGTGGGTGCTGATAGCCTCACTGTTGTTTTTACCGCAAAATCCAAACCATTAATTTTGACCAATCACTTTAAACAAGCATTCATTCATTCAATATATGATAAAAATGAGTCAAAAGTACTTCAAAGCTGAAACATTGGAACTTGCTGTATCCATAGCAACACATTAACTGTTCTGTACAGAAGGTTTAATCTGTATTTTAATTAGCACTATTCCAACCAATTATTTTTGTAATGGAATATTCCATTATTGAAATAATTAATCAAATATTCAAACCTGGAACCAGTTCAATGTGATGCCAACACATTGCAAGACAATGAACATGCAGTTAATCAGAAAAATATGAGAAAATCCCAGATCATTTGAATTGTATTTCTCAGCCAATGCATCTCAGTACAATAAGTGACTTTTAATAAGAATTGTATATCAATAACCTGTTTAAGTTTTCAGCATGTAAAATCGGCATCAAAACAGATTTAGTCACAACTATTTTATGCGGCAAAGCCTACAAACTAGATTTGACGAGTTTTTTTAGGATACCAAGGATCAATGAACAATAAATGATAAACATCTCACATATCCCTGCTCTACATACAAGCACTAATCAGTATACAAAATCATGCACTGTAGTAAATTGTTTGCATATGTATTTATACTAAATTCACAGCTTTTCCTCCACCACATGGACAAGTTGTTCTTTTATTTTAGTGAACACTAATCAGGAACATTACACAAATTTACATGAAGCCAGATGCAAATAAGATTTTGTGCATTGTAGAGATGTACAATACAGCTTGCTTATGAGGACAAAACCAAAATGACTGTATCCAGGTACAAATGGATACAAGCTTTAAAGAAAGAATTAGAATCTTACGCACTATTTCTCATGTATGGTTGAGAACTGTGGAGAAGGGATCACCTGCATTCAAACTCCTTGATCTTCAAAAGACTAGGGCCTTGATTTTCCTGTGAGAAATCTGCCATTGTCAGGTGGTGTTGAAATGTAAAATTAAGTAAAATGAGGTGGTTTGGCTTAATGCCATAATCCTGCCCCAAACAATGAGCACCAAAGTCTTTCCCAATAAGGTCACCACTTGCTATTGCTGTCTGCCCAGAGCCCATGCCTGTAAATGGGGGCAGGTGGATGTGTGCAACATTCCCATGCTATTTCTCCCAACTTCCACCCTGAACCCAACCTCCTCACTTCCCCCAGAAGCTTTTAGGGAGTTATGCCAAGAGCTAAATCAGAACTTGCATCCCACTTCCACCAGCAGACACCATTACCGTCTATAACGGTGAAAATAACCATTGGTTTAATTTTTTTTTGCCATTGGCTCTTTCCAGGCAGCCTTGGGTGACATTTGAAACATTACTCAGGCAGCTACACACCATTGTGTAAAATGGGTCGCTGATGCTCTATCGAGGCAGGCCTCACAATTTATTACCTTCTCCATGGAACCTGTAAAACAAAGAGAGAGAGAATTCCAATTCTACAGAATGGCAGGATTCCCACAGGTTTAGGGAACAACTGATGAAGTACGTGTGGCCCTTAAAGCCCAAAATGACAACCCCATCAATTTCATGAACAGGAAAGGCTTTCACTTGATCAATGTCTAGCTATAATGTGATTACCTTTATTATGCATGTATCCTTACAGGGAATTGTTGTGGTGGCAACCCACCATACCAATCTTGATGATTCAGAATCAAGTATCAGGGTGGTTGATTGATGAACAAGGACTTATCCCCTGCTGTCATGGCTTCTGACTCCAGTAAGGCATCTGCAGGCAGAGGAGGAGACTACAAGAGTTTAATAATGTAAACCATCGGCATTTTGAAATCTTGCTTTACATTTCTGGATAAATCTGATGAAGTTCTGCAGTACATTCCAGAAAGACTATCCACAATCATTGTTGCTTAATGTGTTCTGCATAATATCACCATACAGAAAGGTTTGGTACTTTGTGAAGATGAAGAGGATGCTGAAGAAGATGTGGGAGAAGGCCCTCTATTCCTGTATCAGGAGGAGGGTGCACAGGAAGGAGATGTGGGAGAAGGCCCTCTATTCCTGTATCAGGAGGAGGGTGCACAGGAAGGAGATGTGGGAGAAGGCCCTCTATTCCTGTATCAGGAGGAGGGTGCACAGGACGGAGATGTGGGAGAAGGCCCTCTATTCCTGTATCAGGAGGAGGGTGCACAGGACGGAGATGTGGGAGAAGGCCCTCTATTCCTGTATCAGGAGGAGGGTGCACAGGACGGAGATGTGGGAGAAGGCCCTCCATTCCTGTATCAGGAGGAGGGTGCACAGGACGGAGATGTGGGAGAAGGCCCTCCATTCCTGTATCAGGAGGAGGGTGCACAGGACGGAGATGTGGGAGAAGGCCCTCCATTCCTGTATCAGGAGGAGGGTGCACAGGACGGAGATGTGGGAGAAGGCCCTCCATTCCTGTATCAGGAGGAGGGTGCACAGGAAGGAGATGTGGGAGCAGGCCCTCCATTCCTGTATCAGGAGGAGGGTGCACAGGAAGGAGATGTGGGAGCAGGCCCTCTATTCCTGTATCAGGAGGAGGGTGCACAGGAAGGAGATGTGGGAGAAGGGGCTCCATCAGCTGCAGACAGAGAAAAGAGAAAGAAACTTATAACTGATTACTTTAAGTAAATAAAAATTGTGAAACTAAACAAAATTCCCACCAGTATTTCCTCCCCACCCAACTGCCGCACAAAGACTTGCATTACAAAAGGCTTCTGTACCTTGCCTCCCTTCTCTTCTTCTTCTTAGGCAGTCCCTCGGAACCGAGGATGACTTGCTTCCACACTAAAAATGAGTTCTCAGGTGACTGATGAGTCCAATGTGGGACCTACAGTCTCTGTCACAGGTGGGGCAGACGGTGGTTGAAGGGGCGGGTGGATGGGGTGCTTGGGTTGATGTGCGCTCCTTCCACTGTTTGCGCGTGGCTTCCTCTTGCTCCCGGCAAAGAGACTCGAGGTGTTCGGCGCCTTCCCGGATGCTTCTCCTCCACTTTGTGCGGTCTTGGGCCAGGGATTCCCAGGTGTCGGTGGGGATGTTACACTTTTTCAAGGAGGCTTTGAGGGTGTCCTTGAAGCGTTTCCTCTGCTCACCTGGGGCTCTCTTGCCATGTCGGAGCTCCAAGTAGAGCGCTTGTTTTGGGAGTCTCGTATCGGGCATGCGGACGATGTGGCCCGTCCATCGGAGCTGATCAAGCGTGGTCAAAGCTTCGATGCTGGGGCTGTTGGGCTGAGCGAGAACACTGACATTGGTGTGCCTATCCTGCCAATGGATTTGCAGGATCTTGCAGAGGCAGCGTTGGTGGTACCTCTCCAGTGCTTTGAGGTGCCTGCTGTACATGATCCATGTCTCTGAAGCATACAGGAGGGCGGGTATCACTACTGCTCTGTAGACCATGAGCTTAGTGCTGGGTTTGAGGTCCTGGGGGGAAAAATTCAGTATCGCCCCGTTTGGGGCGTCATTATCGGCCGTGCACAAAGTTTAGCGCCTGGCGCTATTTATCGCCTCCGACTGCAAACTTGACTTTTATCGCCCCTGGAGATGATTGGAGCACTAAATCAGGCACTACACACCTGTCTTAAGGCGCAAAGGCCGAGGAGCGTGGCGCTAACTCAGAGCCCGGACGCAGCGCAGGTGCTGTCAGTTAGCGATGGAACACAGACACACTGGCGCCAGACAGTTCTTAAAGGGGAGGGTCGATCTTGCTCTCCAGCCACACCCTGCTCATTGGAGCCTTGAATCTCGGCCTGGAGAGACCTGTGCCTAAATCTTCCAGCCAAGGACTATGGAGAGGGTGAGAGAATGAGCTCAGCGCTTCAGCGAGCGGGCCTTGGATGCTCTGGTTGGCGTGGAAGATCTATACTCTTCCCTGAGAGTGGCAGGAGGCCTTTGCCGCGCGAGTACAGAAGAGTGTGGAGGGAGGTGGCTCAGAGCGTCTCCTCCAGGAGCATGGTGCCCAGGACCCATATTCAATGTCGAAAAAAGTTCAACGACCTCACTTGGGTCGTCAGGGTGAGTGGCTTTTTTTCAATACCGCTCCATCCCTCCATCTCAACCTCACTCTATGGCCAGAGGGTCTTAAAACCCCAATGCCCAACATTCATCCAACACCTATGGCCCTCTCATGAAACACACACGCACATTCCACACTTTGCATACAGTAAGGGCTATTCACCTATGGGAGGCACATCAGGCAAGACCATGGCTGTATATTTACTCAGACGCTGTCCTTTTTCTTGCAGGCCAAGCTATCTCATAATAGGAGACAACAGCAACGGACGGGTGGAGGGCGGCCTCAGCTGCAACCCCTCAGTGATCTTGAGGCACGCATCCACAGGATTGTGGCAAGCCGGGTGATCAGTCCCGTCGCCCCTGGAGAGGCCGACCCCGTTCTGGACAGCAATGGTAAGGTCATCACCTTTTTGTCCTCTCTCCTTCCACTTGTCCCTCACAACACCAGCCTTTGACACTTTCAATCAAACTTACTAAATCCCTGCACTCATTCCTCCATTACTGCCCCCCTGTCCTCATGCTAAAGCCACTCTTGTACCTCCCTGCTTTCAGATGGTGATTCACCAGCTGAGGAGACGGGCCCTCAATCTGCCAGTGGGAGTGAAGCTGCAGGCGAGGAGGAAGATGAAGCCGGAGCATCAGCGCCACCCTCTCCCGAGGAAGCCCATGCCCACACTGGGAACATGCCTTCCCTGGAGGGGAGCAGGGGGGAAGGGTCTGATGAGGGTGAAGCTCCAGGACCCAGCGGGCTGCAGCAACGCGATGGGGGTAGGGAAGCTCGGGGGCCTTCTCCCCGGAGGGAGAGTAGGCCAGCGAGTCCTGCTGCACTGGACGCAGAGGAGGAGTGGCTCATCGCTGAAATGAACACCCAGGCGGTTGACATGCACACTGAGCTCATGGGTGCAGTGGGAAGGGTGCCCGAATGCATTGAATCACTGGCAAGGAGTGTGGAGCACTACGCTGTAGCACAGGCGGATGCTACGCTAAAGCTTAGTGCTGCAATTCAGTCACTGGCTGCCATGACCCCATCTCAGACTGCTCTCATGCAGACTCAGATTGAGGTCACGCGAGCACTGACTGCTGCCATTCTCGTTGGTTCGGACACATTTCCCCGGGGCTCTCACCGCGCCTCAGCAGGCCAGCAATCTGTGCTCCAGCAGATTGCTCCGGATGCTGAAGTGCTGCCCCGTGGGAGTGCCAGTGTTTCGGTCGAGCAGGGAGGTGCTGTCCTCTCTCACGATGACAGCATTCCTGCTGCCAACACTGTCACTTCTCCACTGCACTTGCCACTGCCTGTAGGCCAGACTGCTGCCGCCCATGCAGAGTTGGTGCAGTCTTCAGTCGGGCCCTCCAGGCCCAGAGCTGGTCGAGGCCATCCTTCAAGGGCATCTGCAGTCTCAGCCACTGGGGCCCCATTATGGAGGAGCAGTCGGGTGGGAAGGGGGGAAGTGCGCAAGGGAAGATCACCCTTGAAGGGCAAAAAGTAGGAGGTGTGACAAAATGTTTGTCAATTTTTTATTAAAGGCCGAGGTTCTGTTTAGTGTTTTGGACATTATCTCCAGGTTGTGAGAACCAGTTACGTTAATGACTGTTTTTTTGTGTTTCTTTCTATTAGTTTGTCATGAAGAAATGACACACACAGAGTTTGTAAAATAAATAATTTTTTGTATTCAAAATGTACATGTTTGGTCTTTGGAATCATTGTTGCCTTGGCCGGCTTAGGGGTTGTGGGTTGGTTTCATTCATGTTGTTCTCAATGGCAGAAGCCTTTTCCTCAGCAGGGGCCTAGAAGCAGCTTGCCATCAGCCATTGACGGACGGCCCTTCCAGTTTCAAGATTGTGGGCCTCCCTTCCGCCTTGGTGCTGCTGCTGATCATCCTCCTCCTCTACTTCTCCTCCTCCGATGGTGCTCCAAGGCCTGGTGGCATTGGCTGGGTCCTGAGGATTGCCAGGTTATGCAGCATGCTGCACACAACTATGAAGAGGAGACTCACTCAAGCAAGTACTGCAGGGCTCCTCCTGAGTGGTCCAGACAGCGGAACTGTTACTTGAGCACGCCGATTGTGTGCTCAACGATGTTCCTGGTGATGAGATGGCTCTCGTTGTACCGCAGCTCAGCAGGGGTGTTGGGGGAACGGAGCGGTGTCATCAGCCAGGTGCACAGTGGATAAAACTTGTCCCCGAGAAGCCAACCACTTGGGTGATGCGGTGCCTGGAAAAGGTCTGCCACAGTAGTCTGGCGTACGATGAATGCATCGTGGCTGCTGCCAGGATAGCGGGCATTGACAGCGAGTATCAGCTGTCTGTGGTCACAGACCAACTGGACGTTTAGGGAGTGGAATCCCTTTCGGTTGCGGAAATCCTCTGCATTCTCATGCGGTGCACGCAATGCCACATGCATGCAGTCAATGGTGCCCTGCACCATGGGGAAGCCCGCTATCCTCACAAAGCCCAGAGCGCGGTCATGCTGTTTGGCCCGGGTCATCGGGAAAGAGATGTACTGTCGTTTCCTTTTATAGAGGGCATTTGTGATCTGACGGATGCAGCGATGGACAGCGAACTGGGAGTATTGGCGATGTCCCCAGTAGCTGCTTGAAAGGAGCCAGTGGCATAAAAGTTCAGAGCCACTGTGATCTTCAGTGCCACCGACAGAGATGTCCTGGTCCTCAGTTGAGGCTGCAAATCTGGATGCAGCAGATGGCAGAGCTCAGTGACCACCTCCTTGCTGAAGCGCAGCCTTCGCAAACACTGCTCCTCAGACATATTAATGTAGGAGAATTGTTGGTGAAATACCCTGGGAGGGTAAGGTCTCCTGTACAGAGGCCTGTTGACCCTCCTCCATCTGGCCATGATTGCCACTCTCTCTCTGCGTCTCTGTGGCCTCCAAATCTGCCGGCGCAGGATGACGCCCCCAATCAGTGCAGCCCCCAAAGTCTCTTTGCAAGCAAAGTAATGAAGGTCAAAAACAAAAGTACCTGCAAAGTGATGCTCAGTAGCCAAAACTACTTCACACAGCGTTGACTCTATGCAGAAGTCTCTCCTTCTCTCTCTCAGAATCTCTCTCTCTCTGTCAGAACGAGTGGTGCAAAAATGTCTACCACAGAAAAAGCCAGGAAGAGGCCGCGATTAAATAGCGCCCCCCCAGCCCCACAGCAACTTGGAAACATTCCAGTCTACCTGTCGTTGCTTGCACCAGGCGAAAGGAGGGGGGTGCCACTCAATATCCGCTCCGGGGCACCACAAGGGCGTTGCACGCTCGAATGACGTCAAGATCTGCGTGCGCAGGAGATCGGGGCGGTATTGTTTAGCGCCACCGCAAAATGTCTGGTCAATTTTGTGAGCGGCGCAGATATCACCGCACCCGGGAGCTAGTTGCTTTGCGCCCCATTAGCGCCCTCTTAAGGCGCTAACGGGAGGCACAAACTGAATGAATTTTCCCCCCCTGGTCTTCAAACACTCTCTTCCTCAGGCGACCGAAGGCTGCACTGGCACACTGAAGGCGGTGTTGGACTTCGTCATCGACATCTGCCCTTGTTGACAGTAGGCTCCCGAGGTATGGAAAGTGGTCCCTGTTGTCCAAGGCCTCATCATGGCCCACCCAACTGCCTCACAAAAATTTGCATTACCAAAAGCTTCTGTAACTTGCCTCCCTAATACAGAAGTCACACACTCAAATCATTAGCCATGTCCACTAAGTTGCAGGCATCCACAGAATGAACTCTAAAGTCCATGTGGTCAAACAATTTGTACTTTCAACAAACAAAATCACCAATGCCTCCAATAATTTAACAAACTCTAACTGTAGCTATTTCTTACAACATGTTTATCATTCATACCAAATCCCTTACTTACTCTAGCTCCTAATCTGATACTTCTATGAGGTTCTCCCTGAGTAATGTGATGTTGAGAGATGAATGGTTTGGAAAATTCCACTGAAACCTTCAAGAACTGAGATGACTCTTGTCTCAGTGCAGCTGCTATCCCCGTTGCCGTTCTCTTGCATTGTCAGGGGGAGCCCGGCACAGATTTGAAGCTCCATCAAGTGTAGTTAAGGAGGAGGAATGTGAAATTTTATATGAGATAAACATAGTGAGAGGAAATATTAAGGGGCTTTGCATCTTTAAGTTGATAAATCGCCAGGCCCAGATGAAATGTATCCCAGGTTGTTAAGAGAAGCAAGGGAGGGAATAGCAGAGGCTCTGACCATCATTTTCCAATCCTCTCTGGCTACAGGTGTGGTGCCGGAGGACTGGAGCACTGCTAATGTTGTACCGTTGTTTAAAAAGGGAGAAAGGGATAGACCGAGTAATTACAAGCCAGTCAGCTTAACCTTGGTGGTGGGCAACTTGTTGAAAAAGATCTGAGGGACAATATTAATCATCATTTAGAAAGGCACGGATTAATCAAGGACAGTCAGCATGGATTTGTTAAGGGAAGGTCGTGTCTGACTAACTTGATTGAATTTTTTGAGGCGCTAACAAGGAGGGTCGATGAGGGTAGCACATTTGATGTAGTCTACATGGATTTTAGCAAGGCTTTCGACAAGGTCCCACATGGCAGACTGGTCAGAAAAGTAAAAGTCCATGGGATCCAAGGGAAAGTGGCAAATTAGATCCAAAATTGGCTCAGTGGCAGGAAGCAAAGGGTAATGGTCGACGTGTGTTTTTGTGACTGGAAGGCTGTTTCCAGTGGGGTTCCACAAGGCTCAGTACTAGGTCCCTTGCTTTTTGTGGTATATATCAATGATTTAGACTTCAATGTAGGGGGCACGATGAAGAAGTTTGCAGATGATACAAAAATTAGCCATATGGTTGATAGTGAGAAAGAAAGCTGTAGACTGCAGGAAGATATCAATGGACTGGTCAGGTGGGCAGAAAAGTGGCAAATGGAATTCAATCAGAGAAGTGTGAGGTAATACATTTGGGGAGGGCTAACAAAGCAAGGGAATACACAATAAATGGTAGGATATGGAGAAGTGTAGAGGAACAGAGGAACCTTGGAGTGCGTGTCCACAGATCCCTGAAGGTAGCAGGACAGGTAGATAAGGAGGTTAAGACGGCATACAGGATGCTTTCCTTTATTAGCTGAGGCATAGAATATAAGAGCAGGGAGGTTATGCTTGAATTGTATAAAACATTCGTTAGGCCACAGCTAGAGTACTATGTACAGTTCTGGTCACCACACTACAGGAAAGATGTGATTGCACTAGAGGGTACAGAGGAGATTTACGAGGATGTTGTCAGGACTGGAGAATTTTAGAGAGTGGATAGGCAGGATCTGGCCAAAATGGACTGAGATCAGCTGCTTGTAGGAAAATCCGCATCGGAGCAATGGGATTCTTTCAGAAGGGAGATTGAGATCATACAATGGCAGCATGTTCCCGTAAAGGTCAAGGGTGGTTCCAAAAACCCCAGGGAACCTTGGATGTCAGGGGATATACGAGAATGGATCAGGAAAAAAAGGAGGGCTTTTGGCAGATACAAAATCCTAAAGACGGAGGAAGCCCTAGAGGAGTACAAAAAGTGCAGGGGGATACTTAAAAAAGAAATTAGGAGATCAAGGAGGGGCCATGAAATAACACTGGTGAGCAAAATAAAGGAAAATCCTAAGATGTTTTATAAGTATATTAAGGGTAAGAGGATAACTAGGGAAAAAATAGGGCCCATTAGGGACAAAAGTGGCAATCTGTGTGTGGAGCCGGAAGATGTAGGTGGGGTTCTAAATGAATTTTTTGCATCTGTTTTCACTATGGAGAAGGACGATGCAGACATAAAATTAGGGCAGGGGGACTGTGATATACTCAAACATTTTAACATCGAGAGGGAGGAGGTATTGGCGGTTTTAGCAGGTCTAAAAATGGATAAATCCCCAGGTCCAGACGAAATGTATCCCAGGCGGCTGTGTGAGGCAAAGGAGGAGATTGCGGGGGCTCTAACACATATATTCAGAACCTCTCTGGCCACAGGGGATGTGCCAGAGGACTGGAGAACCGCTAATGTAGTACCATTATTCAAGAAAGGGAGTAGGGAAAAACCGGGGAACTATAGGCCAGTGAGCCTAACATCAGTGGTAGGAAAATTATTGGAAAAAATTCTGAGGGACAAAATTAGTCTCCACTTGGAGAGGCAAGGATTAATCAGGGTTAGCCAACATGGCTTTGTCAAGGGAAGATCATGTCTGACTAATTTGATTGAATTTTTTGAGGGGGTGACTAGGTGTGTGGATGAGGGTAACGCAGTGGGTGTGGTATACATGGATTTCAGTAAGGCCTTCGATAAAGTCCCGCACAGGAGACTGGTCAAGAAGGTAAGAGCCCATGGAATCCAGGGTGCCTTGGCACATTGGATACAAAACTGGCTCAGTGGCAGAAGGCAGAGGGTGATGGTCGAAGGTTGTTTTTGTGACTGGAAGCCTGTGGCCAGTGGGGTACCACAGGGATCGGTGCTGGGTCCCTTGCTGTTTGTGGTCTACATTAACGACTTGGATATGAATGTAAAAGGTGTGATCAGTAAGTTCGCGGATGATACAAAAATTGGTAAGGTGGTAAATAACGAAGAGGGTAGCCTCAGTCTGCAGGACAATATAGATGGGTTGGTCAGATGGGCGGAACAGTGGCAAATGGAATTTAATCCGGAAAAGTGCGAGGTGATGCACTTTGGAGGGACTAACAAGGCAAGGGAATACACAATGAATGGTAAGACCCTAGGCAAGACGGAGGGTCAGAGGGACCTTGGTGTGCAAGTACACAGATCCCTGAAGGCAGCGGAACAGGTGGATAAGGTGGTAAAAAAGGCATATGGGATACTTGCATTCATTAGCCAAGGCATAGAATATAAGAGCAAGGAGGTTATGATGGAGCTGTATAAAACAATGGTTAGGCCAGATCTGGAATACTGTGTGCAGTTCTGGTCGCCACACTACAGGAAGGATGTGATCGCTTTGGAGAGGGTGCAAAGGAGATTCACCAGAATGTTACCCGGGCTGGAGTGCTTCAGCTATGAAGAGAGACTGGGCAGATTGGGTTTGTTTTCCTTGGAGCAGAGGAGGCTGAGGGGGGACATGATTGAGGTGTACAAAATTATGAGGGGCATAGATAGGATGGATACTAAGGAGCTTTTTGCCTTAGTAGAGGGGTCTATAACAAGGGGGCATAGATTCAAGGTAAAGGGCGGGAGGTTTAGAAGGGATTTGAGAAAGAACTTTTTCACCCAGAGGGTGGTTGGAGTCTGGAACTCACTGCCTGAAAGGGTTGTGGAGGCAGGAACCCTCACAACATTCAAGAAGCATTTGGATGAGCACTTGAAATGCCATAGCATACAAGGCTACGGACCAAATGCTGGAATATGGGATTAGATTAGACAGGGCTTGATGGCCGGCGCGGACACGATGGGCCGAAGGGCCTCTATCCGTGCTGTATAACTCTATGACTCTATGACCTATTTCCCTTTGCAGAGAGGTCAATAACCTGGGGGCATAGATTTAAAGTAATTGGTAGAAAGATTAGAGGGGAGTTGAGGAGAACTTTTTTCACTCAGAGAGTGGTGGGGTCTGGAACACCCTGCCTGAAAGGGTGGCAGTGGCAAAAACCCCCAATGCATTTAAAAAGTACTTGGATATGTACTTGAAGTGCTGTAACCTACAGGGCTACGAATCAAGAACTGGAAAGTGGGATTAGGCTGGATAGCTCTTTTTCGGCTGGCACAGACACGATGGGCCGAATGGCCTCCTTCTGTGCCATAAATTTCTATGATTCTATGGCCAGAATTTTCCCGTTGCCGAACGTGCCGTTTTGGGGGCAGGTCAGCAGTTAATTTCGCGGAAATTGACAGTGCGTCGGGAACCCACCGTCATCCCCCCGACTTCCACATTTAACTCAGGCGCATTTGGAGGCGTGCCACGGACCCGATCGGGAGAGGCGGGCGACCTCATTCAAGTATTTTAATGCTTGTCGAGAGACCCTTAAGAGGCTTTTTAACAGCAGCTTTTGGCTTTAACTTCAGGAGCACAGGTATCACGCACCTCGGGAACCTCGCCAGTGAAGGGCAGGCGGATGCTCAGTGGCCATTGTGCGAGGACATTAATTGAGAGCTTGGAAAAACACATAAATACTCCCACATTACACCTGATTACTTGGCTAATGGAAAGGCTCTTGCTGACTCCATTTTGTGCAGAGATTTATCTGTCAGCAGTTTGCAGGATATTTCTGCAACGTCGGAAGCCACTCTCACCACATTGCTAGTCACTATCACACCATTGAGCGATTGACCCTCTGATCTCCACTTTACCTGCCATCTATTATATCAGCATGGGTGCCGCTTATGCTGTCTCACCTTGGATCTCAGAATCGGACCAAGATGAACCCCAGCACCAACAGCAGCAAGCACACCAGCAGCAGCAGCAACAACACCAACGGCAGCAGCAACCACAACAGCAGCCTTCTCCTCAAAAACCTGATGCTCCACAGGAGAGAGGGGGTCAGCAGAGGGCTGCACAGCACTGCAGGCGATACCCCCAGCACAGGGTATACAGGCAGAGGATGAGCTTCTTGGACATGACTGAGCAGCAGTGCTTCAGGAGGATCCGGCTATCGTGCCAGGTCATCGCAGACATTTGTAGCTTGTTGGAACAAGACATGCTGCCCAGAGGACCTGGTGGATATGCCTTACCACTGGCTGTCACTGCCCTCAACTTCTTCACCTCAGGCTCCTTCCAAGGATCTGAAGCAGACATTTGCGGGATCTCGCAGTCACATCACCCAGGTGACTAATGCCAGTTTGACAAGTCAGCCAATTATGTCAACTTTGCCACTGATGAATATTTTTGAGGCAGAGGTAGATAGATTCTTGGTAAGCAAGGGGGTGAAAAGTTATCGGGGGTAGGCGGGAATGTGGAGTAATCGGATCAGCCATGATCTTATTGAATGGCGGAGCTGGCTCGAAGGGCTGAGTGACCTGCACCTGCTCCTAATTCGTATGTTCGTATGAAGCCAGTGTTACTGAGCGGGTGCTCAGCTTTGCGGCTCTGGCTGGCTTCCCACAGGTGCAGGGCATCATCGACTGTCAAGGGATATACTAGAATGGATTAGGAAAAAAGGGAGGCTTTTGGCAGATACAAAGGACTAAAAACAGTGGAAGCCCTCGAGGAGTATAGAAAGTGCACGGGGGTACTTAAAAAAGAAATTAGGAGAGCGAAGAGGGGGCATGAAAAAACACTGGCGGGCAAAATAAAGGAAAATCCCACAGTGTTTTATAAGTATATTAAGGGCAAGAGGATAACCAGGGAAAGAGTAGGGCCCATTAGGGACCAAAGTGGCAATCTGTGTGTAGAGCCGGAAGATGTAGGTGAGATTTTAAATGAATATTTTGCATCTGTGTTCACTATGGAGAAGGGTGATGTAGACATAGAAATTAGGCAGGGGGGTTGTGATATACTTGAACAAATTAGTATTGAGAGGGAGGAGGTACTCGCGGTTTTAGTGGGCTTAAAAGTGGATAAATCCCCAGGCCCTGATGGGATGTATCCCAGGCTGCTGTGTGAGGCAAGGGAGGAGATTGCAGGGGCTCTGACACAAATTTTCAGAATCTCTCTGGCCACAGGGGAGGTGCCAGAGGACTGGAGAACAGCTAACATAGTATCATTATTCAAGAAGGGTAGTAGGGATAAACCAGGGAATTACAGGCCAGTGAGCCTAACATCAGTGGTAGGAAAATTATTGGAAAAAATTCTGAGGACAGAATTAGTCTCCACTTGGAGAGGCAGGGATTAATCAGGGATAGTCAGCATGGCTTTGTCAGGGGGAGATCATGTCTGACCAATTTGATTGAATTTTTCGAGGGGGTGACTAGGTGTGTGGATGAGGGTAGTGCAGTTGATGTAGTCTACATGCACTTCAGTAAGGCTTTTGACAAAGTCCCACATGGGAGACTGGTCAAGAAGGTAAGAGCCCATGGGATCCAGGGCAATTTGGCACATTGGATCCAAAATTGGCTTAGTGGCAGGAGGCAGAGGGTGATGGTCGAAGGTTGTTTTTGTGACTGGAAGCCTGTGTCCAGTGGTGTACCGCAGGGATCGGTGCTGGGTCTTTTGCTGTTTGTAGTGTACATTAATGATTTAGATATGAATGTAGGCGGTATGATCAGTAAGTTCGCAGATGACACGAAAATTGGTGGAGTGGTAAATAGCGAGGAGGGAAGCCTCAGGCTACAGGACGATATAGACGGGATGGTCAGATGGGCAGAACAGTGGCAAATGGAATTTAACCCTGAAAAGTGTGAGGTGCATTTTGGGAGGACAAACAAGGCAAGGGAATACACAATGAATGGTAGGACCCTAGGAAGGACAGAGGATCAAAGGGACCTTGGTTGCATGTACATAGATCCCTGAAGGCAGCAGGACAGGTAGATAAGGTGGTTAAAAAGGCATATGGGATACTTGCCTTCATTAGCCGAGGCATAGAATATAATAGCAGGGAGGTTATGATAGAGCTGTACAAAATGCTAGTTAGGCCACAGCTGGAATACTGTATGCAGTTCTGGTCACCACACTATAGGAGGGATGTGATTGCATTGGAGAGGGTGCAGATGAGATTCACCAGGATGTTACCTGGGCTGCAGCGCTTCAGCTATGAAGAGAGACTGGACAGGCTGGGGTTGTTTTCCTTAGAGCAGAGAAGGCTGAGGGGGGACCTGATTGAGATGTACAAAATTATGAGGGGCATAGATAGGGTAGATAGAAAGGAACTTTTCTCCTTAGTAGAGGGGTCAATAACCAGGGGGCATAGTTTCAAGGTAAGGGGCAGGAGGTTTAGAGGGGATTTGAGGAAAGACTTTTTCACCCAGAGGGTGGTTGGAATCTGGAACTCACTGCCTGAAAGGGTGGTAGAGGTAGGAACCCTCACAACATTCAAGAAGCATTTAGATGAGCACTTGAAATGTCATAGCATACAAGGCTACGGACCAAGTGCTGGAAAATGGGATTAGAATAGACAGGGCTTGATGGCCGGCGCGGACACGATGGGCCGAAGGGCCTCTTTCTGTGCTTTATAACTCTATGACTCTATGACTGCACACATGTGGCCATCAAGGCACCCCCACATGACCCAGTAGTGTTTGTGAACAATTCTACTCCCTCAATGTGCAGTTTGTCTACAACCATAAAAAGATCATCATGCATGTATGTTCCAGATTCCCTGGCAGCTGTCATGACTCTTTTGTGCTGCGCCAGTCCACCCTCCCTCAGCTCTTCACACCTCCAAACAGACTTACCAGCTGGCTGCTTGGAGACAAGGGCTATCCAATGAAGACGTGGCTCATGACACCCTTGAGGAGGCCAAGTACTGATGCCCAAGAGCGTTATAATGAAGCCACATGTCCACCAGATGTGACATAGAGCAAGCAATAGGCATGCTGAAGATGTGCTTCAGATGCCTTGACAGATATGGAGGAGCCCTTCAGTATGCACCAGCCAGGGTCTCCAGAATCATCGTCATTTGCTATGCGCTGCACAACGTAGCGAAGCAGCGAGGATTGGAGCTGCAGGAGGAGCAAGCGCAGAGCACACAGCCTCTTCGTCGGAGGAGGAGGAGCAGGTGGACGATGAGGAGGAGGAGGAGGAACCTGAGGAGGAGGAACCTGAGGTGGAAATGGCACCAACAGCGGTGCACATTGCTGCCCGGGAGGCCAGGGATGGCCTCATCATGGCCAGATTTACTTAACTTGCTCCAATGCAGTCATATGGCTGCCACATGCTGTACTAAATTTCCCCCCCACCAACAGCACCATAAAGCATCCCTACAGTGACCAAGCCATTCCTGTCACCCAACGCCGCCCCCCCACCCCCACCCCGCTCTAGGTTAAGTAATGTCTCACCATTCACTCCAAGTGACAAAGCCATTTCCCAGGTAGCAGGCAAAAATGGACAAGACCAGAAAGTAGTGCAAAGAAATACATTTATCTGTGTCTTAAACATAACTGAAACTTAACACTAGCATTTGTTCATACAACCATGTGTATACCCTTGTGCATCTACTTTTGTGTCTTTTTTCTTTTCCGAATGCTGCTACGAGGTGCAACTCCCGTGGCTTCAGCAGAGGTAGAGGCAGGCTGCTTACTTTCCTGCTGTGACTGCTTAGAAACTTTTGACAGATGTCCGCTGGGTTTTGGAGCCCGTAAGGACCCAGCCAAAGACTGCTCCTCCTGCAACTGTGCAGGGGCAGACTCAGCCATCGGCCATTGGGATCTGAGGAAGCATGTAGGGCTCTGACTGAGGGAGAGGCAATGGGGGAGAAATAGAAGCGCTTTGAGAAGATCCCCCTCACCATCATGCCTCTCATGGGCCACCAGCACTTCCCTGCTAGCAAGGAGCTGGAGAGCACCTTGCTGCATAGCAGTGGGGCGATGAAGACCCAAGTTTATGTTTATTTACCTCCTAGAGATGAAGTCTATGAGCGACTGCCATCTGTTGTCCACAGCTAGCATGTACTCACGTGACTGGTGCATTTGCTGCTCCGTGCAGGTGGCCATCCTTTCCATGGAACAGCAAATCGTCGCCATTGCCTGCGACATGGTGGTGTTCATTTTGGAGATGGACTCCTCCATTTTCTGCACATTTGCAGACATCGTGGCTGCAGAAGCTGCCAGAGCCTCATGCAATTGTTGCTGCCCCACCAAGATCACCCTCTTCCTCGATGGCCCCTGAGGCTCAACGTCTGCATGCAGCTCAGCAGAGCTTGGAGCGTCCTGCGCCCTCCGGCGAGGAGTCTCCACTGCTGTCCCTGTCAACACCATCTGCTCTTGGTCACTTGTGAAGTGTGAGACCAGGTGACAACACTACACTATCTCATTCAGGACCCACCGAGGTGTGCATATCTGCGCTGGTACTGGGTGCACTTGGGTCTACTGGCGGTGCACCCTCAGAGGCTGGAGCTTCCTCTGAGGAATTGTCTCCCTCCTCTGGCTGGACAGTGTGAGGGAGCGGGGGGACGGGGGGGGGGGCGGCACTTGATGGACCTGTGGGAGTGTAGAGAGATGAATTAGAAGTGTTAGAATAACTAAATCTTGGTGCGGCCCTCTGCCTTTGTGTATCCATGAGCGGCACTTTTATCAGCTTTATAACAGTAGTCAGACCTCTGGAAATGACCTTGCACACTCCTTCATCAATCTTCAAATGGGATGTGTGCAAGGCTGCTTTAAATATCGGTGCTGGAAACGAGTCATCGATGATGTCATCAGACCCGCTCCCTTTAATTGTGTCGGGAAACGTGCCTGACTGGTTTAATTGGGTCTATTAAATAAAAGTTACCCTGAACAACGCGCTGCTCACAGCATCGCATTCCCGACCCACTACGCGCCCCGCACGCACACAACCCGACACCAAGATAAAGATTCCGGCCTATGATTCTAAGTGCTGACATTAGAGAAGGTCTCAAAGAACTCAGTGCACTGTCACTATCATGAAAGACAGCAAGATCTTACAACCCACTGGTGCAGGGCACAGGCTCAGATTTGCTGCTGATCAATGTCATTGCAGAATAAATTGTTCAGTGAAAGTGTTGTGCTCAGACTGACCCTCAAAGCATCTATTGAACCAATAATAGCTGCGACTGCAGAAGTCACCAATGTCATTAGAACTTCCTGCTAGTGCCTTGTTGCCACGGAAATATGCTCAACTGTCACTCTGAACAGGGTGTTCTGCATGTCATGAGAAATACCCACAATGTGTTGCACTTCTCTATCGTCTCTTCCTTATGTATGAAAACCATCACAACTGTCTGCACATGACATTTATGTTCCCAAATCATTCTTCTTTTAAAGACAGTGGCACTGAGATCTTGATCCCTAGCTCCCAGCCAAGGGCAGTCATTTCTTCACCCTCTTTGGAGGAATGTCATTCTCCATCTTTTCCATTCCCAGGTCTTCCTGCTCACTAGTTATCAGTGCTTCACTCAATGAAAAATCTTCTGACTCGCTAACCACTTCCTCCTGAGTGGGTTCATCTGGGCTGCTGCTGAGCAAGGTAAGATGCCTTGATGTAGTTTGTGAGAATGGGGCAAAAACTACGGACCTTGATAAACCTAGCTATTTCTCAGAGTGGATGATCTCTTCCTTAAAGATATCCCTTATGATTTCATAAATAAACTAGCTTGTTTAGGTGTGTAAGCACTTGCATGACTCCCTCAAGATATATCAGTTGAGAGGTTGACCATTGTTATACTTTAACAATCTACATGAAGCTGAAATGAACCATGCTTCCCCTTGCCCTGCCTTTACCAACATGATGTGGGAACCTTATCTACTACTTTCCCATCGCCTACAGCCTCTCATGTTTCTCTGCCTTCTGACCACATATCCGCTTCATCAACAAGACCGCTTACTTACACCTCGGTAGCATCGCCTGACTCCACCCCTGCCTCAGCTCATCTGCTGCTGAAACCCTCATCCATGCCTTTGTTAACTCTAGACTTGACTATTCCAACACACTCCTGGCCGGCCTCCCATCTTCCAACCGACATAAACTTAAGCTCATCCAAAATTCTGCTCTTCACATCCTAACTCGCACCAAGTCCCGTTCACCCATCACCCATATGTTCACTGACCTACATTGGCTGTCAATCTGGCAACACCGTGATTTTAAAATGATGATCCTTGTTTTCAAATCCTCCATGGCCTCACCCCTCCCTATCTCTGTAACCTCCTCCAGCCCTACAACCTTCAAGCTCTCTACGCTCCTCCAATTCTAACCTCATGTACATCCCCAATTTTATTGACTCCACCATTGGTGGCTGGTCATTCATGAGCTGCTCTCAGCTACTGCTTTATATAGTTTGTGGATAACTTTTCCTCCAATAGCTTGGGGATAACTTTTCCATACAGCCTCTTGGTTCCTCTGATATTTTTAAACTGCCCTTTGTCATGAGATTTTCCAACTCCCCTTTATTGATTAGAAATACTTTTTATACACTAAAAAAGAATGACCAGGACTTCATGGATTACGAAAACTAGCCATTCAAATTCAAAATGGAATTGTCAACCAAGTACGAGCTGCATCATATTATAAAAAGGATATAGAGGCACTGGAGAGGGTGCAAAAAAGATTTACAAGGATGATACCAGAAATGCGAGGGTATACCTATCAGGAAAGGATGAACAGGTTGGGTCTCTTTTCTCTTGAAAAGAGAAGGCGGAGGGGTGACCTAATCAAGGTCTTTAAAATTCTGAAAGGTTTTGAGAGTAGACAGAGAGAGTATTTCCACTTGTGGGTAAGAGCAAAACTAGAGGCCATCAATATATGATAGTCACCAAGAAATCAAATAAGGAAATTAGAAGAAACTTTTTTACCCAGAGAGTGTGAGAATGTGGAACTCACTACCACGGGGAGTAGTTGAGGCGAATAGTATAAATGCATTTAAGGGGAGGCTAGATAAGCATATGAGGAAGTATGAAATAGAGGGTTATATTGATAGAGTTGGATGTGGAAGAAAGAGAGGAGGCTCGAGTGGAGCATAAATATCAGCATGGACTGGTTGGGCCAAATGGCTTGTTTCTGTGCTGTATATTCTATGTAACTCTATGTAATTAACCAATTATGAAGTCCTCAGGCATTTGAAAATTGTGGGGCCCATTTTAACTGGTGCGGGTGGGGTCCGAGGCCGATGCGCACAACAAATCGCCTGGACCTCCGCAGCGGGAGGCCTGGAGATTTTAACTCCCAGGCCTCATCTGCATAGGCCCCGTCAACCTCCCGCCCGAACCCTGCCAGAAGTGGTAGCTGGCCGGCAGGCAGAAATGGCATGTTGGGCAGCAGGGGGCGGCCATCGGACATGCAAGGACATGCGTATAAGTTATGTAAGCACAAAACCAGGCTACATGTCAGGAGATTTTTCTTTTCATAGAAGGTTAATATTCTTTGCAATAAATTGTTGCCTCATGCAATGGGTGCAGTTTTGCTGCAAATGTTCAAAAGGGTTGAGTACCTGGAGGAGGCTGATATTGCTGCGTACAAAAGGTAGGTGCGATGTTGAGTGCTGCACTTTGTGGTCACTGTTGTCTCCTGGAACTCATTTTTGATCACCTTTGGAGGGTCAAAGAGGAATTACTTTCTCCCTGAATTGGCCTAGGGAATTTTAAATTTTTTTGCCTCTCATCGGAGACGACATGACTGCTGGTGGGTGGGGAGCATTGTGGGTCATGTTGCCTGGTTGCAACACAGCCAAATGGGACAGACTCAAAGGACCAGATGGTCTGCTTCTGTCTGTCCTTTTCATGGGTTTGTATGTTCGTAAAAGGGCAGCTACCAAACAAAACTTAGAGAAAAATACATCATTTTTGCCATAATAATACACAGAAGTTGTAAGACATATAACAACGCACTGAATCAATACAGTACTTAAAAGTAAAATTTGAATCAATTCACCAATGGGTTAATATTCCCCTTTTAGATTATATTGTATATACAGTCTGATTGTAAGACTTTTGGGTGAAACAGTTAGGTTTGTCTCAAGATGAGGTTATATGTGGATGATGCAAGCTTCAGTTCAATCCGTGGAGTTTGGACTTCCTGCCAGAATTAAAACCCATGGAGAATTCCCTAGTATTTAGTCAGTCCAAAAGCCTCTGAAGTCAGACCTGCAAATTATCCATGATTGAAGACATAACAATGTAAACTATTATACAGATGCCAATGAGCAGGTGCTCACATATTGTCTAATTTCCAAAGACCAATTAATGCTTTGACCAGACACAATTTAATTAGCATCTAGAATAAAGCCCCTGGGGTAGATTTCAACTTGCTGTCTGGTGGTAAAACTGGTGTTGTGGATTGGCTGCCCGTTATGGAAACTGCCTGATTTTCATTTCCGTGGAAGGGAGAGCTGTTCCTCTATGGAGAGGGAGAATCAACAGCTCTCGGTTCAGGAGCCAGATAACGCTAGCTCTCAAGGGTATAGTCTTCAAAGTAGCAATGATTAGGGAGCATAGATTTCATATGGAGGCAATGGAAACCGTTTTCACTCATGTGGTTGAGATGACAGAAAATGCAAATGGTCTTTTTCAGTTTTCAATAAGTTCTGATAGTGAGGTTTATGATTTAAAGGGGGAAAAATTCAGTTGGTTGCACCTCCCGCTAGCGCCTTAAGAGGGCGCTAATGGGGCGCAAAGCATCGAGCGCCCAGGCGCGGCGATGTTTGCGCAGCTCGCGAAATTAACTAGACATTTTGCGGCAGCGCTAAACACTACCGCCACGATCTCCTGCGCCGGCAGATCGTGACGTCAGTCGAGTGTGCAACGCCCCGGTAGCGCCCCGGAGCGGATATTGAGTGGCGCCCCCTGCCTTACCGCCTGCCGCTAGCAACGACAGGTTGAGGGGAGCGTTTTGCAGTCATGAAGGGACTGGGGGAGTGCTATTTAAAGGCGACCGCTTCCTGCCTTTTATTGTTGGTGACATTTTTGAACCACGCATTCTGAGAGAGAGAGAGAGAGAGAGAGAGAGAGAGAGACTTCTGGAGAGATTCAACACTGTGTGAAAGAGTTTTGGGTACTGAGCAGCACTTTGCAGGTTCATTTTGATTTGCCCTTCCTTGCATCGATTTAGAAGAGACTGTGGGGGCTGCACTCTGAGCTCTTTCCCTGGTACTCTCCATTGTTCTTTCCAGCAGATTTGATGTACAGGGCTCTCCAGGCCGAGATTCAAGGCTGCAATGAGCAGGATGTGGATGGAAAGCAAGATCAACCATCCCCTTTAAGAACTGGCCCGTGCCATTTTGTGTGTGTTCCATTGCTGACTGACATCACATGAGCTTCTCCAGCGCTCTGAGGTAGCGCCTCGCTCCTCGGCCTTTGCGCCTTAAGACAGGTGTGAAGCGCCTGATTTAGCACTCCAATCACCTCCAGGGGCGATAAAAGTCAAGTTTGCACTCGGTGGCGATAATTAGCGCCAGGCGCTAATCTTTGCGCCCAGCCGATAATTGCGCCCCAAATGGGGCGATACTGAATTTCTCCCCCAAAATCTCAGACCAAGACTCATTGGAGGTAATTTTCAACTTCACTGCTTGGACAGTAAATAGGCAGAGCAGTTTGCCCACCCATTATAGAAACTGCTTGATTTTCATTGAAGGGGCGGGTAGATTCTATATTGGGGGGATGATTTGCCCCACTGGTTTACTGTCCAAGTAGTAAAAATGAAAATTACCCCCACCATGTTTATTAGTCCTGGTTCCATTCTGAGTGTAGTGAAAAAGAAGATATAGCCACCAATGAAGATGGACTGTCTATGAAAAAAAGTCATATTCAGGTATTGATTTATGCAAATCAATGTGAACTACACACCCGTAAAATATCAAAATGAGTTTTACATGTGCCTCTGAGATATGTATTTGTTAGTGGAAGCTAACAACCTGATCCTTCCATTTAGAACACTAAACTGTGTCAATAGAGAAGGTGCAATAATAAACATAAGGGCGTCTTTTCTTTTTCACAAAATGGGTGAAATGGCTATTAATCATGGCACTTTAAAACCCACTAATGATATTGTTCGATTAAAGTTTTGAAACATACAATTGTTAAGAACGCAATTTTGTTAACATGAACAAAAATCTTGCAGCCATTCATGATCTTTTAATGCTTCTTAGGCAGCTAACGAGCCATTTAACCAATATAAATATTGAAAAGTTAATTATTGCATCTCTTTAGCATGCAATATTTCTGGAGAATGACTCAAGGAAGATGGAGAAGAGTCCAATTTTCAGAGCAGTGATAATTGCTGCAATGGAGTATTTTAAATAAATTCGTGGCAGGGAGGATAGCCCTCAATTATGCTGAGGAGGCATCAAAAGATTGAATATATCATCAATGACTTAAAAGACCTTGCCGAATCCAGAAGACTTTAAGAAAGCACAAGGTAAGGTATGAAAATTATTGTGAAGTAGAGCACAGGATATAAAGCAAAACCTAATTAATCCCCATGTACACAGAAAATCTGACTTTGTTACAGATCAAAATGCAATGGACTGAGGTGTCAATTCAATTATCAATGTTTTACTGAAGTCAACTGGTAATTTCATAAAACTGCATATAAAAACAAATATATTGTATTGTAACAACTTGGCAAAAAATTAATTTCTTGCTCTGCCTTGTACAATGTATACTCTAGCTATTTTTCTACTTCCAATGACACAAATGCCATTTTTGTTGAATGGATAACCATTTCAACCGTTCTTGAAAAATGGTGAATCCATGTTCAAGGAATTAAGCACTGTGCCTAAAGATTAG
This sequence comes from Squalus acanthias, assembly GCA_030390025.1. Lineage (NCBI taxonomy): Eukaryota > Metazoa > Chordata > Chondrichthyes > Squaliformes > Squalidae > Squalus > Squalus acanthias. The sequence goes on along the minus strand of CM059428.1, from coordinate 58,869,475 downwards.
GAACAAACCCTAATAACTACCAATTGCAGTAAGTAGAATGTGTAAGAGCTGATTCAAACTCATACACTGAATGTGCCATACCTCACAACTTTTACAGATTGCACACTTACCTGTTGGATAAATGATGGAGAGAATGCAGGCAGACTGGGGAATCTCATGCACATCCTATGGTCCTGCCCTCAGGTCTAACCATTCTGGGCAGCAATCTGGTATACCACAAATGTTCTGATTGACACATATCCTCTCTGATCTATTTCATTATCTATTGGCTTCTCCCAAGAAGCGTGTGGCAATTTAAGATCTGCAGACTAGCATAACTCTCATTGCTAGTGATGGGAAGGTGATGCCACCTCCATGGCAAAGCCATATACGCCACCTCCACCATGTAGATTATGCACCTGTGGGATAATTCAGAGTACAAAACGTACAGTCTCCAAGTACGTCTTTTAGCACTTCAACTCCCAGCCTGCCTTTCTCGCTCACTGAGCTCAGTCTCTCTCTCTCTCTTTCCTCTCCCCCTCTCCTCCCTCTCTTACCCCCTCTTCCTCTCCCTCTTCCCCCTCCTCATCTCCCTCTTCCCCCTCCCCTCCTCCCCCTCACCTCCCCCACCCACCATCCGATGGAAGGGCTTTAGTGTTGCAGTGGTACATTCAATTATTACTCTGGTGCATGAATGACCTCATTGTACTGATACTCAGCTTGTAGCCTGAGAAACCACACAAGTGGCTGTAGAGGAAAGCCTTGATCTCCCTGTACAGACTTGTCTTTATGATTCAATAAGCATTGTCACAGTGGATTTCAAAATGGGAAGCAAGCATTCAATTGCACGATGTGTTTGGTGCTGGTCACAAATGAGTTGCAAATTGGAGATTCAGAACCCTTCCTATTGACATATGTTATAGCATTCAGCAAAGGAGCATGTAAGGTCATGTGGATGCAATCTATAGCTCCTTGGACCTTTGAGAATCCTACCACCCTGTAAAACTGCAGTGCCACAAAGTTTCCTTGATTAAGAGATAAAATTACTTAAACTGGGAAACAATGCATCTGTGACTTGCTTAATACATCTCAGCACAGCTGTTTGGTGTACAGATCAGTCAGTTTTAACACTTTTTAGATATAGGTACTAAATTCTCCTGCTTCCAGACCTGTAGAACCTCACCAGTACTTAGTGATGCTTCAATGACAATAACCAGTAACCCACACATTTGCTCCCTGATCTGCTTCAGCACTCTGGAACAATGGTTCTCAAACACATTCGTACAGATTTCAACAAAAATTATTATGCCCTCTCACATCTGACTAGCTATGGATACTGCTACCAATAAGTATGCAGGGAAAAAAAGTCTGCAAAGCTTCCATTTTCATCACTCTTAATCTCTTTCTCTCACCACCTTCACATTCAAGATGTATCAGCTTGGCTCAATGGTGGAACTCTTGTATGTGGATCACATGTTTGTGGGTCTAAGCCCCACTCCAGAACTTCAACACATAAGCTAGGTGGGCACTTTTGTGCAGTATGTTTTGGGTTGTGCAGTCTTTCAAATGAGATTAAACCAAGGCCCCAGTTCAAGTGGGCATAAAGGATCCCATGGCAATTTTTTGAAGAGCAGGTAGTTCATTCCTCAACCAACACAGATTAAATGGTTCTTCAACTTACAGCTTTTGCTGGACCTTGCTGTGTGCAATTTGACTGCCACATTTGCTAACAAAACAATAGTGACTACACTTCAAAAGTAATTTGTTGGTTGTGAATCAGTTGGGATGTCCTGAGAGCAGGCAAAACTCGACATAAATACAAGTTATTTCTTTCTTGTCACTTTTAGCTTCTCTTTTCCATCACTTCTGGTTTTCTCTTCTTACCTCCACTTGTATTTTTTATCTCTCCTTCCTTTCTGTTTCTCTCATAGTAGCTACTAAGTGGTTCCTAAAACCTTCAAAGTCCTAACAGTCAGTGCAGTAACATTATTATGCCATTTAGTATTTTCCAGGGACAGAATCCTCTAACTCTATGAAAAAATTAATACTAATTCAATCAACTTAGATACTTTGGCCTAGACAATCGATCATACCACACACATTTTTCAGTGCATAAGCATACAATATGACGGGTAGAAAGTGCCACCTGCCACACTGGATCGGGTTTCTCCGTAGGTGCCCAGAGTGCAAGCCAGAATTATGGAAAACACTGAATAATATATTCAGCTTAGGGCCATGATGGTAGACCCTTTTCTGATTTTGGTATGCCCCCGTGGCTGGCTCGCCACATGCTAAACTTGCCCAGCAATTCTTGGTGCTAACAGTCAGGAAAGATCCTTCACCAGTGCTATTTAAAGTGATCATGCAGTACTTACAGGTTGGTTGCTGGTTCGTCATTTGAGGATGCTGGTTAACTTGTGGGCATTTTTTGGTCTGTTATCTGACTTAACTTTGACTGCTGAGAAGAAGATTTTGCTGGTGTTGCACTGTTTTTGGCTGCCTTATGAACAGTTTTATTACAGCCATGGGTGGTCTGGTAGGGCTGCCTTTGGGGCTGGAGATGGGAAAGAGCAGCAAGAAAGACAACAGAGAACATAAGAAGCAGCGACAAGAGAGATGAGGACGCTACACAGGAGGCCATGCCCACAGAGGGTATTCAGGGAGCATTTCTCCTACATGAACTTTTTAGAGGAGCAATGTATCAGGCATCTTCGCTTCAGCAAGGAGGTTGTCACTAAGCCATTTTACCTGCTGCAGCCATAACTCAAGACTCACACCAGGGCGTGGACAATGTTGCCTGTGGTTGTCAACGTCACCGTGGCCCTTAACTTTATGCCACAGGCTCCTTTCAGGCTGCAGTCGGTGATATCAGCGACATATCGCATATTGCAGCCCATCGCTGTATCAGGAAGGTCACCGAGGATCTCTATACCAAGAGGAACAGCTACATCATATTCCCCATGGACAGAGCAAAGCAAGATGACGGAGCAGTAAGCTTTGCCCACACGGCAGGCTTCCTGAGGGTACAAGATACCATACCTGCACCATCATTGGCTTGAGTGCTCCTCATCATCGGCTTGGCACCTTTATCAATCGAAAAGGATTCCACTCCATCAAGATACAGCTGGTTTGGGGCAACAGACAGCACATCATGCAGTAATCATGACTCATTCATTCGGCGCCAGTCCTCTGTACCACCTTTATACAAGCCAGGCAGTCGCATTACAGACTGGCTACTGGCCAACAAAGGCTATCCTCTCCAGACATAGCTCATGACTCCTGTCAGGAACATGGGCACAGATGCACAGCTGGCCTATAACGAGTGCCTTGCCACCACCAGAAACATCATTGAACAAACAATTCTGGACTGTTCTAGCAAAGCTTTGCAGTACACCACTGGGTGGGTAACCAAATTTATTGTCTTCTGCTGTACGCTCCATTACTTCACCATCATGAAGGAGCAGCCCATACCACCAACTGGGCAGCAACAAGTGCAACAAGAGCAGGAGGAGGAGGAAGACCAAGAGTAACATCAATCACCAGTGTCCCTAGCTGCCAGAGCTCTGAGAATAGTTCATCAAAGAGCACTTCACCTATATTATCCCGACCATCCCCAATACACCAACAGTCCCACAATCCTTACCACTAAACTAACTATCACCTTCTGATTGCATTCCTTCGGTACAACCTTATGAGTCTTTCCGTCACTTCACTACAAATATAATCACCAGCACCAAATTCAGAAAAACCAAATTTATCAAACAACCCAATTCCATCTATATCTAACAGAGAACAGAAATAATTATGAATCACCCTTCTGCAAGTTCTTAGTGCCTGTCTTGTGTGCTCATTTATTTATCCTAGTGCTCCTATGAAGTGTTTCCCAGTGGCTACAGCTTGGGACATGGAAGAAGACAGTCATCTAAGCTTCTATGTGAGAGCTGTCAAGAGAGACTTCATAACGATGGGCGCCACTGTCGTGTTGATGGGACTGACCACTTGGTCCATGTTGGACAGAATGGTCTCCATGCTGTGTGAAAAGCCTTGAAGCAAGTTGGAGCTGGATTCCTCCATGCTCTGTGAAATTTTACACAAGCTCACTGGCATTTCCCCGGTATATGTCCATCAGCCTTCTTTGGTAGCCTTCGGCACGATCGAATGTCTTTGGCCGTGAAATTCGGCACCTTAGCACCGGATGATAAGGCCGGTTTCGGCAACAAAATGGCAGGCTTCCACCCACTTCGGGCGCGGTTCGCGATGGATGCCCTTTTGGGCAGTTGGCAGCTTAGCCGTTGCCTGCATTCACCAGAAAAATGCTAATCAGTCAGATCATGACGTCAATCAGTGTGCAACGCTGATTTGACGCACGACCTGCTATTTTGGATGTCGCCGCTCCACTGCCCTCTTTAAAACACAAACAGGTAAATGTGCGTTCAGCTGCACGAGGCCCCCGCCCCACCCCCACCAGTGGTATTTAAAGGGATCATCAACAACTTGAAGGTGACTTGCTTTTTAATTTCTACTGGCTCTGTGTAAGTTTGTGCAACTGTTTGGAGCTTTCTAGAGTTATTTAAAGTTGGTGAGGTGACAGGGAGTGGTGCTGCAAGTGGAGAAGGCCTTGCTTCTCATTTCAAGGGTTCTGCTCAGTCCATTAGCTCCCAGTTCCCAGTCCTGACTGTCTTGCAGCCATGTTTCAGTAATGGCTACCATGTCATATCCTCCAACTTGAATTTGCGCCTGCAGTTCATTCAATTTATTCTTTGTACTCCGTGCGTTTGTATAAAGAACCCTTATTTGGACCACACACCCTAGCCTGTCCTTCAGCTCTAGTGTTTTACTCACATGTTTCTTATTTCTCCTGGTTTAATTGCTTTACATCTTTTTGTTTTCCCTTTACTTGTAGTGCCGAAAGCACAACTTCTGACTGTTACTCTACTCTCTTCCCTTTCAGTTGTTTTTGAACTAGTATTTGTACTGCAATTTCCCCTGAGCCCTCCCCCCCCCCATTTACTAGTTTAAAGTCCTTGTGATCACCCTATTTATCCTTTCTGCTAGGACCCTGGTCCCAGACCGCTTCAGGTGGAGTCCGTCCCAACGGTACAGTTCCTTCCTGTCCCAATACTGGTGCCAGTGCCCCATGAAATGGAACCCCTCTTTCCCACACCACTCCTTTAGCCATGTGTTTACTTCCCTAATCAGCCTATCTCTACGCCAATTTGCAATTGACTCAGGTAATAATCTGAAGATTATAACCCTTGAGGTCCTGTTCTTTAATTTAGCTCCTAGTTCCTGGTACTCCCTAAACAGGACCTCTTGCCTACTCTTCCCTATGTTGTTGGTCCCAACATGGACCACAATGACTGGATCCTCCCCCTCCCTCTCCAATATCCTTTCAAGCCAGTTTGAGATGTTCCTCACCCTGGCACCAGGTTGGCAACAGACCATGTAGAACTCTCGATCTTGCTTACAAAGGATGCTATCTGTCCCCCGAATTATAGAATCCCCTACAACTACCACATTATGTTTCCTCTCCTTCTCCTCCTCCCCCCTTAGGACAGCCTCCTGCTCCAAAGTGCCATGGTCCATATACTGGCTGTCCTTCCGACAGTCTTTATCCTTATCCCCACAGGTAGCAAGTACATTGTACCTGTTGGATAGGATCAGTTTCTGTGGATCCTCGTTCCCTTTTTTACCTGGGTTCCCTTTACTCTGCACACTATCGGTCACACCAACCCCATTCTGATCCTGCACCTCTCTACGAGGTGGGACTGAAGTCTGGAGCAAACTGTCCAGATACTGCTCCCCCTCCCTTATGTGTCGGAGTGTCTTCAATTCGCACTTCAGCTCAATGACTCTGAGCCAGAGAGATTCGAGATGGAGACATCTACTGCAGACATGTTCGCTCGGGACAGTCTCGCTGTCCATAAACTCCCACATACTGCAGTCCAGACACACAACTTGCTCAGCCATGTCTTAGTCTAACCTTATTTTCTTTATTTAAGTCGTAAAGGTCTTTATTCAGCGACTATTTATAGTTATATTAATTAGTCTAACTAGTTAAGTTATAAATTTAATACCGTACGTTATAGTTTCCCGCTCCTAGTTTAAACCACTGTCCTAGCTTATAGAGAAAAAACTTTAACATTCACCAACCAATCACCTACCTGCTGTCCTGTGTTGTCACTCCTTGGTTTTTGTTGTTGTTGAATTCGCCGGGGAACTGCTTCCTCCGGTGCTGCCCCGCTCAGGTCCGCACTGTCTCTCCTCTCGCCGTTTAAATCTTGCTGCTTCCTCCGGTGCTGCCCCGCTCAGGTCCACACTGTCTCTCCTCTCGCCGTTTAAATCTTGCTGCTTCCTCCGGTGCTGCCCCGCTCAGGTCTGCACTGTCTCTCCTCTCGCCGTTTAAATCTTGCTGCTTCCTCCGGTGCTGCCCCGCTCAGGTCCACACTGTCTCTCCTCTCGCCGTTTAAATCTTGCTGCTTCCTCCGGTGCTGCCCCGCTCAGGTCTGCACTGTCTCTCCTCTCGCCGTTTAAATCTTGCTGCCTCCTCCGATGGTGCCGCCGCCCAGCTCCCACTTCCCCACCGTACCATCCCTCTGTCACAAAACATCATTGCGTCCTCTTGGGCACAAAGCTGAAATGAAAGCCACCATAAAACAAACATTCTGAACATAATTTATAAATTAATCAATGCAAAACTACATAACAAAGTCAACTAATCACCCTTGTGTATTCCCTTAGTGTCTATCTTTCCTGTTCATTTGCCTATCCTAGTGCTCCTACGCAGTGCTACCCCAGTGGCTGCAGCATGGCTGATGGAAGGCTGCTGACTTTCAGTTGGGGAGACTGCAGATGGCCTTACTGGTCGACCTCGAGCAGCTCTGGGCCTAAAATGCCTGGCTGTAGACTGCACCACCTCGGTATGGGCATCAGCAGTCTAGGCTGGCTGACAGGCAGCAGCAAGGACACTGGCAGAGTGGCAGTGGTGGGAATACATCCTGAGAGAGGATAGCAGGTTCTTGCTCCACGGAGCCACTGCCATTCCCCTGGGGCAGTGCCTCAACATTCCTAGCAATCTGTTGGAGCACAGAATGCTAGACTACTGTGAGACCCTGCAAGCCCCTTTACACACTCATAAACCCAGCCATGATGGCATCAGTCGGAGCTTGTGTGGCAGCAATCAGACGTTGGGTCACATTCGCTTGTGTTGTAATGGAAGCTGCGACATTGCCCATCACACCCAGCATCATGGTTGGGTCCACAAGTGTTTAATACATCCTGGAAATCATGGGCTCCAAGCTCCGCGCAAAGACCCGTGCAATGTTGGAGCCGGACTCCTCCATGCTTCTTGACACTGACAAGAGGCTCTCTGGAAGGCCTGTCATTGCACCAAGCACTTCTTCTGAAGGCCGCCCCATCGAAGTCATCATCTGCGTCCTGTGCAGCAGAACACGTGTGCAAACTCGCCCTCTGAGGAGCTGGAACCCGAGCAACCTTTTTCCCCTGGCCTAGCTGCAGCCCACTAATGCCCGGGGACCCACCACATGCAGATCCTGCCTCTATACAACCCTCTAAAATACACGCAGTGCCATTTTCTGAGCTGGTGCCTGGGAGTGTCAGATCAAGTGATGGTGCCTCATCTTCTCCTTCACTCTCCTCCTCTATTAGGTCACTTTCAGGCTGGGCTGCTGGCAGTTCTTGGGTATCTGAAAGGAGAAAGGTTGTGGTGAGGGGGGAAAAGCAAGATGTGCATGATTACACCATCAGCAGCTTGTAAGCGAGAAGAGAGTGTGCCATGATGGGGAAGTGGAATGTGAGAAGAAGGATTAGGTATGAGCATACCATCATCAGCAATGCTTTCAACCTCGCACCTTGGCACAGCCTCAGTGACGGCCCCTCCAATTATCTCCAGCACCGTCTTCTCCAGCACAGTGAGGTTCTGAAGACGTGCTTCCCCTCCGCCTGTCTGCTGCTGCTCACATCAGTTATGCACTGCCTAGGCCTGCAAGAGGAAGGGAAGTGAGTGTGGTGCAAAGTGGTTGGGTGATGTGCCTGTCATATTGAATAGCTGGCAGTGTGTGCAAGGTGTAAGGTGTGGGTGTGAGGCTTGTAGCAGTGTGTAGCAGTGTGTGAGGGTGAGGTGAAGCTATGATTGTGAGGAATGAGTCGTAATTGCAGGAGTTAGTTGGTAGGTGAGTGATGGGGGTGTGGTTCATTGAGCAGTGCGTGAGGCTAATGGTGCAGTTGGTGAGATCTGGCATTTGAAGATGCTTTCACTCACCGTGACCACTCGTGTGAGGTCATTAAACTTCTTGTGGCATTGGATCCAGGTCCTGGGGCCAACACATGTGGCACTGACGGCTTCTGCTATCTCCTCCCACTGCCTTCTGGAAGTTCTGCCTGGAAGGCCTCCTGGCCCCTGTGGGTGGAGGACCTGTCTTCTTCTGTGCACACCCAGGACCAAGGCCTCCAGTGCTGCATCAGAGGATTTCCTTGCCCTTTCACTTCCCTGTTGAGCCATGGTTGAGCATGCAAAGTGACAATGAGGTGCTTCTGCAACAAAGCACCTCCCCTTTAAAAAGTGCAGAGAGCCTAGGCAAAGTTTTATTGGCCAGTAGACTGCACCTGATATTGGCCCCTCTCTTGATTGCTGAGCCAATCAGCAGTGCATTTAGTGCTGAGCTCAGCGCTCCAATCATGCAAATGAGCAGGCAGCATGAACTTTGCGTGCTGCCTGCACCACTTTGAACGGGTGTGGGCAGAGCATGGTGCCTTCACCACTTTGAACGGGTGTGGGCAGAGCGTGCTGCCTGCACCACTTTGAATGGGTGTGGGCCGAGCATGCTGCCTGCACCACTTTGAACGGGTGTGGGCAGAGCGTGCTGCCTGCACCACTTTGAACGGGTGTGGGCAGAGCGTGCTGCCTGCACCACTTTGAACGGGTGTGGGCAGAGCATGCTGCCTTCACCACTTTGAACGGGTGTGGGCAGAGCGTGCTGCCTGCACCACTTTGAACGGGTGTGGGCAGAGCGTGCTGCCTGCACCACTTTGAACGGGTGTGGGCAGAGCATGCTGCCTGCACCACTTTGAATGGGTGTGGGCAGAGCGTGCTGCCTGCACCACTTTGAACGGAAATGAGAAGTCGCACAACACCAGGTTATAGTCCAACAGTTTTATTTAAAATTACGAGCTTTCGGAGCTGCTGCTCCTTCGTCAGGTAGAGGTACCTCTACCTGACGAAGGAGCAGCAGCTCCGAAAGCTCGTAATTTTAAATAAAACTGTTGGACTATAACCTGGTGTTGTGCGACTTCTCATTTTTGTCCACCCCAGTCCAACACCGGCATCTCCGCATCATGACCACTTTGAACGGGTGAGGGCAGAGTGTGCTGCCTGCACCACTTTGAACGGGTATGGGCAGAGCGCTCTTTGCGCTCCCCGAGCCCGTTTTCGGGCCCAACTTCAACTCCTAGGTCTTTTCTTTTAAAAAACAAGCTGTTAAGTTCATGCAGCCGTTGATATTTGCTGTATCGGGAAAAATAACAGACCAACCAAAGACTCAACATTCAAAGCTCTTTTCCAAATTTCAATTTATTTGAACAAATAGTCTGAACAGGAAGTAGCCAGTCACCCACCAAGGGATAAACTAATACGATAGCAAAATACTGTGGATGCTGGAAATCCGAAATAACAACAGAAAACGCTGGAAAAACTCAGCTTTATACTTGCTTTAAATCTATTTCATTTCCTGCTTTTTTCCAGTTCTGACGAAAGGTCTTCGACCTGAAACGTTAACTCTGTTTCTCTCTCCACGCATGCTGCCTGGCCTGCTGAGTTTTTCCAGCGTTTTCTGTTGTTATAAGGGATAAACTAAGTTCCTTTCTCTATAGATGGCCAGACAAAATTCTATGCCTGCTTCAGTGAAACTACACCACCATAGCAACACCACACAGATAAAATAAAATTTACGCAGGGCTCCAAGTAAAAAGGTGGAGGCTGTAGAAAGCTCCGTGTATTTTGAGAGTTCAAATTGCTTCCGATTTGGCTCCCTGCAATTTCCAAAAACTTCACTCTCAATGGAGAGGTAGCATAGTGGTAATGTCACTGGGTTAGTAATCCAGTAGGACTGAACTAATGATCCAGCGACATGAGTTCAAATCCCACGGCAGCTGGGGAATTTAAATTCAGTTAATAAATAAATCTGGAATAAAAAGCTAGTATCAGTAATGGTGACCATGAAACTACCGGATTGTCATAAAAACCCATCTGGTTCACTAATGTCATTTAGGAAAAGAAGTCTACTGTCCTTACCTGGTCTGGCCTATATGTGACTCCTAGATCCACAGCAATGTGGTTGACTCTTAACTGCCCTCTGAAATGGCCTAGCAAGTCACTCAGTTGTAACTAACCGCTAAGAAACACAATAATAAGAATGAAACCAGATGGACCACATGGCACTGGTGGACATGGCAACAGCACACCCAGCAAAGTCCTCCTCACCAACATCTGGAGACTTGTGCCAAAATTGGGAGAGCTGTCAAGCAACAGCCTGACATAGTCATACTCACAGAATCATACCTTTCAGCCAATGTCCCAAACTGAATCAGTACTCCTCCATGTTGAACACCTCTTGGAAGAAGCACTGAGAGTAGCAAGGGCACAGAATGTACTCTGGGTGGGTGAATTCAATGTTTGTCATTGGTAGCACCACAACTGGCCGAGTCCTGAAGGACATAACTATCAGTTTGGGCCTGTGACAGGTGGTGAGGGAAAAAGCTACTTGACATCGTCCTCACCAACCAACCTGTTGCAGATGCATCTGTCCATGACAGTGACTACCACACTGTCATTGTGGAGATGGAGTCTTCACACTGGAGACACCCTCCATCATGTTGTGTGGCACTACCACCATGCTAAATGGGACAGATTTGGCAGCTCCAAAACTGGGCATCCATGAGGTGCTGTGGGGCAGCAGCACAATCTGTAACCTCATGGTGCGGCATATCCCTCACTCTACCATTACCATCAAGCCAGCGGACCAACCCTGGTTCAATAAGGAGTGTAGAAGTGCATGCCAGGAGCAGCACCAGGCGTACCTAAAAATGAGGTGTCAACCTGGGGAAGCTGCAAAACAGGACTACATGCATGCTAAAAAGTGGAAGCAGCATGCTATAGACAGGGCTAAGCGATCCCACAATCAATGGATCAGATCAAAGTCCTGCCACATCCAGTCGTGAATGGTGGTGGACCATTAAACAACTAATGGGAGGAGGAGGCTCCATGAATATCCCCATCCTCAATGATGGTGGAGCCCAGCACAAGTGCAAAAGACAAGGCTGAAGCGTTTGCTACCATCTTCAGCCAGAAGTGCCGAGTGGATGATCCATATCGGCCTACTTCTGAGATCTCCACCATCACAGAAGCCACGTGATATCAAGAAACGGCTGAGCGCACTGGATACAGCAAAGGCTATGGGCCCCGACAACATCCCGGTTATCGTGCTGAAGACTTGTGCTCCAGAACTAGCCGCGCCTCTAGCCAAGCTGTTCCAGTACAGCGACAACACTGGCATCTATCTGACAATGTAGAAAACTGCCCAGGTATGTCCTGTCCACAAAAAGTAGGACAAATCCAACCCGGCCAATTACCGCCCCATCAGTCTACTCTCAATCATTAGCAAAGTAATGGAAGGTGTCATCGACAGTGCTATCAAGCAGCACTTACTCACCAATAACCTGCTCACTGATGCCCAGTTTGGGTTCCACAAAAACCACTCGGCTCCAGACCTCATTACAGCGTTGGTCCCAACATGGACAAAGGAACTAAATTTCAGAGGTGAGGTCAGAATGACTGCCCTTGACATCAAGGCAGCATTTGACCGAGTGTGGCATCAAGGAGTCCTAGTAAAATTGAAGTCAATGGGAATCGGGGGGGAAAACGTTCCATTGGCTGGAGTCATACCTAGCACAAAGGAAGATGGTTGTGGTGGTTGAAGGTCAATCATCACAGCCCCAGGACATCGCTGCAGGAGTTCCTCAGGGCAGTGTACTAGGCCCAACCATCTTCAGCTGCTTCATCAATGACCTTCCTTCCAACATATGGTCAGAAATGGGGATGTTTGCTGATGACTTCACAGTGTTCAGCGCCGTTCACAACTCCTCAGATAATGAAGCAGTCCATGCCCGCATGCAACAAGACCTGGATGACGTTCAGGCTTGGGCTGATAAGTGGCAGGTAACATTCGCACCACGCAAGTGCCAAGCAATAACTATCTCCAACAAGTGAGAGTCTAACCACCGCCCCTTGACATTCAACAGCATTACCATCACCGAATCCCCCACCATCAACATCCTGGGGGTCACCATTGACCAGAAACTTAACTGGACCAGCCATATAAATACTGTGGCAACAAGAGCAGGTCAGAGGCTAGGTAATCTGCGGCGAGTGTCTCACCTCCAGACTCCCCAAAGCCTTTCCACTATCTATAAGGCACAAGTCAGGAGCGTGATGCAATACTCTCCACATGCCTGGATGAGTGCAGCTCCAGCAACACTCAAGAAGCTCGACACCATCCAGGACAAAGCAGCCCGCTTGATTGGCACCCCATCCACCACCTTAAACATTCACTCCCTCCACCACCGGCGCACTATGGCTGCAGTGTCTACCATCTACAAGATGCACTGCAACAACTCGTCAAGGCTTCTTCGACAACACCTCCCAAACCTGCGACCTCTACCACCTTGAAGTACAAAGGCAGCAGGCGCATGGGAACACCACCACCTTCGAAGTTCCCCTACAAGTCACACACCATCCTGACTTGGAAGTATATCGCCGATCCTTCATCGTCGCTGGGTCAAAATCCTGGAACTCCTTCCCCAACAGCACTGTGGGAGTACCTTCACCACACGGATTGCGGCGGTTTAAGAAGGCTCACCACCACCTTCTCAAGGGCAATTAGGGATGTACAATAAATGCCGGCCTCGCCTGCGACGCCCACATCCTATGAACAAATTTTTTAAAACGTGACTTCAGGAGGACAGACTTAAGGAGATTGGCCAGATAAATGCCAGATAAAATTTAATGTGGAAAAATGTGAGTTGAAAGATTTTGGAAAGGAGAATAAGGAATGTAAATATACACTAAATGGTAAAACTCCAAAAGGAGCAGAAGAGCAGAGAGACTTACGTGTTCAGATACACACAAATCTTTAAAAGTTGGAGGACAAGTAGATAACCTGCAAAACTGTATGGAACCCCAGGTTTTATACGTAGAAGCATAAAGTACAAAAGTAAAGAGGTAATAAATCTATATAAATCATTGGTTAGGCCATAGTTAGAATATTACGTGTAGTTTTGGGTACCCTACTTCAGGAAGGCTGTAAATAAGAGTTGGAGTTAAGACAGAATATTGGGCAGTATAGATTCGGTTTTTATTCTTCAGAATGTGCGGCCTTGGGAATGCATATTTTGGGCGCAGAATAGAGAGAGCTTTGCTTTGCATTTGGCCTGTACTGACCCCGGTGTGTATAATTCTGACACTGAACTCCGAAAACGTGTTCCAACGCGCCAGTGTTAACATCAAAAATATATGTGGAGAATAGTGCTGTAATTCATCAATAATTTTATTTCAGGCACCAGTAATTTTAGTGTTCTTATTAACAAACAATATATAGCCAATAATACACTACTACCAAAGTTGTATTGAACTATTTTTCATTCCTGTAAGGAGACTAATATTGGTAGCTCCCAAGGCAGTGCTGCACCAGGATCTGATCTGATCTGTAATTTATGAAGTTTGTTAACTTCAATCTTCAGCTGTAGTTAAAAGATCTGTGAATAGTGGACTCCTGCCAGATGGTGGACATCTACGAGATTTGGACAGGTCAAGTTATTTTGAGGATTGTTTTTTTGTAGCAGTCCTGAAACTGGTAAAATTGTTGTCTTCTATGGATTACAAACACATTTTACTTAACTTTTCTTTTGAATTATGGTCATTCCATTTAGAAGCAGAAAGTAAAGTCACATATGGAAGAAGTGAAATTTGTTATTGCAAGATTCATTTAACATCAGCTTCTTTAGATTAACTTGAAAGTGAAGCACATGTAATGGGAAGACTAAATGGAACTTTTCAAGAAGGCAGCTCAAGACCGGCCCGGAGCAGGGAAAGTGAAAGTAATTTACTTTGTGGGCTGTCTACCTTGTTTATATTGTTAAGTAAGGCTGAAGCAAATTGGCTGAATAACATAATTGCCACAATTGAATTTAGAATGTTTAGAAAGAAAGAAAGACTTGCATTTATATAGCACCTTTCATGACCACCGGACGTCTCAAAGCGCTTTACAGCAATGAAGTACTTTTTGAAGTGGAGTCACTGTTGTAACGCGGCAGCCAATTTTCGCACAGCAAACTCCCACAAACAGCAATGTGATAATGACCAGATAATCTGTTTTAGTGATGTTGGTTGAGGGATAAATATTGGCCAGGACACCAGGGATCTTTTCTCTAGAAAAGAGAAGACTGAGGGGGTGATAGAGGTCTTCAAGATTATGAAAAGGTTTGATAGGGTAGATGTAGAGATGATGTTTCCCCTTGTGGGTGAGACCAGCATTAAGGATCATAAATATAAGATAGTTGCTAATGAATCCAATAGGGAATTCAGGAGAAACTCCTTTACCCAGAGAGTGGTTAGAATGTAGCATTCGCTACCACAGGAAGTGGTTGAGGAGAATAGTATAGATGCATTCAAGGGGAAGCTAGATAAGCACATGAGGGAGAAAGGAATAGAAGGATAGGTTAATGGGGTTAGATGATGAGGGAGGAGGCTCATGGGAAGCATAAATACCTGCATGGACCTGTTGGGCTGAATGGCTTATAGAAATAGAAACATAGAAAATAGGTACAGGAGTAGACCATTCGGTCCTTCGAGCCTGCACCGCCATTCAATGCGTTCATGGCTGAACATGCTACCTCAGTACCCCATTCCTGCTTTCTCGCCATACCCCTTGATCCCCCTAGTTGTGAGTGTTATATCTAACTCCCTTTTGAATATATTTAGCGAACTGGCCTCAACAACCTTCTGTGGAAGAGAATTCCATAGATTCACCACTCTCTGGGTGAAGAAGTTCCTCCTCAGCTCAGTCCTAAATGGCTTCCCCTTAATCCTTAGACTGTGACCCCTGGTTCTAGTTTTCCCTACCATTGGGAACATTCTGCCCGCATCTAATTTGTCTAAACCAGTCAGGATTTTAAATGTCTCTATAAGATCCCCCCTCATTCTTCTGAACTCCAGAGGATACAAGTTCAGTTGACCCAATCTTTCTTGATATGTCAGTCCGGCCATCCCAGGAATCAATCTAGTGAACCTTCGCTGCACTCCCTCAATAGCAAGAATGTCCTTCCTTAAGTTAGGAGACCAAAACTGCGCACAGTTTCTGTGCTGTAAATATTTGTAATACTTTGATCTAATTGATGTCTCTAAAATGATAAAGAGATTCGATAGGATAGAGAGAAACTTGCTGCAAAATTTGGCTCCATAGTGCCTGTTGTTTGGGTGCTACGAGTGCTGTTCAGATTCAAAAATGAAGTCCACGGCGCGCACACACACTTCTGGTGCGGGCCACATCAAACGCCATCTTGGTGAGGGCATTAGCGCACATGCAGGGAGCATTCACCGGAAGTATGTAGAGTAGGCAGATCATGACGTCGCTGATTTGATGCCAGCGCTGCCATTTTGGAGCTCAACTCTCCAGCTAACGCCCTCTCTTAAACTCGCATAGCTGAACACACATTCAGCAGTAGGAAGGACCCCCCCACAAGCAATATTTAAAGGGATCATCAACTACTTACAGGTTAATTGCTGACTGATTTCTACTGGCTGTTGCTGTGTTTGTAGAAGTGTTTGATGGTTTCTAGAGTTCTTTAAAGTTGCTAAAGTCTACAAGGAGTGGTGTGGCAGGTGCTGAAGGACTTTGTCCTGACTTCAAGGATTCTGCACAGACCACTTGCTCCACAACATGGGTGCAGGAGTAGGCATTCCACCTGGCCTACAGCATGACAAGGAAAATTAGCAGAGCCTACACAGAGCAGGACAAGCTGCTGGAAGAAGGAGGAGGAGGCGGGGGAGAAGGGCTCATAGCAGGAGGCCATATCCACCCAGGGTGTTCAGGGAGCAATACTCCTACCTGAACCTCAGCGAGGAACAGTATGTCAGACATCTGTGCTTCACTAAGGATGTCCTCACTCAAATCTGCCACCTGCTGCAGCCACAACTAGAACCACAGAGCAGGGCAAGGACTGCATTGCCAGTGGCTGTAAAGGTTACCGTGGCCATGAACTTTTATGCGTCGGGCTCCTTCCAGGCTGGAGCAGGAGATATTTGCAACATCTCCCAGTATGCCGTGCACTGTTGCAAAAGGGAGGTAACTGAGGCTCTGTATTCCAAGAGAGCTGAATACATTTCATTCTCTCTGGCCAGATAGCAGCAGGCAGAGCGAGCACTCGGCGTTGTGAGGACTGCAGGCTTTCCCATGGTACATGATCCCATTGACTGCATACACGTTGCTTTGCGGGTGTCGCCTGTCAACTCTGAGATGTACTGCAACCGAAAGCGATTCCACTCCCTCAACGTTCAGCTGGTGTGTGACCATACTTTGCGAATCATGCAGGTGAATGCCCGGTATCCTGGCAGCAGTCATGATCAACATTCCTGCTATGCTGCATGGCCACGCGGGCGTGCAACGGTCTGCAGGTCCAGCGCAGGCTACTCACCGGCTTTCAAATGGAAGATACTGCGCATGCGCGAAAATTTGAATGGGCCACGCAGCCAGTTAAAGGGACTGCGCACAAAAAAATTAGAGGAAACATTGGTCACGATGCCTTAATTCTGCAGCAGTCCACTGTGCCATCGGCATTTGAGCCATCACAACAAACCAGAGGGTGGCTACTGGACAACAAGGGCTGTCTGCTGACTACCTGGCTGATGACTACGTCCATGCACACGTGGGCAGAATGCATACAAAGAGAGCCATGCTGCCACACGAAATAGCATTGAGCAGACCACTGTCTTCCGCTACCTGGAGCGCCCTGGAGGAGCCCTGCAGTACTCAGCAGAGCAGGTGTTAAGATTTGTGGTGGTCTGCTGGATGCTGCACAACCTCACTATCATTAGGGCACAGCCCTTGCCACCAGCTATACAGTGACCAGCTGAGGAGCAAGAGGAGGAGGAGCAGGAGGAGAAGGAGGAAGAGGAAAGGAGGAGGCAACCTAGACAGTTCCTTTCTGGCCCGCCTGTCCATGATCAACTCATCCTACTGCGATTCCAGTAAAGGCAACCCGAATTCCACATCACCAACAGTCCCACACCTTACCTTCCCTCTGTTACTGACCATCACATTGTCTGCTTGTCCACTGTGCAAAAATAAAAGACAACACAAAATAAAGGGCTGGATTTTGCCAATGGGGAGCTTTTGGAGGCGGGACTCCCAGTTGTCGGGTTTCAGTTCCGCCTCCATCAACTTCTGGCCAACCCATGCAATTTTCCCTTGATTGACCTTGTTAAGCCCGCCCAGCGGGCTTAGCAGGCCAATTAAGGGAAAGCCGGTTGCAGTGAACGTCAACGTATGACATTTCATCTGGGAAAATTTTTGATAGATGAATTGTCATTGTTTGACAGCTCTGTGAAGCTGTCAAACATTGACATTCTTTGTAGTTTGATGAGTTCTTGAATTCAAGACCTCATCAAACCTTTTTATTTTGCAGAAATTAGATGGTTGCTGCATTGGAGAATGCAACGGCCATCTGTCATCTCTACCGCAAAGGTGCGAGACTCTCCACATACCCACCGATTGAAGCCTGCAGGAAGAAACAAAGGTAAGTACACTTTTTCTAACACTTTGCACTTACCTCAGATACTCACCTCTCCACACTTGCACCCATCACTCACCTCCACAGCACACTTTTGAACCCCTCCGACCCCCGCAGACCCACTACTCGCCTCGGTGACCCTGGCGGGTTTCGGCGCCTTCGGGAAGCCCGCGCTTGTGTGGGCAAAATAGTGATAAGCCTATTTTCTGCCTGTTAACTATCTATTAACAGGCAGTTAAGTGGCTGTAATCCCTTCCCGCCTCCAAGGAGACGGACCCGGCGCGGGAGGGCTACCCGCCTCCTGGCAAGATGGCACGGAGGCGGGTTGGGGGCGGATTGGGCACCTGCCCCCAAATTCTGCCATTTTCCCGGCAGTCCCGCCTTCAAACCCGCCTCCCCAGGGCTGGCAAAATCCAGCCCAAACATTCCAAACCAAATTTATAAATCATACCATGCCATATTACATGCAAACATCAATTAATCACCTCTGTGCATTCCCTTAACTCCTGTCTTCCATGTCCCTTTGCCTGTCCTAGTGCTCCTAAGCAGTGCTACCACAGAGGCTGCAGCATGACTGGTGGAAGGCTGCTGACTTTCAGTGGGGCACCAAGCATTTCATTGTGCATACCCATTGGCCTTCTTCTGTAGCCTGCCCCATTGAATTGCTCATCTGAGTCCTTTGCAGCAGAACTTGTGTACGGCCTCGCTCTCCGGCGAGCTGGCACCTGTGCTACCCTTGTCCCCTGCCCTGTCTATAGGCCACTCATGCCCGGTGTCTCACCACATGCAGATCCCACCTCTAAGCTATCCTCTAAATTATGCACAGTGTCAGTATCTCAGCTGGTGGCTGCGAGTGTGAAATTGAATGATGGTGTTTCATCTTCATCATTGTCCTCCTGCTCTTCCACCTCTTGCTCTTCCTAGGTTGCAGTTCTTGGGTATCTGAAAGGAGAAAGGCACAAGGGTAGGGTTGTGGTGAGGGGAGGGGGAAAAGCAAGAGATGCATGCTTACACCACCTGTAGCTTGTAAATCAGAAGAGATTGTGGGATGAAGGGGAAGTGGTATGTGAGAAGCAGGATTAGGTATGAGGATACCGTCATCTTTGATGATTATGTCATGCAATCTATTTGGGCAATGTGGCTGTCGTGGTTGAATAGCTGGCAGTGTGTGCAAGCTGTGAGATGTGGGTGTGAGGCTTGTAGCAGTACCAAGTGTGTGAGAGTGAGGTGAAGCTATGAAAGTAAGCTATGAGTCATGATTGATAGAGATTGTTGGTAGGTGAGGGATGGGAGTGTAGTGCATTGAGCAGTGTGTGAGGCTAGTGGTGCAGTTGGTGGGATATGGTATTTGAAGATGAATTCACTGACCTTGACCATTCGTGTGAAGTCGTTGAAACTCTTGAATTGACCCCTCACTATTTCTTCTGCTGTGCGAATCCAGAATAAGAGGGATAATCTTAAAATTAGAGCTAGGCCATTTAGGAGTGAAATCAGGAAGCACTTTTCCACACAAAGCGTAATGGAAATCTGGAACTTGCTCCCCCAAAAGGCTGTGGATACTTGGTCAATTGAAAATTTCAAAACTGAGATCAACACATTTTTGTTGGGTAAGGTTATCAAGAGATATGGAACAAAGGTGGATAAATGGAGTTGAGGTGCAGATCAGCCATGATCTAATTGAATGTCGAAACAGGCTCAAGGGGCTGAATGACCTACTCCTGTTCCTATGTTCCTCAGCCTCTTCTTCCTCTGATGAGGACTCCTCCTCAGTTGATGCTGATTCAATGTCTAGCCCCCTGTTGCAAGGAGAGGTTATTCAGGGTGCAGCAAATGACAACAGTACAGGAGACACGATGGGTTTGGTACTGAAGGAAATACCCAGGCGCCCGAATCGTTGTTTCAGCACACCAATAGTTTGCTCGATTACTTCCCTGGTCTTCCCATGGCTATTGTTGTAGCGCCTTTCAGGTTAAGTTCGTGGCTGCTGGGTGGATGTCCTCAGGCATGGCATTAATGGGCAGCCCTTGTCCCCTAGTACCCATCTTTGGACATGGTGCTGTTCCTCAAAAAGGACAGGGATGTTGAGTGACACAGGATGAACACATCATGGCTGCTCCCAGCGTACCTTGCACAAACCTACATGATTCTTGAAAGATGCTCACACACTAGCTGCACATTCAGAAAGTGGAAACCCTTCCTAGTCATAAAAGGTGCTGGCTTATGTGGTGGTGCCTTAATCACCACATGACTGCAGTCACTAGCTGTCTAGAGGATAATTGTAGCCTAACCTAACCAGTGGGAATTAAGTCAATGGAGCATAAAATCAGGCACTGTGTAACATAGGTGTCTGGTCCAAACCCGCCGGATAGGTTAGGTTAAAATTATCCCCTGTATTTGCATGAACCTGGCAAATGTGGTAAATCTCACTGCTCTGTCATGTTGACTGGCGACACCCATGGGAAGTTGATGTACATATTTGCCTTCTCAAACAGAGTATCTGTCACTTGCTTTTTGTAGCTTTTTGTTCCCCACTGAAGCCTGGAAGGACCCTGATGCAAAAAGAATTGAGAACGACCGTCATTTCCACTGCCATCGACAGTGAAATAACCAGGTGGCAAAGAAGGCTGCAGCTTCTCCTCCAGGTCTGTTACTGTCTGGCAGGAGAACCTGAGCCTCTTTACACGTTGCTCCTCTGTGAGCTCCTGGAAAATGATTCAATGTGGAGGATCGGGGTACCTCCACTGTTGTTATCTGACAGGACATGCTGCAGGCCCAGCATGCTCTCCTTGCTGCTCCTCTTGATTCTGCTCCTCTTCCTCTTCTCCTCACAGTTAGGTTGCAAAAATGACTCCCATTCTTACTCTATTGCTCACCTTCCCTGAAAGCAAAAAAAGATTTCTGGCAAGATCTGCAAAGAAAACTCACTGAAGTGGTTACTACTCATGTTTCAAATCCTTCCACACCACTTAAATCTGCTTACCCCTTTAAATACCGCTCCTAAATACCGATTCCGTCCTTCACCACCAAGGATTACTTGTTGGGCCCGCCCCAAGGTTTGGCCTGACAAAAATTGCATCCTAATCGTGTCATAGAACCCTGCTTTGAACATCATTATTAAGCTACCACTGTGTTCAGGCAGTCGCTCAAGCCGCTTAACCTAAGTACCCCTGAAAAATGGCATTGACAACACGCTTAACGGAAACGAGGTGGTAAGTCTTTACCATTTTCTGGTCACTACTGCCCTATTTTCACAAGGCTGGACCCATGAAAATTCAGCCCGTACTCCATTAAATTTGGACTTAGCTAGTTTGGGCTTAACCAGACTTTCTTCTATAAAAATATATCCATCATATCTCTAGGCCTTCTACTTTTGAGTCCACATTATCTTTTGATTTTTTACCATTTACTTTAATCAGAACATTTTATTCTCTATCAAATCCTCAAATAGTCGCACTTTTCCAGGTAGGGCTAGAAGTGATGGTGAGCTTATAATATGTGTCCTTGTGCGAAATGTTGCCATGGTAACAGCTTTAAGCTGAAAGTCAATAGGAAGATACAAATGCATCTAGTATCAACAAGGGGAGTCTGGCAAAAAAGGAAAGTGATGCTCCTTCCCTTTTTCTTTTCGAAAAGGTGCATTTTTTCAGGGGGAAATCAGATGTCCTTAACAGTAAAATGTCTCTAATATTAATTTACTGCTGCGAAGATATGATAGTGCCTTTAAAAATGTAAGGAGACCCTGTAACTCAAGGTAGAGCTTTAGATTCCTACTGTAGAGGGTCATAAGTTTAAATTCCAGACTAGACTAACATTTGGACTTGTCAGCTACTTACTGGTATTCTAAATCATACCATTAAATGGAGCGCTCCGCAACAGCTTAGAGGAGTAAGAAGGATCAGGACAAGTGCACCTGTTGTCCAGTTATGAAGTTGCACTGACAGCAGTTGCTGAGAAGCCCACACCCCAGCTAAACAAGGAAGTATTGCAGCAGGAGGCAGCAAAATTAAAGGGGAAATTCAGTGGGAAAAAAATACAAAGCAAAAAAGACCACTGTAAATTAGTGAAATAATTTCCTCTGATCTTACTTTGGCGTAAAGCTCTCAATTCTTGACAGATTTAAAACCAACTTTAAAGTAAGTGATTTAAATGAAGCAGAGGTAAACTGTCTGATTAAAATCCCTGTAGTATAGCACAACAGACAGTAACTTAACACTGTTGAATGAATGCTTCTGCTTTGGAACAGTTAAGTAGTGTAAATAGTAAAGAGATCAAATTTAGATCAGATCAGTACAATCCCGACTACATTCTATCCTCATGCTTATTCAAGCTTGGCCAGTTCAACAATTCTAGGCACAAACCAGGCCTTTCTACAATTTTAGGCTGGATTATTTGAATTTGAATCATGTCTCCCAGTGACCACAATATGACCCGTCCTAAAAGGTGAATTTGGGGAAAGAGGTTGGGAAGAACTCTAAAGGAGAGGAAATTCAGTAATGAAGTAAACTAAAAAGGAAAATAAATAATTAAATTATCAAAAGTCACATTGCATCTGTCAAAAAGTAAAATATTGCAGATGTTGGAAATCTGAAATAAAAACAGAAAATACTTGAAACACTCAAAAGGTCAGGCAGCATCTGTGGAGAGAGAAATATAGGGTTAAAGTTTCACGTCAATGACCTTTTGTCAGAATCTATCAATTTGAAATTTAAAAGTCTATCTAAGTATGATTAATAGACTACAGATTGGTGAATTATATTGAACTGGTCAATCAGCTGATTGTTTTCTACACTTATGAAATTACGGAGATGGTTAAATAACTGGTTTAGTTCAACCATGATAAACATAATACTAGTTTTCTCCGACATTTTACACTTGGATAAGGATTGTGCTTGGGTCAGTATTTCTATAGCTGCATATATAAAATAACAAAATTAATAATATTTATACATCAGTTCAATTATTCAGTCATGCAGCAACCGAATCTAAATTAAATATGAGCATTTACAAGAAGTTGTTGATGTGTGAAGAATGACTGGCATGTGTTGGACTGACACCATTCACTTTGATTAGCAGTGAAACATGAATAATTGGAGAACATTTTAGATCTGGATCAGGATTATTATATTTAAATGTTGTACCTGGATCAGAAGTTCTATACAATGGAATGGAGGCGATATAATTTTTGATTCAATAGAATTCTAAGACTGGATCAGAATTATCCTTGGATCAAGTATGTGTTTATCTGAAGGCAAGTGTAGTTAAAGAAAATATATTCTTCTCCAGCAAATTCATTCTTTCCTATATTTGATCAAATAACTAAGTCCCATTTGAGATTATTTCAGAGGCAGCAACAGCAATGTATACCATGATGGGAGTAAAGCTTAATCATCCAATCCGAGACTATATTGATTTTGGGAGTATTTGCTATGACTATATAAATAAGCCATTTTTCTGCAACTGTATCTGAGGCCGGTCATGAACCCAAAAAAACCTTCACAATCTGGCCCAAAGTGAATTATGCCCTGCAGAAATAAATTAATAAAACTAACACAGCCGGCTTCTCTACTAACTTACTTTCACGTTTCAAGAGCTTAAAAATATAAAATCAATAATCATTTAGTCATAAGGGTAAATGAACTGACATAACATCAAAGTATCCCCTTTAGCCATTCAACTCATTCTAGACAATTTATCTCATCAAAAGGCACTGGTAATAATCCCTTTCCACACTGAGACAACCAGCCACACAGCTGCTATATTATCCCAGTGTAAACAAGTTTTGAGAAAATATTAAAAATCAATAGCTGTTTCCTTCTTTCAAATCAGTTGGCATCCATCATAAATTATATTATATGATGGATAACACTTGATTTAAAAAGAAGGAAACAGCTATTGATTTTTAATACTTATATTATTTAATATACTACACATACACACATACACAAACACGCATTTATATATGTATACGAATGTGTTTATGTGCACATGCAAGCAGTGAGATATTTTAATACATATCAAAATAACCAGATGTATTTAGCTAGAATAGTTATTATCAATATAGATTCCATTTGACTGTTCCTGGCTTCAATACCATGCTTAAAGCTATTTCCTCTCTGATATTTCTCTAAAGTTGCAACATTTAAGTGCACTAGAAATAGATTTAAATATAAAATATTTGTTCAGCAGCAAAAGGCAACACTGCACACCACCAAATGTAATAGGTTGAACTATGAGGTACTGGTAAAACAAAACAAAAATCAATTCAGCACCTGCATTATATACCTTTTAAAATTTGCCCTAATTCTGGAGTTAAATGTAATATAAACAAAATAAAGTTAGAAATGTATATACAATCATAATTTAAAATGCTATTTTCTACTACAAATAAAGGCAGGGACAGAAAGCAATAAAATATAGGATTTGTCATTGGAAACAATCGAGTACATACTGGGCAATTAAAAAGCATGGGTATTAGATGGCTCTTGATACTCTTGACTTAGTGAGGGGGCACTATGTCATCTAACGTTTCCCACAAGATCAGCTACTCAGGGTAGCACTAAGGTAAGGTCCAAATGTCACTACCAGAGAGCCTGGGCCTAAGAATTTAACTGCATATAGACAGAGAACAGATCACATTGTGGTGATATCACATCACCAAAGTAGCATCCCCCTACTGCCTGCAGACAAGCAATTCAAATCAAACTCAGACACCAATGTTGCACTGGGGCTAGGTTTACACTGTGCCAACACCTGTATCACACCAATATCAAACACACAGCCAGAAGGGTGAGGTTTTTGAACTAGTCCAATGTAAAAGTTTACCCCATTGTTCAACACATAATAGATCCATTCTGAAACACATTTCATAGTGAAAATGTAGGTATGAAAAACAGAGTACCTTTAATTCACAGGGGATCATACAAAGTTAGTAGTTTGATCATTCCCTTTTTACAAGTGTAAAACTAAAGAGAGGTATAAACAGCTTCCCGACTATTTACTCATAAACTAAATATAAAGGGGTAGAAATTAGCGTGTGCCCATTTTCCAAACAGAGAGGCCCAAGGCTGTCCTGAATTTGGGTCTCGGGCCTTATCTACATCTCAGGGCGAGCTGCCGGTGCCGGTTCTCCACCCACAGGCAGCTTGCCCCACGAGAGAAATCGATTTTCGGCCATTGGCAGTGGTCCTCAGTCCTCCTCGGGAAGGAGGTCAGATCGGACAGCGGTGGGGGGTGCGCTCATCAGGACTGTGGAATCGGGGGAAGCACGGCTGCTCTTCCTGGCTCCACAGAAAGGGTTTTTTTTTTAAAACATTATTAAACTTACTTTTAGTTAGTGGCTGCGGAGGCCGCTGAAGAATCCTGAGTGTGCGGCCCTGCTCATTGGAACGAATTTTGTAGAGGGGTCCTTCAACAGGTGTTAGGCTCCTCATTAACATATTGAAGGGATCTAATGCCTGTTTTAGGTGACCGCCCAGAACCCATAAAAAACGGCCCCCACGAATTTAGCAGAGGGACCAACACCTGCACAGATTGAGCGCAGGCTGTCCCACTGCTAAATTGGTACGATTTGTGCCCGTATTGCACCCAAACAACGGGCGCAATGCATACCAATTTCTACCATAAAGTGCTTAATACTACCGAGGTACATATTATTATGTGTTTTATTCTTAACTTATCCACTTTTAATGTGGTTCATTTCCTGATTTTAAACTAATGCCATTGTGGTTGTGAATTTCTGGAGGTCACTAAATTTACTGGCAGGTTACTGATAACCAGAAATACTAATGCTACATCCAGTGATGAAGAAGATTCAGATGCAGGTTGAATGTGATGGCATTGGATTCCCAAAAGTGTTGTAAAAAGAGCAATATGATATTTTGTTGCTATCATGGGTGCCATCATCTTTTTGTAGGAAGAACAAGTCAAACTGAAGATTAGGGAAAATCTGATTGCAGCACAGAGCTGGAATGAAAAGTGGGATTGGGAGGGGGAATTGGGATTATTAAGTGCATTTGTTTTCATGCACAAAATACTGTAACAGACAACATTCCAAGTGTAATCTGAAATTCACAACTGAATTCTTTGGCATGCTTCATAATTTATGGCCAAGGTCTTGTGAAAATTGTGCAATCCATGGACAATAATTGTTCCCATTATTCAAATGATAAGAATTTAAGATTTTCAAATCTATGCCGCCAGCCCCCTAGTATTTCACCTCAGTGTTAATTTTTTGTGTGAGCCCATCAGTGAACTACTGTAGGCTATTTCATTGTGTAGATTATAGTCAAGCTTTATCCTATTCTTAGTGAAATCCACACACATGCACTTTCCAGCAATGGCTGCCAGATAGCAATCAGGAATAGGAACTCTAGCTAATATTTCTCCATCCTAACCAAAGAAGCCAATGATAGAGCCACTACTGTCACCCTGGCTGAGACCAGCTAACTTAGCACAAACCAGAGATCAAACCAGGGATCTTCCTGCTCCAGTGTGATTAAACACCACATCAGGTATTGCGCTGGTCATTGGGTAGCAACAAACCGAACATTTTAAGGTAAAAGTAAGGGATGAGGAAGAGGAGGAAGGCAATGAAAAATAGAGAGATTGAATGCATGAGGGGGATGATTAGGGAAGAGAAGTGAGGAACAGTGTGTGAAGAGGAGGTGAAGCAATGTTAATCTACACATTACAGGAAAATATAATGGGTAATTTTACAAATTTGTGCTCCCAGCATAGTTTGTCTATTGGGAATATATATTGGAAATTCAGGCATGCACTCCCCATCATTTTCTATTCATTAATCTTAACATTAATGGACAGAAAATGGGGCGCGCATGTCTGAATTTGTTAAGCACTCCTATTGGACAAAGCTCTACGCCAGGAGCATGAATTTGTAAAATTACCACTATAATGGTGGATTATTAACCCTTGCGTCAGTTTAATAATATTTTTCTCTGTGAACAAAGTGATACTTGTCACATACTGGTCTTGCTATCTACTTCTTCAGCAGGCTTAATTTCAACGCCTACAGACTAATGTTGCTTCAAAATATTGCATGAACCAATGTCAAAATATTCACATGCATGCATAGATTATAATTAACGTTCCTATTAATTTTTACAATCTTTTAATGTAAATATTAAACATTAATGTATTATACCATGTCCACAAATATTTAATGTCTGACAGATAAATACAATATTAGTATGCTGAAAGGATTGTCAAAGCCGTAATCACAAACCTTTGATTGAAATTAGACAGAAAAGCCCTGTTCCTTTTGATCTTACCAACCTATAATAAATGTTCAATGCGTTAATACTGTAGCTCATATTCACTAATATATAAAAAGTTGATCATTTTAATGTAGAAAGATTATAAACTAGAATCATATCCATAAATGTTAGATGAAACTTATCCAACTGCATATGCAAGATCACAAGATAGACATTGACGAGTAATACCATTCATCCCATCTTCGCTCATCCATCCAAAAAGACCCTCCATTACCCACATCATAGCGTCCAGCTGTTTATTAAATGAATTCAGGGCTTTTGCCTCCACTACTTTACCCAGAAGTCCATTCCACATGTTGATCACTCTTAGTGCAAAGAAGAACTTTCTGATATAATTTTGCCTTTCACTAATTTAACCTTCATCCCCTTTACCAACTGTCACTATAATCTGAAGTAATGTCCCTGTTACAAGTTTAGGGTCTGCCTTAGATAATCTCTTGGGTACAGCAGTACTGATCATTCCAATAAGCCATCTGAGCATCTTTTAAGGGTGTGCCGTCTAATATCTAACCATGTGATAGCATAACCCATGGACATAACAATAGGAGTCCCTTGTGATTTAAACTGGATATTGTGCCTTTCACATATGCCCTCACATGCGCTTGCCTATTTTATTCAAAGATGCACTAGTGGCAGGAAGCCGCAGACGGGGACCCTTGGGGACTATCCCCTGCCCCCCCCACCACAGCCCTCCCGATCACCGACTGGAGATCATGGTCCCTTCCCACTTCCTGGGATCGTCCCCAAGGGTCCCCGGCTGCGGCCTCCTGCCACTAGTGTTCCCTCCAGCCCGCCGGACAGGCTGTCCAATTGACTGGCTGCCGGGCGGGAGGCGGCCCTACAATATGATAATGAGACCCTGCCGTTAAGACCTTGCCGGGTTCTTCATCTAATTTTGGCCTCCCCGGTTCCCCATTAATATTGGGACCACAGAGTAACAGTCACACCAAATGCCATTTACTTAACTCAAGCTCACTTCTCTCTTCAAAAACATGGGAAAAATAAAAAAGAACTCACACTATCCCTTTCATGGCTGACGTTTTCTTACCTTTCTTTCAGCCTACTTTTAACGTCAAAAACTGACCCCTTGCATTTTTAGATTTCAGTACTGGGCCAAGGGCTTTGTCTCACAGTTGTCCGTTGAAAGACTATTCCACTACATGTTAAATCTGCATTGAAATGTATTTTGTGAAATCACCTTTGTATTAATCAAAAATGTACCTGATGACAACTAACAGATTGTAAGCACTTGTTATAACCTCACACATGTATTTTTGATATGTAACTTTTACAGTTCTTTATATGATCACCTTTTTCATATTAATCAAACAAGTATACATTAGTCATAAAACCTAAAATTTGTCAAGCTTTGCAAAACTGTGAGAAAAGGAAGCATTCTGCCTTCACGCAATTAACACAGTGTGAGAATCGACTAACTGGTCCTAGGACTAGATAAGACACTATTTTTACGGACAATGGGGTCTTAGAATTACCAGACAATGTCTGTAAGACAGGAGATAACATCCTGAAGTTGCTGGCTAAGGCCTTGAGAAAAGACAAGAGCCAGATAAGATGTAGAAACAGCCCTCTTCCTCTGTTGTCAGCCAGAAAGGCATGACATCTTGAGGACCAGTCACTCACCCCTTGTCCATCAAAGGTAGGGATGGGGAGTGGTCTGACTCTTCTTTCCTTTGTCTGAAAGATACATGATGCCCTATTGGCCACCCCATCCTTTGGAAAGACCCCAATAGGGTAGATACCTGTCTCAATATCGACCCCTGTAACCACCCTCAAAAGTGGCATAAAAGGAGGACCACTTACCAGAGGTAGGCTGTAGAGCACCAGGAGCAAGGGCTGACCCTGGAGAGGAACCAGGCAGCAGTGGCCCATGAGAGGAGTATCCGGATCCGAACAGAGGTTACCCCAGGTGGGATGAGGACAAGACAAGGGCCAACGAGCAGAGGATACCCCAGGTGGGGTGAGGTGGAAGAGACCCCAGGTGGGGTGGAAGCTTCCTTCAAGACTCCTATCAAGAGGGCACGAACTCTACCCAGGACGGCACGGGTGATATAATTCTTGTCCTGTACTGTTAACTACTGCTAAGGCACATACAGGTGGTGACTTTTGAGTAATACCTAACAAAATACCACTGTACAATATTGGAGTCATGTCGAACACGGGGAAAGGGTGCATAAACCCTGATACTGTTCAAACCTTGACTACCCATGTATCCCTTTTCTCTTTTAGTTCTAGCCCAAGAAGCAGAGGGGCAATGTCTCTGACATCTTCCTGCACTGAGATCTGCCAGCAGGCCTGTCAACCAAACCAACTATTCTCTCTCCCAGGAGTATATCCTTCATAGACATTTTATGCTGTGCCCATGAATGAATAGAATCATCCTCAGCACAATGGGTGTGAATGTTTATTTTGTCATCTGAGATGATGAGCTGCTTAAGGTCCCTGGTCATCCTAGCTAATAGGCCTTGGATGAGACAACAGATCCTTGTTGTATTAGTGTGACATCACCCAACCTGGCTCATCTGGATTTAATATTCTCCAATGTCTGCAGCATGTGGCTTTCTTTATAAGTCTGTTCAAATTTG
This sequence comes from Squalus acanthias, assembly GCA_030390025.1. NCBI lineage: Eukaryota > Metazoa > Chordata > Chondrichthyes > Squaliformes > Squalidae > Squalus > Squalus acanthias. The sequence continues at coordinate 58,839,741 of CM059428.1, read as the reverse complement.
CCTTGTTTTAAAAACTGGGGCTGGAAACTGCATAGTGCCCCGTTAGGGGGCGATAACTTGTGCGGGAGCGCAAAAGTATTGCTGGGCACTACACAATTGAATTCAACACGAACTTCTGGTTTAGCGCTCCAGGAGGGAAGTGGAGCACTAAATCAGGCACTACCACTTCCCTTGGAGCGCTAAACGGAGCAAGAGGAGCAGTAGCGGGAGAGTGCTGCACAATGTCCCGTGCAGCACTGCCGGATTCACAGGCTCCTTCCCTCCCTTAAAGGGAAGGGCCAATGCTGAGGTCATTTCAAGGTAAGGCTGGGAATGGTTGGTGACGGCACCTGAGATCTTCGAAGAGCAGCCCCAAGCACTCTAAGAGAGTGCAGGGCTGATCAATTGTGGGATGGAAAAAATTCAAAAAACAGCACACTGGGGTAATAATAAACCTGACCACCACTGCCTTTAATTGCCGTTCTCCAAGCGGCGATCCGTGGTGACAATGCCTCCTGCAGCTGCCGTTGTTGACGCCCGGCGATGCTTCAGGGGGCGGAAGCGAATTTCAGATCCGGGGCAATAATGGAGCGCTGCGCACCAGATGATGTCACGATCACCAGGACACTAGGGACCGAGGTGCTAAGTCTTAGCGCCAGCGCAAAAGTGGCAGGGAATTTCGCAGGGATCGCTCAATTTGCCGCGCCTGGTCGCAAACCTATTTGCACCCCGTTATCACCCCTCGCAGACACTAACGGGAGACGCAAAGGAGGCCAATTTCTCCCCCATTGTCTTTAAACATATCAAAATCTTAAATATTTTCTTTGAAGGAAAAATTGATCAAAATGTGACAGTTCCAAATTTGCATATATCCTTTATTATCTACAGGGTGCAATTACACTAGAACTGTAGCATCAGTGCAAAGTGATTTTGTTTCACACCAATGATGCAGTAATAGTGTAAATGCAGCCTGAATCCAGAGTGAAGGCCTGACCTCACACCAGAAGCAAAAGAAGGGAGATACCCTTGTGGAGAAAGCCTCACTCCATTTTACACTCCAAGTGGTTTCAGCTTTGTATGACACTAAACCTGTAGAGCGTGAATGCACCATTACATGCCTCTTAGAAGTTGCCTCTCAGTAACATCCTTTCAAGGTTAAAAGGCTAAGGTGTAGAATTGGACCACATTGCACCCATTTTAAGGGCATAAAGTTGGGCACAACGAGGGCCAATTCTGGGGACCAATGTCCCATGCCCAAAGGCTACCTGAAAGACATCTGCCCCAATACTGGGTCAGGCCATTTTACAGGCGTCCCTGGCAACTGTCTAAAACAGGCATTAGGCCCCTTACGTATGTAAATGAGGAGGTCTAACACCTATTATATTCCCCCTTTACCAAATGATTGGGTCCGGTAGCATAGTGGTTATGTCACAAGACTAATAATCCAGGGGCCTGAATTAATGATAAGGGAGATATGAGTTCAAATCCCACCACAGTAACTGGGGAATTTAAATTCAGTTAATAAATAAATCTGGAATAAAATGCTAGCATCAGTAATGGTGACCATGAAACTACCAGATTGTCATAAAAACCCATCTGGTTCACTAATGTCCTCAGGGAAAGAAATCTGCTGTCCTTACCTGGTCTGGCCTATAGGTGACTCCAGACCCACAGCAATGTGGTTGACTCTTAACTGCCCTCTGAAATGGCCTAAGAAGCCATTCAGTTGTATAAGGTGGCTCACCGCCACTTTCTCTTGGGCAATTAGGAATGGGCAATAAATGTTTAGTTTAAAAGAAAAAAAAATCTAAAAAGTACCTTTGGAGCTAGGAGGAGAAAGAGTGTACCTCCTGTTTTTAGGGACGTGGTAACAGGGCACTTAGAAAATCAAAATATGATTAGACAGAGTCAACATGGTTTTATGAAAGGGAAATCATGTTTGAAAAATCTGTTAAGAGTTTTTTGAAGATGTAACTAGTAGGATGGGTAAGGGGGAACCAGTGGATGTGGTGTATTTGGATTTTCAAAAAGCATTCGATAAGGTGCCACACAAGAGGTTATTACACAAAATTAGGACTCATTGTATTGGGGGTAATATATTAGCATGGATTGAGGATTGGTTAATGGACAGAAAACAGAGAGTAGGAATAAACAGAACTTTTTCAGGTTGGCAGGCTGTAACTAGCGGGGTACCGCAAGGATCTGTGCTTGGGCCTCAGCTATTTACAATCTATATTAATGACTTAGATGAAGGGACTAAGTGTAACATATCCAAGTTTGCTGATGATACAAAATTAGGTGGGAAAGTAAGCTGTGAGGAGGATGCAAAGAGGCTGTAAAGAGATATAGACAGGTTGACTGAGTGGACAAGAACATGGCAAATGGAATACAATGTGGGGAAGTGTGATGTTATCCACTTTGGTAGGAAAAACAAAAAAGCAGAATATTTTTGAATGGTGAGAGACTGGGAAATGTTTGCACTCAGAGGGACCTGGGTGTCCTTGTACATGAATCACAGAAAGTTAACATGCAGGTACAGCAAGCAATTAGGAAAGCAAATGGTATGTTTGCTTTTGTTACAAAGGGATTAGAGTGTAAGAGTAAAGAAGTCTTACTACAATTATACAGAAGTGAGAAGTCGCACAACATCAGGTTATAGTCCAACAGCTTTTGACTTCACCTGACGAAGGAGCAGCGCTCCGAAAGCTTGTGATTTCAAATAAAGCTGTTGGACTATAACCTGGTGTTGTGCGACTTCTCACTTTTGTCCACCCCAGTCCAACACCGGCATCTCCGCATCACATACAATTATACAGGGCATTGGTGAGGCCAAACCTGGAGTACTGTGTACAGGTCTGGTCTCCTTACCTAACGAAAGACATACTTGCCTTAGAGGGAGTGCCAAGAAGGTTCACAAGACTGGTTCCTGGGATGAGGGGATTGCTCTATGAGGAGAGATTGAGTAGACCAGGCCTATATTCCTCAGAGTTTAGAAGAATGAGAGGTGATCTAATTGAAACATATAAAATCCTTAAGGGGCTTGACAGGGTTAATGCTGGGAAAATGTTTCCCCTGGCTGGGGAATCAAGAACACGGGGCCACAGTCACAGAATAAGGGGTAGGCCATTTAGGACTGAGCTGAGGAGAAATGTCTTCACTCAAAGGGTTGTGAATCTTTGGACTTCTCTACCCCAGAGAGCTGTGGATGCTCAGTCATTGAGTATATTCAAGACAGAGGTCGATAAATTTTTGGGAACCAAGGGAATTAAGGAATATGGGGATAGTGCGAGAAGGTGGAGTTGAGGTAGAAGATCAGCCATGATCTTGATGAATAGTGGAGCCGGCTTGAAGGGCCAAATGGCCTCCTCCAGCTCTTATTTCTTAAGTTCTTATGTTCCTGCTCCATAGTATCCCAAATGCCCACCCCTCCTCGTTTCTGCTCTCCTCCCCCCAACCTCTTCCTGGGATTTACCTTTGAGCTGCTTTAAGTGAGGCAAGGGGTCTGAAAATCATCTTTTTAAAATGAGCGGGCTGCCTGTGGAGGCATAACAGGCACCAGCATCTTGCCCAACTAATGTTAATGAGGTCCGAGGCCCAATTTCAGGCTGGCATCGGGCCTCCCAGTTGGGGCAAGGTGCCCATTTCAGGCCCAAAAATGGGCCTAAATTTCCACCCCCACTATTTCATGCTTTTGATAAAATATAATGTAAATAAGGTGTTAATTACAGAGAACATGCTGGAAATATTGCCCTGTAACTTGGCTTTACCTATCACTATTTGTCCTACACATTCACTTCTAAGTCCTAAGGTTCATTGGTCCTTTATCTCTTAATTTAACCATATCTTTATACAACAAAAGATCCAAAAGAATGGGGTTATATGTCTGGTATTCATTGCACAATAAACACACAGGATCACAAGTGCTGAAAACTAAAGGGAGAGCCCAGTAGCGTAACAAAAAACACTCATTTTAAAATTCAGAGGTTGCTGGTTACTGTCCTTAAGCTACCTGACACTCAAATCTGCCAGCCTCAATTATGATGCGCTTCATCAGTCCCAAGGGAAGGAAAAATTGACATTGCTTATGTCAACGTGCTATAGGTACATATCCTGTCAGTCAATTATGAAGAGACATTGTCAGCAGTTATAGAGAAGTCCACGGCCTGAATTGCCTGAACACCCTTTAGGGGAATAGACTGAAATAATATATATTGTATAAATCATTGCGATGTTTTGCTCAGCGTTTTTCCAGTTACAGAAATCAGAAACCCAGAAGTACACAAAGGTGCCCATTTATGTGTAGGCTCAAACTCAGATATTATTGATGAGAGTCAAGTTTGGCTTCCAGGGTTCCCTCAGCTAGGAGCTTATCACCAGGTGTTGCAAGAAGGAGTAACATTAGTGCTTTTTGCACTCAGGAAATACTAATTCTTAAGGGCTGGTTTGGGCAGGAGACAAATGTACCTCTCCAAAAGTGAAAGGAGACAAATGTACCTCTCCAAAAGTGAAAGGATTGAACAAATTTATTGATTCTGAGAAACACAAAGACAGGGCAAAAAAATATCAACTGATGTGATGCTTAAATTGGAACTGATCACAGTGCATCAGTTCAAAAATGATTTGTTCTATTGCTGATGTTTTGATAGTAGTGATTTTGTTTTTAGTGGAAAACCTCAGCAATACTTTACACATCAAATTAGCAGGAATATCTTTGAGCCTCTTAAAGGGAAACCATACATTAGCCTCAGTGCCATAGCTGCAGGATTATGACAAGCTCCACTGAGCTCTATTCGTAATCACTGATATTTGGCTCAGTGGAAAAACAACAATATTTCATTTTTTAGCAGCTTAATGCAAGAACATTATTAAGTATTGATGATTTTCAGAATTATTATTAAATAACTTTTGCCCCCTGCTTCCTCCAGTCTCCACGTACCACATATTTTCCCCAACAGACCTGATCTCCAGGTAAGGTGTGCAAGAGCAAACTAGAGACCCTGACCAATGATTTACAGAGGATGGAGGCCTACTTCTGCCGATGGCAACTTCAGCCAAACCCGCAAAAGACCGTCACCTCGACATTCCACCTCAACACCCATCAAGCAAACCAAGCTTTGAAATTCTCATTTTGTGGCACAGAGGTAAACCATGCCAAAACAACCCTCCTATTTAGGAGTCAAGCTCTATCACCCCCTGTCATATAGACAACATCTCCAGAACCTTGGGAAGAAACTAAAGAGTAGGGGCAACTTGATCCAGAAACTCGCGAGATCGACATGGGGAGCAGATGCTCAAACCCTCCGTACAGCAGCACTCGCCCTGGTGTACTCTACAGCGGAGTATTACTCTCCGGCATGGCTATCGAGTCCACATATCAAATCCATTGATGTCCAGCTGAATTCTACTATGAGAATTATCACCGGTACGCTTTTATCAACACCAACACCTTGGCTGCCCGTGCATGCAAACATTGCACCACCAAACCTACGCTGCGAATATGCAGTCTCTAGAGAATACAACCGCTCTACCAGCAAAGACATGCCGAACCAGGCCAACTTGAATAACCTACCACCAACCCGTCTCAAATCTAGAAGCCCATTTTGGACCGTCGCTGAAGCCCTTCAGCGATCTCCCCTCAGCCTAGATGACCGATGGCTCCCGAGCTCATTACAGCCTTGGTCCAAACATAAACAAAGGAGCTGAATTCCAGAGGTGAGGTGAGAGTGACTGCCCTTGACATCAAGGCAGCATTTCACCGAGTGTGGCATCAAGGAGCCCTAGTAAAACTGAAGTCAATGGGAATCAGGGGGAAAACTCTCCACTGACTGGAGTCAAACCTAGCACAAAGGAAGATGGTTGTGGTGGTTGGAGGTCAATCATCACAGCCCCAGGACATCTCTGCAGGAGTTCCTCAGGGCAGTGTCCTCGGCCCAACCATCTTTAGCTGCTTCATCAATGACCTTCCCTCCAACATAAGGTCAGAAATGGGGATGTTCGCTGAAGACTGCACAGTGTTCAGCGCCATTCACAACTCCTCAGATAATGAAGCAGTCCATGCCCGCATGCAACAAGACTTGGACAACGTTCAGGCTTGGGCTGATAAGTGGCAGGTAACATTCACGCCAAACAAGTGCCAGGCAATAACTATCTCCAACAAGCAAGAGTCTAACCACCTCCCCTTGACATTCAACGGCATTACCATCGCTGAATCCCCCACCATCAACATCCTGGGGGTCACCATTGACCAGAAACTTAACTGGACCAGCCACATAAATACTGTAGCAACAAGAGCAGGTCAGAGGCTAGGTATTCTGCGGCGAGTGTCTCACCTCCTGACTCCCCAAAGCCTTTCCACCATCTACAAGGCACGAGTAAGGAGTGTGATGGAATACTCTCCACTTGCCTGAATGAGTGCAGCTCCAACAACACTCAAGAAGCTCGACACCATCCAGGAGAAAGCAGTCTGCTTCATTGGCACCCCATCCACCACTTTAAACATTCACTCCCTCCTCCACCGGCGTACCGTGGCTGCATTGTGTACCATCTACAAGATGCACTGCAGCAACTCACCAAGTCTTCTTCGGCAGCACCTCCCAAACACGTAACCTCTTCCACCTAGAAGGACAAGGGCAGCAGACACATGGGAACACCACCACCTCCAAGTTCCCCTCCAAGTCACACACCTTCATGACTTGGAAGTATATCGCTGTTCCTTCATTGTCGCTGGGTCAAAATCCTGGAACTCCCTCCCTAACAGCACTGTGGGAGTACCTTCACCACACGGACTTCAGCGGTTCAAGAAGGCAGCTCACCACCACCTTCTCAAGGGCAATTAGGGATGGGCAATAAATGTTGGCCTTGCCAGCGATGCCCACATCCCATGAATGAATTTAAAAAAACACAGTATAACCTGAAGGATCAAACCTTCCTCGCAAACAGTGGACAACCATCAGCCGCCTCAGAACCAGTCATGCTAGATGCTGCCACCTTCTCCATAGATGGAAGATTAAAGCATCCCCATCATGCGACTGTGGAGCTCCTGATCAGACCCTGGAGCACATCATTGAGCACTGCCCTCAGAGGAAATTCGCAGGCAGCCTACAAGATATCCACGCTGTTAGACCGGAAGCTTTGACCTGGATATCTGACTTAGATATTGACATTTGATTTGCTTTGCTACTACCATACGAAAGAAGAAGAAGTAACTAGCCATGCGCTCTTCCTTCCCTTCCTATGGCCTTTTACTACCTCCACATGCTGCATGGTTGAGATTAGAAAAACTCAATACATGGGCAATCACAGGTGCAAATCCACATTCACCAATATGTGTTGCAGCACAATAGAGCTCTAATGCACAGTACATTGTGCCATCCATCAGTATTCAAAGTTTTATGTTACAAGTATGATTATTTCCTTTCATTACATGTTGAGCTCATTCTTATTTATATTTCTTCATTCCTTTGAGAACATAAATTCCCTCTTTTTCTGTTTCTCTGCTCAACTTGGGACAAATACTGTCTTCGGTTGATAAGCCAACTTGCTCCAGACCTCTGCCAATGCCACTTTTGAGCCAGTCACTGGGAGGTGCACAAGATAGGCCATGGGAGAGTTTACTGATTTTGTCCTCCCTGAGGGGGGATGTTTGGCTTTCTCTAACTGTTACCCCACAGAAACACTGTTGAGATCAGGAACTTCCTTGAGTGGGAAATCAAACTTGTGCCTCAACAATCCCTGGCATAGTAAACTTGTCCTGTACCACAGCAAGCAGACTTGTGCTAGAAAAATATCCTCACTATATGAACTGGAGAGTGAGAGGGTGGAAAAATTGGTCTGTGAAGGATAACTAATGATATCCTCTGATTGAACAAAAACCATGACCAGCTAGGGGATCAATAAATCAAAATGGTAGAGTTCCAGTGTGATACTACAGATTCCTACAAAAGCAGAGATCATCATACTCTTTATTGATCCACCTAAACATTTAAATGCCTTCAACATCACAAGTTTAGAGAGCAAAACAAAACGATGACGAGCACCTGAATATGGCAAATTTGCAGCAGTGCTTTATGCTTAAAGGGGATAGATGAAGTATCTGTTTAATGTTATCTCATGTGAAGTAAATTCTCCAAGTAAAATAACATGAATTTAACCCCAACAGTTTTTGGCTGAACTTCATGACATTTATCTACATGGTACAATGTCTCCTTTCGGTGCAGATTGTAATTCAAGATTGGTTTGGAAGGTGAAAGGATCCTGCATTTTCTTATATAGGGAAGTTGCATGAAGGATTGGGCATAAAGGGTTTGTGGCCAGGTTGTGAGAATGCTAAGTATCTCTCCTTTATTGGTGGATTATACTTGAGGGGAGATCTTCTGCAGCTACACTCTGGTAGCCCATAGTCCCATGTGGCATGGGGTGGTGGGAAGGGGGGATATTTGTGTGAGTCCGAGGGCCAGAAATGTGCTGGGAGCATGCTGCCCAATATTCCCCAACAACACTGTTCAGGAAAGGCTTAGAAGGCTTGCATTGCAGGAGTGTGCAAGCCTCATTAATGGGCCAAAAACAGTGCAATGTGCGGGTCTTCCCTCTCACTCGTTTTCTGATTTGCTCCCTCAGCGCAACATTGGAAATGTGCACCTGTATAAAATTGGGGCACTTCCAAAAGGATTTCTTGCAAGTAACAGTGAAGTAGCAATTTTGTGCGCTGCACTGTTGTAGGTTTCATTGTTTTTAAGCCATTTTACCATTTATTGCTCATTTTCTCTTTCTTTTTGTCAGTGCCTACCCTTCAGAGATGTTACCCTAGGACTGGAAATATCCTCCTTCACATTAGATGGGTATTCCTTTTGGAATTACTCTTTCGCTCAGGAAGTTAGACTACAAGGAGATCGAAAGGCATGATCAGTGACAGGTGTGTCTGCATCAGAGGAGGGTTCAACAGATCCATTCCTACCCAAGGAGGCAGCAGTACAGACAATGTCACAGCTATTTAGGCATATCCAAAGAGCTCAATCTTTGCCATTTATAGCTCATTGAGAAGGCAGTCTCAGTACAATGCAGTTATAACATCAATCCTGATCCATGACGTGGACAGCTCTGTTTGTGGTAGTAAAAATCACGACTGCTTTAAAATTCCATATGATTGGCTTCTTTAAAGCTACCTCTGGTAACATCAGTCATATCACATAGTCTGGCACACAACTGACTTAGCAGCCATCAGCGGATCTGACTTGACCATATCAAGTTCTACTGGGTCTTACTCTCCTCTGCCAAAATCACCCACTACTGTAAGATCAACATGGAGAGCAAAGATAACCCTCAGCTTCTTTTCTGCATTAAAACCGCCTCCTTAATCCCCTCCAACCCTTCCACCCTCACCTCTAACAACAAGTGCAAGGAGCTCCTTAACTTCTTTGTCACCAAGACCATCCATTCAGCTGCCTCTGCTGCTTCCCCCCTTACCCTTATCCAGTAAGTCAAATCTTCTCCACTCGCATCCTCACTCTAACCTTGAACCCCAATTTCTAATTTCTCGCATTCCTCCTCCCATCCAATTTCCCTTCTTGACTTCAATGCTAGTTGGCATTGTAAATGGTTGCCTCTTCTCAGGCACCGCCCCCCACTCTTTCAAAACATCGTCAACATAACCCTCCTCAAAAAGCCCACCATTCTGTCCTTGTAAGCTACCATCACGTCTCCAAACTCCCTTTCCTCTTTAAAGTATTTGAACATGTTGTCACCAATGTTCCCTTTAAGCTGCGTGGCCGCGAAGTGCTCTGCAGGTCCTGAGCAGCCTGTGAGCCGGCTTTTAAATAGAAAACTTGCGCATGCGCGGATTTTTGAATGGCCCACATAGCCCGTTAAAGGGGCCGTGCGGACCAAAAAAAAATTAGAGGGAACATTGGTTGTCACCTCCTCGATTTGTGCCCATCACTCCCGCAGTCTAATAGAAAACAAAAAGCTTGCTACTGTCCATGTATAAAACCTCGATTTGACCTCATTTAGAATACTGAATCCAGTTTTGGTCCCCTCACATGGTAGATGATACATAGGTCCTGGAAGATGTTCAGATGAGGACCACTAGACAGATACCTAGCTTAAAGGTCCTTAGTTGCCATGGTAGGCTTACAGATCTGGGTCTTTTTACTTTAGGAAAGTGCAAGGCAATTTGAGTTCGATAAAATTACTAGCCTTAATAATATTGTGTGTAATGGTGCTAGTTGGTTGATGTAAAATAAATTAGGAGACAGAATGGGAAGAAATAAGTGCACCAGCTGTATCTTGATTCTGACTGAATAATCTCTCTGGGGATTGAAAGAAGTCACTAAGAGGGACCTGGCTAACAATGGAAGGCACTTGATGGAGCATGCCCCAGAAGGGAATCTGCCAGGAGGAAAGCTAATGAGAAATTGTGAGTAACAATCTAACCCATTCTGTAGGATAAAATAGTAGTCCACAGTTTATTATTGAGTATTACCTATATAAAGTAAGTTTGATGCCAGTTTTTTCATTATCTATTTTCTTGGTGGTCATTTTTCAAACAATTTTGTTCTGATCTTGTTGATACTGGAGAATATTTTTACACCACACACATAGAGGTAGAAATTGGCCATCAGTGGATCGGATTTTGCAGTAGAAATAATGGTAGTCTAACAGCGCTCCCCGTTAATTACATGGAAATCGGACAGCAACTTCCGGCGACCGCACATGCACAGTTAAGTGCAGAAATCAGAAAGTTTCTGTTTGAGATGTGACATTCCTCCAAAAGCTGTGCGATAATGGTATCTCGCTGAGAGACTCACCATTCAAATACATTGAATGGCATAAAGTTGTTGTGCTCACCTGATATGTACAAAGTAAACTCGCCAGAAAAGGTTAGGGCTTGTTCATTCTAGTGTAAGTACCCTTTTAATGATGTGATAATTACTGACAAACAACCCCTCTGAGAAATTGGGCTGCCAACAAGAAGATGTTTTATTTTTTTAATTCATCTGGATCCAGGAGGAGTAGGAGTGCATGAAAAGTCACCGTGAGCTTGCCCAGATTATTTAAGTGAGGCCCAAGGCAAAGATTCGGGCTGGACTCAGGCCTCCTGGTTCGGGCTCACGTTACAGCCGCATTGCGGCCTTCATGCCCAAAAACAAGCGCCGACAAATTTCTACTGCACAGACTGAATATTAATCATTTGTTTTTGGAGCTAACACTTTTTGGCCCGGATTTTGCATTTTAATAAGGGTGCAACTGTCAACGTTCGCCATCATTACTCTGTGAAACTGACAGCAACTTCTGGCGTCCGCACATGCACAGTTAAACACGGTAATCCAGAAGTTGCTGTTAGTCATACCCTGCTGCTCCACAGGTTGCGCTGCTGAAGACCCCTCAGACAGCAATCTTTAGAAATCACTGAACTGATAAGACCTTTTGCTTTTTACGCTGTAATATCACTGTTAAAACCCCTCAAAAAGTTAAGCCTTTTGAATGAGGTGTAACTGAGTTTTTAATGGCGTATTGAGTCATAACTACTGCTGAACAACCTCTCTCGTCCTGAAAAACTAATTTTATATTTGTGGAATGTCAAATTTTTCCATTATGATAAAACTTTCACAGCTTTTCAATATAATAAAAACTATTTTTAATAAAGTTTGTTTCTGATATTTCAGCTTCTACCTTAATCCCATGTGTGCATCCCAATCTTTATTTCGCTCTCTGTAAAATTTGTAAAAAGTGAAGGATAATCAGTGCAATTTACTTCCTGGTTTGTTATCTGTGATAATTCTTCAATGTGAGTGGCTGCTTAGCCTGCTTGATGACATCACTGTTGCTGGACGTTGGAGATCTCCCTGAGTTGGCACCAGAGTCAAATTAATTTTGGGAAAGGTGAAATCCATGCCACAGAGGTTGCTAGATCTTTCTGAACAACTTTCTTTGAGGTCAGTGGTGAGCACCGCCACTTCGCCGCTGACCGAAAAATCTGGGCCTTTGTATCCTAGGATACTGGGATACATCACATGACAGTGCACTGGCATACCAAATAATGACACCATTTTAGATTGTCCTCACTGACACAAACATTTTCTACCTGATCCAATTATTTAGTTTTTACTGCAACATTCATTTCTTAAATATTACTGTTAATATAAAAAAGATAGCACTTCACCACATCCCTACCTCTGAAAGATGTAAGCATGTGAACAGCTGAGAACATAGCAACAGTGGGCAGGTACGCCCACAGTGCTGTTAGGGAGGGAGTTCCAGGATTTTGACCCAGCGACGATGAAGGATTGGCGATATACTTCTCAGACAGGATGGTGTGTGACTTGGAGGGGAACTTGGAGGTGGTGGTGTTCCCATGCACCTGCTGCCCTTGTCCTTCAAGGTGGAAGAGGTCGTGGGATTGGGAGGTGCTGCCGAAGAAGCCTTGACGAGTTGCTGCCATGCATCTTGTAGATGGTACACACTGCAGCCACGGTACGCTGGTGGTGGAGGGAGTGAATGCTTAAGGTGGTGGATGGGGTGCCAATCAAGTGGGTTGCTTTGTCCTGGATGGTGTCGAGGTTCTTGAGTGTTGTTGCAGCTGCACTCATCCAGGCAAGTGGAGAATATTCCATCACACTCCTTATTTGTGCCTTGTAGATGGTGGAAAGGCTTTGGGGAGTCAGGAGGTGAGACACTCGCCTCAGAATACCTAGCCTCTGACCTGCTCTTGTTGCCACAGTATTTATGTGGCTGGGCCAGTTAAGTTTCTGGGCAATGGTGGCCCCCAGGATGTCGATGGTGGGGGATTTGGCAATGGTAATGCCATTGAATGTCAAGGGGAGGTGGTTAGACTCTCATTTGTTGGAGATAGTCATTGCCTGGCACTTCTGTGGTGCGAATGTTACCTACCACTTATCAGCCCAAGCCTGATCGTCATCCAGGTCTTGTTGCATGCGGGCATGGACTGCTTCATTATTTGAGGAGTTGTGAATGGCGCTGAACACTGTGCAGTCATCAGCGAACATCCCCATTTCTGACCTTATGTTGGAGGGAAGGTCATTGATGAAGAAGCTGAAGATGGACACTGCCATGAAGAACTCCTGCAGCGATGTCCTAGGGCTGTGATGATTGACCTTCAACCACCACAACCATCTTCCTTTGTGCTAGGTATGCCTCCAGCCAGTGCAGCATTTTCCCCCTGATTCCCATTGACTTCAGTTTTACGAGGGCTCCTTGATACCACACTCAGTCAAATGCTGCCTTGATGTCAAGGGCAGTCACTCTCACCTCACCTCTGGAATTCAGCTCCTTTGTCCATGTTTGGACCAAGGCTGTAATGAGGTTGGGAGCCAACTGGTCTCGGCGGAACCCAAACTGGGCATCCGTGAGCAAGTTATTGGTGAGTAAGTGCCGCTTGATAGCACTTTCGATGACACCTTCCATCACTTTGCTGATGATTGAGAAGTAGACTGATGGGGCGGTAATTGGCCGGGTTGGATTTGTCCTGCTTTTTGTGGACAGGACATACCTGGGCAGTTTTCCACCTTGTCGGATAGATGCCAGTGTTATAGCTGTACTGGAACAGCTTGGCTGGAGGCACGGCAACTTCTGGAGCACAAGTCTTCAGCACGATAGCCGGGATGTTGTCGGGGCCCACAGCCTTTGCTGTATCCAGTGCGCTCAGCCATTTCTTGATATCATGTGGAGTGAATTGAATTGGCTGAAGACTGGCTTCTGTGATGGTTGGGGACCTCAGGAGTAGGCCGATATGGATCATCCACTCTGCACTTCTGGCTGAAGATGGTTGCAAATGCAACAGCCTTGTCTTTTGCACTCACATGCTTGTCTCCACCATCATTGAGTCTGGGAATATTCATGGAGCCTCCTCCTCCCGTTAGTTGTTTAATAGTCCACCACCATTCACGACTGGATGTGGCAGGACTGCAGAGCTTTGATCTGATCCGTTGATTGTGGGATCACTTAGCCCTGTCTGTAACATGCTGTTTCCACTTTTTAACATGCATGTAGTCCTGTGTTGCAGCTTCCCCAGGTTGGCACCTCATTTTAGGTACGCCTGGTGCTGCTCCTGGCATGCTCTTCTACACTCCTTATTGAACCAGGGTTGGTCCCCTGGCTTGATGGTAATGGTAGAGTGAGGGATATGCTGGGCTATGAGGTTACAGATTGTGGTGGAATACAATTCTGCTGCTGCTGATGGCCCACAGCGCCTCATGAATGCCCTGTTCTGAATCTATCCCATTTAGCATGGTGGTCGTGCCAACACAACACGATGGAGGGTGTCCTCAGTGTGAAGATGGGACTTTGTCTCCACAATAACTGTGCGGTGGTCACTGCTACCAATGCTATCATGGACAGAGGCATCTGCGACAGGTAGATTCGTGAGGGTGAGGTCAAGTAGGTTTTTCCCCTCGTGTTGGTTCTCTCACCACCTGTCGCAGGCCCAGACTGGCAGTTATGTCCTTCAGGACTCGGCCAGCTTAGTCAGTAGTGGTGCTACCGAGCCACTCTTGGTGATGGACATTGAAGTTCCCACCCAGAGTACATTCTGTGCCCTTGCTACTCTCAGTGCTTCATCCAAGTGGTGCTCAACATGGAGGAGGTACTGATTCATCAGCTGAGGGAGGGCGGTATGTGGTAACGAGCAGAAGGTATCATTGCCCATGGTTGACCTGAAGCCATGAGACTTCATGGGGTCCTGGAGTCAATGTTGAGGACTCCCAGGGCCACTCCTTCCCGACTGTATACCACTGTGCCGCCACCCCTGGTGGGTCTGTCCTGCCGGTGGGACAGGACATACCCAGGGATGGTGATGGAGGAGTTTGGACATTGGCTGATGGTATGATTCTGTGAGTATGACTATGTCAGGCTGTTGCTTGACTAGTCTGTGGGACAGCTCTCCCAATTTTGTCACTTTGCATGGTCGACTGGGTGTGCCATTGCCGTGTCCATAGCCGGTGCCGGGTGGTCCATCCGGCTTCATTCTTATTATTATTGTGTTTTGTAGCAGTTTGTTACAACTGAGTGGCTTGCTTGGCCATTTCAGAGGGCAGTTAAGAATCAACCACATTGCTGTGGGTCTGGAGTCACATATAGGCCAGACCAGGGTAAGGACGGCAGATTTCCTTCCCTAAAGGACATTAGTGAACCAGATGGGTTTTTACAACAATCCGATAGTTTCATGGTTACCATTACTGACACTAGTAATTATTCCAGATTTTTATTGAATTAACTGAATTTAAATTCCGCAGCTGCCGTCTCACATCTCACGTCTCGGGATCATTAGTCCAGGCCTTCTGGATTGACTAGGCCAGTGGCATTACCACTACGCTACCATTCCCGCAAATTAAAACTATTGGAGACGGTAGCGTACATAGCCTTATGCTGCATTTATACTGCAGGTACTGTCCAGCTGCAATAAGGGTTCTAGCCTGGCAGTATCTAATTCTCTTGCCCAAGACATTCTGCACATGCATGGATATACGAATGCGCTGAGCTCCTCTCCCAGCAGTTAAAATATAAATGCACTAGAGACATGTCTGCACTGAATACACATTTAAATTAACAGCTGCTTTGTTTAGGAAGTATCTGGGAGGTCAAAGGGACTCTCCCTTTAAGTCCAGTTTGACACAACTGGAGTTATACTCCATAGATCTCAAACCCAAGAAGTGTGATACTTCAGGGCGTCTGACGCCGCTTTGTTCCAAGGGCAGATCGGGCTCTGATCCTCGATTTATACTACAACTACGGCAGGGACCATAAGGTTGGCCCGTAACCGAATCCTTAATAGTAGTGCAGGATGACCAAAGTCATGAGGTTGCTTCATTCCGGTTAATACTCTAACTCTATGTCAATAATCGTTTTACATAGGCCAAGAAATAGTCATCACTGTTGGTGTTCTTACTCAATTTGGCAACACTCAACTTACCAGTCGAGGAATAAGGTAAAACATTTAACCGTTATTATAGACAAATCATATCGACGTTCAAGAGTCTGCAAGTATTTGTTCCACTCGAACTATGGTGGAAAATATGGCCTAAGGCTTATAACAGAATGACATCGAGTCAGCTCCCAGTAGCATTGGCAAAACAGACTTTTATGATAAGATTCACCTTTAGGTATTGTTGTTTGCCATTTTAACCACAGTTGACTGACTACCACAGAGGGTAAAAGTCTTCAATTTGGCAGAGGCCAAAGTTCACATAATTGTGATTGGTTTATCTGTTATCATCATCTGATAGAGAAGAGAGTCCTCGAGCAAAAACCATGTCTTGTCGGTGTCATGTTTCCTTCATTGCAGCGCGTGCACTGTTCTTCATATTGGTTTATAAGAATCAAACTGCTTTCACATCTTAAAACGCAAAACCTCTTTAAAATACCTCAGTATCTATAAAGATAGACATATATGGCACAAATGTATAATTCAGAATTAAACATGTGTAAATAATGTGTTACTTATTCTTAAAATTAATTCTGCCAGCGTCATACTATTATAGAAACAAACACCAACAATTCTCAATATGATAGCCCAGGTGTCCAAATATCTGACGTTAAATGGTGTAGAGCGAAAACTTTGTAATGTCACCATTTAAGCAGTCAAGTTTAAGATACTAATCTAAACTTGATAACCAAGAGTATATCGCCTGGACATTTGGGTTAGAAAGTAAACTTTTGTATCTCTCTTTCATGTAACCCCTGAACTGTGATACATGCTAATAGAAAAGGCTAAATGTTACTTTGTTGCAGAGGACATTTCAGATATTAAAATCTGAAATTTATTTTAGCATCTGATTAACCATGGCACAAATCTTCAGGACATTTTGACCTTTTTCTGTATTTGAGGCCAAACCAATTGAGAAAATGAATAGCCTGTGCTTGAAATTTTGAACTTTGCTGGAAGAAATTGCAAAACTAAATCAATTTCACTCTGCTCTCCCACACCCCCCCCCCGAAAAAAAATTGTCTTATGAGTCCTGTGCAACAATGAATATACACTGTGCTGTAGTTTTTAAAGTATGATAAATGCCATATCGAGCTGATGGAAATGCTGATTGACAGCGCAACCTAGTCAGGTAAATTAAAGCAAAGATCAACGGTGTAATAAATAGCGACGCTAGTGCCCTAGCAATTATAAATTATAAAATAGATGTGCCTGTGTGAAGAAGCCTATATGCCTACTAATATAAACATTCCTGCCAGAAAACTACACATATATAGTGTGTTTCACTCATGAATCAAAAAACCGTGTCCCAGTCCTATAGTTGGCTTTCAACGGCCAAAAATAGCGTGTTGTTGCATCACATGACTGTAACCCATCCCATTGGATTGTAGCTGATGCATTCCGGAGAAAATAGTCTTGTGTTCTGGAGAAAGTACGGCCAGAAAACCGATATAACTTCATCTTATATTCAACAGCAATATATGTCGAAACTCCATCTGTGCAAAAGTGAGAAGTCGCACAACACCAGGTTATAGTCCAACCTGGTGTTGTGCGACTTCTCACTTTTGTCCACCCCAGTCCAACACCGGCATCTCCGCATCATGGCCATCTGTGCAAGTAAAGGTCCCATCTTCAGTGAGTTCAACGCATAATGTTGGAGATTGACGGATGTGTAACGGAGACCACTATCTACAACGACTACCTGAAGTTAATTTCTGTCGAAAAAATGTGGCTTTATAAACTTCCATCAGCTATTTATGCTTGATCCAAGGAACACGCAGGAAGGCGTCTTCCATCTGGAATAATGGGATTAACCATATGGTAATATGACCTAGACAAAGAAAAACATTAGGTTCGGGCAGTAATAATGTGAAAACAAGAGGAATAAAGTGCAAAGTCTTTGGAATCAGGCTGCTGGGATATTACAAAGGCCGCGAGCACATGGGCATGGACAAGGACACGGTAATGTGCTGAACGATAGAAACATTTTTAGAGACCTGCTGGATTGAGAAAGCGCTTGGTAATTCAGTACTTGTCGCGTATACCAGAAATAACAAAACTTTATTTTTTTGCTTTAGTAAGATTAAATGAGCCTCGTGTGGTATGTATATTAAAGAATGATTTCCCAAGTAGTTTGCTGGACACTTGGATTTGAGTTAGAATGAAAGACAACAGTTGGTTTCATTAATCAATACAATCCTATTAACAAGTATACAGGCACCAGCCATAAGAAAAGGAAAGGACAAGACTTCCATTTATATAGCGCCTTTCACGATCTCAGGAGGTCCAGAGCGCTTTATGGCCAATGACACAATAGGACCAGGGAACCAATTTTACGCAATGTTGGCGAGATAAAACTTCTTTCAATAGTTTAGAAGGTATAAATAAATAAAATAATCCGATATTCCATTCAGGTTTTAATTCCGTACCTCATGATGCCTTTTCAGGCAAATGACAAACAAGGAGTCTTTTCTTTCACCAGTCTATTTTTGAAAACGGAACGCAATTAATCTCTGATATTTTAACGTGCGCCATATAACCTTACAAAGAGTCGTTTTAAGGATACTCGTTTTTTCTCTCCAAAAGTAAATATTTGTTCAGCTTCGGTGTTGGCATGCTGTTACTTTGCTACAATAATAGTATATTATTCAAATGTTTAACAACAACTTGTATTTATATAGCGCCTTTAACGTAGTAAAACGTCCCAAGGCCCTTCACAGGAGAGTTATTAAACAAAATTTGACACTGAGCCACAAAAGGAGATATTAGGGCAGGTGACCAAAAGCTTGGTCAAAGAGGTAGGTTTTAAGGGGCGTCTTAAAGGAGGAAAGAGAGGTAGAGAGGCGGAGAGGTTTAGGCAGGGAATTCCAGAGCTTAGGACCTAGGCAACAGAAGGCACGGCCACCAATGGTTGAGCGATTATAATCAGGGATGCTCAAAGGAACTAGGTTTGTTTCACTAAGTCGTTCCATCAACAGATGAAAAATTACAGTTTATTATATCCTGTTCTATTTTTCTGACTAGATGTTAAACTTTTGTGAGAAGCATAAAAGGACTGCGAGTTTGATCTTGGCAAGTAAGGAACACTCAAATAATTTGGCATGGCGTGCATATATAATCAACTTAACAATCAGTGTTCCTTAAATGACTTTCCGAAACTTCATTGGACCTGTCCTTCAAGAAAAAAGTGACATGATACAACTATTAAAGCATTGCACTTTTATTGTTGTTTCACGTTTACAGTATTATCAATACTAATTATATAAACAGTAAACTAACAGAATAAGTATTTAACATTTGCAAGTTTAATTTGCATCTGATTTATACACCCACAAAGCTGCAAAGCGATTTAATGAACTGATGAACTTGAGGTGGTTGTGGTTGAACAACATTGATTAATATTCATGTTATTACGAACAGCCGCTGGGAAATAGTGTTCAGTTTTGATAAGTAATAGTATTTATCGTGAATCGCCGCTTTGCTTCAGGTATTATGCATTTAGCACAAATTCGGGAAAGCTTATAGCTATTTTAACTTAAACTTAGAAATGCAGTTACATTGGATTTCATTGGCTCGAATTTTCACAAGCGGCTTGCACTTAACCTCCAGGCGCACCAGCCATCCTTCTTCGAGCGCCCTCTCGCCACTGTTTCTGTCAGTATAGCCTTTACTTCGGTCCGAGCATTTATCAGCTGAAATTTGATCATCAGAACTGTGGAGAATTACGTATTAAAGTACTGGTATCGCAACTGTGACTACAGTGGAGAGTCCTGTATTTTTTAAGTTTTACAACCATTTAGACGTGAGTCTTATAGTATAGGACATGAAGGGATACAAAAGTACTTGTCTATTTCATCCAAATGTGAAAACGTTAGATTATTGCATTTTTACACTCTGTATATGTTAGTTATACTGGGAATATTGCGTTGAGCAACAAGTAAGCCTTAGTTTGCAAATCCACTTAAGCTGCGATCCACTCTTCCTTCTCCTGGTGATGTATTTATTAAGAAATGCTCATTAATGTACGGCCTGCGTCCAGTTATAACGGACAATAATCGGCAGAACTAATATTTGAATACCTCTGTTTCAGAAAGTGAGAACACCCCTTGTGTGCTTTGTGTTCCCGACTTTAAATCAACACAAGCCCGCCACTTCAAATTAAATGGATAGAGCTGCAACTATGTATTTAAAAATGCATGGACATTTGCAAACAGTGTTTGAAATCTTTCATTCTAAATTCGAAATATCCGGTTACCATTTCTTCTGACAAAGTTATTTTTCAAATCTCAGCTCCGCGCACTAAAGCGGAGACCCCTTTCTCCAAATGTACGCTGGACCTTATTTACTTTAAATAATTTATAAGTAATAAAATTACAATAATAGTTATCCCCTGCTGTTGTAATGTGCACACATTCGAAACACACAAAGAACCAAACGAAAGTGACAGATTTATCCTAATTTAAACAGCCAAGAATGACCATCTCCACAAAATCTGTTGTTGAACATCGAGAACTTTTCAACGAATTAGCGAGGTATATAGTTAATGTATTTGCCAATTGAAAACCTGCATGACTAAAAAAAAGTTAACATTTTCCAAGTTGAGGAAACGTGACACCGAACTTCCAATGAACCTTGGGTGTGGAATGTTTAACAAAAAAAAGTTTTACAGAAGCACAAGACGTATTCGAATTAAAGAAACGTGCGTGTCCAAGGAATAAGTTGCTCTTTCTATAGAAGAATAATGCGACTCTGAAAAAAAGTTTGCTGCCAGTATTTGCCTTTGCAAACCACGGCGCAAATTAGCTAATGATGACACAGAAAGCTTTAAACAATACGTACGCCATTGATTTTATTTTTCTAAGCGCCCTATTTTGCACAGGACGTCTTTCATACGTTGCAAGTTATGCGGGCAACTGATCAGTTTGGCCTTGATAGCAATGGGGGTCCGGTTAGGGCTGTGCTTTAACACCTCTGGCTCGTGTCCATTGAAGTCCTGGCCAGAAATGTCCGCTTCAATGACAACAAAGTGTTAATTAATTGAGGAAAAAAAGAAGACCCGGCGGGTTGTAAAGATATGACCGGCTTGGGTCTTACCCCCTTTACTCTGCCACACTCAGATATTCTCGAAAGGGATTCTGATTTTATGCAAAACATTATTTAAAATGCAAATCTGAACATCAACCATTGCATAAAGCAGAGAATGGCAACTAGACGGATGTGAGTTATCTTAAATAATGTTACTTTCGCTAATGTGACCTTTTTACATTGTACTGACCATAGATGTGGCGATTGAAATGTTTAAATGGCAAACGGCATCTCCACTGAGGCTCGTACCAAAACAGGGGGAAAAACAGAAGTAAATTGATGTACCGGTTACAAAACTGTTCTCATTTTAACGATGTGATAATGACCAGAGTGTGAATTAATGCAATTTAATGCGAGAGGAGGCGAATTCCAACGGGACAAGGCTCCTGTCATTTGCAAGTGTGAGTCCCAAGGGAATGCATGGAGGGTTTACTAATCTCGATTGTAATTGTATTTGTTAGTTGTCTTGATTGCAAATACACGCACCGTGCATGGATGACGGCTTCTATTTAAATAGGGTGAGAAGAAAACGGTAAGACCGTGAGCTGCCTGCTTAAAATCGTAGTATCTTGCATCTGCGTGTGCCGAATCTCTCCGTGCTTTACATATTCAAAAAGTAAGCGACTGTCTCAGGTGACATGTTGATCTGCCATTAAAACGTCGGGCACTTTGCAATTATTAAAATGAAAACAATGAAACGGTGAGTACAGTAAAATCTTCATAGTCCAACATGACAACATAACTAGAATTTTAATCGCCTTGTATAAATCCTCTGGTTGTCGGTAAATACACCAGTAAAGATGTTCTTTCCGTTTTATTATTTTGTTCTTGGATACATGTATTGAACTCTGAAACCAAGCGATATGAACGACCTTCTATTTGAATAGCGGTAATTCTATCAAATCGCTTTATTCAATCTGCATTACAATAATCAATCCACTAATGGTTCTTTGAATCAGTTCAACCATACAGATTGATTCCTAGTTTATGAAACTGACTATTAGTTGACTAGTAACATTAAAGAGGCAACATTAAAATGACAGCATCGCTATCACCTACTGGTAAATGCAAGGTACAGTGAATGCAGTCAAAGTCAGCCGAGCAGGCGTTCTGCATCCTCACGGGCTAGAATTAGAGGCATGACAGTTCATGAATGGATTCTCCCCAAACTATCTGAGCCAGGATGAACTAATTATAAGAAATGATAAATTTTCCAATATAGCTCAATATGTGATCCATAACATAAGTACTGGGCTTTTTGCCACATCTGTTAAGAAATCTTTTATTTGCAAGAAGTTCTCACAATGCACACAAGTGATTAGATTTAAGATCAGCTTTGCACGCCAATAGAAGACGTTCGAGTTGAGCTCCACGTCAGTGCGATAATATATTTGGGTTTTCTGTGACTCCCTTTGAATCCAATTTGGTTTTTTTTAAAAACAAAACCTGCTTAAGTGTTTAAAAAAAAATAATATATGCAGATAACTTGGCAGTCGGTGTTACGTTAGTAACGTTTCAACACAATCGACTTCTTTTGGGATCGCGTCCTCTCAGTGAGTGCGATCTGCGCACAATCCATCAGCTCCCTCTCCTGCAACCTCATTGCTCCCACTGCCAAGTTCAAACTACTTCGACATTTATTCTTTCCCTCATTTGACCCTTTAAACCGACACGAGCTGGGAACGCATTCCTCTCAATTTACCGCCTGTTTGGTTCAAGTTCGTTAAAACGTGCCCCAGAGCTAGCCAGCGAACGTTTCATTTCCATTTCCCGTCTTTTGCTCTTGACATTTCCTAATATACTCCAGCGTTCTCTAATTGATTGATTTTTTTCTTTAAGCTGATATCTCTAATTTCCAAGACTCCTTTAAACGCGCACGCCTTTTCCTTCGGCTGATGTGCAATTAGTCTTGCGAACAATCTTAAACAAACGTTTAACAACGTCAGCTTGTCCCGCATCATTTCCACACACGTCAATCTAAATTCATTTTTTATTTATAATCCCCCATTATTTCAGGCGAATTGAAATTCTAATATTGCTCGTCGAATTTTAAGTAACAGTTTCTAATTTTCGTTGTGGAAAATCTAATGCACATCCTGAAACGCATCTCCGTTCTCAGAATAACTCTCACGGAGGCAGAATATATTCTACAATCCTAAAGCTGTATTTTCATTATTCATTTATTTTAAATATATATAAAAAATTAAATATAGGCCCTGAATGTCACTTGACGACAGAAATCGCCAGTAGAACATATTAGTGTTTACCAAGAAAACTGTCGTGAAGGGGGAAAGCGGACGTGCAAAATAAAACGAAAGGCGACAATCATAAATTAATCAGAGATTAAATACAATAAATGACATTTAAAAATCTATTTATGCCGAATGAGAAAATCCAACTGCACAGTCCCGATCGGTTACCTGCAATATTGTGTCAGGTTTATAAAGCACAACATTGAGCTTGGTTTGGATGGTGCACTCCCAATTTGTTCTCACTTTAAATAAATCAGTTGAGTTACACTCTTTTTACAGTAGAAGCGACGACGGTTATTGTTTGCTAACCCGGTGTAATTGGTCGTGCAAAGAGATGTTTTCAGAAAGGGGCCGCAGGAGAAACGGTAGTCGAGAGAAGGAATGGTGGATAGCAGGAAAGTGAAGCGCTGTAAAATAGAAACGGTCAGACGAAGAGTGAAAGAAACAGAGAGAGAAAGAAACGGGAGGAAAATAAAGGAGAAAGGACAAGAGCTGAGAGCCATGGGGGTGAAAGAAAATGCAATGTACGAAGTAAGGCAATAAGGAGACAGACGGTGGAGAAAAGGAAGGAGAGAATTAAAAACAACATTTAATCGTTTAAATTACGCAACCGAGATGGTGAAACAAGAGGAAGAAAAAGGACTGAATGAAAGAAAGAGGAGCTGTCGAAAGTGGTCCCTGGCTGGGAGCTGAGTGCCATCGGCCGCTGGCTGACTACAGCTTCCCTGATCAACCCGGAGTTGGCAAGGCCGGTGGGGGCGGGGCGCTGCTATGTAAATAAGCCGGGGTGATTGACAGGCCCTGCCCGCCGCCGCTCTATCTAACCAGAACTCAGCAGCAGGGCTTAGCAAAAGCACTCAGGCTCTAGAGCAGCTCCTGCAGCTCCATGCAGACACCTTCCTAAACCAGCACTCAGCCAAACCAGGGGGGATCTCAGCTATATGCTAGTTCTCTAGTAACAATCGAACTCTCCTCTTCTCCCTCTTTCTGTCTGTCTCTTTCTTTTGTTCTTTTTTTTTTACAATTTCTTTTGTGTTGTGTTGTGGTATTTTTTTGGAAAGCAATGTCTTATCCTCAGGGTTATCTGTACCAGCCGGCAGGCTCGCTGGCTCTTTACTCGTGCCCGGCGTACAGTGCTTCCGCGCTGACCGCCCCGAGGAGCGACGAGCTGGGCAGAGCTTCGTCCGGCTCCGCGTTCAGTCCGTACGCGGGCTCGGCAGCATTTACAGCCCCCTCTACAGGCTTCACTAACCCGCTTCAGTACTCAACTGACCCCGCAACCGGATTCCCGTCCTACATGGTACGTCAATAAATTTAAACTGACTACATTGGCGGATATGAGAGTTATTTTTAAATATAATTTTATTTTGCATTTTTTTTTAATTTGGAAAAGGTTTTGACTTTAATGAAGTTTAGTCTTGGAAACTGTTTGAACGTGTTGTTAAATTACGATCTAGCTAAATGGAGCAGGGATTGTGCTACCAATGGGCAGACCCAGTCAGTATATGTTGTGCTTTTATTTTGGGAACGAAAAGCATGCAAAAAGTGAACTGATTTGCTAGGGGGGAAAAGAAACGTTTACACTGATTTTGAAATATCCCACACGACAGTGGGCGGCTGTTACAGCTGGTCAGCTAACAAAAAGTTTGATGGTTTTGGAAAGGGCGAAATGCTGTCATTCGAGAAAAAGTGGCGAATTGCACACGATCAAAGTTAAAAGATTCCTAATTTTCGGAAGTAAAGCCGGATGGTAATTGTATCGCCGTTTACGCATATAATTAGAGAAGGTCAGGAGAAGGTGGCCTTAGTGTTTTGCTGGGTACAACCACATTTCAACAGCTACAAAATAGCAACGTTCGTGAGCCGCAATTGGTTCAAAGTCATTTTACTGGATTTATTGTTCGTAAGTTTGTGAAAGTATTTGGTGATAAGGTACGAGGGAGACCCGCCGCCATTTTTAGGTGCCATGAAAATAGAACTTTGATAATTAATTTTTTTTAAACACGTATAACAATATCGATGCTTATTTCAAACTACAGGGAAACTATTCTTAGACCAATGAAGCGTAATAAATGGGATTTCAGTTCGCATAATATTAACCAGACCCAATAAGTAAATGGGAAAAAAATACTGTCTTTATGCTCCTAGTCCCAGTGATTGGTAAATTGGAATTTCAATGCATAAGATGCTGTTGTGCTGAAATAGTGATGGTGTATTTTGTTGTATTTTTAGGGCTCTCCGTACGATGCTCACACCACAGGGATGGCTGGAACCCTCAGTTACCATCCTTACGGTAACGCTGCCTATCCTTATCAACTCAACGACCCGGCTTACAGGAAGAACGCCACCCGAGACGCCACCGCCACTCTCAAAGCCTGGCTCAACGAGCACAGGAAGAACCCTTACCCGACCAAAGGAGAGAAGATCATGCTGGCCATCATCACCAAGATGACCCTGACCCAGGTCTCCACCTGGTTCGCCAACGCCAGGAGGAGACTCAAGAAGGAGAATAAAATGACCTGGGCTCCCAGAAACAAGAGTGAGGACGAGGAAGAGGAAGAATTAGGAGAAAGTGAAAGAAGCAAGGAAGAAAGTTCTGAGAAAAAACACGACCACAACGAAACTTCAGCCGAGGATGAAGGTTTGTGATGTTGAAATTTTTCTCCTTAACTTTTTTCCCCCTTACTCGATATTATGCAGATTCGACTGACAAAATAAACAGTTAATTAAAACAAATATCGGAATCGATATTTGATGTATTCATGTTTCGTGTGACTTATTGGGGCAATGCTATACACACTACTATCCATGCAAGCATATATACAGATTTAAACAACATCTATATAATAGCGATCCCTTAGTTTTTAAAAATGCTCTCTTTTTTGGACGAGCAATTGAAGCTAAATTGGTGGCTTTCCGCACATCGACAGATATTAGTTACAGCACAGAGATGTTAAATTAAATAGTTCAACCTTAAATATCCTGTTTAGACAGCCAGACTGTCAGACAGGGTATCTTTTGCTTTATTTGGAACTGAAGGAAAATTGATCAATTCCATAACAGAACCAATTACGCCACATTATAGTGTGGTTGTATAAAGAGCACGGCACCCAATATATCTATTTGCCAAAACCTATAAATACATACTAGTTTTGCCAGTGGGGCATGTGTTTGAGTGAACGGATTATATATAATGTACGGGTGTTTTTTTTCAATCGTTATGCTTCTGCAAATACCTTTCTCTTTTAAAGGTAAAATGGGATCATCCGACTTATTTAACCATAAGCTATTCTTGTTTTATTCCAGGTATTAGTTTGCACGTTGACACGCTGACTGACAGCTCCTGTTCCCCTGAATGCGAAGGGGAGAAAGTGAGCAGAGTGGAGGACAGCATTTGTGAATCTGGATCAGAATCGAAGGAAAAATGTGACAATTGTATTGTTGACGATGATGATGTTGATGATGATGATGATGGTAGCGATGATGATGATGAGGAGAGGGACCTTTCTCACAAAACTATGAATTCCTCGCCTCTCACCAGGGTGGATGCCACTCTCCTTAACGTTCAAGAAGATGAGAGCTCGGGAAGTGGAAATAAAAACAGCCTGAACAGTATCATCTCCTCAGCTTCACAGACTCAAGTCAGCAAACCCAAACTCTGGTCTTTAGCGGAAATCGCCACCTCGGATATTAAACAGCAGATCGGACAGATTTGTTCTTCATCGCCGACCTCCTCTTCTTCATCGTCTAGCTCTACCTACCCGGCCACTTCAATCCTTGGCAGGCCCATTTACTACACTTCTCCCTTTTACACTAACTATACCAACTATGCCAACTTTAATCATCTGCAAAGCCAAGGCATTCTGCGGTACAGCACCAACGAGACTGTCTTAAACACTGCTTCCATACACAAGCAGAGCACTGACTCTCTGAAAAATACGAGTTCCCAACTAGAGCAGCACTTCAGGGCCACGAACTACGACTCCAAAAAAGGTACGTGCTGATTCAAGCTTTCTGCTTACAAGAGACCTGCAGTGAAAAGCAGGCCATTAGCCATAGCCATCAACCGCCCTTAAAACGTAGTTTCAATACAAAGCTCCCGCTGCAAGTGTTGTATATTTGAATTGCATATGTGCGAGGTGTATCAAATATTATTTATTTCTCAAGAATGAAAATGTGTACTAGCAATAATAGTTAGTTGGTAGGTCGATAGATATACATAGAGAGAGCTGTGACTAAATGATGGTTGTATTTTTTGACAGACCCCAGTGATGTCTGCACAGTAGGAGTGCAACCATATCTATAGATGTATAATCAGCAGTGCAAGTAAGTGATCATATGCATTGAAGCATCTAAATTACAAAGTTTAGAACCAAAGCAATGAAAGCAAATGTGCTGCAAAGTGAGAGAAAAAATCACACAAATGAAATATTGTTCTAACTGAAAATTGCATTAACTTATTTCATGCCATTATTTATTAGTAACAAATATACGGGGTATATGATAACTATGACCCCCGTCACAAATCCTGCAATATTTTAAATTCATTGTGTTTGATGTGTCTTTAAAATTGTGACAGTTGTGTGCTAACAATTGAACGAGTTGGTTGACTGGGATTCTCTTTTATTTCCTTGGTCTGCAGGTAGGTGTCACAATTGCTTTGAAAATGTCAGCGAGCCATCCCCCAGCTATTAAGCAAAAAAATGTATATAATACCGGATCACATCTTGTGCCACTGTATAGAGAAGACCCACAGAGCACTATTTTAATTCCACAGATTATGTTATTAAGAAAGCAAATCCGTACAACATATCTGTGCATTTGTTGGTTAATTATTATGCTGTATATGTGACTTTTGGAAAATAATGTCTTCTCAGGTTTTCTTCACTTGATCCGTTTATTTGCCACGTTCTAGGTGTAATGCGGCTTTATTGTAAAACTATTTGTAGATATACAGTAGAACAATGTGATTGAAGAACTTGAGTATCTGAAAAGTGGAAAACATTTGATATTTATTTTTGTAATGATGACATAAAGCTTCTAGTAATTTATGCAAGTTGTATTGCAATGGAATCTGAACATTTTGTAAATAAATCTGCTTGTTTTTTTGGAAACGTGATGACAGTTACAATCTGTTTGGTTGTTATAAGGACTCTTTGCTAATTTATATCTTTAACTGTAAATAAAATTGAATAGTCTGCAACTACAATTTCTTCGAAATGTTGTTTGAATTATTTGGCATTTCCTTTTCAAAGGTTCATTTGACGTTAAAATATTTTATTTCGCTTTGGTTTTGGAAACTGAATTAAAATATCTTTAAACATGCGTTTGATATTTATTTCAATTCAAAACTGTTATTTGCTTGTTTGGATGTAGGCAGTAAAGCTGAGAAACGATATCAAACATTCGTCAACACTCCAATAGCCAGCCTACTGAATACTTAAATCGCAGACAAAAGCAGATAAACATTAAAGTATTTAAAACAAACATTTTCCAATTTCAGGATCATAGTTAGGCCGCAGTTCGGATATTGGCCGGTTTTACCGCGTCTCCCAGTTACCTGTCGTGTTAAGTAATCAAATGGCGTACAATTTATATACCAGTTATATAAATCCAAGTTCCGATAATATTCCATTTTAAATTGTATGTAAAGGTGAATTATTCGAGCTCATACAGTGTAGTGTTTGTGTTACAATGTGCTTTGCAACACTATTAAAACATTCTAGTAGGTGCAGCATTTTTATATTTAAAACGTTAATTGGAATATCTGAAGTGTAATGGTAACTTGATACAACACGCGGTAAAACAAAATACATTTAGGGGGGAAAGATCACGGAAGGCTGAAAATCTACAGGCCATCAGCAGGTTGCTTTGTTTTATCCAAAATCTGTTTTTTAAAGACCACAATGGCACGGATCATTATGTTTAACGGAAAACTAAAGATGTGCAATTAATTATTATAATTAGAGTATTTTCTAAAGGAACATAAATATCCAAAATTAGGAAATGTGACAAGTAGACGACCTACAACAACGCCGTTGACTTCGCAGTAATCAATCTCAAAATATTTCAAAGGCCCCATGCATTTCACTCCATGGAATGAGTAATAATGTTATACTGTGCGATTTTTAAAGGGGAGTATTAGATCCCAGCGGGAGAAATACTAGTTGCTGTTCCGTTTGCAGCGGCCAGTCGGTGTTCATTATGGAGGATATTCGACAATTTATAAAATCTTGTCTAAACATCTGCCATCTCAAATGCCTCAATCTGGCGGCTGAGGAGAAATTGCTTTAACAGGAGAAATTGACACGCAGGCTCTGATAGCTTCCCCAGTGACTTATTTCGCTCTGAAAATTGTTGGCGTTGGTCACTTCTCGTTAGCGAAGGGCATTTGAAAGTGATCCCCTGCAACACTTGAAGCCATCAGCCTTCGGGATGTTAAGTGTCTAATGACCCATTCATTGATCAAGCCTGATATTGTTATACAGTACTTCTTTTATTCGGAAAGAGCGGTGGCCTTTTTTTTCTTGCCGTTTGTCATTTATTAGAAGTATATTTCTTCATCGCTTGACAAGAAACAAGCGTTGTTAAAGTGCTGTAAAACATTAACAGTGTTTGACAACCCCCGCAACAATAATCAGAGCAAAAATATCTTCGTGCTTGAAGATTCTAATTTTCGATAGCAAGTATAAACTGTACACTTTTTTCTATTCTATCATTCGCCCCTCAAATTATCCATATCGTTAGTAATTAAACAAAGGTAATAACCCAATACAAACTCAGGCATAGTTGTTTAACTAGATTACAGTGCCCCTCCCCCAAAAAGTAAGCAATCATTCCAAACAATTGCCATCTGAATTCGAGTTTAAGAGTTTTATTTGTAACTAACTGGAAATTCAGTGTTCAAGAAAATAGAGTTTTCTGTCACAGGACATCTGATGCTAGTGATTTTTTTTTATCGCAATGTTAATTAAAATAGACTTTGTATATTTTGCCAGTAGACCAAAATAGTCATTAATTCGGCAGTTGCATAACAGTGACTCAAAAGGTCACGAAGTGAAGAAAGTATACTCTATTTAAATAGTGTTTGATATGAATAGGAACGTGTCTCTAGGGCTTTAGAAAAACAACTCCAAAGGCTAGCAGGAGCGATTTAAGCGTAAAGGCAAACAGTCCACAGACATCTAGTTCACAGCGTTTTATTCGAGCTGATTTATTGAAATTTAATCTTTAATCTCAGGTGGGTTCCTGCGGGAATATCGGTGTTGTCAAATATTACTCGAGGCGGTTTCCACGCCGGGCAGCCGCTGTACCTTTCTCTCGTCTCTTCAAATGTCAACATTTGTTCCTAATGAAAGCGTTATTGTTTCTGTAAGAGGGCCCGGCCGCCCTTTTTTTTGCTAGGGGAAAAGCTTTACCCTGATCGTTTGATTAAATGCAAAATACAGACTAAAAAAGCAGAAAACCGCGCGTAAATGTGACAGTGTTGTTGTGTGACAAGCTCCTTTTAGAAAGCCCAATATCCCTGCTGGACAGGGGTTGCAGAGATGTATGAGCTTATTCAAGGCAGCTGAAGAAGCGTTTCACGAGCCTAATGGGAACAGTTTGAAAGCCATAATGAAGACAATCAGCTGCATTTTCTACACTTTCCTTGACAATTACATAGCCCAGAAAGGCAGTGAAGTCTTCGCCTTGAATGAGCTAATTATCTTCATTAAAGGTAGAACGTGTATGAACAATACAGTACAACCCATTCTCCTTACTCTGTCTGCAAATTATATTCATCAAAAATACTTAATTAACAGGAATTCCCATTAAATACAGATTATGGCATATTTATTTCGTAAAATACAAATTCGCTGTACTCGAGTAAATACAAAGACTTGCATTTCGATGGAAAGTCACTGTATATGGAAATGTTGGTGGTGGGGGATGGTTAACATTAATCATAGCAGAGAATTTAATAACTAATTTAACCGAAAGCCACTGTATATGGAAATGATGTCATTGGACCATGCTGTGTGACAACTTCAACTATTTCATTTATGGTTATATTCTGGATGCACAGTACAAGCAAATGATACGTTCATGGCTTTCAATGCACCTATGCGACGTGGTTAACACTGCTGGCAGCATTACATTGATACAATCATTTTTAAGACGAACCCCCTGATTGGGTTTTCTTCTTTTAGTTTAAGACACCACACAACAAAATAGCAAAATAGCCGAATACAAGTTCTGCAAATGTTATTTTACAAATACGTCTAAACATATATAGTATTGTGAAAATTAATGTGTGAAAATATAGAGAACATCATCTCACATTTAACAGCTATGCACATATTCGAATCGATTTAAAAGCATGCCATATAGGGATGGGCCACGGGCGAATATCACGTGAGTGAAATGCTTTCCAGAAAACAAAACTTCAAGAATTTATTCAGTTTAGTCTCATCACAATTTGGACCTGTCGCACCAAAAGCGGTTCCTAAAAGTCTTGTCAAACGATAATGTATCTATACGCTTAATTGCTAACTACAGACAACCCAGTACTTACACTCAACTAGATCTGGTAAGAAAGGGGAATTGGAAGTCCTTAACTTGCATAAACCACATAAGCTAATAATAGTGGCTAAATGCATGTCGCATTTCAAGACCTAACTTCTCTAGACAGAAATCGGTTTTACACCTGGACATTATTTCGTGTCTGCTCCTTGAAATGAACTTTAATAATGCGCAGAGGTGTTAACAACTTTTGAATATCGATGTTCAAAGAAAATATTCGGTTGCTTTGTAATTTCTGTTGACGTTGTACAGTCTCTGACAATGAACCGATCAGTTCTGCCTGTTGCTGTAATGCAATAACATTTCAATTCACATCAACTGTTGTAATCCATGTATACAATTTTCTTTTAATTTACCTACAGTGAAATGTTATAGCAACTCCCGCACTATTCATGCATAATGTCTACTTGTAATAAGAAGGGTTTTCGTTTGAAATGTTATTATATGGAAGCAAATGAAATACACAAATAAATTAAGCGCACAGTTAAAAATAACGATTAATATAAAATAAAAACATATGATTTAATAGAGTGCACAGAAATTTGACTTCATTTAAAATATGTTAAATGCACAAGTTATGTATTTTGATAAACAGTAATTGGCACGATTGGTAATGTAAAGCCAGTTAACTATTATCAAGAAGCACATATACCGATAGACTCGCTAATATGCGTTACAGATAAACGCATGCAGCCACTATGGGTATAAATAGAAGTTGTGCTTACTGGAGCAGGTCCCCTGAGCCCAACCAATAGGCGAGGATTTGCTAATGAAGTCATTCCTGATCTGGTTATAATTTGGTGAGCAATGTTGTTTCTTGCCCTCGCCTGTTCTGCGCGGTGTCTGGCAAAGGCAGGTTCACAGTGTTCATTTTGCAGCCTATAAATAATCATTATGATGGAAAAGGCCGAAATGACAAACAAATAGACGGCAGCTGGGATTGATAAGGGTGATCAAAGTTAGTGGGCAGGTCCTGTTCAAAGTATCAGCATGCCTAAGCCCTATAAAGGTGCCAGCAGCCTCTTTTTCTCCCAGATCAAGGAATGGGGCAAAAGCAGCGGATTTTTAACCCTTGACATTTCTGTAGAACAAAGACATGGGAACTTAGACTATACTAATTACAGCACCTCCGGGGACCCTTGGAGTCAGCAGAGCCAAATTAACGCAAATGCATTTTAGAAATGTTTCGCCATATACATAATAATCCATACGTACAAGCACACCTGATTATTTTTACTTCTGTGTCATTTTAATACCGCCTTAAGCAAAACGTTCAATAGCCGGAAAATACACTTAGCATATTTTATTAAAAATCCAAATATGTAATGCATAATCCAAGAAGTAATATAAATATCAGACGAGTAGGCATTATGTAAAGACCGCAGATATATATTTATAAATTTACATAAAATAGCAACAGATCTTTACATTTGTTGCTGTACTTTGTGAGCTCTCTCACTTTGTTCTGCAAGTAGCTCGGCCTCTAAGTGGTGTCCTCACGCAAACGGATGTGTACATTTTGTTTTGTGCAAATCGTTGAGGCTGTTAATATGTTTTATAGTTTCAAAGCCCTAATTGCTATTGTAAATCTTTAATAAGGCCCAAATATCCCAGATGCACAGAACTCTTCCCAGTGTTATGTCATGTCTCCTCCTGTCAGTGAAAAATACCACATGTAACTTTTTTTATTAGGTTGGGTGGAGTGAGGGCAACGCATTAACAAGTCCATTACACATCATAATACGCATGAATCTAATGTCACCATTTCTGCGATTGGCCTTATCAGTTCATCGACATTAACGAAGCCCCGCGTACGATTAGTGCAATTTTGTGATTGCACAATTTCGTTCAAAAATGTTATTTTCAATTGAATTTTGACGTGCTATCCCTGCAATGCTTGCCCAACCGATCGATGCAAGAGCGACCTTGGCATTTCATTTCAGAACACAGAATGAGTACGAGCAAAAGATTTAGTAGTTTCTTACACTTAGGATTTAAGCATAAGCGTCTATCTATGCAACTGGAATTGAAAGGGGTTTCTGGTTTGCTCCCGCGCGGGATAATAGGAACTTCCCATATACCTTACATGCATACATTTTATTACCTTCATCTGAGGACTTAAAGGCAGTTTTGTGCAGGAGTCTGGTAGGGGCGGTTGTCATAAATGTTCTTTCTGTACTGTAAACATTGCCTGGCCATTAGAGCCTTGGAGTCGGGCAGACTATACAGATTCCTCATCTGCAAGGATTTTTGCAATCCACATTAGATTTCTGTCATGCTTTGCAGCAGAACACGATATCCCCTAAAGAACCAAGAAAAAATATCCTGACAGCTAACATTAGTTAAGAGTGCAATGAATAAACCCTTGCGCGCAGTTTCAGGGCTAATTAAGATTCTGTTTAAAGTCCCTGTTTAGCAGATCTGCATGGAATGTTAATGTAGCTTTGACTAACTGTAGGAAGAAAACTACATTTTAAGAGCCAGTCTTAGGCGATAACATCTCTCACTTCTGTATTCAAGGTCTGTCCGAGCCTGTTACGAAGTCATTATCTCAAATTACTCCATCACTTCATTTTAGGGTTTGGGCAAGCAGGCTCTCCTTAGTGAAGAGCTGCCTAGCCTCACAAAGCCTATACTCTCTGAGGGGATAAAGGATGAATTAACCCAGTATCTCTACCTTAGAGAGTTTGCTCCTACGAGTTCCTGGACAAATATAGCCAGAATTCAGCAAGCAGATTATATCTATTGCTGGCGTCTCAGTCGAAATCCCCGAAGGCTTTTTGACCCTTTGAAGTTTTCTCTATTTTGCTTACACAGAAGTTTACATGATTAAGTCAGGTTTTTACAAGGCTCAACAAGGAAAATTTAATCACCTCTGGACACTCAACACCAAAAATACACAAGGCGATAAATCCTGCAACTTCAGCAAGCTAAAGAAATACTAGACTTGATTTTTTTCCTAAGCAGAGAACTTTATATATTAGCGGAGGACTAAATGTTACTTCCAAAGTTCACGATATAATGAAATTGCAGTAGCATGTTCGACTAATCATTGAAACTGCAGTTTAACTTTGATAAAATGTTGAACCCCTCTAGTAAACATATGCTTCGATGTTTTAGTTATATTGATATTGTATTATTGTTTCGTGTATGTGACTTTTCATTTCACAACTGCGTATGGCACTCTCAAATAGGTTCCATTGCTTCGTATTAAATAAAAGAGCAATGTTTCACACGTCCTAAACCCACTCGCAAAATAGCTGAAGAAAATGCTATTTTTGGAAACAGCTTCCTTGCAGAAGGCTGGCGCTGTAAACAACGCCTGTTCGGAGCTTCTTTGCGTACTGGTTGAAGGCAAATAAACACAGCACAAAATTCGTTTGATAACCTGTTACTGTTCAGCAAGTTTCAACAACAGAGAAAATGGACCATTGTGGACACACATACAATTCTGTATCAACAAATCTTTACGGATTACCTCAGCATCATTGTTGTGGTTATGCGCTATGTGCTTGTTACATCAAACAAATAGCACATTTTCCATTGCATTTTGTATAAGAGGGAATTTTTTTACGCGCATCATTCGTTTCGGAAAATTCGATGCTGCAACTATTTCAATGTACAAGACTATGTAAATCCTCTAAGCCCATCAACACAGCAGCTTCGGAGCAGGCTAGCAAACTGCGTGCTAGAGCGATATCATAATCCATTATGGTTATATTCAAATTAGATGGATGAACAGAAAAGCCACAAAAGCTGAAACTATATTCGTTTTTTTATTTTGGCATTAAGTTGTATAGCAGGCTAAGGACGCTGGGAACAGATCAATCTAATGACTACTCCAGTGTTGGTAAATAATTTCAAGTTTTTGCTGAGCTCCTTTTGACTATCGTATTAACTGGAGACATCTTCTGCTACTGCAGCATTCGAGCTGTGGAGATGTCTCCCCCCCCACCTCCCCAACCACACACACACACACACACGAACATTTTTGCAGTATGTCAAGTCCCCAAGCAAGGCAAGAAGGCTCACTTTGAGACAAGCTTTGCTTTCAGGGCACTCAGCTTTCAGCGAAATCACCCAGGAATATTAGTCTTATTTCATTTAATCACCAAGTCCTAACAACGAAGATTTCAATTCATTAAAGGCACTCAAAAATTCTGCCCAGCTGTTTCCTGCCGCTTGGCTGAGGACGAGGTGGAGAAAGATCCGCAACTCAATCCTCAGAAACGCTCGGCTGTGTTCAGCATAATTCATCCGCCTAATTACACTTTCATCTCTTTCTTCTTAAATGATCCCAGTTATAGACAGATGGCCCTTTCGCCGAGCCCCTCTGTTCCTACGGTATTAAATAAAGAATGCGATGCTTGCAGAATCCCCCCGCTATATCTGCAGGCATTTACTACTCATTTACATCTTTGATCAGTCTCTCATGAAAAACAAGGACAGAAAAACAAACTATATAAAAAAAACACAGCAAAGGGAAATTAAAAGTGCACAAAGGCGCGGGGAGCGGGAGAATACTTACGCCGACACAAATGCAGTTTTGAGAAGCAAAACTTTCCCTTTAAAAGTTTTGCATTGACAACTGATTGGCTGAAAACAACAAACACGTGACGATGAAGACGTTCCACTCACGAAAGGGCTTGTTGCAGATTATCTTTGGTGCAATAGTTGCCCCAAAGTGTGTGTTTCACGCGCTGTCATATTTTTGAGTGACAAGTCTGATGACTCCTTTTGGTCACATTTACATCACGAGCTGACTTGTGTCACAGAAATTAATGTGCACCCATGCATTGAATTGAGCAGCTATTTTTGGTGACCTGGCAACTGTATTTCACACCGAGTGTATCTTGAACCACTTCTGTATAAAATGTGATTGAAAGCGTTCAAATGAACCTCAATGTAGAAATTCATGAGTGCTATTTTTCCCCCTCAGTAAGAAAGATTATGGGTTAGATATACGATGTTTGTGAACAGAAATATCATGTTTGAAAGCAAGACATTCCTGCCGGTATTCTGGCTTTACTGCTTGTAAATCCATTTTAACCTTCACAAAACATTACAAAAGGCGCCCCCCCCCCCAAAGTCAGTACTTTGGATATATTCCTTTAATAAAATCAGCCTCTTTGCAAATCACATCATTTAAAAAAAATGTAGTACATGCAAAGGCATGAAAATTAAAGTCTATTTGGATAATAGGCCTAAACTAACTAGGCCTAGTTTCAGAACAAAGTATGAAGGTTTTATATAAGCAAAATCCTTTAGCCTTAAGATGCTCGGCAGTCAGATACTAAATTTTCTTCTCTGCTCTTCTCTGGAGACCACTTTATCTCCAGTCTCTGTCAGCATTCCTGAGCTTGGACTTATCAGTTGCTTCACATCTCTCGAAGCCACAGCCCCTGGCTCTGATCCTGTGCACCTGTTAGGACCTGCTGGCACTGTCTGCACTTTGTTCAGCAAGTACAATTTGGCAAGTTGTGCCACAGCTTGGGGCTTTCGGTAATTGCCTACAAAGATTTTTTCTTCCTTGTACATATCTAACAACAGATGCATTTAATTAACACCATAAACAGTGTTATTCATTTGGTTCCCTATAGCAAGACAGTGTGTATAGCGAAAGTAAACAGATTGTACAACAAAGTGTTCTGTTGCTGTCAGCAACAGTTCTGAAAATGAAACACTTCCCTTTGACTTTCAATTGGCTGACAATCAGCACATAATGAATATTAGCTCCCAGGCCTAAAGAGAAAGATGTGTGGGAAAACTTTAATTAAAAGCTTGTCAGTACAACTTTACCTGGGTGACATCATCTGACTACAATCTAGTGCTGCTTTTGTCGTCTGTGAGTTAATGGACTGCATTCTTGTCTTGCCAACAGCAAACCCTACAAGTTAGCTTAACATTAAAGCTGGTCAGCAATAAAATTCCAGGAAGCATTTTCATTGCCATATTTATTTTATTAGCCAATGCTATTTATTCGTCTTTTTAATAGCTACATTTTAGGAGCAGTCCTTTAAGATTAATTTCTTGAAAATATTACTTAAAGTGATTTAATTTTTATATAGTTAGGCTCCATTGCTTTCTGTCAGGCATGCTGTTTTCAAAATGCAAATCTAAACACTTCAATATACAAATGAACATTTTAATTTTTATTAGTGGTACCAAATACTGAAAAAAATGCTTAAGGACTTATAAAAAATTCCAGTTAAGTGTTTCTAGAAAATAGGTTATGTCATTAACGCAGGACAAAAGGTTGATTTTACACATAGCTGTCTTATTAACAAACAAGCAGAGTTCTTAATTGTAGGGGAGGCTTGCTTATGGTGCAGACACTCTCTCCATTGCTGTCTCTGGCAGCCGTACAAAAAGGGTGTTGCTGTGAACAGCGTATCAAAGTGGTGGTGTTTTATAAGATTTCTTTATTAGTAACAGAGCCTTAAACAATGAGAATTATATTAGAGGTCATGAGGTACAGTATCCAAGAGTGTTACAGTGACATGCTACTGTGTTGATTTTGCAACAACAGCTTTGTTATTTGTGTTATAAATCATACCTCCATAAAAAGTAATTATATTCTTGACTTCATAATTACATTATTCATAATGAACAATAATAACTCAGGGGGTAATTTGTCACTGACAGAATAGTGTAATACTCTGAATTTTCTAGCTTTGCCATGGGCGTGTCACGAACACCTGGGCAATGCCTCAGGCGTGACAGACAGCCACAAATCAATGCATGCTGTTTACAGCATCACAAGTTATTTTTAAAATACTCAGCAGTGCTCTTTGAGCAAAAATTCTGGATACTTTAAAGACAGGGAGCTATTACCCTTTAGTGAGATGGTTTCACTTTTTTTCAATTTCCCTGGTCTTTAAGTCAAAACTGAGTGATAATTAATGTGCATCGGCATGCCTATCGCCAGTCTTCACAACATAGTCACAGTTTCTTCAACTGGAGCCCTTTTTCTTGGGGTATGGATTAGAGTGTCTATAGAACAAATTTTATGCTCTTAGTTTAATCATTGGAGATAACTTTATTGCATTTGCTGATATTTATGACACCAAGACAGTATTAGCAATTGGATCAAGTGACTATTGAATGGATGACATACCAATCACACACTCCAGAAATGCCAATTTTGTCAATTTTGATTTTGCTGTCACAGCCTGTCAATATATAAAAAAAGAAATTGCAGCAGCATTTTTATTCAGCCACTAGGTGTCTATAGCACTAATCATTACTTAGGGAAAGAATATTATTGTGCTGATTTATTTTCTCCATCTCCAGTCTTGAATTTAGGAAGGATTATTCATTTCAAAATCCTCAGCTGAACAATGGACAGAGGGATTGCATATAAAAGATAGTTTTGATTAGATTTGATTTTGAGTTTGAGTGATATTGGTCTAGAAAATTGGCCATGTAGTGCCTATTTTTCGTGTGCTAACCAGCCTACTAAGCTCTCAATATGGCAGGTAGGAAGCGCGCACACATTTCCGCCTGGAAATGAGCTGCCCGCCATATTGGATAATGTAGATGCACTGGCGACAGGAGTGCAGGCCAGCAACATTTAAAGTGCAGAATAATTAATTTAAATTAGGGTCCTGTGTGTCCTGCAGGACCTGTTTTTGATTTTCGAGTGCCCCCATACTCACGTCAATGTGGAGCCGGGAGGAGCAGGAGTGCTCAACCTGACCCCTCATTAAAAGAACGTGGGCCAAAATAGTCAGAACATGTTGACTGAAGTTTAAATGGATCAGAATAAAAAAGCTACTGTTGTTATTGAGGAACCATGGGGTAGGGCCCTTGGTGCAGAACACCACCAATATTGGACAGAAGACAGGGACATCAACAAGTAATGGCGAAGTGGAGCCACTCATGGCTATTAAGGTGCATTCACACTACAACGGAACATCAGTATGAAGCAGTTTGGCTTTGCAATAATGCTGCAGGTACAGTAAATGCAGTCTGAATCTGGAGTCAGGGCCAAAACTGTCACTGGAAAGAAATAGAGTGAATCACACCCCACTTCACCTCATCAGTCATTTTGGGTCTTTAAAACCTATGGGGGAAAAATTGGGTGGCACCCCTTTGGGACACTAATGTCGCGTGGGTGCTAATTTTAGTGCCCCGAAAAAGTTAGCGCCCTCCATTGGAGATTCATTAGTAGCGCCTCAAGCAGAAGGTGGGCTGCTACTGGAAGCGCGCCACCTCCTTCTTGGGGCGCTACCAGTGAATTTCACGGTGCTACGTGCAACAGCACCACGTGCGTCGGCACGTAGCGCCGCATCATTGCAGGTCTCCTCCCCTGATTAAAGGGGAGGGACCTGGCGCTGCTCGCACTGGGGCCCTGCTAGACCACCGGGGAGCAGGGTGTCGTGAAAACAGCCCGGCACTTAAGAGGAGTGCTGGGCTGATCGATCGCTGCCGGCACCCCGAGAAAAAAAGGGGAAGGGAGCAGGTGCTGGCAGTCGGCCCAAAAAAAAAATGGCTGCCCGACACCCACCACTGCAAAAATGCCAGCCTGACCCTGTCGGACATATCGTCTGGTGATATGTCAGGGCGCGCAAGCAAAGTTTGCAGCCGTGGCGCTAGCAGGGAGCTGCGCACAGCGATGACGTCATCGCCAGTGGCGCAGCGCCGCGGGGCACTACCGCCTACAGTCGCTGCTAACCTCCTGCTGAATTTCTCGGGAGTCATTAGCGGCGCCATGCCCGGGCGCTAGGGGATTTGTGCCCCGTTAGCGCCCCCCGGAGGCGCTAACGAGAGGCGCAAATCAACCTAATTTTTCCCCCATGTTTTAAAAAAATGATTAATTCTTGGGATGCGGGCATCGCGCACAAGGCCAGCATTTATTGTCCACCCCTGAGAAGGTGGTGGGCCAGACCGAGTAAGGATGGTAGGTTTCCTTCCCTAGAGATTTTAGTGAACCAGTTGGGTTTTTACAACAATCAGACAGTTTCATGGTCACTTTTACTGATACCAGTTTTTTATTTCCAGAGATTTGAAAATGATTTCAAATTCTCAAACTGCCCGGGTGGGATTTGAGAACTCCCATCCTTTGGATTACTAGTCCAGTAACATAACCACTATACAATTTTACCATCTGTGCAAAGCCAAAAGCACTTTGCACCTACACTCAATTTGCAGTGTAAAGGCACCCTTAGAAGATTGTAGGAGGAAAAGAAGAGTGTGGAAGGTAAAGAAAGAGTTGTTCAGTTTTGAGATCCTGGGAAAGGATGAGTTAGAGTAGGAGTGGGTAAATTCAAATAAATCCAGATAGATTGGCTCAACTCAGATCAATTTGGAAATCAAAATGACTTCCAACTTCATTGCTGCTGTGCACAGCAGTTTAGGAATCAGTTTGTATCTTTGTGAAGTGGTCCTGAACGTATGCATTAAAACCAACAAATGATTCCAGTGAAACTATAATAACACTGATTCTGGAATGGGGTTATTATGAGCTGGTCCCTGTGATTGTGTAAAAAGGCAGAATTAATTTAGATCAGTGTTCATTGGTTCTTTGGCAATTTTCCCATTTAGCAGCAAGTTTATTTAGAAAGAATTACTTTATTATAATGCAGCATCATTATATGTGACATCCACACAGTCAAACTGTAAAACAGATGAGACAAGAAATATTATCCTTCACCAATTTCACACTGTGCATGGTAGTTTTGTGATACAAAGGTAATTTATATTGCAATATTATAAAACTCTAATACTGTAGTACAAATAATCTGTAAAAATTAGCTTTGTAGTCTGCAAACATTTTGAAATTGTGTTTCAGTGATCAACACGAGCCAAAGGACAAGAGGTGGTCTACCCGTCTTTCTAAGCTAAGCCAAAGCACTAATTAATATTCCCCACTTCAGTAATATTCAGCATTTACCTGTATATTGATAACATAAATGTATCCATTGTGTAATATTGTACAAGGAATGCAGAACAACCCTAGCATGTGATTCTTAGTGTAGCAATTTGTACATGGATACTTTTTTTTGATTTTTGAAGATGTGTATTGATTGAAGTATCAATTAAAAAAATACATTCTATCTGGTATTGCAATTTTGCAGTGCAGTGGAACATTGCACAGTGCCTCAGAATGGCGGGGAACAGATTTAATCCACTGCTCTGCTGTGTAACCATGTTACTAGGTGGAAGCTGAGCTCCTATCAAGCACCTCTCAGCAGCCAATTGAAGACTGGCAGAAACAGATAGACCCCCTTTAATTTTTAACGGCAGGAAATATGCAGCCCAGAGAGAAAATAAAATGGTTAATAGAGGAGGTATAGCTATAAAATGGCACTTTGAATCTTTCAGCTGTCACCTTGACAGTTTTAGGGTGCATTCATGCTCCTCAAGTTTAGCATCAGTACAAAGCTGAGATCACTGACTCCCAGGCAAATGGAGGGACACTAACTCCACCAGGGTTTCGTACTTAGTTTGGTTTTGGCATCAGGTCGCACACTGATGGTGGACTCAGGCTGCATTTACACAGTCACTAGAGAATCGGTGTTGAAGCCAAGCCTTTTTGCACTGACACTACAGTTTAAGTGTGAATGCACCCTTAGAGTCTCCAGCTATAACCAGATTCTATAGCACAAGCTGATATGCCCCTCTATACTTATCTTCTTTAAGTTTATATTTAATATTAAAAATACCCTTACATTTACCTTCTCTTTTAGCAAATATGTCTGATGATGAACCAGTTATGGTCCCTGAACAGCCTATGATACAATAGGCCAAAGAAGGTAAAGCTATTCTTGAAAATACATATGTGCCCAAAATTTGTGGCCGGAGGCTTCCGACCTGTAAAAAATCTACAAATTTACCTGGTGGTCCGGGAGGTACAGAGATTCGCACTCCTGGGCCTCTCCGGGTACCCGTGGATAGAGGCCCACGTACCTCAGGGGCGCATGCAGTTCGCAAGCGCCCCTGGGATCACGTGGGCCGGCCCAACCAATAAAAGAAGGGAATCCCCATTCATAATTATGGGAATTCTGTACAAACGGAATCCTCATAAGTATGAATGGGAATCACTTAAAAAATACACAAACACATAAAAGAAAGAAAGACTTACATTTATATAGCGCCTTTCACGACCACCGGATGTCTCAAAGCGCATAACAGCTTTACAATGAAGTACTTTTTTGTAGTGTACTCGCTGTTGTAATGTGGGAAACGCGGCAGCCAATTTGCACACAGCAAGCTCCCACAAACAGTAATGTGATAATGACCAGATAATCTGTTTTTGTTATGTTGATTGAGGGATAAATATTGGCCAGGACACTGGGGATAACTCCCCTGCTCTTCTTCGAAATAGTGCCATGGGATCTTTTACACCCACCTGAGAGAGCAGACGGTGCTTTGGTTTAACATCTCATCTGAAAGACGGCACCTCCAATAGTGCAGCAATCCCTCAGCACTGCACTGGAATGTCAGCCTAGCTTTCTGTGATCAAGTCCCTGGAGTGGGACATGAACCCACAACCTTCTGATTCAGAGGCGAGTGTGCTACCCACTGAGCCTACTTTTACCAGGCAAAAGAATTTCACAGGCATTCAGCGGGCAGAAGTTGGGCAAATAGTGCAACTCTCTGCCCGCAGAGGCCCTTTTCCCGGGGATGTGGCGGATTGCATGTCTAAACCTGGAACTTGCACGGCCCCTACGGGCATGTGTGCACCCCGTACGCACCCGTGGGGGTCGGAAATTATGCCCATGATCATTCCCTTCCATGGTAAACTCTAATTTATAGTGAGAATGAGAAACATAATGGCTGAAATTTTCACCTGTGAGGGGCAGAAATTCGGTTGTTCAGCGCCTCCCGTTAGCACCTCTGGGGGGCGCTAACGGGGCACTAACGATTTACCACCCAGGCATGGCGATGTTAGCGCCGCTGGCAAAATTCCCTGGCGGTTTGCGGGGCGCTAAACACTACCGCCATGATCTCCTGCGCCCGGAGATTGTGACGTAATCCAGCCGCGCATCGCCCCGGTAGCGCCCTGGACCGCAAATTCATTTTCGCCCCTTGCCTCAGCACCTGCCGTTAGGAACGACAGGTAGAGGAGGCGGTTTGCAGTTGGCTGGGAGCTGCAGGAGCGCTATTTAAAGGCGTGAACTTGCTGGTTTTTTTTGTTGGCAAACAATGCTGCCTTGTCACTTTGACAGAAGCAGACAGGCGTTTTGATCAATTTGAGGTTTTCCTGCTTGTAGGAGTTTTGCTCCTGACAAAAATTTATTAGGTTCATTTGTCTTACTTTTGATACTGCAACATTTCCAACATTTAATGGGGGCTGTACTGGCACTGGACCTCGCCCTCCAACTTCACCATCGGAGGCAGCGGAGGCAGAGAGAAAGATTGGAAAACGTGGCCAGAAGGAGGAGGGCCAACAGGGCTCTCAACAGGAGACCTTACCCTCCCAGGGTATTCCGGGAGCAATTCTCCTACATTCATCTGTCAGAGGAGCAGTGTCTTAGGAGGCTCCACTTTAGCAAGGAGGTGGTCACAGAGCTTTGCCACCTCCTGCAGGCAGAGTTCCAGCTCAGCTCAGGA
Source organism: Squalus acanthias (assembly GCA_030390025.1). NCBI lineage: Eukaryota > Metazoa > Chordata > Chondrichthyes > Squaliformes > Squalidae > Squalus > Squalus acanthias. The sequence continues at coordinate 58,795,368 of CM059428.1, read as the reverse complement.
CCAAGGCATCTCTCTCAGTGACAGTGAAGGTGACAGTCACTCTCAATTTCTACGCCAGCGGCTCCTTCCAAGCTTCAACAGGGGATATTGCAAATATTTCACAGTTCGCTGTCCATTGCTGCATCTGGGAGGTGACAGATGCTCTGTACAGAAGGAGAAGGGAGTACACCTCATTCCCCATGACCCAAGACAAACAGCATGAACGCTCATGTGGCTTTGCAAGGATAGCGGGCTTCCGCATGGTTCAGGGCGCCATTGACTGCACCCACATGGCATTGCGGGCACCACATCACAATGCAGAGGATGTTCTGCAAACACAAAGACTACCACTCTATGAACGCGCAGTTGGTGTGCGACCACAGACAGCGCATCCTCGCTGTCAATGCCCGCTATCCTGGCAGCAGCCATGATGCATTCATCCTGCGACAGACTGGTGTCCCAGCACTGTTCCACCCACCACATGAAGCTCATGACTGGCTGCTCGAAGACAAAGGTTATCCACTCGCCACCTGGCTGATGACACCCCTCCGCAACCCCAACACTCCTGCTCAGCATGCATACAATGAGAGCCATAGCACCACCAGGAACCTGATCGAACACACCATCGGTGTGCTAAAGCAATGGTTCCGCTGCCTTGACCGCTCTGAAGGAGCCCTGCAGTACTCCCCTGATCGAGTCTCCGTTTTCATTGTTGTGTGCTGCATGCTGCACAACCTGGCCATTCTGAGGGCCCAGCCATTGCCACCAGGGACTGCAGATCCACCTCAGGAGGAGGAAGAGGGAGAGGAGGAGGAGGAGGTGGAGGAGGAGGATGAAGAGGAGGAGGAGCAGCATCAAAGTAGGAGGGAGCCACTCAATGTTGCTTCTGCAAAGGCCGTTCGTGAACGCCTCATTACACAGCGCTTCAATAAATGAGAGAGCAGATGGCATTTGCGCAGAACAACCACATCATTACAGCCAGCTCGCAGCCCCTATCACCAGGCAAAGCTCAAATGAGAAACATCACAAAATTTGCTACGTCGAAATAAACATTAATTATTCCGCACAACTCTCTTATCAAACACAACCAATAATAAACAAACACAACAATTTATGAACAAACATAACTGGTTCTTAGCAAATGGAACTATTTCTTACCAAACTGAACAATATATTTACAAACACATCAAGTTTTGTACACACACTCCCCCCATTTTCTATTAACATTTTATTTACTGGGCCTTCTTCAATGATTTCCCTCCCCTTTGCAATTCCCCCCTCCCAACCCTACAGCTCCTCCGTAATGTGGCCCCAGTGGCTGCAACAAGGCTGGTGGAAGTCTGCTGAGTCTGGGAGCCAGAGACTGCAGATGGCCTTGCAGGATGCCCTCAACCAGCTCTGGGCCTAGAAGACCTGGCTGCAGACTGCACCAACTCAGCATGGGCGGCAGCAGTCTGGGATGGCTGGGTTACAGGCTGCGGCAAGTGCAATGGCGGAGTGGCAGTGGTGGGAGCCGGAATGCTGTCATCCTGAGAGAGGACAGCACCTTCCTGCTCGACCAACACACTGCCATTCCCCCGGGGCAGAACCTCAGCATCCAGAGCAATCTGCTCGAGCACAGATTGCTGGCCTGCTGCGGCACCATCAGATCCCTGGTGGACTGTGTGCGACCCACCGACGATGGCAGCAGTCAGCGCTTGCGTGGCATCAATCTGAGACTGCATGAGAGCAGTCTGCGATTGGATGCCACCAACCACTGACTCCATTACAGCACTAAGCCATTGCGTTACCTCGACCTGTGCTGCAATAGCTGCTGCCACCTCACCCATGACACGCGGCATGAGGTCTGGGTCCCCACGGTCTCTCTACGAGTCAACCATCCTCTGCAAAGTGCCAAGGCTGGGCTCGAAGGTTTGCGCAGAGATGAGAGCAATGCTGGAGGCAGATTCCTCCACACTCTTAGCCAGTGCATCTATGCTCTTGGGCACTCTTGCCATTGCACCTATGAGCTCAGTGTGCATGCTCATCGCCTGTGTGGTCATCGCCTCGACATTGAGGTCCTCATCTGAGTCCTATGCAGCAGAACTCGTGCGCACACTCACTCTCCGGGGAGATGGCCCCCGAGCTTCCTTTTCCCCATGGCGTTGCTGCAGCCCGCTGGGTCCCGGAGCTTCACCCACATCAGAGCCAAATCCTCTGCTCCCCTCCAGTGACCGCGTGGCCCCCTTATCTGATGTCGCGCCCTCGGGAGACACAGGCAGTGAGGCTCCGGCTTGGATTTCCTCCTCCTCTCCTGCGTCACTGCCACTGGGAGGCTGAGGGACAGGCTGGTCAGATGGTGGCTGATTATCTGAAAGCATTAAGGCACAAGAGTGGGTTTAACGTCAGGTGAGGGGGGCAGGAAGGGAGCAAGGAATGGAGACAGTATACTTCGATGGAAAGTGGGAAGGGCTTGTGTTGTGAGGGGGAAGTGGTATGAGAGAAGAGGGAGAGGTGATGAACATACCGTTGCTGTCCCCAAGGGGGTCGACCTCTCCAACTGCCACAGTGCCCATGACTTGGGTCGTGATGATGCTGTGCACTCGCTCCTCCAGCTGTGTAAGGGGGTGCAGCTCCACCTGACCTCCTCCCGTGTGATGCTGCTCCCTCCTGTTATGAGAAAGCTTGGCCTGCAAGAAAAAGGACAGCATGTGAGTGAGTGTGCAGCCATGTGTTTGGCAGATGTGCCTACCATAGTTGAACAGCTGTTAATGTATGCAAGATGTGAGATGTGGATGTGACTTTTGTAGATGGGTATAGTTGTTGGGTGAGTGTTGGGGATTTGGTGGTTTATATTGTCTGTGCACAGAGTGAGGTTGAGATGGTGGGATGTCGAGGTTTTTGAAGAATGTACTCACCCTGACCACCCGAGTGAGGTTGTTGAACTTCTTGCGGCACTGGGTGTGAGTCCTGTGGACCACGCTTCTGGCCGAGATGTACTGGGCCACCTCCCTCCACATCCTTCTGAACTCCTGCAGCAAAGGCCTCCTGCCAGTGTCTGGGAACAGCACTGCCTGTCGGCGTTCCACAGCCACAACCAGAGCCTCCAATGCCTGGTCGCTGAACCGGCGAGCTCTCTCCCTGGGCATCTGATCAGCCATGAGATTTGTGGTTGATGGATTGCAGCTCCTTGCAGGCCCAGCTCACAAGCAGCAATGATCAGGGTGAGGCTGTGCAGCATGATTGAACCTCCCCTTTAAGAACTGGTAGGGGCCAGTCTGTCTGAGTGCTTGTAATTGACAGCACCTGAACTTGAGTAGCGCTCTGCGGTAGGGCCCCGCTCCCTGATGTTAGCGCCCTAAAAGAAGTGTGTACGGCTTGATTTAGCGCTCCACTTCCCTCTTGGGGTGCTAAAACTGAATTTCGCGGTCCTGGTGCTAATTAGTGCCGGGTGCTAAAATTTGTACCCGGGTGATGTTAGCGCCCCAAATGGTCGATACTGAATTGTTTCCCCCCTATTTTCCAAGGAGTAGGTAGTCTCCTTATTCCTCCTACCAAAATGCACAACCTCACACTTATCTATATTGAAATTCTTTTGCCATTTACATGTCCATTCTGCAAGTTTGTTTATGGTAAAATCAATTAAAATCTTTTAGTTTGCCATGTATAAAGTCTATTTTTATAAAAGAATTACTTGTCAGAAATGACTGGGATATAAAAGAACTGCATAATAATGCATTAACACTACAGAAACATCACTCAGTTACACGGTTATGCATCGACAACAATCCAAAAGCCCAAGGTGAGCTGAAAGAGGCATATCTATTCATACAATTAGTATTAATTTTAAAGTTTTCAATGTATTAGCCCATCCCTCATGTCACTATAGCAGTGGCTGCACAAGCAGCAGGAGCAGCGGCTTTCCTATGGCGCTGACGTGCTGTACGTCCAGATAAGTTATTCGAATATTAATCACAATGCAACCAGACAACCAACAAATATAAGGTGCTGTAGTTCTTTAGTTTGCAGTATTAAAAAGAGCTGAACAAGAATGGTTATCCATATTTTCAACTTCAATCACTTCCATTAATAAACATCGGGCTGGATTTTCTGAGGGATCAGCGGGTGCGATCGGTGGCAGCTCGGTTGGGAAAGTGCTTTTTTCCCCCAGCGGGTCGGGACCCTGCTGTGAACCTGACGCCACGCGCCTTTCCCCAATGTCGGGTCTGTCAGCGCTGAGCAGGGGGACCCAATTCAGGTCATTATGACCTTGTTTCGAGATGATTAAGAACACATTGAGCTCAACTTTTGATTTTACGTGCTCGCCCACGGGGTCCTCGCTGCTTGGGGATCACGTCTGTCAAGCTGAGGCGGGAGTTCAGTGGCCATTGAATCAGCTGTTGAGTTGACAGCTTCAAATGTAAAGTAAAAGCTCCCACCTTACAGAGATATCTTGCCTCAGCCACAAGCTCTTCCTCACTGCATTTCCACAACAGATTCAGAATGCTGCAAGTCTTTACACAAGTCTTCATCCAGACTGACCTCATTACCTCTCCCACCATTGACAGATCACTTCTGTCATCTCTACTTCACCTGCCATCTATTCCATCAGCATGGGTGCCCTTTATACTCTCTCACCTTGGTCCTCAGAATCCCACCACAATCGGCCCCAAAACCAGCAGCACCAGGCACACCAGCAGCACCAACAACACCACCAACCTTCTCCGCAATCAACTGATGCTGCACAGAACACAAGGCATCAGCACCCAACCACATTGCTGCCCGGGAGGCCAGGGATGGCCTCACCATGGCCACATTTACTTCACTTGACACTGTACACCCTGGCTGCCACATGATGCGCCAGGTTGACACCACCCCACACCAACACCATACAGAATCCCTACAATGCCCAAGCCATTCCTTTCACACTCATCACCATTGCGGGGGTACCGTTATGTCTCACCATTCACTGCAACTCATTAAGCCACTTCCAAAATTCACACAAATCTGTCCAAGAACGCAAAGTGTTGAAAATAAGGATTTCAATGTTTGACATCACATTAACAGAAACTTTAAATGAACATTGAATAAAACCCCCAAGTGCCCACCCTTGTGTGTTGTTAGTTGGTATGATTGGACTAGAATGAGGGTAAGTGTGAGGGGTGGCTAGTGAGATGGGGATATGATAATGTCGATAAGGAGGGATGGGTGGAGGTGCAAGGTAAGTTGGTGTGAATAAGGATGTGCAGGAGTAGGGTAGGGAAGGCAGAGTGATGGGGATGTGATGAGAGGCACAGCAGGATGATGTTGAGTGTGGCTTTGAACTAATATCTCATGATCTACTGAGATCATTGAAAGGTTTGCGCCACTGCATCCAGGTCCTCCTGACCACATCCCTGCTTGTGCCCTCCTCTGCAATGTGCAACCAGGCTGTGTTAATCTCCTGGAGAGGTCTCTTCCACCCGTGGGAAGGGAAGAGAACCTCCCTGTGTGCTGTGACTCCCTCCATAAGCATATAGAGGGAGTCATGGGAGAACCTGGGTGCAGCCCTGCACCTCTGTGCAGTGCTTGCCAGTGTTTGCAGCACCTCAATGCTGTAGAACACTGACAGCACAAATGTCAAAATAAAGTTGGCCATGGTCCCTTTAAGGAAACCGACTGATGACGCGTCATCAAATGACATCGCCAGACCCTCTTCCTCTAATTGGCCAGGAAACGCACTGTGTGGGCTTAACAAACCTAATCGGGGGAAATTCATTTCAGAGGCTGGGCTGAAGGCAACAGCGAGGTCGGGACCCGCCACTGACGTTGCCCACCACGGACCCGCCGAGGTCAGTAAGTGACCATTATCTTGTTGAACCAGCACACCACCCCCCATGCAACATGTCGGAAATGCAGCACTTATTTACAAGTATAGAAAAACACATACACAATTTACGTCACCGAATTAAAAACAAAAAGTAGGAAAAGCTATGATTTAACAGAAATAGACATTCATCTTTCTTCCTGGACAGAAGAACCAATCAGACTGACTTGGAAATGTTTAATATGTTGATGTAAAGATGTTAAATTACGAATTTCACTTCTAATGTTTTTCTCTCAAACATCCACCACAATATTAATCCCTGCTCTTATCACGAAAAGTGTCGAATTCTTTTAGGTACTTCGTAATGTAGTAGCAGGAACCAAACTTCATTGTACTCTCAATTTTTAATCTCCTATTTCAAACATTTATACCAAATCGAAATTGTACGTTATCAGTTTAATGAAGTATTATCTGTGTCTTTCTCAATAAACAAATAGTGGTTTCTTCTAAAGTAGCTTCCTGCAATTTTTATACATCATTACATAACTTGTTTCTCCACTAAACGTTTAAGAGGAAATCTATATTTACATTATTCCTGGGACTTGTTAGGACTATAGAACAACAGATAAAATAAAATGGTTTGTATTTTTCCCCTTTTTTGGTTCTCTTCCTAAACGTCTTAATGATATATTTTTAAAAAGTCAATAAAAAGTAATACGTATCTCCTACAAATCCTCCCCTACCCTCCCCCTCCTCAACAGCATGGTTGTATGTTTGTGTAAAGCTATTCACTTCACTCGATCGCTCAAAATCTAATATTGAGAAATTTCAATTTTAAAATGGTTTTGGACTTCAAGACCTAGTTGAAACTTGTTTAGATGAGGGGAAAATTGATTTTTGCTTGTTTCTTCCAAAATCATATTCGAAACTTAGGGAGAAATAAGTGTTTTAACACTCATCTTTTGTGAAAAGTTCATTAAAAATCTTTAAATTCTTTCAAGTCTCGTTGCAGCTTTGATAGAAGAAGTTGCTCCAAGTTTCTCTTTCCCTCTTCAACGCTGTTGTTAAACATACAACAAAAAATAATAAAATAAACTCTAATTCCAAACACAACTCAGATAAGAAAGTGAATAAAGTGGTTAAACTCCCCAATTCTAAGAAGGCGGTGAGGTTATCTATCCCCAGCCTCATTTTTGTTTCACCGGGGGCCTAAAAATTGTTTGCTTTAGCCTCCGTCCTGCGGCCGTGGTACATGTGCTGCGCCTCCATCTGTGTTGTTCCAAAGTGCGGCCGCCGCTCAGTCCCCGGGAATGGACTACACGTGTCTCCACAGAAAAAAGTACTGACAGAATCACGAGACAGCGCTCGCTGGGTTCCATGGCTCCGTATCTTAGCAAATGCTGTTCCAATTCGGATTGGCTCTGAGGTCACAAACGACTCTCTGTGAGGAATACCGGGCTATTGTGTATAGCCACCCCCCCCACCCCCGCTCCAGCTCACTGTGTGCAGGGCTGCGCGGCCTTTAAATTTAAGTGTGCGGGATCTTACAGATCAATGCGCGGCCGCGCACCCGCGCACCTTACAGGGAACAGTGGTGGTGACTATTCCACGCCTCTCAATATACAGGGGAGGGGACAGGGGAGACTGCCGCTGACTTAATGGCATTATCAGTTCCCAGTCTCTCTCTCTCTCTCTCTCTCTCACTCCCCCCCAGTCTCTCTCTCGCTCCCAGTCTCTCTCTCTCCCCAGTCTCTCTCTCCCCCGTCTCTCTGGGGGAATTTTTCCGGGGGTTCAGCGGGCGCATTCGGTGGGTGCGAACATTTTTTGTTTTGACAGCGGGTTGGGATTTCGCTGTCGACCCACCGCCATGCAACTTTTCCAGATGTCGGGTCTGTCAGGATTGAACAGACCCGACACGCAGCGGCGGGGGAGGCAATTCAGGTCATTATGACTTTGTTAACAGCCCATTAAAAACTATTTTGAGCTCACCTTACCATTTTATGAGGTCGCCGATAGGGTCCACACTGCTCGAGGATCAGGTCAGATAAGCAGGGCAGGAGTTGAATGGCCATGGAATCATCTCATTACTTGACAGCTGCAAATGTGCTATAAAAGCTCCCATCTCACAGCTGTTCACTTTCTAAGCTCAGAAGCTGTTGCTTACTGCATTTGGAAGACAGATTGAGCTTTATGCATCTTGCAAGTGTTTGGAGCAAACTCTCTATCCAGTGTCACCTCATTGGAACAAACTCTCTCACCATTGACAGAGCACTTCTGTCATCTCAAGTTCACCTGCCATCTATTACATCAGCATCGGTGCCCTTGAAACTATTTCACCTTGGTCCTCAGATCCCACCACGATCAGCCCCAACACCAGCAGCACCAGGCACACCAGCAGCACCAGGCACACCAGCAGCACTAACAACAACACCAGACTTCTCCACAATCAACTGATGCTGCACGGGACAGAGGGCATCATCACCTGACCAAATTGCTGCCTGGGAGGCCAGGGATGGCCTCACCATGGCCAGATTTACTTCACTTGACGCTGTACACCCAGGCTGCCAAATAATGTACCAGGTTGGCACCACTCCACACCAACACCATAAAGCATCCCTACAGTGTCCAAGCCATTCCTTTCATACTCATCGCCATTGCGGGGGTACCGTTATGTCTCACCATTCACTGCAACTCACTAAGCCACTTCCAAAGGTGCACACAAATCTGTCCAAGAACGCAAAGTGTTGAAAATAAAGGTTTTAATGTTTGACACCACATCAACAGAAACTTTACATGAACATTGGTTAAAATACCCAAGTGTCTACCCTTGTGTGTTGTTAGTTGGTATGATTGGACTAGGATGAGGGTGAGTGTGAGGGGTGGCTAGTGAGATGGGAATGTGTTAATTTAGATAGAGAGAGAGGGATTGGTGGAGGTGCAAGGTAAGTTGGTGTGAGAAGGATGTGCAGGAGTAGGGTAGGGAAGGCAGAGTGATGGGGATGTGATGAGTGGCACAGCAGGTCAAAATCAATTTGTGCATGGCCCCTTTAAGGACGTCATCAGACCCGCTTCCTTCAATTGGCCGGCAAATGCGCTGGGCTGGCTTAACAAGCCCAATCAACGTAAAATCATTTTACACAGTGGGCTGGAGCCAGCAGCGTGGTCGGGACCCGCCACCAACGTCGCCCGCCACGGTCCCACCGATGTAGATGAAATCACGGCCTTCCTCTCTCTCTCTCTCCCCAGTCTCTCTCTCTCCCAGTTTTTCTCTCTCCCAGTCTCTCTCTCTCCAGTCTCTCTCTCTCTTCCCAGTCTCTCTCTCCCTCTCCCAGTCTCTCTCTCTCTCTCCCAGTCTCTCTCTGCCTCTCCCAGTCTCTCTCTCTCCCAGTCTCTCTCTCTCTCTCCCAGTCTCTCTCTGCCTCTCCCAGTCTCTCTCTCTCCCAATCTCTCTCTCCCTCTCCCAGTCTCTCTCTCCCTTTCCCTGTCTCTCTCTCTCTCTCCCCGTCTCTCTCTCTCTCCCAGTCTCTCTCTTCCTCTCCTAGTCTCTCTCTCTCCCAGTCTCTCTCTCTTTCTCCCCAGTCTTTATCTCTCTCTCCCAGTCTCTCTCTCTCTCGCTCTCCCCCAGTCTCTCTACCCCCAGTTCATCCCTCACTCTCTCTCCCCCAGTCTCTCTCTCCCCCCTGTCTCTCTCTCTCGCCCCATTCTCTCTCTCTCCCAGTCTCTCTCTCTCCCTCTGTCTCTTTCTCTCTCCCAGTCTCTCTCCCAATCTCTCTCTCTCTCTCCCCCAGTCTCTCTCTCTCCCCAGTCTCTCTCTCTTCCCAGATTCTCTCTCTCTCAGTCTCTCTCCTTCGCTCTCCCCAGTCTTACTTCCTCCCAGTCTCTCTCTCTTTCCGCCGACTCTCTCTCTCTCTCCCCGTCTCTCTCTCTCACCCACCCTCTCTCTTTCCCACACCCTCTCTCTCTCCCCCAGTCCCTCTCACTCCCCAGTCTCTCTCGCTCTCTTTCCGTCTCTCTCTCGCTCCCCCAGTCTCCCTCTCACTCCCCAGTCTCTCTCGCTCTCCCAGTCTTGCTCTCTCCCCAGTCTCTCTCTCTCCCCTAGTCTCTCTCTCCCCCCATTCCCTCTCCCCAGTCTCTCTCTCTCCCAGTCTCTCTCTCTCTCCCAGTCTCTCTCTCTCCCCAGTCTCTCTCTCTCTCCCAGTCTCTCTCTCCCAGTCTCTCTCTCGCTCTGCCCCAGTCTCTCTCTCTCCCAGTCTCTCTCTCTCTCTCAGTCTCTCTCTCTCTCTCCCCAGTCTCTCTCTCTCTCCCAGTCTCTCTCTCTCCCAGTCTCTCTCTCGCTCTCCCCCAGTCTCTCTCTCTCTCTCTCCCCCAGTCTCTATCTCCCCCCAGTCTCTCTCTCTCCCCCCTCTCTCTCCCCAGTCTCTCTCTCTCCCAGTCTCTATCTCCCCCCAGTCTCTCTCTCTCCCCCCTCTCTCTCCCAGTCTCTCTCTCTCTCCCAGTCTCTCTCTCTCTCTCCCCAGTCTCTCTCTCTCTCCCAGTCTCTCTCTCTCTCCCAGTCTCTCTCTTGCTCTCCCCCAGTCTCTCTCTCTCTCTCTCCCCCAGTCTCTATCTCCCCCCAGTCTCTCTCTCTCCCCCCTCTCTCTCCCCAGTCTCTCTCTCTCCCAGTCTCTGTATCCCCAGTCTCTCTCTCCCCCCAGTCTTTCTCTCTCCCCTCCTCTCTCTCCCCAGTCGCTCTCTCTCCCAGTCTCTCTCTTACAGTCTCCCTCTCTCCCTCCCAGTCTCTCTTTCCCCCCCAGTCTCTCTCCCTTCCCACTCTCTCTCTCCCAGTCTCTCTCTCTCCCAGTCTCTCTATCTCCCCAGTCTCTCTCTCTCCCCCCCTCTCTCCCCAGTCTCTCTCTCTCCCAGTCTCTCTCCCTCTCTGTCTTCCCCCCCCCCCCCACCCAAGTCTCTCTCTCTCTCCCTCTGATTCCCTCTCTCTCCCCTTTTGATCTTCGATCTTCCCCCCGGCCACTAACGGATTCTCTGACCTTCTACACAAGGTATATCGCGCACATGCGCAGAAGGCTGCAAAGGTGTTCGTGCAAATAATCACAGAGTTTTCTAATCGGTCCTGCAGGTTCCAGTTCTTCAGGCCTGCAGGAGTCGGCTCCAGCGCGCAGGCGCAGGAACTCTTACTCTCAATCTCTCGGGTGGTGGAATTGGCTCCTGCGCGCTGGAGCCCACTCCTGCGGGATTGCGTGAGTGTGGGGCCTGCAATACGTGGCGTGCGGCACCTACGAGATAGCTGCGCGGTAGTGCACCGTGCAGCTAAGGTGGAACAATGCCTGTGAGGCGAGGCGAGTCGGGTGCAGGGGAGCTGTGTAGCAGGTCGGCCTCACGCAGCACTCGGCAGCGTGCTGTCTGCTTTGTCGTGAACTCAATTAGATCAATTGAGTTAGGCCAATTAAATGGAGCAGGTCTGATGACATCATCAATGATGCGCCTTGAGCTCAGATATTTAAGGGGCCTTCCACACATCAGATTTGAAGATTGTTGGAGGAGGATCACAGATCTTTGGGAGAGGTGTGGTTGGAAGGTTTGCGATCTGAGGCTTGTGGGAAGCTTGCAGTCCCAATGGCAGAAGGCAGCCCCCAGATTCTTCGACTCCTCCCTGGGAGTCCTGCTCCAGGGAGTTCGAGCATGCAGGGACATCCTGTTCCCTGGCGATGGGCGCAAGAGACCTTCCAGTGAGACCAAGAGAGCATGGCTAGAGATGGCAGAGGAGGTCAGCAGCAGGGATGTAATCAGGCGGTCCTGGATCCAGTGCTGCAAAAGATTTAATGATCTCATGAGGTCAGGAAAGGTGAGTGCTATGCCACACTCACCTTCATCCTGATGTGTGTGTCACCCCAACCCCATCACTCTGCCTTCCCAAGCCTACTCCTGCACATCATTCCTCACACCAACCCACCTTCCAGGTGCACCCATCCCCCTCTGTCTATGCACCTACTCACATCCCCATCTGACTAACCACCACTGACACTCACCCTCATCCTAATCATAGCAAGTAACGCCACAGAAGGAGGCCATTTGGCAATGTCACCCCACTCCCTCATAGTCACCCTCTACAGATGTAGCCCATCCATTCCTTACACTCATTCCACCAATCTCACTCAAATTTCTCTTTTTCCCTCCTTGCAGGAGAAGAGAGCCCAGAAAATCTGGGAGAGGCAAAGAACCGGAGGTGGCCCTGCAATTTACACCAACTTGGCTCCTGCAGAGGAGGAGGTGCTGCAAATCAGTAGAGTTACAGAGCTGCTGGCGGTGGGAGACGGAGAGAGGGGGACCTCACAGCAACCTGGTGACAGAATTAAATATCATACAGCCACATGGCATACAACAGTCACTCATGGTGACTTGATGTCAGCAGCCAGTGAAATGTCATCATGTGCATAATGGTAACGTTGCACATTCTTATCATTACATTTATAATTCATGTCTTTACTCTCCCACAGGTCCATTAATGCACCCCGACTGTCCAGCCAGAAGAGGAAGACGACTCCTCAGAGGAAGCTCCAGTCTCTGAGGATGCACCGTCACCAGACCCATGCACACCCTGTACTAGCGCAGATACGCACACCTCGGTGAGTCAAGCGAGACATAGAGTAGTGTTGTCACCTGGTGTCTCATTGATCACAAGTGAGCAAGAGCAGATGGTGGAGACAGGGACAGCAATGGAGAGTCCTCGCTGGAGGGCGCAGGATGCTCCCAGCTCTGCTCAGCTGGATGCAGATGGTGAACCTCAGGGCCGTCGACAAAGAGGTTGATCTTGGAGGAGCAGCAACAAATGCGTGAGGCTCTGGCAGCTTTTCCAGCCATGATTTGTGCGATTTTAGAGAGAATGGAGGAGTCCATCTCCAACATGAGCACCACCATCTCGCAGGCGATGGCGACGATGTGCTGTTCCATGGAAAGGATGGCCACCTGCATGGAGCAGCAAATGCGCCATTCCAATGAGAACATTCTTGCTGTGAACAACAGATTGCAGACACTCATTGACCTCATCTCCAGGAGGGATACCGACATAGACTTGGGCATTCATCACCCCACTGATGTGCAGCAAGGTGCTCTCCAGCTCCTTGCTAGCAGGGAAGTGCGGGTGGCCCATGAAAGGAATGATGTTGACAGGGGACATGGAAGTGGGGGCTCTTCTCAAAGCTCTCCCACTTCTCCCCCGTTGCCTCCCCCTCAGTCAGAGCCCCACATGCTGCCTCGGATCCTGATGGCTGAGTCTGTCCCTGCACAGTTACAGGAGGAGCAGTCATTGGCGGGGCCCTCATGGGCCCTAAAACCCAGAGGATGTCCGCCAAAAGTGTCAAAGCAGTCACAGCAGGAAAGTGAGCAGCCTGCCTCTACCTCTGCTGAAGCCACAGGGGTTGCACCTCGTAGAAGCACACAGAAAAGAAAAAAGACACAATCGTAGATGCACAAGGGTATGCACATGGGTGTAGGAAAAAATGTTAATGTTAAGTTTCAGTTCTATTTATGACGCACATAAATGTATTTCTTTGCACAACTTTCCGGTCTTATCCATTTTTGCCTGCTACCTGCCTCCGGGCAGCAATGTGCACCGCTGCTGGTGCCATCTCCACCTCAGGTTCCTCCTCCTCCTCCTACTCCTCTGAAGAGGCTTTGCACTCTGTGTCTTGCTCCTCCTGCAGTTCCATTCCTTGCTGCTGCACTGTGTTGTGCAGCACACAGCATACAACGATGATTCTGGAGACTCTGGCTGGTGCATACTGAAGGGCTGCTCCAGATCTGTCAAGGCATCTCAAGCGCATCTTCATCATGACGATTGCTTGCTCTATGACACATCTGGTGGACATGCGGCTGTCAATATAGCACTGCTCGGCCTCATTGCTTGGCTTCCTCAAGAGTGTCATCAGTTAAGTCTTCAGTGGATAGACCATGGGGGAAAAATTGGGTTGATTTGCGCCTCTTGTTAGTGCCCCCGGGGGGCGCTAATGGGGCACAAATCCCCTCGCGCCTGGGCACGGCGCCGCTAATGCCTCTTGCGAAATTCAGCGGGAGGTTCGCGGCAGCGGTAGCTGATAGCGCCCCATGGCACTGCACCGCAGGCGATGACATCATCACTGTGTGCAGCGTCCCGCTTGCACCCCAGCCGCAAACTTCCCTTGTGCCCCCTGACCTATTGCTGGACGATATGTCCAACAGGGTCAGGGGGCGTTTTTGCAGTGGCGGCGGAGGTAGTTAAAGGGGCAGGTGTTGGGCAGACGTTTTTCTTTTGGCCGACTGCCAGCACCTGCCCCCTTTCCCTTTTTTCTTCGGGCTGCCGGCCGCGATCACTCAGCTCAGCACTCCGCCTGAGTGCCGGGCTGTTTTCACGGCATCCCGCTCCCCGGTGGTCTAGCAGGGCCCTGGTGGACGCAGCGATAGGCCCCTACCCTTTAATCAGGGGAGGAGGCCTGCAATGACGCGGCACTACGTGCGTGGCGCTGTTGCACTTAGCACCTCGATCTTCAGTAGTAGCGCCCCAAGAAGGAGGTGGAGCGCTTCCAGTAGCACCCCGCCTCCTGCTTGGGGTGCTACTACTGAATTTCCAGCCGAGGGGCACTAACTTTTTCAGGGCGCTAAAATTAGTGATATTAGCGCCCCAAAAGGGACACCATCCAATTTCCCTCCCTTGTCTCCAAGCAGCCAGCCGGTAAGTCTGTTTGGAGGTGTGAAGAGCTGAGGGAGGGTGGACTGGCACAGCGCGAAAAAGTCATGACAGCTGCCAGGGAATCTGGCGCGCACATGCATAGTCATCTTTTTATGGTTGCAAATGAGCTGCACATTGAGGGAGTGGAAGCCCTTGCAGTTCACAAATACTCCTGGGTGATGATGGGGTGCCTTGATGGCCACATGGGTGCAGTCGATGATGCCCTGCACCTGTGGGAAGCCAGCCAGAGCCGCAAAGCCGATCACCCGCTCAGTAACACTGGCTTCATCAGTGGCAAAGTTTACATAATTGGCTGACTTGTGAAACATGGCATCGGTCACCTGGGTGATGCATCTGTGGGCGGCCGACTGCGAGATCCTGCAAATGTCTGCTGCAGATCCCTGGAAGAAGCCTGAGGTGAAGAAGTTGAGGGTGGTGGTGACTTAGACAGCCACTGGTAAGGCATGCCCACCAGGTCCTCTGGGCAGCAGGTCTTGTTCCAGCAAGCTACAAATGTCTGTGACGACCTGTAGTGATAACCTGAACCTCCTGAAGCACTGCTGCTCAGTCATGTCCAGGAAGCTCATCCTCTGCCTGTATACTCTGTGTTGGGGTATCGCTTCACACTATGCAGCCCTGTACTGACCCCTGTCTCCTGTGGAGCATCAGGTCATTGAGGAGAAAGCTGCTGTTGTGGCTGCTGCTCCTGCTGGTGTTATTGCTGCTGCTGCTGGTGTGGCTGGTGTTGTTGGTGCTGGGGTTCATCTTGGTCCGATTCTGAGGTCCAAGGTGAGTCAGCATAAGTGGCACCCATGCTGATCTAATTGATGCCGGGTAAAGTGGAGATCAGAGGCACAATCCTCCAATGTACTAGAGTGACTAGCAATGTGGTGCGAGTGGCTCCCGAGGTTGCAGAAATCACCTGCAAACTCCTGAAAGCAAAATCTCTGCACCAAATGGTGTCAGCAAGAGCCTCTCCCTTAGGCAAGGAAGCAGGTGTAAGGTGTGAGTATTTACGTGCTTTTTTTAGCTGTCACTTAATAAAGTAGAACAATGGCCACTGAGCTCCATTTCCCCTTCACAGCTGAGGTTCCCGAGGTGCATGAATCCCATGCACAACCAGTTAAAGTTGAAACCTCACATTAAAAAAGCTGTTCGGGGTCTCTAAAAGAGCAGTTAACAACCTCAATGAGGTGGCCTGCCTCTCCCGAGTGGGTCCGTGGCGCACCTCGAAACGAACCCCAGTGAAAGGCAGAAGTTGGTGGGATGACGGCGGGTTCCCGACATGCTGTCAATTTCAGCGCTTTTAACCGCCAACCCGCATCCAAACCCACACGCTCTGCAATGTGAAAATTCCGGCCAAAGACATTGATTACATACTGTTCTTTATTTTTTTCTTCAATTTTCTTCCTTACTTTCCAGAAAGTACTGACTTGCTTGAAACAGTTCCACAGGTGTACAGTCCCTCTGGTATCACAACCCAAGTGTATGAGGCTGGACAATCAGCATTAAGAGGTTACTTAGCCATGGAACATTGGAGCCGAGCCTGAAATTGTTTCCACCTGACATCCACGCATTTTCTAGCAGAAATGATCGAAGAGTGATCAGAAGTGGCCCCTCCCTAACTCAGGATTGTTAAGACCCACTGCAGTGCCCCCACTATTGTCATGGATGAGATCATGTAGCTCAGCAATGTTATCATTTTCAAAATCATTTTTGATGAATCTTGTGGCAAACAACATGAAAGATGACAAAGTAGGGAATAAAGAAAGAAAAGAAAGAACTTGCATTTGTATAATGCCTTTCACAAACACAGGACTTCCTAAAAAGCTTTACAAACAATTAAGCACTTTTTGAAGTATAGTCACTGTAATAATGGATGGAACAGTTTTCCACATTTCTGCACTTAGTATCATCATTAAGCATTCCAAAGGTGGGAGAGTATGAGTTAGATGCACAATGACGTTCCCAATTTTTTTTCCGAATAAACAGGCGAAGGCTGAATGTTCCCACAACAATGGGCTTGATTTTCTATTCCTGGTAACCAGAATGGGTGGCACTGCCACACATGCCAATGATTTTAAGTTTGATCACCACAAGCTCCTAGTTTCTGACTCTAGTATGCATTTACTGTCAAGATATGGTGAAAGGAAAAGCCCCATCTCAAAGGAGGCGTGTGACTGGAATTATCAACTCACCACCCAGTTTCCCATTTGAAGTGACAAATTGACTAGTGGCAGAGATAAGATCAACTGGTGTTTGCTGTGATCCCTTCCAATGCTACTTTATTTCTAGTTCCTGGATTCTGTGGCAAAAAAGAAAGTCTTGTATTTATACTGGGCTTTACTAGCCATTGAGAATAAACAAAAATGGTTAGCAGAATGTATAAATTCTACTAAGCATTTAGTTGCAGTTAAATATAGTGGAATGTATCAGGAGGGGAAAATTAAACATTCAAGTAAGAGCAGAGTGTCTTTTTGTACAACACACTAATAACCATCAAATGAAAAATCTTGCTCACGGTATCTTAGCCCTAACACTAGAATAATCCACGATTGCACAAGTGAGCCATTTTTATTTCCCATGCCACGAATCCTTAAAGGATAGTATAGTGAATGCTGAACGTTTACAATATGAACTATTTGTCCCATTGGTGGGGGACAGAAATGGTCTGATCAGCTTCCTAGTGAGCCCTAGTCTGGAAACCTAAAATGGCAACTCTCCACAGAAGAGTCCTAAATTTAAATGAATAACATCTTCTGTATGTTAGGAGTCTTTAAGAAAAATATTTTAGTTACTTGGATGGAAGGGGATACTTTATGTTGCGTTCCCCCTACACATACCTTCCCCTTTAGGATATTTTAATACTGATTTATAGGCAGTTGTTAGGTGTTGGATGGAGACCGCCCTAAACTCATTTTACTTAACATGCGTTAACAAGGTTATGTAAATGCCTCTGTTAAAACAGTGGATAAAGGAATTTGATACAAATGTGTTCTTATGATAATATTGCACATGTTAATTTTTATAACATGGAGTTCTGTTGCTACAAACATAGTAATTTAAAAAGAACCTCACAACTGTACATTAGCAACTGCTGTATTTTTTCCAAATGGCCAGTAGCTCAGCATTAACATGAAAAAATCTTAACTCACAAGGCTTATCCTTGTTCCATTTAATTGAGCCAGTGACTGAGATCAACGGTTTATCAGAATTTTCACACCGGCTCACAGAAATGTCTAAATGTACAAATAAGTTGAAATGCACAGAAACTGAGCCCTCAGAGAAATAATAAAAATTCTATAGGCAAGGCAAGGCTCTCACATATTTAAGTATAAACACATGATCCCTCTAAGAGTCCAAAATGATTATGAAAGCTCACAGAAATGTGAAGCAGGGCCTCTTAGGAGAACAAATTCATCCTCTATTTTATGTGATATGATTAGATGTAAATTAAATCTTTATTCACTGTCACTTTAAATTTATACTATCCATCTAAAAGGGGTCTTTGTCTTCTCTTGGCAGAGTTAAGATTCTGTCTGTTGACTACAGCACTTGGTGGTGAAGCCAAGCTTGTGTACAGATGTCATTTATTATGGTGATTGATTATCATTTGTATGTTGTTTCATTTGGCTGAGAGTGCTGCTCTTGGAGTTTCACCAGAATGTCACCACTTAGCAAAAGAAAGCTATATTACCAGTAACATACTATGGCATATTCTACTATATATATAGACTGTATTTCTAAATACAGTAGATACATTTCTGGCATTGTCTTTAGATTCTATGCAACAAAAAATGCAACAAGGGTGTTTTTTATGGACTATCTAGTAGTATGGGAATTGTAAAAAATATATATTGTAATCAGAGCTTACATTGTAGAACATTATAGCAAGGGGCTACAGTAATCCTTTCAGACATAGATGGAAGAAAATATACACAAACTGAACCAGGGCCTGTGACGGCAGGTTTTACAGCTTCTATTCTGTCTCTTTCTTCCATGCTCTCCTTTCTCTGTATTAAACAATCTTTATCCTTTCTTCTGCTTTTCTCCTTCTCATGCTTTCCTTTTTCATTTTTTGTCTTTTTATGCTCTATCTCTTTCTTTATTTCATTACCCTATTGATTTATTCATCCATCCACTATTTTCCTCTTTCTACCTTTTTTCTCTTTTTGTTTCTCATCTTTCATTTATTTTTTCATTTTCCTGATTTTCCTTTTTAACACCTGTCTCACTTCCATTTATTGAATTATTTCTCCCTTCTCTCGCTCCCTCATATTTTTATTTATTTTTCTATTGCTATTATTTCTTCCCTTATTCCTTTTCTTTTCTGTCCTATTCCATCTCTCAGTTCTATCCTCACAACTCCTAGCTCTGTCATCCAACTCAAACTGCACAATCTAAAGGTCTTGGATGAGCTCAGCAACACAGAGGTGCACATCTTACTGATTCTATTGTGAACTTACGGCAGCTGCTACACCATTACAATATGATTTTACGTTAATTATGCGCTTTTAGGTCAGCATGGTCTAGACACAGGGTTAGGCAGCCATGCCACCAGGGGAGAACAAAATGTGTAGGCCAAGCACATGTGCACAGAGAGGGAAATAAAACTAGTGGGCTGGCACCAAATCACACCATGCTGCTTTCATGTAGCTGGGTACAGACTTGTTACATACTTTACTTCCTTTTCCTTTTCTTAGTTCTCTTCATGCCATGTCCTATTCCCCAGTTTAGAGGCTGGGAAAACAACCTGCTACAGACCTCCATCAATGATGCTCTGTACTCAGGTGATGATCTATAAGAATAAGATGATCAATACTCATTTATCATAAAATTGGCATATAATGTTCTACAATGTAAGTTCTGATTACAATATATATTTGTTACAATTCCCATACTACTAGTGTGTTCAGGGGAACTTTCTTGATCAGTATGTTTCCGTCCCAACGAGGAAAGAGGCATTGCTTGATCTGGTTCTGGGGAATGAGGTGGGTCAAGTAGAGCAAGTGTCAGTAGGGGAACATTTAGGGAACAGTGATCACAGTATCATAAGGTTTAGATTGGCTATGGAAAAGGACAGGGAGCAATCTAGAGTAAAAATACTTAATTGGAGGAAGGCCAATTTCAGTGGGTTGAGAATGGATCTGGCCCGGGTAAATTGGAATCAAAGTTTGGCAGGTAAAACTGTAATCGAACAATGGGCTCCTTTAATGAGGAGATGGTTCGGGTACAGTCGAGGTACATTCCCATGAGGGAGAAAGGTAGGGCAACCAAAGCCTGAGTTCCCTGGATGACGAAAGAGATAGAGATTAAGATGAAGCAGAAAAAGGGGGCGTATGACAGATGTCAGGTTGAGAATACAAGTGTGAATGAGGCTGAATATAGAAAGTTCAGAGGGGAAGTGAAAAAGGAAATAAGAGGGGCAAAGAGAGAATATGAGAATAGATTGGCAGCTAACAAAAGGGAATCTAAAAGTCTTTTATAGGCATATAAATAGTAAAAGGGTAGTAAGAGGAGGGGTGGGGCTGATTCAGAACCAAAATGGAGACCTACGCATGGAGGCAGAGGGTATGGCTGAGGTACTAAATGAGTACTTTGCATCTGTCTTTAACAAGGAAGAAGATGCTGCCAAAGTCATGATGAAAGAGGAGGTAGTTGAGATACTGGATGGGATAAAAATTGATAAAGAGGAGTTACTAGAAAGGCTGTCTGTACTTAAAGTAGATATGTCATCAGGACCGGATGGGATGCATCCAAGGATGCTGAGAGAGATAAAGGTGGAAATTGCGGAGGTACCGGCCATAATCTTCCAATCCTCCTTGGATATGGGGGTGGTGTCAGAGGACTGGAGTCAGTTTAACCTCAGTAATGGGGAAGCTTTTAGAAGCGATAATCTGGGACAAAATTAACAGTCATTTGGACAAGTGTGGTTTAATGAAGGAAAGCCAGCATGGATTTGTTAAAGGCAAATCATGTTTAACTAACTTGATTGAATTTTTTGATGAGGTAACAGAGAGGGTTGATGAGGGCAATGCAGTTGATGTGGTGTTCATGGACTTCCAAAAGGCATTTGATAAAGTGCCACATAATAGGCTTGCCAGCAAAGTTGAAGCCCATGGCATAAAAGGGACAGTGGCTGCATGGATACGAAATTGGCTAAGTGACAGGAAACAGAGAGAAATAGTGAATGGTTATTTATCAGACTGGAGAAGGTACACAGTGGTGTTCCCCAGGGGTCGGTAATAGGGCCACTTCTTTTCTTGATATATATTAATGACTTGGGTGTACAGGGCACAATTGCAAAATTTGCATATGACACAAAACTTGGAAGTATACTGAACAGTGATGAGGATAGTGATAGACTTCAAGAGGACATAGATAGGCTGGTGGAATGGGTGGACACGTGGCAGATGAAATTTAATGCAGAAAAGTGCAAAGTGATACATTTTGGTAGGAAGAACGAGGAAAGGAAATATAAGCTAAAGGGTACAATTCTAAAGGGGGTGCATGAACAGAGAGACCTGGTGGTATATGTGCACAAATCGTTGAAGGTGATAGGGCAGGTTGAGAAAGCAGTTAAAAAAAATACGGGATCCTGGGCTTCATAAATAGAGGCTCAGAGTACAAAAGCAAGGAAGTTATGATGAACCTTTATAAAACACTGGTTCGGCCTCAACTGGAGTATGTGTCCAATTCTGGGCACCACACTTTAGGAAGGGTGTGAAGGCCTTAGAGAGGGTGCAGAAAAGATTTACAAGAATGGTTTCTGGGATGAGGGACTTCAGTTACGTGGATAGACTGGAGAAGCTGGGGTTGTTCTCCTTAGAGCAGAGAAGGTTGAGAGGAGATTTGATAGAGGTGTTCAAAGTCATGAGGGGTCTAGACAGAGTAGATAGAGAGAAACTGTTCCTATTGGCAGAAGGGTCGAGAACCAGAGGACACAGATTTAAGGTGATTGGCAAAAGAACCAAAGGCGACATTAGGAAAAACTTCTTTACGCAGCAAATGGCTAGGATCTGGAATGCACTGCCTGAAAGGGTGGTGGAGGCAGATTCAATCGTGGCTTTCAAAAGGGAATTGGATAAGTACCTGAAGGAAAGAAAATTGCAGGGCCATGGGGTAAGGGCGGAGGAGTGGGACTAGCTGAAATGTTCTTGCAGAGAGCTGGCATGGGCTCGATGGGCCGAATGGCCTCCTTCTGTGCTGTAACCATTCTATGATTCTATGATTTTATGATAATGAGGAACTATAAATGTGAAGCATGTACCATTGACTCAGAAACCACAGTGTAATTTTGATTTAAAAATTGCCAATCTGAGAACACTTTGGGGGAAAAATTCAGTTGGTTGCGCCTCCCACTAGCGCCCGGGCGCGGCAATGTTTGCGCCGCTCGCGAAATTAACTAGACATTTTGCGGCGGCGCTAAACACTACCGCCACAATCTCCTGCACCGGCAGATCGTGACGTCAGTCGAGTGCACAATGCCCCCGTTACGCCCCGGAGCGGATATTGAGTGGCGCCCCCTGCCTTACCGCCTGCCGCTAGCAACGACAGGTTGAGGGGAGCGTTTTGCAGTCAGGAAGGGACTGGGGGAGCGCTATTTAAAGGCGACCGCTTCCTGCCTTTTTTTATTGGTGACATTTTTGAACCACGCATTCTGAGAGAGAGAGAGAAAGACTTCTGGAGAGATTCAACGCTGTGTGAAGGAGTTTTGGGTACTGAGCAGCACTTTGCAGGTTCATTTTGATTTGCCCTTCCTTGTATCGATTTAGAAGAGACTGTGGGGGCTGCACTCTGAGCTCTTTCCCTGGTTCTCTCCATTGTTCTTTCCAGCAGATTTGATTTACAGGTCTCTCCAGGCCAAGATTCAAGGCTGCAATGAGCAGGATGTGGATGGAAAGCAAGATCAACCCTCCCCTTTAAGAACTGGCCAGCGCCATTGTGTCTGTGTTCCATTGCTGACTGACATCACATGAGATTCGCCAGCGCTCTGAGCTAGCGCCTCGCTCCTCGGCCTTTGTGCCTTAAGACAGGTGTGTAGCACCTGATTTAGCGCTCCAATCACCTCCAGGGGCAATAAAAGTCAAGTTTGCAGTCGGAGGCGATAAATAGCGGCAGTGCTAATCTTTGCGCCCGGCCGATAATTGCGCCCCAAATGGAGCGACACTGAATTTCTCCCCCTTTGAATCTTGGCAAGTGGCATGAGACCACCTTGAGGAAGTAATGTTATGCCACTTGGACTTCACATCTGCAGTAAAATCCCAGATTCTCAACAGTTTTAATGTTAGTAAACACTCAACGGTACAGTTGGCTTTTCATTGACCGCGATATTTTCACCAGTGTCCTGAGTACATGCATGCACATTCAAGCACACATATGCAGAGCTTCACTTTGCCAAAGCAGCAGCCAGTGTTGAACTGTAGCCAGAGGGAGATGCTGAGAAGAGGTCAGGTAGCTTCCTCGTCGCTGCCTTACCAGCAGCTTGGGCACAGGCCCGAGATAGGATCGCCTTCTCACTGATTCAGCTACAGAACAAAATAGGAAGAAAACAGAAAAACTAAATGGTAAAAAAATGAGATGGTTAAACTGGGGGAAAAAATTATATTTTTGATTTTCCCACTCCCAATGCATAATATGCCCTCCATAATTGGTGATAATTCAAGTACAATTAATGATTTCAATATACAGGAAACTTTCGTTTATCCGGCACCCAAATATCCGGAATTCTCGCTTAACCGGCAAAAATCAGGTAAGTTTTATTATACAGACAAGACCCCGATTCTGACCTTTCGCCCCCACGAAAGGGGGGTCAACGTTCTTCTGACTCGGACCTGTCGCCGCCACGGAGGAAAAAGCCGGAGTCTCGTTTACCTTCCCTCTCCGGGTCCCAATTGTTAAGCCTGTGGCCGTGTACGGGGCTCTCGTACCTTGGTAAGTATACCTCTCTGTAATCCGGCACTTTCGATCAACCGGCACCACGCCGGTCCCGTTGGTGCCGGATAAACGAAAGTTTCCTGTAAATGAAATTTTGGTCCTAGACAAACTAAAATGGCGCAAAACAAATCAATATTCCTGGTAGAAGAGTATTTATCCTGAACAGAATAGTCAGTCTTTATTAGGCAGTTGATGGGATACTGTGGAGGTTGAAAACAAGTTAATTGGTTTCCATTTTTAAAAAGGGTGACAAAACGACCCAGACAACTTCAGATTCATCAGCCTTACATCAATAGCAGGTAAAACTTGTTTGAGGAAGTGACATTCAATGTGAACTGTGGAAATCCCTATGTTCTTCCAAAAAGCCTTTGACAAAGTCCCACATGTAACTTAAGTGATGGGGATTCAAGATAAAATCTGGGATTGGATATGAAATTGGCTGAAGGGAAAGAAGCAGTGGATACTGCTTTAGAGGAGTTATATTGGGTTTGGGAAGTGCTGTGTAGAGTGCCTCAAGAATCTATGTTGGAACCTCTATTATTTCTATTAACATTGTTGTCTCAGATTCAGAAACTCAGTGCAAACTGAAATAATCTTTGCAGTTATATAAAGGTGTATCACATTTCTGAAAAGCAAATGAAAGTTGGCCTAATAGAAGTTAAATGTTCAGAAAAGCTACATCAGGAAAATGACTTCAAATTAAATCATGTCAATAGGACAAGGGGACATGGGGCCAAATTAATGAAAGGCAAGTTTAACATTGATGTCAGGAAATTCTTCTTCACACGAAGAGTGATTAACACATGGAGTAGACCTCCAGGTAGGGTAGGGTAATGTAGGGAAAAAAAATCCAAGAATCATTTAAGAAACAGCTGGATGCTGTGATGAGGGGTCTGTGTATTCTAACTGGATGGATGAGCCAAGATTGGCCAAATGGACCTCTGTATCTATCTTATGATCTTGTGAATGTTATCTATTTTTTGAAAAAGATGGGATATGTAAAATAGAAAACTACCCCATTTTGGTTTAATTTTTTATACATCGAGTAAATGAGATAATATTTTTATTGTAACTGAAGGTATGTCAGGAAGTTATCACCGGAGGCTGGATTTCAAACAACACCCAGCTTTAAGTTGACAGATTCCTCTAAAACTGAATGAGAGGTGCTGATTGAGGAACAGTCAAGTGATGATCACATTTGAGACCTAAAACTACATTTTTAACTGTTGATTAGTTGAATCTATAACAGCTTTTTAAGAGGGGAAGCAGTGCTAACTTGGCAAAGAAATACAATTCAACATTTTTTTGAGAGTTATAGAACAAACTGAGCTAGCCTTTGAAATTTCCCTCATAGTTCTACATTGCAGCTCTAAAATCACAAGTTTAATATGTGTGACCTCTTATTACTGATTTTATTTCTTGAAACCACCCCTGTAAACCATCAGTAACTGTTTCTGTAATGGTATAGGTCTGGACTTTACATAATAGAATTAAGAGGTTTTAAAGGCCCATAATAATACCTCTTACTATGTTGCATTCAAATAAATTAACAGTGACTCTTTTGTTTACTTTGCCACAAAGATGCTACTACTGTTTTAAAATGGTGCCACAAAGTATGCAAGTATTAGTCTAAGGTCATGTAAAAGCAAAAGTGAGTGTTGCATAACCGGTCATGGATTTATTTTATAATTATTGTTAGTAATTAATGCAGCTTTATTCGTACATGTTATTCATTGCTTAGTTTTTAGATGTTCCAATGGCTCAAACTGTAGGTGCATTGTACAGTAGGCCCAGAAAATTCCAGGTTCAATTCCCCAATCTGCGTTGATTTAGCTGGCTTTATTGGAAGTTCAATTGGCCAGTGTCCCTGGGCAAAGGAGGAGAAAAAAATCTGCCTGGGCTTTCACTCCTATCCAGTGACTCATACTACAAAGTGCACATGCATTGAAAATTAGTTGAGCACATGATCAGACTCAGATGTGGTTCACCCCCAGCATGGTTAATTGTGTAACAAGATTCATATTTTAGGCTCACATATGAAAAATGGCCAGTTGGGTGAGCTCCTGGAGTACTGCCACCTTAGTATGATTCAATTCCTTAAGGAAACAAGTGGAGGGGAAAAATAGAGGGGAAAGCAATTAGCCATGAAAAAATATTTCTTTCAATGGGCAATATTCAGGCAGCAACCAATATATGACCATGTTGTCCTGTATTTAAGCTCTAAGCTATAAATGAGCCTATAAATAGTATACTGAGTTTAACCTTTACTCAGTATATAACACTGTATGGGCATGGAGCAAATGGCAAGTGCAAAATAACATTGAGTTTTTGCTGTTGTATTTCTGTTTTTAATTGTGCATGTTAAATATAAGTGACTTGAAGTACAGTCAAACCTCATTATTATAAACTCCTGCTGATTGGCAAAGGGGTTTTTCTTGTCAAGGTCTGAAGTACTCCCCTGATTATTAATGATTATAATAGCTTCAAATGGGACCAGGGAAAGTTTGCCACAGCAAGGGGTATATATATCATAGTTTATAATAACGTTTCTGTTCAAGTGCGAATTACTTAGTGATCAATCCGATACAGCTAAAGTGCTTGCATTGATCAAAATAGAGATAGACTCTTAATCCACAATGAAAGAGATCAGAACTAAATTGCAACATTTCCATTTGATCAAATTGAATTTTGATTTACAGTGACTTGGATTAGGTCTGATCCTTTTAAATAATGCTTTGAATTACGATTTGTGTTTGTAAAGAGGCTAATGAAAATTGTTAGTGCAGTAGTTCATTTTGTGATAAATTGACAAACAGGTAAGAACTGACTTCAGCAACTTGTTCTAACACCTGGGCTATGATATATAGAAACATAGAGACATAGAAAAATGGGAGCAGGAGTAGGCCATTCAGTCCTTCGAGCCTGCTCCGCCATTCAATATGATCATGGCTGATTCTCTATCTCAATACCATATTCCCACTCTCTCCCCATATCAGCTTGAAGTGAAATATCTTGGCGGGTGCGCTGTGCTGTTGCTTTAGTTCAAAAAACGACCTTTCACATTGCAACTAGTCACATCTAAAAGTTATAAATTGTAATCCTGATCACAAGTCATTTTGACAAATTGTTACTGGGATATCAAAATTGCTCACTTAAAACTTTCCCAGTCCCCATCAGTGCCAAGCATCATGGGATATATGTCAGTGAGATCATTTCAATTGATAATATTTCTGTCTGTGTGAATATATATCTATATATATATACATACAAGCATAGTTAATAACTTATTTTAATGTGTTTTTCATGTTGATGTCCTGCTCCATCCTGATCTGAATTTCATTCCCTGCATCCAGTAAATTTTCAAGCCCGTTTACTTCCACCTCTGGAACATTATCTGCCAACGCTCTGACCTCTCCCACTCTGACCACTGCTGAAACCCACATCCAAGATAACATCTGCACAGAAATCAAGTTTCTTTGATCTTTTGCCCAGCTCCACCCGACACAAACTAATAATCATCCCGAATTCTATGCCTTGCATTGTATCCCACACACGGGGGTGGGGGGGGGGCGGATTTTAACCCCCAAAGACGGGCGGGTTGGGGGCAGGTGGGAAGGTAAAAATTTTAAATTTTCAAACCTGATCTGAACCCGCCTCCAACACGCCCACTTTCAGTTTTAATGGAAGCAGGTCGGGGCGTGGCGACCAATCTGCTCTCAGGAGGCGGATCAGTCCCTAAAATATTTTAAGGAGAAAGAAAGACTTGCATTTATATAGCACCTTTCATGACCACCGGACGTCTCAATGCACTTTACAGCTAATGAAGTACTTTTTGAAGTGTAGTTACTGTTGTAATGTAGGAAATGCGGCAGCCAATAAGCACACAGCAAGCTCCCACAAGCAACAATGTGATAATGACCAGATAATCTGTTTTTGTTGTGTTGATTGAGGGATAAATATTGGCCAGGAGGCTACGTGCCTCCATTTTTACAGAATTGTTATTTTTAACTACTGTTGGCCAGGTATCCTGGGCCTCGGGAATCCCAGCAGATAAAAGGACGTGAAATGCCTTTATTGTCAATTGTGTCAGCTGTGGCTCAGTTGGTAGCACTCTCACCTCTGAGTCAGAAGGTTGTGGGTTATAAGTCCCACTCCAGAGACCTGAGCACAAAAATCTAGGCTGACAGTCCAGTGCAGTACTGAGAGAGTGCTGCACTGTCAGAGGTGAGACGTTAAAATGAGGCCTCATCTGCTTTCTCAGTTAGATGCAAAAGAGCAGGGGAGTTATCCCCAGTGTCCTGGCCAATATTTATCCCTCAATCAACTTAACAAAAACAGATTATCTGCTCATTATCGCATTACTGTTTGTGGGAGCTTATTTTGTGCAAATTGGCTGCCGTGTTTCCTACATTACAACAGTGACCCCACTTCAAAAGTACTTCATTGGCTGTAAAGCTCTTTGGGATGTCTTGAGGTCGTGTAAGGCGCTATATAAATGCAAGTCTTTCTTTATTGCGCTGCTTGTTGGCTAGAAGAAGCAGAAGTGTTTCCGCCAGCCTTAAAAAGCTTACCGCCACACGATCGGACCGCCCCCGCGATGTCCAATTCATCCCCACCCACCTGCAGAGTCAACACAGTTTTATGAAAGGGAAATCATGTTTGACAAATCTGTTAGAGTTTTTTGAGGTTGTAACTAGCATGTTCGACGCCCACGATATCCAAGCCCACCGCGATGTCCTGCACCAGCGAGGTCCGACCCCCCCGCAATATCCAACCCCCACAATGTCCGATTCCAGTGATTTCCGAGCCCCCCACAATGTCCAACCCCAGCGATGCCCAATTTATCCCCACCCCCCTGCAGAGCCAACACGGTTTTATGAAAGGGAAATCGTGTTTGATAAATCTGGTAGAGTTTTTTGAGGTTGTAACTAGCAGAATAGATAAGGGGAACTAGTGGATGTGGTGTATTTGGATTTTCAGAAGGCATTCGATCAGGTGCCACACAAGCGTTTATTAAACAAAATTAGGGCTCATGGGATTGGGGGTAATATACTAGCATGGATTGAGGATTGATTAATGGACAGAAAACAGAGAGTAGGAATAAACGGGTCATTTTTGGGTTCGCAGGCTGTAACTAGTGGGGTACCGCAAGGATCAGTGCTTGGGCCTCAGCTATTCACAAAATACAGCAATGATTTGGATGAGAGGACCAAAGGTAATATATCCAAGTTTGCTGATGATACAAAGCTGGGTGGGAATGTAAGTTGTGAGAAGGATACAAGGAGGATTCAAGGGGTTCTAGACAGGCTAAGTGAGTGGGCAAGAACATGGCAAATGGAATATAATGTGGAGAAATGTGAAGTTATCCACTTTGGTTGGAAAAATAGACAAGCAGAGTATTTTTTAAATGGTGAGAGATTGGGAAATGTTGGTGTTCAGAGGGACCTGGGTGTCCTTGTACTTGAATCACTGAAAGTTAACATGCATATACAGCAAGCAATTAGGAAAGCGAAACGGTATGTTTGCCTTTATTACAAGAGGATTTGAGTATAAGAGTAAAGACGTCTTACTGCAATTACATAGGGCCCTGATGAGACCACACCTGGAGTATTGTGTACAGTTTTGGTCTTCTTACCTAAGGAGGATATACTTGCCATAGAGGGAGTGCAACGAAGGTTCACCAGACTGGTTCCTGGGATGGGGGGATTGTCCTATGAGGAGAGATTGAGTAGACTAAGCCTATATTCTCTAGAGTTTAGAAAAATGTGAGGTGATATCATTGAAACACATAAAATTCTTACAGGACCTGACAGGGTAGATGCAGGGAGGATGTTTCCCTTGGCTGGGGAGTCTAGAACCAGGGGTCACAGTCTCAGAATAAGGGGTCGGCCATTTAGGACTGAGATGAGGAGAAATTTCTTCACTCAGAGGGTGGTGAATCTTTTTGGAATTCTCTACCCCAGAGGGCTGTGGAGACTGAGTCATGAGTATAGCAAGACAGAGATTGATAGATTTTTGAATATTAAGGAAATCAAGGGATATGGGGATAGTGCAGGAAAGTGGAGATGAGGTAGAAGATCAGCCAAGAGCTTATTGAATGGCAGGGCAGGCTCGAAGGGCCAAATGGCCTACTCCTGCTCCTATTTCTTATGTTCTTATGTTCTTAAATAACTTCATGACTTCACTTTACCTGACAACCTTCTCCGCTCTTCCAACCCTGGTCTCCTTTTAATGGCTCCCTCTCTTCATTCCCGGAATAGCCTTTAACCATCATTGCCTGTGCGCTTCGAAATTCTCTTCCTAAACTTCTTTCGATTGCTATCTCTCTTCAACATGTAAAAATCTCTTCAAACTTATATCTACTTTTGTCTCCTCCAATTTCTGTCTACCTTCCTGTTTGGTGTCTACCACTGACCCTTTAATTCCCTTGGGACACCTTGGGGGCGATTTTGCCAATGGAGGCGGGACTGTTGCTTGTCAGGTTTTAGTCCCGCCTCCATTGACTTATGGCCAACCCACGCTATTTTCCCTTGATTGACCTTGTTAAGCCCGCCCAGCGGGCTTAGCAGGCCAATTAAGGGGAAGCCGATTACAGAGAACGTCAGCGTATGATGTTTCATCTGTCAAAAATTTTTGACAGATGAATTGTCATCGTTTGACAGCTCTGTGAAGCTGTCAAACACTGACATTCTCTGTTGTTTGATGAGTCCTTGTATTCAAGACTCATCAAACCTTTCTTTAGCAGAAATGAGATGGTTGTTGCATCGGAGAATGCAGCAGCCATCTGTCATCTCTGCCGGTGAGATGCGAGACTCTCCACATCCCCAACTGTTGAAGCCTGCAGGAAGAAACAAAGGTAAGTAAGCATTTTCTATCACTTTCCACTCACCTCACCTACTTACCTCTCCACACTTACACCCAAAACTTACCTCCATAGCGCACTTTTGCACCCCTCCGACCCCCACAGACCCAATGCTCGCCTCGGTGACCCTGGCGGGGTTTCCTGATGTCAGGAAGCCCACGCCTCTCTTTGAAAAATAGGGATAATCCTCTTACCTTCCTGTTAACTACCTGTTAGCACGCAGTTAAGTGGCTGTAATCCTTTTCCCGCCTCCAGGAGACGGGACCCGGTGCTGGTCGGCTACCCGCCTCCTGGGAAGATGGCACGGAGGCGGGTTGGGGGCAGGATGGGTACCCGCCCCCAGATTCTGCCATTTTCCTGGCAGTCCCGTCTCCAAACCCACCTCCCCAGGGCTGGCAAGATCGCGCCCCTGGTTTCATGATAAGTGTCATGCAAATGTAATTTTGTTGGTTTTGCTGCACATGATTGCCCGTGATTATGGAATGTAGGTGTTGGGCAGAAGAAGGACATTCTATTGCACTGTTACAGAACATTTGCTTCATAATATCTCTCTCCTGGTTTTTAAAGTCTCTCCTTGTGTACAATGTTCTGAAGGACATGAAGAAACCTCCCCTCTTTGTTTGTCTCCATTGGCAACTTCTCTTGGTAGCACCGTTGAGACCAGAAGATGAATGTGTGGAGAATAAGAGAATCTCATGTGTGAATGATTATCCAACTGCATTGTAGAGCTGCACTGTGCTCTGCCACCATGTCACCTTATTTCTCAACTGTTCCTCAATAACGGTTGTTTAATTACACAATGGACAATTATTTTTCTCACAACTTTTATTACTAGTTGAGCAAAAGATACTATTAATTGAACAAAAGTGTGGAAAACATTAGTTTAGTCAACTACAGCTACCCAATGAATAACTGTACCACCAGGTGTAGAACAGATTCAGACCAGGAAAGTCTTAGGTTCATCCCCAATCTGCGCTGTTACATGAACTCAGCCAGGGCAACAGTCGGCCCAAGCAGCCCTGGATTTGAGAGAAGGAAATAAATTGCCAGGATTCATGCTCAGGATTCTTGCTTCTGCTCACTATCAAGTTACCTGCGCTGGAAAGTGCATGAGCGTGGACATTGGGTAAAGGTCGTCATACTCCCCATGATTGAATAGCCTGGTGAAACTCACTGTCTTGGCTTTCACGTGAAGAATGGCCATTTGGGTGAGGTACCAAAGGGCTGATGTGCAGCAAAGTTAGGTGCCTTCAGGGGAGGAAGGCAGAAAATTGAGGAAAAGCTAAAAAAAAATTGTTAAATTAAAAAGAACTGAAAACTCTAGCATAATAATTTGGACAATGATAGCTTTCATCCCATTTAACATTCAAAGTAGTTTTCAGAACATTGGAACTGACATGGCAACCCATCAAAAGTAAAATATAACTGCTAAAAAAAATAAATGTTAAAACAAATTGGAATGACAATTAGGAGAAATCAGAAAAGAAAATATTTTTGATACTTTCTTAATAAGCAAAGTATTAAAGAATGGAGGAGGAGGTTTCCTCTATGATTGAATAAGTCAAGAGAATAGAAGAAGGAAATAATATGGAAGAAATGTTATTGTATTTTTTCACAATAGTTCTCATTTTATAAAATAGTCCACATCCATTATTTGGAGGAGTAGAGAATGCAACTGCATCCTTGGAAAAACACAGGTCCATAATGAAATGATTATTAATAATCTGGGTAGCAGGGGACTGGTTGCCACAGTAGGCTGACACTGGTCTGTCACCTCTGGGATCTGGTTTCAAATCTAGCCAGAATGATGGGATGAAAATTTCCTCCGTCTGCTGGCTGTAAGGATTCTAGGAGAAATCCAATTTCTAGTGAGTATGGGTTGAAAAGGACAAAACAATGTCTAATTCAGCATTTAAATGGAAATGGAAAACAATGTAATACTGGTGCAGATTAGGGTGTGCTTCTAAGTTTGGGGCTGAGGCATGTTGTTGGGACACAGTAGAGGGAGCATTCTTCTGTATCTAGCTACGCTATACCAGACCTGTGATGCTTAATGCTGGGAAGAGTTCCATTCCCTGGCACTAACATCCCTCACCTTGATCAGCACAAAAAAAATGCATCTGAAGAGCTTAAATATTCATAAAGACACACGGGCCAGATGGAATAAATCCAAGGTACTTAAAGGAATAAGGGTAGAACTAAGAGAGCTGTGGCAGAAATCTATCTTTTTGCAGCTCATTAGGTACAGGGGTAGTACCAAAAGACCAGAAACCCAGCAAATGTTATTTCAAGCTTCAAATAAAGATCTGAAGCATGAACTGAGAATTATACACTTGTCAGTTTGACATCCATGGTACAAAAAGTATCGAAGTCTATTTTAAAGGATGAAGTTCAAGTTTATTTAACAAGAATAAATGTAATAAAACAAGGTAACCCGAGTTTATGAAAGGCAGGTTGTAACTGACCGATTTATTGGAATTTTAGGATGAATGCATTTGGTGGACAATAGTGATGGGTGATGCACATCTTTTCACTTTCAGGATGCATTTACACTGCAAGTTTAGTATTGGTACTAAGCAGTTTTAGCTTCAGACTATTGTAATGTAAAGTGGGTGTTCAGATTCAAATTGACTCTGAAGTTAAGTGGAGTGAGACTCCCTCCTCCAGGGAGTCTTCCTCCACTTTGTTCCATTGTTAAGTTGGGGCACTGACTCTGAATTCAGGTTACATTTATACCTATATTTTCAAATTCTCACACATAGCAAGGTATCTCACTCGATGCAAGTGCGCATCAGAAAATTGTGGGGCAATAAGGGAAAATCTACCCTTACAATTGCAGTGTCTGTATAAAACTGTTTTAAATTTTAAATAAATCTGTTGGACTATAACCTGGTGTTGTGCGACTTCTCATTTTTGTATAAAACAAAACTGTTTGCATCAAGTGTACAGTTACAATGTAAATGGATCCTCAGTAAACAATTGATCAGGTCCTTCATATTGATAAGGTTGCTAAAGTGAAAGCTCACGGGATTAATGAGGATGTGGTGAATCAGATCATGAGTGGATTAGAGAATAGATTAGAAAGGGTGGTTATTGCTTGCAGTGACTAGGAAATCATCTCAGAATTTGTTTTCTATTCAACAGCCTTGAAATTCCTCAGGGGTTCCGCTGATCTTCTGCAGTTACTCCAGCAGCAGACCAGCGGAACCCCCAGGAGAACGGCAGAGACCAGTTGTGCCAGGTCTTTGTTATTTGCACAGGTTTCCTGGATACCCAGTAAAGGGAGGAATCTCTCTCTGCCGTTGACTAAGCAGATGTGGAAGAGCCAGAGGCTGGGACACCCTAAGCTGGGAGATCTCACTCCTAAACCTCAGTCAGGATGTAGAAGAGCCAGAGGTGGGACACCCTAAACTGGGAGATCTCACTCCTAAGCCTCAGTCAGGAGCCAGCATAGTAGTAAAAGTCGGTATGTCAAGTGAGTGGAGCATGTTCCCCTCCACAAGGGTGTATATGAGCATTGGTGGCAACACGGTGGCATAGTGGTTAGCACTGTTGCCTCACAGCACCAGGGACCCGGGTTTGAATCCGGCCTTGGATGACTGTCTGTGTGGAGTTTGCACATTCTCCCCGTGTCTGCGTGGGTTTCCTCCGGGTGCTCCGGTTTGCTCCCACAGTCCAAAGATGTGCGGGTTAGGTTGATTTGGCTATGATAAATTGACCCTTAGTGTTAGGAGGGATTAAATACGTGGGGTTACGGGGATAGGGTGGGATATGTGTCGGTGCAGGCTCGATGGGCCGAAATGGCCTCTATCTCCATTGTGGGGATTCTGTGATCACTGTTGGGATTGAGGGAAGGCAAGCATCTGGACCCTCAAAGATGTAACTTATAAAACAAAATCACAGATCGGCTTCCTTGTTCAGGGCACCAGTGGGAATTAGAGTTTCTGGTAGCTATGAGCTGGCACACACCAGAGATGTACCCGAAGTGGTGCTTGCAACCGCCTGACCCATGCAGATGAGGTGCCCTCCCACTAACATCCGCAATCTTCGGCAGGGTCAATTCTGGAAGTCACCATTGGGTATAATCCTGGCGTAACCACCAGAATTTCAGAGCTAATATATTTATAAATTATCTTCATGTTGGTGTTAAAATAGAATGTGTACATTTGCAGACAATAGCAAGTTGAGTGTGAAACCTCTTGTAAATAAGATAGGTTGAAACAATCTGAGTGTGATAGTTGATAAAAATTGAAAATGTAATCCCAGTTTAGAACAATGTGTAATGAAATTCTGGAGGCATATAAATAGAAGTTTAACTGGCATTGCATAAAGGGTACATGTAGGGTCCCGTGTCCAGTTTTCATCAAGATACTTAAGAAATGCTGTAAGTAATGCAGAAACATTGAGCTATGAATATGAGATAAGTACTAAATGCTAAAACCCTTAACATAGTGTTTCAATGGCAGAAAGACTTTGGTGGTTAAAATTAAATGTAAAGTTACAAGTCTGAAATTACTGTAGCAATATTAGCAGATAAATACAATGCATACATTAGATAATTGTTGGTCTGCTAATTTAGTGAAGACATTAACCTATTTAAAATAAATTGATTAATTCCTTTGTTAAAATAATGGACATCATAAAAATGTATTAAGCTCTATCACCAACAATAATTTCCAGGCTATAATGCTGAATATTATAAAGGTGATTTGAAGGAGGATCAGGGCTAGAAACCAGTTTTTTCATCTCTGGGACCTTGGTTTGAATCCAGCCCAGGCAGATGGAATGAAAATATCTCCTCTCTGCTGAATATAAGGATCCAATGTGAAATGAGTGTTGGTAATCTCATTTCTTAAGCACTGTGGGCCCACAGTACAAGGTGCAAATTGTATTAAATAGGCAATCTCGGAGAACCCCAAAGGATGGTTGGTGTGAAAATAGACGTGTTTACTGTGCTGCAGTCAGGAGTGCTCTTCTAAGGTTGGGGTTAAGATTGCTGAGACAGAATAGAAGGAGTTTTATTCTGCATCTGGTACATGCCATACTTGACCTGGAAGTGCTTAATGCTGACATGTGGTTTGCAAAAGAGGAAATGTGTTTCATTCCTTGGCACTGAATCTCTCTGCTTGAAGTGTATATAAAAAGAAACACAAAAATATGTACATAAATAAAGTAGTAATGCAAATAAAAGCTAAATTATTTTGTCATATGAAAAGAAGTTACAATGTAACATTTTATAACTACTAAATAATTTTAAATTGTTGTAGTTTTGGCTATCTTACTAATAAACTGCTGTAATCCCCTCAGGGATCAACTAATCTCAATAGTAAAGCACAGTACCATGGTAATGGGGTGATATACAAACCATTGTTTTTTTGATCCTCTTTAGTGCAGGTTACCTCCCATCATGCTGTGCAAATCCCTACTATTTTACAGGTGGAGAGACTTTATAGCAACTGACACAGACAGATGACATATTTATTAGCTTGTCAAAGACTCCCCTGTTTATGGAACACTCACCTAGCTAAACAAAACAATCAGTTTTTCATTGGATAATTTGTATGGCTCCCATTGCGAGCCTCAGCAAAGTGCTTGATGAGGCATAAAATGATGATTAATTAATTTACTGCTCAGTTGATCATCAAACTGAGAGGTTTATGATTCTCTCAGCGGTCATCGGTCTCCATTCAATGTGCAGCAGCATGAACAGTCTTTACTCCAGCCTACTGCTGCCTTTGGTTTGACCTGAAGCATTGCGTCCTGACTGAAAGTTTCACAGCACATCATCTACACAGATAGTAGACCCTCTGTTTAAATACTGCAGTCAGAATCTCTTCTATCCTGCAGAAACAAAGAGGCTTTTCACATATCTTATTCCACAATCAATTAATCAAACATAGATTGTCTGACGTCATTATCTTTAAGTGAAAGCTTACATACAATAGATTCTTTAATACACACAGAATTGACCGGTTTGACTGGTTGAGCAAACGTGAAATAATTAACTGTTGACAGAATTATAATGCTAATAAATATATCACAATGACATTACTAATGACAACGTGATGGCAATCAGATAGACAACGATGTAAAAATATTTATTTGGTGATAGTAATGAGGAATATAGACTAAGATGATCAAAACAAGAATTACAACTCTTTTAAGTGATAACATCAAGCTTTCCCAGAGGCAGTTTTGTCACCATTTCAGCAGAAACATGTTGTAGGACCTTTCTTACAAGACAATTACTGAATTTTAATGGTGCATGTTACCAACATTAAAATGATCTAATGGAAGCAAGGCAACAGCATGGAAAATGTCAACACACGTTACATTGTTGAAAAGGCTTCAAAGTTTTCTGGTGTCTTTTTTAATTGTCAACCAGAAATGTGTATTTGTTTTACAAATAGCTTCATGAAACAATGCTACATTCCTGATGTGATAGAGTTAGCATTCAGCTTCTGGGTGAGGCATATACTGTGGGGTGAATAAACAATCCAGAAGCTTTGTGAGACTGGTCTGGCATGTAACACATTAAGTACATACCGCATTGGCACAGAAACTAAAGAAAGCAGGGAACCAGGTGGGGCAGCCAAAGCCCTAATGAGATGGCATCTGCTCCCATTTCATTCCAGTTCTACAGAAACTACATTGGTAGAATACCAAAACTTGGATAGACAGAAAAACTCGCAGTGTGCAGTTACCGTTTTAACAAGCATTCAACGTGCAAACAAAACATGGGATAAAACAGTGGGAAATATGAAATATGAAATAAGCTTATACGGCTTCAATCCAGTTCCTTGCTACCAAGGGTCCACATTACAAAACTGTCCCTAATTTGACAATATTTGGGACTATATTGGCATTCATACTTATTGAGGACAGAGGGTGGCTTATGTGGGAAATGGAAAAAAAGTCACACTGGTTCAGTAGGGGACATTTTCAAAAGCTGGGGTTAAAGCAATTGTTGGGGGTGGGGGTGGGGGTGGAGAATTGAAAGCTCGACTCTGCATCCAATCTTGCTAT
The DNA here is from genome assembly GCA_030390025.1 of Squalus acanthias. Classification (NCBI taxonomy): domain Eukaryota; kingdom Metazoa; phylum Chordata; class Chondrichthyes; order Squaliformes; family Squalidae; genus Squalus; species Squalus acanthias. Next base: position 58,758,081 of record CM059428.1, on the reverse strand, counting down.
CCTTGACCTGGGAGTGCCTGATGCTGACAGTGGATGCCTGAGATGGAAAAGTGTTCCATTTCCCAGTGCTAATATCACTTGCCTACATTTCCTACATTACAACAGTGACTACACTTCAAAAGTACTTAATTGGCTGTAAAGCACTTTGGGACATCCTGAGGTCGTGAAAGGCACTATATAAATCCAAGTTCTTTCTTTCTTACCTTGATGACCATAAAAAAAAGCAGAGAAAATAAAATCTACCTGACAACTCCAACATTTCAAGTGCAATCGTTTTTTGCTGTATTTGATTATTTTTGGTGGGCGGATCAAGATCAAGAAACATGTACTTTGTGTACAAAAGGAAGCTGATATTTCCTTGCCCATAATTCCTGCCAATCACAAACCCAGGAACTAGTGGTGGAGGGCAAGTTAGCAATATTTGCATGCAACATTCCTACACATGGCGGTGCTATTTGCTTTGCTGATATGCATTAGGTTTTGGTTATGTACAAACAAAGCTACATAAAGAATTTTAGAGTACTTGTAATGAGGTTTGAAACCTAATATCCCTCTTATCATATATCTACTGAAGGTAGGAGTGCTCTTCAATTTAATTTTCCCAGAGGAAACAAAATATATCATGCAAGTGGCTGTTGTTGTATCAGCTCCGCATATATACGGGGTGATGTAACTATAAGTAACTATCTATATCTATTGAAATTAAAATTATAACTATCTGCCTATTTATCTATCTATTTTTATCTCTATTTACTACAAAAAGACATACAACTCTCACCCTCATGCAGGTGTTACTTATATTGAAGCGATCTTTTGCAGCTCAGGGGCATAATGTAAAAGTCACAGGTGTGATTTTTATACTTTTGTGGCCTACATAGTAATTTTTATGTTTTATGATTCCAGTGAATTTTCTTGCTAATAGTATTGCTGAAGTTTGCTTCAATGCACTTTGAGACATGACCTTAGCATTTCATCAACTGGAGTAAAATTCTATACACCAGGTTTGTCCTGATATGTTTCCCATGCATTTATGTAATTACATTCCTGAGGGGTGTGAGTTAAACCTTTGATTGACAGATGAAGCTGTTAATGTGTCTGTTGATAGCTGGTCTTTGTTGTGGGTTGTTTGATTAATCTTCAGAGCCTTCGTTGTAATCTTCTCACTGTCATAGTCTTTCTTTGAACTTTGTTCTTTTTGAGTTATTTTGATCAAAGTAACTACACATAATAATTTCACTTGAGTATTCAATAGTGTGCAATGGAAAGCTTTAAGTGCCAAACCTAACATTTTGAATTTTATTACAGCTAATGAAGGTCCAACATAATCAACTCAAAGGAAATGAAGCAATCGCACTGACAGCATTGAAGACATGAAAAAATGTTGGAAATATGCAGTTTTTATTGTGCTGATGCTCTTTACGCTTCATTTATTTCTAGCTCTAAATTTATATATTTTTTTTATTTGTTCATGGGATGTGGGCGTCGCTGGCAAGGCCAGCATTTATTGCCCATCCCTAGTTGCCCTTGAGAAGGTGGTGGTGAGCCGCCTTCTTGAACTGCTGCAGTCCGTGTGGTGAAGGTACTCCCACAATGCTGTTAGGGAGGGAGTTCCAGGAATTTGACCCAGTGACAATGAAGGAACGGCGATATACTTCCAAATCAGGACAGTGTGTGACTTGGAGAGGAACTTGGAGGTGGTGGTGTTCCCATGTGTCTGCTGCCCTTGTTCTTCTAGGTGGTAGAGGTCGTGAGTTTGGGAGGTGCTGCCGAAGAATCCTTGGTGAGTTGCTGCAGTGCATCTTGTAGATGGTACACACTGCAGCCACGGTACACTGGTGGTGGAGGTAGTGAATGTTTAAGGTGGTACATGGGGTGCCAATCAAGCGGGCTGCTTTGTCTTGGATGGTATCGAGCTTCTTGAGTGCTGTTGGAGCTGCACTCATCAAGGCAAGTGGAGAGTATTCCATCACACTCCTGACTTGTGCCTTGTAGATAGTGGAAAAGCTTTGGGGAGTCAGGAGGTGAGACACTCACTGCAGAATACCCAGCCTCTGACCTGCTCTTGCTACCACAGTATTTATGTGGCTGGTCCAGTTAAGTTTTTGGTCAATGGTGACCCCCAGGATATTGATGGTGGGGGATTCGGCAATGGTAATGCCGTTGAATGTCAAGGGGCAGTGGTTAGATGCTCGCTTGTTGGAGATAGTCATTGCCTGGCACTTGTGTGGCGCGAATGTTACCTGGCACTTATCAACCCAAGCCTGAATGTCGTCCAGGTCTTGCTGCATGCGGGCATGGACTTCTTCATTATCTGAGGAGTTGCGAATGGCACTGAACACTGTGCAGTCATCAGCGAACATCCCCACTTCTGACCTTATGATGGAGGGAAGGTCATTGATGAAGCAACTGAAGATGGTTGAGCCTAGGACACTGCCCTGAGGAACTCCTGCAGCGATGTCCTGGGGCTGTGATGATTGACCTTCAATCACCACAACTATCTTCCTTTGTGCTAGGTATGACTCCAGCCAGTGGAGAGTTTTCCCCCTGATTCCCAGTGACTTCAGTTTTACTCGGGCTCCTTGAAGCCACACTCAGTCAAATGCTGCCTTGATGTCAAGGGCAGTCACTCTCACCTCACCTCTGGAATTCAGCTCTTTTGTCCATGTTTGGACCAAGGCTGTAATGAGGTCTGGAGCCGAGTGGTCCTGGCAGAACCCAAACTGGGCATCAGTGAGCAGGTTATTGGTGAGTAAGTACTGCCAGATAGCACTGTCGATGACACCTTCCTTCACTTTGCTAATGATTGAGAAGTAGACTGATGTGGCAGTAATTGGCCGGATTGGATTTATCCTGCTTTTTGTGGACAGGACATACCTGGGCAGTTTTCCACATTGTCAGATAGATGCCAGTGTTGTAGCTGTACTGGAACAGCTTGGCTAGAGGCACGGCTAGTTCTGGAGCACAAGTCTTCAGCACGATAGCCGGGATATTGTCAGGGCCCACAGCTTTTGCTGTATCCATAGAATGATACAGCGCAGAAGGAGGCTATTTGCCCCATTGTGGCTGTTCTGACTCTTTAAAAGAGCTATCCAATTAGTCCCCTTCCCCTGCTCTTTCCCCATAGCCCTGCAAATTTTTCCTTTTCAAGTATATATCCAATTCCCTTTTGAAAGTTGCCATTGAATTTGCTCCCATCACCCTTTCAGGTAGTGCATTCCAGATCATAACGTGATGGCATAAAATATTGGAATCACATACAATTCTCAGTGTACAATGTAACAACCCACAATTTAATTTTAATATGTGCATACATTTCTCTTAATTTTTTAGTTATTTTGCCACTGTAATCTTTGTTTACATGGAGCTGAGTTTTACTGTATAAATACTGATTTGATTTGAGGTCTGTAGTAGTAAATTATTGAGTTGAGTTACAGAACGATTTGTGCATGTTATAATGTCTGAAACTGAAGACTTAGGGCATTATTGTAAACTTGAGATTGGAACCCAATAAATAATACTCAACTCTATAGCCTAAAATCCTTGTTGATAATCAATTTGTTATACAATTTGTTCAAATTTATTTTAACGAATCATTTTCACTTGTTTTGTACAGATCATGATATTGATGCCAACAGACAATAATCTTTAGTCCGTAACCTCTGGAGTCCTCCAAGGATCTACCTTTGGCCCCCTCTTCCTCATTTACGTGCTGCCTCTTGGCAACATCACCCGATGACATGGAGTCATGTTCTACATATATGCTGATGACACCTAGCTCTACCTCTCCACCACTTCTCTCGACCACTCCACTGCCTCTGTATTGTCAGCCTGCTTGTTCAAAAGCCAGTCCTGGATGAACCACAATTTGCTCCAGTTAAATATTGGGAAAACTGAAGTCATCGTCTTCAGCCCCCACCTCCATACCCTTTTTGCCAATTCCATCCCTCTCCCCAGCCACTCTCTCAGGTTGAACCAAACTGTTCACACCCTCAGTGTCCTATTTGACCATGAGCTGAGCTTCCGACCCCATATCCTCCCATCATACTTCCACCTCCCTAATATCTCCCATCTCCACCCAAGCCTTAATTCATCTGCTGCCGAAAACCTTATTCATGCCTTTGTCACCTCAAGATTTGACTATTCCAATGCTATTCTTGTCAGCCTCCCATCCTCCATAAACCTCAGCTCACCCTAAACTCTGCTGGTTGTGTGCTATTCTGTACCAAGTTCCACTGACCCATTAGCCCTTGTACTCACTGACCTATATTGGCTCCTGCTTCCCCAATGCTTTAAATTTAAACTTCCCATCCTTGTGTTCAAATCCCTTTATGGCCGTGGCCCTCTCTATCTCTGTAACCTCCTCCAGCCCTACACCCTCCAAGAGCTCTGCAGTCTTCCAACTCTAGCCTCCTGTGCATCCCCCACTCCCTTTTCCCCACAATTTGGCAGCCATACCTTCAGCTGTCGAGGCCCTAGCTCTAGAATTAATTCCATAAACCTCGCTGCTTCTCCACCTCCCTCTCCTCCTTTTAGAGCTCCCTTGAAACCCAATGAGTCACCCTCCTAATATCTCCTTCTTTGGCTTGGTGTTGATTTTTGTTTGATTACGCTTCTGTGAAGTGCCTTGGGATGTTTTTCTATGTTAAAGGCGCTATATAAATGTAAGTTGTTGTATTATTTGATATTGCCACTTATTGAAGATTACTATTCAGAGATGTTGATTTTCAATCAAGTTTAGCATTTCAGGCAGAGTACATATACTGTACATTCTGCATAGCCTCTGGTAAGATGCTGATCTATACCTGTGGAGATTGGTTTTAATTGTCATTTAAGTAAACACACAAGACAACACCAGAATTTAGATTTAAAACATATTCATCATAATTCTTTTATTTATTCATTCAGCTGCAGGTTTTGTAAAAAAAAACTGGTTTTAGATACTGTTTTGAACAATTGTAGAAAGAATGGATAAAGCAACTATAGGTGTAACAAAGTGTAATGTCTACATTTTAGTCTTATGTTGTGTTTTTACTGACAGCATGAAAAATCATTTAATGGAGAAATCAATCAGTGTATATTTTTCTCTAAAGAACAACAGTGACTGCACTTCAAGAGTAATCCATTGGTTGTAAAGCACTTTGGAATGTCCCGAGTACATAATAAGGCACCATATAAATGCAAGTTCTTTCTCGCTTAGGTAAATACCACATGCTTTACAACTTGCCGAAACGACAGTAAAAGGAAGTGCTGCATTGTCAGAAGTGCCAACTTTGGGATGAGGTATTAAATTAAGAGCCGTTCTGCCCGCTCAGGCACATGTAAAATATTCTATGGTACTATGTGAAGAGGAGTCAGATGAGGACTTTGCAGGTCCAAGCTTCAGAAGAAGGCTGATAGTTTGACAAACCAAATGCTTGGTGCAATGGAGGGCCTGCCTGTAAGCCTACGGGTCATGGCTCGGAGGATGGAGGAGTCCACCTCCACCTTGGTCTGTGGCTGGATGCAGAGCCTGGAACACATTCTCTCCAGCGTGGAGAGGCTGGTGACTTCCAGCCAATGACCTGTGGAGCCCGACATCATGCAGCGTCTGATGACTCAGGTAGCAGCTTCCACTGCAGTCATTGCAGCTTCCATGGAACGTTCAGACAGCTGCCATGGTGTCTCTGGGCTCCTCGGTTGGAAGGGGCTTGCAGTGTGTCTCCGATATCCACAGATCTGTCCTCCAGCAGATCACTGGGCTGGCTAAACAAAGGCCCCGAGGTAGTGGCGTGTGAATCATGGAGCAGGAACCTACTGGCCCCTCTCCAAATGCCAGCATGGTTGCTCCCCCCCGCCACTCCACCATTGCCCTTGCCGTTGCCAGTCAGCCAGGCGGCCCAGACTGCTGAAGCCCATGCTGAGATGGTGCAGTCTGAAGCAGGGTCATCATGATCCACAGCCTCTCGAGGGCATCCCAGAAGGACATCTGAACTGCCTTTTCAGATTCTCAGCAGCCATCCACCTCGCCTGCTGCTGCACTTCGTAGAAACACTAGATTAGAGAGCACTTATAGATAGCCACTAAGGGTAAGCACCAGGAGGAATAGTTTAATATTTTGTGTCACGTTTACATTGCTTGTTTTTGATGTATATAAACAGTGATTATGGTAATTGGGTAATGGTGGAATCGGTGGTCTTTTTTATTCTGATCTTCATGGGGAAGGTGTTGAAAGAATTGCGTGCAGATGATGGACTGCCTGATGGATCCTAAGTCGTGAAGGTACATCATGTGGCAACACTGCTCCAGAGTCTGATGGTGGAGCAGTCTCTCAAAAGCGCTCTTCAATTAGATGGTGGCGAATGTCCCATCCAGGTGCGGGCCTTCTACCTGGAAGCCTCTGGTGCTCCCCCGGTCCCCCTCCTCTTCCTCCTCTTCCTCCTCCTCCTTCTCCTCCTCTTCCTCCTCCTCTTCCCCCACCTCCTCTTCCTCCTCCTCCTCCTCTTGTGGCTCCTAAGCTTGACCCGCTGGCACAATTGCTGGTGGTAATGGCTGGTCTCTCATGATCGCCGGATTGCGAAGCATGCAGAAAATCCCCACAATTCTCGATACCTTCTCAGCTGAGTACTGCAGGGAACCTCCTGACTGGTCAAGGCATCTAAACCTCTGTTTAAGGACCCCGATAGTCTGCTCAATGATATTCCTGGTGGCTGAATGGCTCTCATTGTATGAGTGCTCAGCTGGTGTCTGGGGGTTTCTCAGGGGAGTCATGAGTCATGACATCAGAGGGTATCCCTTGTCACCTAGTAGCCAGCCATGCACATTGTGTTGGGGCTCAAAGATCTATGGGACGGATGACTGCCTCATTATAAATGCATCATGGCAGCTTCACCTGAGGAAGGAGCAAATCGATAGCTCCGAAAGCTTGTGATTTCAAATAAAACTGTTGGACTATAACCTGGTGTTGTGCGACCTCTCAATTTTGAGCTCCCTGGATAGCAGGCATTCACTTGCATGATGCGCTGCCGGTGGTCGCAGACAAGCTGTACATTGAGGGAATGGAATCCTTTTCTGTTCTTGAACACCTCCGAGTTTAAATGAGGGGCTTGCATGGCCACATGTGTCCAGTCAATGGCTCCCTGGACCATGGGGAATTTGACAATCCTGTCGAATCCTCTGCTTCTGGTCTTCTCTGGCAATAGGGAATGATTTATAGTCATTCCTCGGAGTGTATGGAGCTGCAGAGACCTCTCTTATGCCGAAGTGCACAGAGGATTGTGATTTGTGACTTATATCACCTGTGGCAGCCTGGAAGGTTCCAGTAACATAAAAATTAAGTGCTACGGAGACCAGTCAAGGTAATGTGACCAGCCACACACTCTGCAGTCCTGGCTGTCCTGCAACATCTGAGTCTTTGTTCCACGAGGCCACAGATTTCTGTAATGACCTCCTTGGTAAAGCGTAGCCTCCTCATGCACTGGTCTTAGATCATCTGAATGTAGGAGTATTGCTCTCTGAATAACCTGGGTAAATAGAGCCTCCTGCTGAGAGCCCTCCTCACCCTCCTGTCCCTCCTCACCCTCCTCTCCCTCCTCACCCTCCTGTCCCTCCTCACCCTCCTGTCCCTCCTCACCCTCCTCTCCCTCCTCACCCTCCTGTCCCTCCTCACCCTCCTGTCCCTCCTCACACTCCTGTCCCTCCTCACCCTCCTGTCCCTCCTCACCCTCCTGTCCCTCCTCACCCTCCTGTCCCTCCTCACCCTCCTGTCCCTCCTCACCCTCCTGTCCCTCCTCACCCTCCTGTCCCTCCTCACCCTCCTGTCCCTCCTCACCCTCCTGTCCCTCCTCACCCTCCTGTCCCTCCTCACCCTCCTGTCCCTCCTCACCCTCCTGTCCCTCCTCACCCTCCTGTCCCTCCTCACCCTCCTGTCCCTCCTCACCCTCCTGTCCCTCCTCACCCTCCTGTCCCTCCTCACCCTCCTGTCCCTCCTCTCCCTCCTGTCCCTCCTCACCCTCCTGTCCCTCCTCACCCTCCTGTCCCTCCTCACCCTCCTGTCCCTCCTCACCCTCCTGTCCCTCCTCACCCTCCTGTCCCTCCTCACCCTCCTGTCCCTCCTCACCCTCCTGTCCCTCCTCACACTCCTGTCCCTCCTCACCCTCCTGTCCCTCCTCACCCTCCTGTCCCTCCTCACCCTCCTGTCCCTCTCCCCTGCAGCATGTTGGTGCTGGTCTGCCTGGCCGAATCTCTTGCTCCCATTCCTCATGCAGAGCAAGGGGGATACCTAGCAAGATGCCCATAACCAAGCACACCCTTTCTCCTGGTGACTCCTATAAGGTGTCCAATAAGGTAGAGTAGCACAGCACGCACTCGTTTTAGAGAATATCCGGGAAAAATGTTGATAGAATGTTGGTCAAGTCTCGCAGAAAGTCTCCCGATGTGTCTCAAAAGTCCTCTTCATAAGCAGAGTAGTCAGTCGATCTCAATCAGCAAGTGAACACTGAAAGCTGAGCGTGACTTTAAGTAGCACTCGAAATTCTCAGCAATGACTTGTTTACTACTGTTCAGCTGGTCGCTGTTAGGAGAGGTCATTGAATGAAACTTTATCCACCAAAATGGCACGCAGCCTCTTAATGAGCGCTAGCAGGCAATTTAATTATCAATCAGCTCCTTAACAATCCTCCGTGTGGCCGTTCCTAGTGTTGGCTTCAACTCCTTCACCAAGATGGTGTCTTGCGCTAAACATGGGCTAAACCGGCACCAACTTAAGACCCCATCTTGGCCGCTTCTTTACCTCCTAAAGTATTCGGCAAAAGTCGCCTCCAATATTCTAAGAGCCAACACATGCAAGAAAAGCATTTTCCTTATTGCCTGCTAACTGACATCAGTGTATCTTACGAATCAGTGAATAACATTAGCAGTGATAAACATAGAAGATAGGAGCAGGAGTAGGCCATTCGGCCCCTCGAGCCTGCTCCGCCATTCGATGAGATCATGGCTGATCATCTAAACTCAGTACCCTGTACCTGCCTTCTCCCCATATCCCTTGATACCTTTAGCTTTAAGAAATATATCTAACTCATCCTTGAATATATTTAATGACTTCGCCTCAACTACCTTCTGTGGTAGAGAATTCCACAGGTTCACCACTCTCTGGGTGAAGAAATTCTTCCTCATTTCTGTCCTAAATGGTTTACCCGTTATCCGTAGATTATGACCCCTGGTTCTGGACTCTCCGACCATCGGGAACATTCTTCCTGCATCTAGTTTGTCCAGACCTGTCAGAATTTTATATGTTTCGATGAGATCCCCTCTCATTCTTCTATACTCCAGTGAGTATAAGCCCAATCGACCCAATCTCTCCTCATATGTCATTCCTGCCATCCCAGGTATCAGCCTTGTGAATCTTCGCTGAACTCCTTCCATGGCAAGAACATCCTTCCTCAGATAAGGCGACCAAAACTGCACACAGTACTCAAGGTGTGGTCTCACCAAGGCCCTGTACAACTGCAGCAGGACATCCCTGTTCCTATACTCAAACCCTTTCGCTATGAAGGCCAACATACCATTTGCCTTCTTCACCGCCTGCTGCACCTGCATGCTTACTTTCAGCGACTGGTGCACAAGGACACCCAGGTCTCGTTGCACTTCCCCTTCTCCCAATCTATTGCCATTCAGATAATAGTCTGCCTTTCTGTTTCTGACACCAAAGTGGATAACCTCGCACTTATCCACGTTATATTGCATCTGCCACGCTTCTGCCCACTCACCCAACCTGTCTCGCTATTCTCCTCGCTGCACACACTCCCACCCAGCTTTGTGTCATCTGCAAACTTGGAGATATTACATTTAATTCCCTTATCTAGATCATTAATGTATATTGTGAATAGCTGGGGCCCAAGGACCGATCCCTGCGATACCCCACTAGTCACTGCTTGCCACTCGGAAAAAGAGCCATTAATTCCTACTCTCTGCTTTCTGTCCGCCAACCAGTTCTCTATCCAAGTCAATACCTTGCCCCCAATCCCATGTGCCTTAACTTTACCCGCTAATCTCTTATGTGGGACCTTATCGAAAGCCTTTTGAAAGTCCAAATACACCACATCTACTGGTTCTCCCTTATCTATTTTCCCAGTTACATCCTCAAAAAATTCCAGTAGATTAGTCAAGCACGATTTACCTTTTGTAAATCCATGTTGACTTTGTCCGATCCTGTCACTGTTTTTCAAATGCTCAGCTATTACATCCTTTATAATGGACTCTAGCATTTTCCCCACTACCGATGTCAGGCTGTAATTCCCCGCTTTCTCTCTACCACCCTTTTTGAATAGTGGGGTAACATTAGCTACCCTCCAGTCCATGGGTACAGTTCCAGATTCCATCGAATGTTGGAAGATGATCAGCAATGCATCTACTATTTCTAGGGCCACTTCCTTAAGTACCCTAGGATGTAGATTATCAGGCCCTGGGGATTTATCGGCCTTCAATGGATATAATGGAGGCTATGACTGCAATGATATGTTGCATTCTTACTGATGTATCAGTATCTACATTGATTTCTATCTCTCCCTCAATATTATAAATACATGTAATTTTCTTTGCCAATGTACATCAGGAACGTTTTCTATGGTGTGCAGAACCATTACCATAAAATGCTCCAATATAATTTGAAAAATACCACCTTATTGAGCACATCCAGCAAAGAGCACAAGGACTGGGTTGCAAGTTTCATTGAAAGTAGATCATCCTCAGTAGCAAAAATCAAAAGCTTGAAGTTGTCCTGAGGCATATTGATGCGTCTACCATAAGATGAAAGATGTATTAAGATGAAAGATGTATTCACATGAAACACCTGGGTGGACATTTAAAACAGACAGTATCCCTTTTGATAGACGACATAGTTTAAATTTAAAACTGTCAGCAATCAAAACTACACAACCTTCTCTGTTACACATCTCAGGCTTAATGTAATGTTCAAAGCATTTTAAATGAGTTTAGTTAAAGATAACGAGAGCAGAAATCAGCTGTCATGTTTATTTATGGCACTTCTGAGACTGTTTTCTTTTTGTTGCCAAAACTAATGACATTCGCTAAACGTCTTTTCTTAAATGTCCTTTGTTGTCCCTCACAAACACTGGGTACATTCATGATTATGGTAACACTTCAGAATAAATGGTTTAGAATAAACTGTTAACATTGCAACTACACCAAAAGTGGTAAAAAAAAATGAGTCCAATATGATTTTCATTGAACTAGTTGTTCCGGGACAGTTTTAGTAAAAAATCACCTTTCCTCTCAAAAGTTTTTATCTTTACACTTTCAAAACAACTCAAAAATATCTAACAAAACAAATTACAGCAAACTTGCATCTCTGACTTTATGCCCCTGATTTTAACATCCCGTGCCCCACAAGATTGGGGCCTGCAGGGGGTTAAAATAGGGCAGCGTACTTACTTGCAGTCCACTCTGCACTCCCGCTGCCCACTATTTTAACTCCCGAGTTTTGGGAGACATGTGAGGCCCTCGCTGCAGACAGGAGATTAGCCTCATAAATATTCAAAAGTCAGGGTCCGATGTGCATTGTGCCAACTGCACCGGGGAAAGCTGGATCTAAGGCCAGAGGAGGTCCAGCAAGGTAAGTACTTTTAAAGTTTTACTGGTTTCCCTGTGGGCCAAAGAGGAGCAGGAGTGCTCCTTCAGGCCCCACGTAGAAACTTTGGGCCTCCCTGATCCAGGCTTTCCCACTCCCCCAACTGCGATCGCCTCCCGATCCATCTCCCTCTGCATGATGGCTCACCTTGGAACCAGAGAACCTTCCCTTGTGTCCCCGGCAGTGGCCTTCTTAACTCACGCCCTGAGTTAAAATAGGGACTCATTTTTTATCATCCAAATGGCTTGGTCTGTATAAACAGAAATGTTTGTTCCATAAACCAATGCTTAATGATTGACAAGGTAAGTTTGATTTTTAAAATCATGAATATGTTAAGTGAAGAAAAGGGAAGACAACTAAATGTGTAAAAAGATCAAAAATATTTAAGGGCCTAATTTGAATAATATTAATTTCTTTATGAAAATATAATGTAGATAAACAAACATGAAGTACCACAATAAAGGCTGCCGTATTGGTTAGTAATCATAATATCTACTTTATGTTCTTAGTCTCAGATACTTTGAATAAGTGCACTCACAGCCTGACTTAAAATGTGATATTTGACATAAAGAGCCAGCACTCTGATCTCTATTAGTGCTGAACTTTGACATAACAGTCGAAAATGCCATCAGAAGGTTTTTATGGCATTTTTCTCTACTTTACATATTTTAAAATCAGAGCTTTTGATTTATCTGAGTGAAACAATTACCACACCTCCCCTTTAGGCCCTCCTATAGTTATGGACAGGAGGGCTATGTTTGTCATATCTCCTGCAAAGATGGCGGAGGTAAAATTGGCCTTCGGTGATAGCGCGAAATGAGCAATAATGAAGCGGAAGCAGTTTTAAACTGCGGTCGATTTTCTTTTCCATTCGAAGTCAATTTCACCCCCTGATTTCTCTGTTGATGCCCATAGTCAACATTATGAGCCCCATACTCTTAATTTAATCAGTATAACCTCCCTTTTACAATGACTTCAAAAATGTTAAGTACAGATTTTATTCACACAACAAAGCCATGCTCCCAAAATTGTACTGCATATAATTCTCCTGTATTTCAGCAACTCCATTTATGTAATTAGAAGCAGTCCTATTATGTTATGAAACCAGATTAACAACACAGAGATTGCGTTGTGCTACACATCAATATTACATTTAGCTCAGTGTATTTAATACAGTGCAATAGCAAAATACTGTGGATGCTGGAAATCTGAAATAACAACTGAAAATGCTGGAAATACTCAGTAGGCCAGGCAGCATTCTTGGAGAGAGAAACAGAGTTAACGTTTCAAGTCTGGGACCCTTCATCAGAACTGGAAAAAGCTGGAGATGTACCAGATTTTAAGCAGGTGCAGAGGCAGGGAGAGGGAGCGTGGGGGGCGGGGGGGGGGGCGGCGCGTGTGGGAGGGGAGGAAGGAATTGAAGGAACATTCTGTGCTAAGCTAGGAGTCAGGAAAGATAAATTTCGTGCTCGGCATGATGCTGAGCTCTTTTACCGTCGCCTTCGTCTCCGTGCCCACTTCTTTGGCCATGAGTCTTCGCCCCGCACGGCTGACCCTTTCTCCCGCTTTCAGAATTCTCGTTCTACCTGGACCCCTCCCTCTGGCCTCTTACCCTCTCTAGATCTTTTCATTGCTAACTGCCGGCGTGACATCGGCCGTCTCAATTTCTCTGCTCCTCTCTCTCACTCCAACCTACCTTCCTCTGAACTTGCAGCACTCCATTCTCTCCGATCCAACCCTAACATTATCATTAAACCTGCTGACAAGGGTGGTGCTGTTGTTGTTTGGTGAACCGACCTCTATCATGCGGAAGCTGAACGCCAACTCTCCTTCACCTCCTCCTACCTCTGCCTGGACCATGACCCCACTACCGAACATCAAGCCATTGTTTCCAAGACTGTCACTGACCTCATCTCCTCTGGAGATCTTCCCTCCATGGCCGCCAACCTTATAGTCCCCCAACCCCGCACAGCCCGCTTCTACCTTCTTCCCAAGATCCACAAACAGGACTGCCCCGGTAGACCCATCATTTCAGCCTGTTCTTGCCCCACGGAACTTATCTCTTCCTATCTCGACTATATTCTTTCTCCCCTTGTCCAGTCTCTTCCCACCTACATTCGCGACTCTTCCGACGCACTCCACCACTTTAACAGTTTCCAGTTTCCCGGCCCCAACCGTCTCCTTTTCACCATGGACGTCCAATCCCGCTACACCTCCATCCCCCACCAGGACGGCCTGAGGGCGCTCCGCTTCTTTCTTGAACAGAGGCCCAACCAGTCCCCATCCACCACCACCCTCCTCCGCCTGGCTGAACTTGTTCTCACATTGAACAACTTCTCCTTTGACTCCACTCACTTCCTCCAAATTAAAGGTGTTGCTATGGGAACCCGCATGAGCCCTAGCTATGCCTTCCTTTTCATGGGATATGTGGAACATTCTTTGTTCCAGTCCTACTCAGGTCCCCTCCCTCACCTCTTTTTCCGGTACATCGATGACTGTATCAGTGCCGTTTCCTGCTCTCGTCCTGAACTAGATAAGTTATTTCACTTTACTTCCAATTTCCACCCTTCCCTCACCTTCACATGGTCCATCTCCGACTCTTCTCGTCCCTTCCTTGACTTCTCTGTCTACATCTCTGGTGATAGGCTATCGACAAACTACAAGCCCACTGACTCCCACAGCTACAAAAGCAAAATACTGCGGATGCTGAAAATCTGAAATAAAAACAGAAAATGCTGGAAATACTCAGCAGGTCAGGCAACATCTGTGGAGAGAGAAACAGAGTTAACGTTTCAGGTCGATGACCCTTCGTCAGAACAGACTCCCACAGCTACCTGGACTACACTTCCTCCCACCCCGCTTCCTGTAAGGACTCTATTCCATTCTCCCAGTTTCTCCGTCTCCGCCGTATCTGCTCTGACGATGCCACCTTCCATACCAGTGCTTCCGACATATCTTCCTTTTTCCTCAACCAAGGATTCCCCATTACTGTGGTTGACACGGCCCTTGACCGTGTCCGTTCCATTTCCCGCACTTCTGCTCTCACCCCTTCCCCTCCCTCCCAGAACCACGATAGGGTTCCCCTTGTCCTCACCTTTCACCCCTCTGTTCTGGTCAATATATATTTCTCAAGCAACATCACTAAAAAACAAATAATCTGGTCACTACAACATTGCTGTTTGATGGACCATGCAGTCCACAAATTAGCTGCCGCTTTTCCTACATCAGAACAGTGACTACACTTCAAAAGTACTTACAACAACAACAATTTGCATTTATATATGCCTTTAACGTAGTAAAACGTCCCAAGGCACTTTACAGAAGTGTTACTAAACAAAATTTGACACCGAGCCACATAAGGAAACATTAGGACATATGACCAAAAGCTTGGTCAAAGAGGTAGGTTTTAAAGAGCATCTTAAAGGAGGAGAGAGAGCTAGAGATGCAGAGAGGTTTAGGGAATGTTAGAGCTTAGGGCCTAAGCAGCTGAAGGCCCAACCGCCAATGGTGGAGGGATTAAAATCGGGGATTTGCAAGAGGCCAGAACTAGAGGAGCGCAGAGACCTCTAAGGCTTGTAGGGCTAGAGGAGGCTACAGAGATAGGGAGGAGAGAGGCCATGGAGGGATTTGAAAACAAGGATGAAAATTTAAAAATCGAGGTGTTGCTTAACCAAGTACTAATGTAGGTCAGCGAGCACAGGGGTGATGGGTGAACGAGACTTGGTGCGATTTAGGATAGGCGGAGCAGAGTTTTGGATGAGCTCAAATTTATTTAGGGTGGAAGATAAGAGTCTGGTCAGGACACCATTGGAATAGTCAAGTCTAGAGGTAACAAAGCCATGGATGAGGGTTTCCGCAGCAGATGAGCTGAGGCAGGGGTGGAGTCGGGCAATGTTATAGAGGTGGAAGTAGGCGGTCTTGGTGATGGAGTGGATATGTGATTGGAAGCTCATCTCACGGTCAAATATGACACCAAGGTTGCAAACAGTCTGGTTCAGCCTCAGACAGTTGCCAGGGAGAGGGATGGAGTTGATGCTCAGGAACAGAGTTTGTGGCGGGGACTGAAGACAATGGCTTCGGTCTTCCCAATATTTAGTTGGAGGAAATTTCTGCTCATCCAGTACTGGATGTCGGACAAGCAGTGTGACAATTTAGAGACCGTGGAGTGGTTGAGAGAGGTGGTGGTAGTGAGGTAGAGCTGGGTGTCGTCAGCACACATGTGGAACCTGACGTCGTGTTTTTGGATGATGTCGCCGAGGGAGAGCATGTAGATGAGAAATAGGAGGGAGCCAAGGATAGATCCTTGTGGTAATCCAGAGGTAACGGTGTGGGAAAGGCAGCGAGGAGAGAAGCCATTGCAGGTGATTCTCTGGCTATGACTGGATAAATAAGTACGGAACCAGGCAAGGGTAGTCCCAACCAGTTGGACAATGGAGCAGAGACGTTGGAGGAGGATGGTGTGGTCAACCATGTCAACCTGGACCTGATGGCTTACATCCTAGAGTCTTGAAGGAAGTGGCGGTAGGGATTGTAGATGCATTGGTAATAATTTTTCAAAACTCCCTGGATTCCGCTAAGGTCCCTGCAGACTGGAAAACTGCTAATGTAACACCCTTATTTAAAAGGGCAGTAGACAGAAGGCTGGTAACTATAGACCGGTTAGCCTAACATCTGTGGTAGGTAAAATTTTGGAGTCCATTATTAAGGAAACAGTAACAGGACATTTGGATAATCATAATTTAATAGGACAAAGTCAGCATGGTTTTACGAAGGGGAAGTCATGTTTGACAAATTTGCTGGAGTTCTTTGAGGAAGTAACATATAGAGTGGATAAAGGGGAACCAGTGGACGTAGTGTATTTAGACTTCCAAAAGGCATTTGACAAGGTGCCACACAAAAGATTATTGCTTAAGGTAAAAAATCACGGGATTGGGGGTAATATTCTGGCATGGATAGAGGATTGGCTATCTAACAGAAAGCAAAGAGTTGGGATAAATGGTTCATTCTCAGACTGGCAATCAGTAACTAGTGGTGTTCCACAGGGGTCAGTGCTGGGTCCCCAACTCTTTACAATATATATTAACGATTTGGAGGAAGGGACCAAGTGTAACATATCAAAATTTGCAGATGATACAAAGATGGGAGGGAAAGTAGTGAGTGAGGAGGACATAAAAAACCTGCAAGGGGACATAGACAGGCTAAGTAAGTGGGCAGAGATTTGGCAGATGGAATACAACACTGGAAAGTGTGAGGTGATGCACTTTGGCAGGAAAAATCCTAGAGCAATTTATTATCTTAATGGCAAGAAACTGGAGAGTACTGAAGTGCAAAGCTCCAAGCGCTCTGACTTCCATCCCCTTGCCAACCCCTCGGTCAGAGCCCCAGATGCCTCCCCGGACAGTGATGGCCGAGTCTGCGCCTGCACAGTCACAGGAGGAGCTGCCTTTGGCAGGGCCATTACCGGCTCCAAAACCCAGAGAACGACTGCCAAAGGTGTCTAAGCAGGCACAGCACGGAGGTGAGCAGCCTGCCTCTACCTCTGCTGAAGCCAGAGGGGTAGCACGACGTAGAAGCACCCGGAAAAGAAAGATCCCACACAAATAGTCACAAGGGTAGTCACTCGGGTGTCTTTCGCATTATCAATGTAATGTTTATATTATATGAAGTCTTTTTAATAAATCATGTAATTGTGACACTTTGAGGTCGTTGCCAAATGTGTGTGATCAAATGAAAGTGGCAGAATGAAAGGTCATGGCTCATTTCCCATCCAGCAGTGGTGGTGAGAGTCAAAACAAAGGAGTAATCATTGTTAGACTGCTCTGTGGTGTTGGTGTGGGGTGATGCCAACCTGCGCACGTCTGTGGCAGCCACATGTGTGAGCTGCATGAAGTTATTGAAATCTGCCATTGATTAGGGTATCCCTGGCGTGACAGGCAGCAACATGCTCACGTACTGGTCGCAATGGGACTGCCAGCTCGTCCCGGGCTTCGTCATCCTCGTAACCAATGTCATGGTGCTCCTCCTCGATCTCCTCCTCCTCGTCCTCCGATGAGGCTGTATGCTCAGCACCATCTTCCTCATCCAGTGCTGTGCTATGTTGTGCAGGGCGCAGCACACCACGACTATTTGGGAGACCCTGGCTGGTACATACTGAAGGGCTCCTCCAGATCTGTCGAGGCATCTGAAGCGCATTTTGAGCAAGCCTATTGTCTGCTCGATAACACTTCTCGTGGAAATGTGGCTTTGATTATAACATCCCTCAGGCTCGTTTGTTGGTCTCCTCAAAGGTGTCATGAGCCACGTCTTCAGGGGATAGCCCTGGTCTCCAAGCAGCCAGACGGCAAGACTGTTTGGCGGTGCGAAGAGCTGAGGGACGGTGGACTGGCGCAGGATGTATGAGTCATGGCAGCTGCCAGGGAATTTGGCGCACACATGGATCATAATCTTCCTATGGTTGCAGACCAGCTGCACGTTGAGGGAGTGGAAGCCCTTGCGGTTTACAAATGTTGCTGGGTGATTATGGGGTGGCCTGATGGCCACGTGTGTGCAGCCGATGACTCTCTGCACCTGTGGGAAGCCAGCTAGAGCGGCAAAGCCAAGTGCATGCTCATTGACACTGCCTTCATCAGTGGCAAAATTAATATTATTTGCCAACTTGTTAAAGAGGGAATCAGTTACCTGTGCGATGCATCTGTGGGCAGCCGACTGGGAGATGCCGCAAATGTCTGCTGCAGATGCCTGGAAGGAGTCTGAGGCAAAGAAGTTAAGGGCGCTGGTGAATTTGACAGCCACTGGTAATGGGTATCCACCCCTTCTTCTGGGCTGTAGGTCTTGCTCCAGCAAAGCGCAAATGTCGGCAACGGCCTGGCGCGATAGCCTGAGCCTCCTTTGGCACTGCTGCTCCGTCATGTTGAGGAAGCTCATCCTCTGCCTCTTTACCCTGTTTTGGGGGTATAGCCTCCGGCGTGTTGCAGCCCTGCGCTGACGGCCTCTGCCCTGTGCTGCATCAGGTGGTTGAGGAGAAGGTTGGCGCTCTTGTTGTTGGTGCTGCTGGTGTGGCTGGTTTTGCTGCTGCTGCAGGTGATCGTCATCAGATTCTGAGGACCAGGGTGAGAGAGTATAAATCGTTCCCATTCTGATGTTTGCTATGGCAGGTGAAGTTGAGATGATCGAAGCAATCTATCAAGAGTGAGATATGGGGCCGAAAATTGATCCTGGGACGCGAGAGTACGCACTGCGTACTCTCGCGTATTCCCACTCCAATTGCCGGTTTTCTGCATGCCCTGCGCATGCGCTGAAAACCGGCAATTGCTCTTCTGAAAAGGGGGCGGGTCCTGGGTGCATCGCGTGCGCGCTACAGGCTGCGCGCACGCTGTGCACTTCATGCTTTGGACGCGCAGGTAAGTAGGGAAGATTTTGGAAATGTAAAAAGGAGGAGTAAGACCCGCTTTTAAGAAGGTAAGTAGTGAATTAAGTATTTTTTTGAATTTTTTTTTACAGGTATATCTTTTTTAGAGACTTTAAAGACAGGTAAGTTTATTTTTATAACTTTTTAAAAGATTTTAAATTTTTTCAAAAATTAAATTTTTTATTTAAAATGGTTAATTTAATTAACTATACTTATTTTATTAATGTGATGGTTTTTTTTTTAAATTTAAGTGAGGTTTAGCTGTTATTTTGGGGGGATGTAAGATTCATAGATTTCACAGGGTGCTGTGAAACTTATGAATGGAAGATGGTGTGCTGCCATTGGCTCTAACTGAGTCACGTGATCCCACAGCTCGCACGAATTCACTACGCCGCTGGGATACGCAAGCACTGCCCAGCTGATCTCTAGAACATGAAGTTCGTGCGAGCTGGATCTGAAAAAGCACAAGCGAGGTGAGAGATCGCGGGAAAGCCTTACCCCCGCGGGAACAGAGCGAGATCAATTTCTGGGCCATGATGTTCCAAGGAGGTGACAGTGAATAGAGAGTTTACTGCAAACACTTCCCAACTGCATAAAGCTGAAAATTCTCTTCCAAATACTGAAGGCTCAAGCTTCTGAGATTGGAAAGTGACCAGCTGTGAAATGGTAGCTTTTATACCACTTTTGCAGCTGTCACCTATTCAAAGCAATGGAGAGTTGCTCAAAACCTGACATACTTACCTTGCATGATATTCGAGCGACATGAACATTGTGGAAAACTTGGGGAAATGGTTTTTACCTGGTCAAATGCTGATTAAATTGCTTTAAACACCCTCTTAACTATCTCAATTGCATGACTTGCCGCTTCGTGCCGGATCTGCAAAGCGCAGGCAAAGCCGGCACTCGGGAAACTCACAAGGAGGCGGGTTTAGAGCGAGATACTGCCCCGCTGTTAATCTTTTTGATTTTGACAGCAGACCCGCCTCCAAACCCACCCTCTGAGCGCCGGCAAAATTCAGCCCTGGTTGTTGGAGGTGAGTGTGGACGGGGCAGGCAAGAGGGGTTTAAAAAGACGGTTTGTAGTGGAGAACAGAGCTGGGGGGTTATCTTTGCATTCCAGGATGATCCTGGAATAGTGAACAGTTTGACAGAGGAGAGCAGGACCCAATTGTGCTTTATGTTGACCACCCACCCAGATCTGGCGATGAATGGCTAAATCAGTTGTCCACCATAAACTTTCAAGCCTGCTTCACTTGGACTTAAGGGAGTGGAGATGAGGGCCATATCGGGGGAATGACCAGAGTGAGAGAATGTATTTTTTTTAATGGGGACAAGGGCATTAAAGATTGACTTCACCTGACGAAGGAGCAGCCGCTCCGAAAGCTTGTGATTTCAAATAAAACTGTTGGGGGTAAAAATTCAGTTGGTTGCGCCTCCCGTTAGCACCTTAAGAGGGCGCTAATGGGGCGCAAAGCCGCTAACGCCCGGGCGCAGCGATGTTTGCGCCGCTCGGGAACTTAACTTGACATTGTGCGGCGGCGCTAAAACTTACCGCTGCGACCACCTGCGCGCGCAGATTGTGACGTCATTCCATGGTGCAACGCCCTTGTGGCGCCCCGGAGCGGAAATTGAGTGGCGCCCCCTGCCTTACCGCCTGGCGCATCCAACGACCAGAAGACTGGAACGCTATCAATCGCTGTGGGGCTGGGGGGGGGCGCTATTTAAAGGGGGCCTCTTCCTGCCTTTTATTGTTGGTGGCATTTTTGAACTACGCATTCTGAGAGAGAGAGGGAGAGACTTCTGGAGAGATTCAACGTTGTGTGAAGGAGTTTTGGGTACTGAGCAGCACTTTGCAGGTTCATTTTGATTTGCCATTCCTTGTATCGATTTAGCAGAGACTGTGGGAGCTGTACTCTGAGCTCTTTGCCTGGTACTCTCCATTGTTCTTTCCAGCACATTTGATATGCAAGTCTCTCCAGGCCGAGATTCAAGGCTGCAATGAACAGGATGTGGATGGAAAGCAAGATTAACCATCCCCTTTAAGAACTGGCCCGTGCCATTGTGTGTGTGTTCCATTGCTGACTGACATTACATGAGCTTTGCCAGCGCTCTGAGTTAGCGCCTCACTCCTTGGCCTTTGCACCTTAAGACAGGTGTGCAGCGCCTGCTTTAGCGCTCCACTCACCTCCCGGGGCGTTAAAAGTGAAGTTTCCAGTCAGTGGCGATAATTAGCGCCAGGCACTAATATTTGCGTCCAGACGATATTTGCGCCCCAAATGGGGCGCGACCGAATTTCTACCCCTTGGACTATAACCTGGTGTTGTGCGACTTCTCATTAAAGATTGAGGTGAGGGTGTGATTGAGCAGATTGTGTGGAAGCTATAGCCAGGCAGGGAGGCTTCATTACGGGAGAAGGTGTCATCATCCCGTAAGCCAGGTTTCCTTCACGGCCATGATGCTGATGCAATCATCCATAATAAGCTCATGGATGGCAAGGGCCTTGTTCACAAGTGAACGGACATTCTTGAGGGAGATGCGGAGAGGGGCGGTGATAGCCGATCTGCTGGCAGAGTCCACAGGGCAACGTTACCTCTAAGCTGCGTGGCCACGCAGCTGTCTGACGGTCCCACGCAGCCCGGGACTGGCTTTTCCAATGTTAAATTTTGCGCATGAGCGGAACTGTGAATGAGCCGTGCTGCCCCTTAAAGAGACAACGCACCTAAAAAAAAATTAGGGGAACATTGCCACTGGGTCAGCAATGGGATGGGAAGGAGATTGGCAGGATTAGCCCCCAGCGGGCAAGCTGGGCGGGAAGATCGGTGAGAGAGTAGGATGGGGCAATTGGGGTTGCTGCTCATAAGGAGGCAGTGACGAGTGCCTTGATGGACCCTTCGGAGGATGCCAAGAGAGGCACAGAGGGAAGCTGTAGGCTTATCTAAGATGGAGTCAAGCCTGGGTCGGCAGCAGGAGAGTAGGAAGGTCGAGCTGAAGGGTTAGGGTAGGGATTTGGGGGGGCAGAGTACCCGAGAGGGGAGAAATGGAAGGAGGCATGATGACAGGAGAGAGGGGCCTAGGAGGGTAAAGAAACAGAAGAAAAAAGAGGGAGAAAAATATTGGATATCGAAGTAGCATTGCTGGTTAAAGAGGTGATTAACACAATTGAAAGGAAGGATATTAGCTCTGATGATGCGCAATCTGTATGGGTAGAACTGAGAAATAACAAGGGGCAGAAAACGTTAGTGGGAGTGGTATATAGACCTCCAAACAGTAATACGGAGGGTGGGGAAGGCATTAAAAGGGTAATTAGAGAAGCATGCAGTAAGGGCACAGCAGTCATCATGGGTGACTTTAATTTACATATAGATTGGGCTAACCAAATTAGTAAAAATACTGTGGAGGAGGAATTCCTAGAATGTTTACGGGATGGTTTTCTGGAACAATATGTCGAGGAACCAACCAGAGATCAGGCCATCTTAGACTGGGTATTATGTAACGAGAAAGGATTAATTAGCAATCTTGTTGTACGAGGCCCCTTGGGTCAGAGTGATCATAATATGATAGAATTCTTCATTAGGATGGAGAGAGAAGTAGTTGAATCAGAGACTAGAGTCCTGAATTTAAATAAAGGAAACTACGATGGTATGAGGCGCGAATTTGGTAGGATTGATTGGGGAATGTCACTCAAAGGGTGGACGGTGGATAGGCAATGGCAAACATTCAAAGACTGCATGGATGAACTACAGAATTTGTTCATCCCGGTGTGGCATAAGAATAAAACAAAAAGGGTGACTCAACCGTGGCTAACAACGGAAATTAGGGATAGCATAAGATCCAAGGAGAGGGCATATAAATTGGCCAGAAAAAGCGGTAACCCTGAGGATTGGGAGCAGTTTAGGATTCAACAAAGGAGGACAAAGGGATTAATTAAGAAGGGGAAAATAGAATATGTAAGTAAGCTTGCAGGGAACATAAAAACTGACTGTAAGAGCTTTTATAGCTATGTGAAGAGAAAAAGATTAGTGAAATCAAGTGTAGGTCCCTTGCAGTCAGAAGCGGGGGAAGTTATAATGGGGAACAAAGAAATGGCAGACCAATTAAATGCATATTTTGGTTCTGTCTTCACAAAGGAGGACACAAATAACCTCCCAGAGATGTTGGAGAACATAGGGTCTGATGAAAGGGAGGAACTGAAAGAAATCAGTATTTGCAGGGAAATGGTGTTAGGGAACTTGAAGGGACCTGATAATCTACATCCTAGGGTACTTAAGGAAGTGGCCCTAGAAATAGTAGATGCATTGCTGATCATCTTCCAACATTCGATGGAATCTGGAACTGTACCCATAGATTGGAGGGTAGCTAATGTTACCCCACTATTCAAAAAGGGTGGTAGAGAGAAAACGGGGAAATACATCGGTAAGCCTGACATCGGTAGTGGGGAAAATGCTAGAGTCCATTATAAAGGATGTAATAGCTGAGCACTTGAAAAACAGTGACAGGATTGGACAAAGTCAACATGGATTTACAAAAGGTAAATCGTGCTTGACTAATCTACTGGAATTTTTTGAGGATGTAACTGAGAAAATAGATAAGGGTGAACCAGTAGATGTGGTGTATTTGGACTTTCAAAAGGCTTTCGATAAGGTCCCGCATAAGAGATTAGCGTGTAAAGTTAAGGCACATGGAATTGGGGGCAAGGTGTTGACTTGGATAGAGAACTGGTTGGCGGACAGAAATCAGAGAGTCGGAATTAATGGGTCTTTTTCCGAGTGACAGGCAGTGACTAGTGGGGTACCGCAGGGATCGGTCCTTGGACCCCAGCTATTCACAATATACATTAATGATCTAGATAAGGGAACTAAATGTAATATCTCCAAGTTTGCAGATGACACAAAGCTGGGTGGGCGTGTGTGCTGCGAGAAGGATACCGAGAAACTCCAGGATGATTTGGACAGGTTGGGTGAGTGGGCAGAAGCGTGGCAGATGCAATATAACGTGGATAAATGCGAGGTTATCCACTTTGGTGTCAAAAACAGAAAGGCAGACTATTATCTGAATGGCAATAGATTGGGAGAAGGGGAAGTGCAACGAGACCTGGGTGTCCTTGTGCACCAGTCGCTGAAGGTAAGCATGCAGGTGCAGCAGGCGGTGAAGAAGGCAAATGGTATGTTGGCCTTCATAGCAAAAGGGTTTGACTATAGGAACAGGGATGTCCTGCTGCAGTTGTACAGGGCCTTGGTGAGACCACACCTTGAGTACTGTGTGCAGTTTTGGTCGCCTTATCTGAGGAAGGATGTTCTTGCCATGGAAGGAGTTCAGCGAAGATTCACAAGGCTGATACCTGGGATGGCAGGAATGACATATGAGGAGAGATTGGATCGATTGGGCTTATACTCGCTGGAGCATAGAAGAATGAGAGGGGATCTCATCGAAACATATAAAATTCTGACAGGTCTGGACAAACTAGATGCAGGAAGAATGTTCCCGATGGTCGGAGAGTCCAGAACCAGGGGTCATAATCTAAGGATAACGGGTAAGCCATTTAGGACAGAAATGAGGAAGAATTTCTTCACCCAGAGAGTGGTGAACCTGTGGAATTCTCTACCACAGAAGTTAGTTGAGGCCAAGTCATTAAATATATTCAAGAATGAGTTAGATATATTTCATAAAGCTAAAGGTATCAAGGGATATGGGGAGAAGGCAGGTACAGGGTACTGAGTTTGGATTATCAGCCATGATCTCATCGAATGGTGGAGCAGGCTCGAGGGGCCGAATGGCCTAATGCTGCTCCTATCTTCTATGTTTCTATTGTGTGCTGGGCTTGGGTCTGGAGTGACAGCCAAAACCTGCACGTGAATGGACACAGGGAAAGTCAAATTACATAGGCGTGGTTACATAGCAACATTAGGACAGATATTAGCTGCAAAGCGCTTTGGGATGTGTTGAGGTCGTGAAAGGCGCTATATAAATGCAAGTCTTTCTTTCTTTCCACACCAAAGGTAGTAGAAAACTACAATTTTCTGCCCCAAATGCTTCGGATGCTGGGGCAATTGGAGTTTCCAAGACTGAGATTGATCAATTTTTGGTAGGTGAGGGTATCAAGGGATACGGTACTAAGGTAGGCAAATGTAGTTGAGGTACAGATCAGCCATGAACTAAGTGAATGGGGGAGCTCGTAGGGCTGAATGACCTTCTCCTGTTCCTATATTCCTCAAAACGCAAAATTTCCTGGGCTATTTTTTGAGCAGCCTCCAGCAGTCCCTTTAAGGACAGCCGGTTAGGCTGCTGAGCGCCTGTGATTTTTTTTCTTATATTTCTCATCATGGCAGAAACTAAATTGGCCTGATTTAACTCTTGAAGGCTTCAAACTTAGATCTGTTTTGAGTCATTCGACTTACTTAATTATCCCTCGAAAACAGTTGCTAGATTTGTTGGATTTAAATAACTAACAACTCAATTTTAAAAGGCTCTACAGTCATACACATAACGGAACTAATGACACAAGATTGCTTGTATTTGAATTACATTGCTTGGTTCTCTCTCAAGTCTGTAACCTGGGATACAACTGATAAAACACAGCCATAGTTGTATTGGTTGAGGCTGGGACAGCATTTCTCATTGCAGATGATTTTTAAAACACTTCCTGGCTTAGGAATTCTGCTCATTGCGGCTGTGAAATTCTGGTGGCGTTGTAATGGGGGCGAGGAGGGGACAGTACAAAGCCAAAATTGGGCAAAAATAGTTATTTTTGTAACAGGGAAATTCTGGTCTCTAATTTCAAACATAGCTTTTGCTGGGAGACTAGGGATCATGTCACAATCACTTGAACCGGGGCTGCCCAATAGCAGTGTCTCAATTTTGGGAAGCTATGTTCCCCATTCTTGTTTTGGAGCTAAAGCTGCTTAAGGCATATTTGCAGTCTCTTGTTAGCTCAGTTTTAACTGGCAGTGTCAACTCACATTTCTCTCCTGAGTTTCCATATTGATGTACAAAAATTCAGAATCCTTCAAAGCCTGCACCAATAACAGCTTGAATTATATTCAGCCCATTCACACCTCCAGTGAGTGGGCTAGGGCTAAGTGTATAGCATACCTAAATCTTAGACTTCCATGCTTTGACATATGCATTGAATGACCACCAAACAACCACTTAAATTAACGTGACAAACAAAATAGCTCCATAACTGTTACTATGACCAGGAATGAGAGTTATTCAGAAAATATAACATAATGGACATTAATTCATAATTGCACTAACATATGTGTGGTATAAACTACTTAAATTATTCTTGACTATTGATTAGCCAAAACAATTGCAGGATGTTGAGTACTGACACAACTTAACTTTGCTGTGTGATATATTTCTCAGCAAATTACTGTGTTTATCCTATAAATTTAATTCATGGTATGTTATTTTGCTGTGAAACAGGATCCTATAACACAATGGACCTCATTACTTTCCTCTACGGAACTTGGACCCTTCCTTAGGCAGAGGAAAGAAGGTTTGACACATTTGGTCAGTGATGACTCAGAAGGATACTGGAAATGTAATGGCAACAGAAAATCAAGAATGAGATTGTCAGTAAAAGAACACAGAAACACCAACTGTCTCAGAATATTAAGGAAAGGGGATTGACGTGGTTTGGCAATTACCGCAATGTCTAAAAAAGGGATTATTTTGGAGGTCTATGTATGGACTTTAATGGGAAAGAGAAAATGAGAGGAACCCAGACTAGATGGAAAGGCAGTCATCAATGAATTAGATGAGAAGGGTACTGAGTTGGAAAAGTTGAAATATCTAACATGATTACAGGAAATCATCGTCTAGGCTTTACACTGACCCTCTCCCGCCAATTGATCGATGGATTTGTGATGGGCAGTAGCGGAATATTACTCAGGGAAATGCTCCCTATCATTTTATGAGGGCTGGTCCATATGTGGACAGGTGTATATTAACTACATGCAAATGAGGGAATCATGGCCTCTGCATGTTTCTTGCCATTTTCACTCTTGGAACGTTGGATGTAGAGGCAGCCTGCTTGATCCAGGTGTTCAGCATGCAATGGTTGGCGGCAGGCGGGCCAAGAAACTCTGTGCAAACAGGGCCTGTGCAATCACTCAGGGAGCACTGCTTTACATAGGCCCAGGGAGAGAGTTAGATCTTTTTAATTAGAGGCTGCTTGCCTTCAGATCTATGGCAGGCTCCCGAGACCTGCTGTGTCAAAACTCCAGAGACCCTGCCTGCAAAATGTTAATGACCTTGAGACTTAAATGTCAGTCAGGGTCAGGGAGCATGTCCTTGACAAGTGAAAGTCTTACTCTCCCCCAACTCAGAGATGTGTACGAATCAAAAAGGGGGGGAGGCAGAAAATTTAGGCTCTTGTCTCTTGAAGCCCAAATACCTGCTTATCAAGGAGGAGATGGTGATTTAGGTGGATCAATAATATGAGTCAAATAATCTTTTTATTAAAAATGTTTTCCCTTCCATTCCCTTCACTTCCCTTCCCTTCTTGCTATGTTCTATGGTGGCAGGCACCCTCACCCAATGACGATTATTTTTTGGGAGCTGCGACAATGAGCTTTGGAGACTATTCAATTATTCTTAGCTCTTCACAACACTCTGCACAACTACTTGAAAGCGAAAATTTGAATGCACCTTCACCTGATCACAATACACTTTGATAATATGAATCTCCTCCAATAGCAGCTCAAAAGCAATATATGAATATTTTGTAACTTGGCTTTATCAAATGTGTTCAGTTCAGTTGCAGTCTCTGTAATCACAATGAGAAGCCAGGGTTTATTATCCAAATGCCTCACCAATTTCAAAACTATAAGTAGCAGGTTTTAGAGAAAAATTAACCACAATTCTGACTGGACAGCACATTGTATGATCCCAGTCTGTGGCATCACAGGGATTTATCATTTATATGTTGGATATATCAGAGTTTTCCAGTCCAGTTTAGTCTGGCAACTTAGACTTGGTTTAGACTGCTTGGTTCCCCCAAAATATACAAAGCCTGAAAATCTGTGGGGGTTCCACCTGTCCACTGCCATAACTCTAGGGGAGACTAGCAAAGGCCACCAGAAAATGGCCTGTCTTTAAGCCAGGGATTGTGTCCCCTAGAATTTTTGAGGTTACAGTTGCTTTAGGGGTACGGTAGAATGGTGGTTATGTTACTGGACTCGTAATGCAGAAGCCTGGACTAATGATCCGGAGACATGAGCTGTGGAATTTAAATACAGTTAATTAAATAAATCAGGAATAAAAAGCTAGTATCAGTAATGGTGACCATGAAATTGTCATAAAAACGCATCTGGTTCACTAATGTCCTTTAGGGAAGGAATTCTGCTGTCCTCACCTGGTCTGGCCTATACTTGACTCCAGACCCACAGCAATGTGGTTGACTCTTAACTGCCATCTGAAATGGCCTAGCAAGCCACTCAGTTGTACGAAACCGCTACAGAAAACAATATTAAGAATAAAACCGGATGGACCACCCAGCATCGACCTCGGCACCGGCTTCGGACATGACAAAGGCACACCCAGCCCAATCGACCCCGCAAAGTCCTCCTCACAAACATCTAGGGACTTGTGCAAAAATTGGGAGAGCTGTCCCACAGACTAGTCAAGCAACAGCCGGACATAGTCATACTTTCAGCCAACGTCCCAGACTCCTCCATCACCATCCCTGGGTATGTCCTGTCCCACCGGCAGGACAGACTCACCAGGGGTGGCGGCACAATGGTATACAGTCGGGATGGAATGGCCCTGGGAGTTCTCAACATTGACACCGGACCCCACAAAGACTCATGGCTTCAGGTCAAGCATGGGCAAGGAAACTTCCTGCTGATTAACACCTACCGCCCTCCCTCAGCTGATGAATCAGTACTCCTCCATGTTGAACACCAATTGGAAGAAGTACTGAGGGTAGCAAGGGCACAGAATGTACTCTGGGTGGGGGACTTCAATGTCCATCACCAAGAGTGGCTCGGTAGCACCACTGCTGACCAAGCTGGCCGAGTCCTGAAGGACATAACTGCCAGACTGGGCCTGCGGCAGGTGGTGAGAGAACCAACATGAGGGAAAAACCTACTTGACCTCATCTTCACCAACCTACCTGTCACAGATGCATGTGTCCATGAGAGCACTGGAAGCGGTGACCACCGCACAGTCCTTGTGCAAATGAAGTCCTGTCTTCAGACTGAAGACACCCTCCATTGAGTTGTGTGGCACTACCACCGTGCTAAATGGGATAGATTCAGAACAGATCTAGCAGCTCAAAACTGGGCATCCATGAGGCGCAGTGGGCCATCAGCAGCAGCAGAACTGTATTCCACCACAATCTGTAACCTCATGGCCCAGCATATCCCTCACTCTACCATTACCATCAAGCCAGGGGACCAACCCTGGTTCAATGAGGAATGTAGAAGAGCATGCCAGGAGCAGCACCAGGCGTACCTAAAAATGAGATGCCAACCTGGGGAAGATGCAACACAGGACTACATGCATGCTAAACAGCAGAACAGCATGCTATAGACAGGGCTAAGCGATCCCACAATCAACGGATCAGATCAAAGCTCTGCAGTCCTGCCACATCCAGTCATGAATAGTGGTGGACAATTAAACAACTAATGGGAGGGGAGGCTCCATGAACATCCCCATCCTCAATGATGGAGGAGCCCAGCACATGAGTACAAAAGACAAGGTTGAAGCGTTTGCAACCATCTTCAGCCAGAAGTGCTGAGAGGATGATCCATCTTAGTCTTCTCCTGAGGTCCCCACCATCACAGAAGCCAGTCTTCCACGTGATATCAAGAAACGGCTGAGCGCACTGGATATAGCAAAGGCCAAGGGCCTCGACAACATCCCGGCTGTCGTGCTAAAGACTTGTGCTCCAGAACTAGCCGCATCTCTAGCCAAGCTGTTCCAGTACTGCTACAATACTGGCATCTACCCGACAATATGAAAAAGTGCCCAGGTATGATCTGTCCACAAAAAGCAGGACAAATCCAATCCGGGCAATTACCGCCCCATCAGTCACTTCTCAATCATCAGCAAAGTGATGGAAGGTGTCATCGACAGTGGTATTGAACGGCACTTACTCACCAATAACCTGCTCACTGATGCCCAGTTTGGGTTCCGCCAAGACCACTCGGCTCCAGATGTCATTACAGCCTTGGTCCAAACATGAACAAAAGAGCTGAATTCCAGAGGTGAGGTGAGATTGACTGCCCTTGACATCAAGGCAGCATTTGACCGAGTGTGGCATCAAGGAGCCTCAGTAAAATTGAAGTCAAAGGGAATCAGAGGGAAAATTCTCCAGTGGCCAGAGTCATACCTAACGCAAAGGAAGATGGTTGTAGTTGTTGGAGGCCAATCATCACAGCCCCAGGACATCACTGCTGGAGTTCCTCAGGGCAGTGTCCTAGGCCCAACCATCTTCAGCTGATTCTTCAATGACCTTCCCTTCATCATAAGGTCAGAAATGAAGATGTTCGCTGATGATTGCACAGTGTTCAGTTTCATTCACAACTTCTCAAATAATGAAGCAGTCCATGCCCGCATGCCACAAGACCTGGACAACATTCAGGCTTGGGCTGATAAGTGGCAAGTAACAGTCGCGCCACACAAGTGTCAGGCAATGACTATCTCCAACAAGAGAGAGTCTAACCACATCCCCATGACATTCAACGGCATTACCATCGCTGAATCTGCCACCATCAGCATCCTGGGGGTCACCATTGACCAGAAACCTAACTGGACCAGCCACATAAATACTGTGGCTACAAGTATTTTAGGAGTTCAGAAGAATGATAGGTGATCTTATTGAAACATATAAGATACTGAGGGGGCTCGATAATGTAGATGCAGAGAAGATGTTTCCCCTCATGGGGGAATCTAGAACTAGTGGGCATAGTTTCAGAATAAGGGGTCGCCCATTTAAAACTGAGATGAGGAGGAATTTCTTCTCTCAGAGGGTCGTAAATCTGAGGCATTCCCTGCCCCAGAGAGCTGTGGAGGCTGGGTCATTGAATATATTTAAGGTGGAGATAGACATTTTTGAACAATAAGGGAATGAAGGGTTATGGGGAGCGGGCAGGGAAATAGAGCTGAGCCCAAGATCAGATCAGTCATGATCTCATTAAATGGCGGAACAGGCTCGAGGGGCCAAATGGCCTACTCCTGCTGCTATTTCTTATGTAAGAGCAGGTCAGAGGCTGGGTATTCTGCGGCGTATGTCTCACCTCCTGACTCCCCAAAGCCTTTCCACCATCTACAAGGCACAAGTCAGGAGTGTGATGGAATACTCTCCACTTGCCTGGATGAGTGCAGCTCCAACAACACTCAAGAAGCTCAACACCATCCAGGACAAAGCAGCCCACTTGATTGGCACCCCATCCACTACCTTAAACATTCACTCCCCCCACCACCGGCATATCGTAGCTGCAGTGTGTACCATCTGCAAGATGCACTGCAGCAACTCGCCAAGGCTTCTTCAGCAGCACCTCCCAAACCCACGACCTCTACCACCTAGAAGGACAAGGGCAGCAGGTGCATGGGAATACCACCACCTCCAAGTTCCCCTCCAAGTCACACACCATCCTGACTTGGAAATATATCGTCGTTCCTTCATCGTCGCTGGGTTAAAATCCTGGAACTCCCTCCCTAAAAGCACTGTGGGAGTACCTTCACCACACGGACTGCAGCAGTTCAAGAAGGCGGCTCACCACCACCTTCTCGAGGGCAATTGGGGATCGGCAATAAATGCTGGCCTTGCCAGCAATGCCCAGATCCCAGGAATGAATAAAAAAAAAGTTAAACAGAAGTGTGGAAAATCTGTAAATGAGTTTGCTTAATTAAGTCTATATACTAAGGAAAGAAAAGGTCATGTAATGTTTGTGTCAGTAGTCTTTCTATCTTTAGCTAGGCAAAAGAGGTTGATATACTTTGGTTACTAGTAAGTAATCTTTCTTTCTTGCTGGTACCTGTAAGTCATTACTGTTGTCTGGCTAACTAACAATAATAATAGACAGAGATGGAAGCAATTATCTCAGAAATTGGGATCTTTATTAATAACATGTAACAGACGACCCTTTCACTAATGAACTACACAACATGCCTAATGTTAGCCTAAATGCTACCTGTAACTACTCAAAACTAGATAACATCAATACGCGACTGTATACATCAGAACCGTTCCTCCTGAGCACTCACCCAGTACACCTAACTCCTTCCTAAACAGTTGGACTGGAGCAGTGAACAGAGTAAAAGACAGCCCTACCTTGAGACTGCAGTCATTTGTGGCTGTGAAGCTCTGTTGCCTTCCACGATCTCCCTTGCTGAATCAAAGCCTAGTCTGGTAGTCACCCTGAATGACTAGGCCTGGATCTTGCTGCTGGAGAGGCTTCAATAGAAGGATCAATGGGCTTATGAATTTGCATTACTGACCTCCATGACTTCACTTACTTTCACCTTGACATCTGCAACATTACCTTCAGGTTCAAGTTGTCTAACAGCAGCAGCACCAACAACAACAGTTTGCATTTATATAGCGCCTTTAATGTAGAAAAATATTCCAAGGTATTTCACAGAAATGTGAGGAAAATGGGCACCAAGCCAAAGAGAAAGAGATTAGGAAAGGTGCCCAAAAGCTTGATCAAAGAGGAGAGTTTTAGGGAGGGTCATAAAGGAGATGGGGCAGAGGGGCATAGGGAAGGAATTCCAGAGTTTGCGACCTAAGCAGCTAAAGGCATCAATGACAGGGCGTGGAGGGGTGGGGGGATGCTCAGGACGTCGGAGTCAGAGGAACAGAGAGTTTGAGGGAGGGGCTGTGGGGCTGGAGGAGGTTATAGAGATAAGGGGCTGGATTTTGTCATTGGGGGCGGGCTGGGGGCATGTCAGGTGGTCGGTGTGTCAGGACCCCGCCTCCGATGTGAGGTGGGACAAAAGTGCGATTTTGCCCTAATTGGGCACTTGATTTCCAGTGTGTGGGAACCCCTGGCCCAATGAACCTTTTGATACTGAAACTCGTCTCCGATGATGTCATTTATGCAGCTGGATTTAAGGCCTGCAAGCAGCCTTGGTTCTTTTTCAGCCTTTCAACTTACTCATCATACTTCTGGGGGATTCCTACTGCTACTATGTCCAGCACCAGCCCAAAGTGTGCACCCAGATTCGATGAGGCCTCCCGCCAAGCTCTAGTGGAGGGAGCAAGAGCAAACAAGGAAGTGCTCTTTCCTTCCTCAGGGAGGAAAAAGCCTCCAGACCAAAGCTGTGTGGCTGCAAGTGGCCCAGGAGGTGAATGCGATTTCAATGTGCAGCAGAACCTGGCTGCAGTGTCGAAAGAGGTTTCATGACCTTCTCCGCACTGGAAAAGTGAGTATTCCATCCCCATGAGCCTCAATCTGATCCCCATCGCCTCTCATCACCAGCATTCTGCTTTGTCAACCTCCTCCTTCACATCCCACTTCACCCTTACATCCCTGCACCCTTACCCATTCCCTCTCTCTGTATGTTCACATTCACTTAACTATTCGATTATGCAGCCCTCACACTCCCTATCACTGTGATGCTATGACAACAACTTACAACAAACAGGGAGGGCCCTTGGTCTTGGCAACTCACTCCATCTTTGTGTCCTTCTAAGCATTTATGCTATGGATTCGCTACACTCACTCCTTCATTCGCACTGAAACACCACTTGTGTCCCTCATTGCAGGAAAAGAGAGCCCACAATAAGAAGGAGAGGGCAAGGACAGGAGGAGGACAACCCTCAATAGTCCAGCTCACGACTGAAGAGGAGATGGCCCTGGAGATCGTGGGAGTGGAGGAGGATGTGCAAGTGGGGGATGGACAGATGGGCGCATCAGAGCAAGCTGGTGACAGAATAGTTTTTCATCTCTCTCATTGACATTGCATGAGTGACTGATATTGATGCTGATGCTCGAACAGATTGACTTTTGATCATCTGCACAATTCAATGTGCATGCAATGTTTATCTCACATGTCTAACTCTTTCATTTACTCCCCCACAGGACCATCGACAGCCCCCCTCCCCACTGTCCAGGAGGAACAGCCTGAGCGCTCAGACTCCTCAGAGGAAGCTGCAACCTCTGAGGGCGCAGCGTCAGCAGAATTCAGCGCACCCAGCACCAGCGCAGACACTCACACCTCGGTGGGACCTTCGGGACACAGAGTAGAGTTGTCACCTGGTGTATCCGTAAGACAAAGGTCCTCTACCAACCTGCCCCCACCACACAGTACTGCCCCCCGATTATCAAAATCCATGACAAGGCCTTGGACAACGTGGACCGCTTTCCATACCTCGGGAGCCTACTGTCAACAAGGGCAGACGTCGATGACGAAGTCCAACACCGCCTTCAGTGTGCCAGTGCAGCCTTCAGTCACCTGAGGAAGAGAGTGTTTGATGACCAGGACCTCAGACCTGGCACTAAGTTCATGTTCTACAGAGCAGCAGTGATACCCGCCCTGCTGTATGCCTCAGAGACATGGACCATGTACAGCAGGCACCTCAAAGCACTGGAGAGATACCACCAATGCTGCCTCCACAAGATCCTGCAAATCCATTGGCAGGATAGGCGCACCAATGTCAGTGTTCTCGCTCAGGCCAACATCCCCAGCATCGAAGCTTTGACCACGCTCGATCAGCTCCGATGGAGGGGGTCACATCATCCGCATGCCCAATACGAGACTCCCAAAACAAGCGCTCTACTTGGAGCTCTGACACGGCAAGAGAGCCCCATTTGGACAGAGGAAACGCTTCAAGGGCACCCTCAAAGCCTCCTTGAAAAAGTGCACCATCCCCACTGACACCTGGGAATCCCTGGCCCAAGACTGCATTAAGTGGAGGAGAAGCATCCGGTAAGGCGCCGAACACCTCGAGCCTCTTCACCGGGAGCAAGTGGAAGCCAAGCGCAGGCAGCGCAAGGAGCGCACGTCAACCCAAGCACCCCACCCACCTGCCCCTTCAACCACCGTCTGCCCCACCTGTGACAGAGACTTAAGGTCCCGCATTGGACTCATCAGTCACCTGAGAACTCATTTTTAATGTGGAAGCAAGTCATCCTCAGTTCCGAGGGACTGCCTAAGAAGGAGAAATATCACAGCTCACAAGTGAGCATCAGCAGATGGTGGAGACAGGGTCAGCAGGGGAAAGTCCTCGTCGGAGGGCGCAGGACTCTCCCAGCTCAGCTCCGCTGCATGTCGACCCTGTGTCCATCCAGAAGGAGAGCGGTGCTGGAACTCCAGGAACAGGTGCAGGAGTCTCTAGCAGGTTTTGTCTCCAGGGTCGCTGCGAGTGTGGAGCGAATGGAGGAATCCATCGTTAACATGAGCAGGGCCTTTGTGGAGGCATTGGCGCATGAACGCATCACCATGGAAAGGATGGCAACCTCCATGGAAAGGATGGCTACCTCCGTGGTAAGGCAGCCTACCGTAGAGGAGAAGATGGCTACGGCCATGGAGGAGCTTAGTCGCCATGGTCTTGAAAACATTGTCATCGTTCAGAATAGAATGACATCTCTTGATGAGCGATGGTCAGCTATTGAGCAGAGAAACCAGACCTTCATGGAAGTCCTCTGGAGTAGGACTTCCAGTGCAGAAACGGGTCCTCATGGCCCCCCTAAAGTGCAGCAAGGTGCTGTCAAGCCATTTACTAGCTCTGAAGTGGGGCTGACCCATGAGAAGGATGTTGGTGGCAGAGAACCAGGAAGTGGGGGCTCCTCTCCAAGCACTCACATGACCATGCCACTGCAGTGCCCTCGGTCAGAGCCCCACCCGAGTCCTCACCCAACTGAGATCGGCGTCTCAGCCCCTGCACAGCCGCAGGAGCAGCAGACTGTTGCCGAGCCCTCACAGGCTCGCAACCCCAGAGGACACCCGCCAAAGGAGCAGCAAGAAAGTGAGCAAGGGGCCTCCACGTCTGCTGAAGCCACAGGGGAAGCACCACGTAGGAGCATGCGTAAGAGGAAGATAAAGCACAAGTAGTTACAAGGGTAGTCACTGGATATGGCATCCGTTGATTGTTGTGATAAATAATTCTGATGGCAAACTGTTGAAGTTGTGGCCTGTGTCATTTCGCAAATGGGACTTCCACATTGAGGGCTTAGGGCGACTTGCAATTGTCAGTATGGTGGTCAGAGTGATAGGAATCCGCAGGTTCTTGCCCATTGTCGATGCTGTGGTAAGAAGGTGTGTTGCAAAAGTGTTTGATTGGCCAGGCTAAGCAAATCTGGCCAAGATGAGTGCGTCCCTTGCATCCCGGGCAGCAATGTGCTCGTGTGCTGCTGCTGCTGGTTGATACGCCTCTGCAAGCTGTTCGTTGTCGCTCTCCTCCTCCTCCTCCTCCTCATCTGAGGAGGCTATGCAATGAGCCACTTGTTCCTCAGGCATCTGCAAGCCACGATGCTGTGCCATGTTGTGAAGTGCACAGCAGACCACGTCGATTCTGG
This sequence comes from Squalus acanthias, assembly GCA_030390025.1. Classification (NCBI taxonomy): domain Eukaryota; kingdom Metazoa; phylum Chordata; class Chondrichthyes; order Squaliformes; family Squalidae; genus Squalus; species Squalus acanthias. The sequence continues at coordinate 58,721,579 of CM059428.1, read as the reverse complement.
AGACCCTGGCTGCTGAGTACTGCAGGGCTTCACCTGATCTATCAAGGCATCTGAAGCGCATCTTCAGCAAGCCGATGGTTTGCTCGATTATGGATCTGGTGGAAATGTGGCTGGAGTTGTAGCGCTCCTCAGCTTCGTTGGATGGGCTCCTCAACGGCGTCAATAGCCATGTCTTCAGGGATTAGCCCTTGTCTCCAAGTAGCCATCCGCAAAGTTGGTCTGGCGGACTGAAGAGCGGAGACACACTAGACTGGCGCAGAATGAAGGAGTCATGGCAACTGCCAGGGTACTTGGCGCAAACATGCAAAATTTCCTTCTTGTGGTCACACACCAGCTGCACGTTGAGGGAGTGGAAGCCCTTGCGGTTGACAAAAATAACTGGATTGCGATGGGGTGCCTTAAGGGCCACATGTGTGCAGTCAACGACGCCCTGCACCCTTGGAAAGCCTGCCAGATTAGCGAATCCAACCGCACGCACACTTACACTTGCTTGATCCTTGGAGAAGTTGATGTAATTGTGCGCGATAGGAAAGAGGGCATCGGTTACCTGCGTGATACAAGTGTGTGCGGCAGCCTGGGAGACGCCGCTGATGTCTGCTGCTGATCCCTGGAATGAGCCTGAAGCAAAAAAGTTGAGTGCGGTGGTGACTTTGACGGCCACTGGTAAGGGGTGTCCACCCGCTCCTCTGGGCTCAAGGTCTTGCTGCAGCATTGCACAGATGTCACCTGCTACCTTTCACGAAAGTCTGAGCCTCTTTTGGCACTGCTGCTCAGTCATGTTGAGGTAGCTCATCCTCTGTCTGTAAAACCTGTTTGGGGGTATCTCCTGCGGCGACGTGCTTCCATGCGCTGGCGCCTTCTTGCCTGTGCAGCTTCAGGTGGGTGAGCAGCAGCTTGGCGCTCCTGTTGTTGCTCCTGCTGTTGGTGCTGCTGTTGTTCAGGGTTCTGCTGTTGCCGTGGCTGGTCTTCGTCCGAATCTGAAGTCCAGGAGGAAAGGAAATAAATGATTCCCATTCTTCTGGTATATACCTCAGTTGAGGAAGCGCTCAGTCAAGGTGGGGAGAGGGGTTTCCCATGAGGTCACACTGGAGATGGTTCTCAGGCTCCAAACTTCCACAACAATGAGTAGGCCTGCTAAAAGTTCCCGCAGACCTGAGACAACAAAGTTCTGCCACCTGCAAATGATGATTGCTGAAAACTCCTTTTTAATGGTGGAGCTGCAGCTGTTAGTAAGTAATCTACTTGTGAGGCTGCCAGGATTAACTGGCGTGTTCCAGAGGAGACGTGCAGCATGGGGAAAAAGTGTTAAATTCAGAAAGACCTCTCAAAATTGTATTATAGAGGCACTTAACTGGTTGTTAAGGGCCTTAAGGGCCTATCCCGCCTCTTGGAGGCGGGATGGAAACGGCATCTGAAACCCCGATCTGGAAAAATTGCTCGGAGGCGGGTTGGAGGCAGGTTTGGAGCCGGCTGCCATTTTTTGCGATTTTAACACCTCACACGCCTCCAATCCTGCCTCCTCGGGCCTGGCAAAATCGAGCCCGAGGAGTTAGTTAGTCTCATGTGCGTAGTGACACATGGATCACTCCATTTCTTCCACTGCTATCTGTCCAGCGGAAGATATTTGACTCCATCAGAGTATCAGCTGGACTTACATCCAGCAGATTGTGGTTCTCCAAAGCTGATGTTTATATTTGCAAGTCTGTAACAGACTCATCTTGTCTCTGAATTGTTTCCATTATGAAAGGCATTTTTACGTGGACAGGTTGTTAGACTGACTCATAACCCTCTATAAGGAGGACTGATGGATTACCATTAGACTGGCTCCTGCCTTTTGACCTGTCTGGCTTGGATGGCCCTATTATACTATCGCCAGCATAGCTCTCAGTGTCATAGGAGCACACAAACCTACGCACCACGCCAAGGTGCAGTCCCTAGAGAAGGAGGGACGCTGCCATGGAGGGATATAAATATAAGGATAAGAATTTTAAATTTGAGGCACAGGGAGCTGTCTGCCCTTTGTCACCAGGGAAGTCTGACACTCTTTCTGACTCTCCAGATTTTGCTCAAGGTCTCCAGTTTAAATTTTAATGGAGTGTGATTTGCCATCCCCTATCTCCGAATCTCATTCAACAAGTCTGTGACATTGCATTCTCCACAACAGATTTTGCTAAACTGACTACATTGTGCTGTGGACATATGTCTACCGGAGGACTATATCTGGTACAATTCAGTATAGTGGTAAATCCTAAATGAAGGAAGAGCCTAACATTTTGCCATAAAAATACATAACTTTGAGTTTGCAGTCCCAGCACAGAGCCTCATGTTGTAGGAACACACACCACGAATTCCGGAAAGCGTTCCCAATGATTTCCAGTCGTTTAGTTTTAATGGACAGAAAATCATGGGAGGCATATGCCTGACGTGTGCTCCTAGCAGACAAGACTGTGCTGGGAACAAGGACTCCTAAAATGACTACTACATACTAAACAACAATGAAAAATTAGAGAGTACACAGAAGATTGCCAGGGTATCAACTGGGGATACTATCTATATGTCACTGATAGAAAGAATGGACTGATAGCATATACGTTAATGTGATAATATTAGTGCAACTAATATACTGTGCACTATGATCCACTTTTACTGAAATCAACAGGAATGCCCATTTTTCATCCAAGTTTATGACCCCCTGACTTAACAATAAGAGTTTGTTTTGCAATGTGCGATGACTGAGAATGCAATTTATTGGCAGTAATGAAAAAAACAAACAATCCCAATACACTTGCAATAATGATCTTTTAATACTTCACAAGCTTCTTAATTCATAGAATCATAGAATCATTGAAGATAGGAGCAGGAGTAGGCCATTCGGCCCCTCTAGCCTGCTCCGCCATTCAATGCGATCATGGTTGATCATCCAAATTCAGTACCCTGTCCCTGCTTTCTCCCCATATCCCTTGATCCCTTTAGCCTCAAGAAATATATCCAACTCCTTCTTGAATCTATTTAATGAATTGGCCTCTACTACCTTCTGTGGTAGAGAATTCCACAGGTTCACCACTCTCTGGGTGAAGAAATTCCTCCTCATTTCTGTCCTAAATGGCTTACCCCTTATCCTTAGACTGTGACCCCTGGTTCTGGACTCCCCGACCATCGGGAACATCCTTCCTGCATCTAGTTTGTCCTGTCCTGTCAGAATTTTATAAGTTTCAATGAGATCCCCTGTCATTCTTCTAAACTCCAGTGAGTATAAGCCCAATCGACCCAATCTCTCTTCAAATGTCATTCCTGCCATCCCAGGTATCAGCCTTGTGAATCTTCGCTGAACTCCTTCCATGGCAAGAACATCCTTCCTCGCATAAGGCGACCAAAACTGCACACAGTACTCAAGGTGTGGTCTCACCAAGGCCCTGTACAACTGCAGCAAGACATCCTTGTTCCTGTACTCAAACCCTCTCGCTATGAAGGCCAACAGACCATTTGCCTTCTTAACCGCCTGCTGCACCTGCATGCTTACCTTCAGCGACTGGTGCACAAGGACACCCAGGTCTCGTTGCACTTCCCCTTCTCCTAATCTATTGCCATTCAGATAATAATCTGCCTTTCTGTTTTTGACACCAAAGTGGATAACCTCGCATTTATCCACGTTATATTGCATCTGCCACGCTTCTGCCCAATCACCCAACCTTTCCAAATCATCCTGGAGTTTCTCGGCATCCTCCTCGCAGCACACACGCCCACCCAGTTTTGTGTCGTCTGCAAACTTGGAGATATTACATCTAGTTCCCTTGTCTAGATCATTAATATATATTGTGAATAGCTGGGGTCCAAGGACTGATCCCTGCGGTACCCCACTAGTCACTGCCTGCCATTCGGAAAAAGACCCGTTTATTCCAACTCTTTGCTTTCTGTCTGCCAAGCAGTTCTCTATCCAAGTCAATACCTTGCCCCCAATCCGATGTGCCTTAACTTTACACGCTAATCTCTTATGCGGGACCTTTTCAAAAACCTTTTGGAAGTCCAAATACACCACATTCACTGGTTCTCCCTTATCTATTTTACCAGTTACATCCTCAAAAAATTCCAGTAGATTAGTCAAGCATGATTTACCTTTTGTAAATCTATGTTGACTTTGTCCGATCCTGTCACTGTTTTCCAAGTGCTCAGCTATTACATCTTTTATAATGGACTCTAGCTTTTTCCCCACTACCGATGTCAGGCTTACCGGTCTGTAATTCCCCGTTTTCTCTCTACCACCCTTTTTGAATAGTGGGGTAACATTAGCTACCCTCCAATCCATGGGTACTGTTCCAGATTTCATCAAATGTTGGAAGATGATCAGCAATGCATCTACTATTTCTAGGGCCACTTCCTTAAGTACCCTAGGATGTAGATATCAGGCCCCGGGGATTTATCGGCCTTCAATCCCTTCAATTTCCCTAACACCATTTCCCTACAAATACTGATTTCTTTCAGTTCCTCCCTTTCATCAGACCCTATGTTCCCCAACATCTCTGGGAGGTTATTTGTGTCCTCCTTTGTGAATACAGAACCAAAATATGTATTTAATTGTTTGAATTTTTTTTTCAAGTTTGTAACTGTGCAATATTTGTGGATCTTCTTAGGCAGGGCGGCGATGTCAATGTCGAAACGTCTGAGCTGCCAGGCAACGATAGCAGTACGGTGTTCTGGTCTGTCGTTGTTGGGGTTGTCCATGAGGGTCCTGATGTTCCAGGTCCCGAGCTTCATTTTAAAGGGTGAATGATGCCTGTGCGTGAATTCTTTTAACATGGGGTGGCCGTTGCACACCAGCTACCACACGGGCTTGACAGAGCAAGGTCTTGGTCCAATGGCAAGGGGATCCAAGACGATTGGAGACCAGGCTCTGCTACAACGGCCTAGCACATACACACACAAACATAATACTACTGTCCTCCTCCCTCCTTCCCACAGGTCCTCTCTGCCTGGGTTTCGTAGGATGCATTGTGGTCCCCCCGACCTCGCTGTTGGCCCATGCCTCACCTTCCCTGGGCCCCGACCCCACTGCTGGTCCACGCTGCGCCACTCCTGGGCCTTGACCTTCTGCTGGGCTGGTCCTCGCTCCTGGGTCCCGGCCTCGGACATGAATGCTGTTGTCTCTCACATGATTAAATTAGCACTGATATTCTGGTGAAGGTTAGCCGGGGGGAGGTTAGTGGAGCCCCATCAGTTTTTTGTATTTGTGCCTGTATTTGTATTTGTATACCTGGCCCCAAGCTCCACTCGCGATCCCTGGCCCCGAGCTCCACTCGTGATTGAGATTTGGCCTACAGCCCGCTGCATCTCCCAGCAACCTCCGCGTGGAGCCTGCAGTCCAACCTCGCCCGGTTGAGGCCCAGACCCCTTGGGAGTTTAGCAGGGATCTCTGACTGCGTGAGACTTTGAAAAGGAGATTGAAGCTGTTAACTGTGTATGTTCGGAATTATCCATCATCCTCTGGAACAAAGGCGACCTATTGGGGCCAAGCATATCTGCTTCTGGCCAACATTCAGCGCAGACCTCTCTGCCGTCAAGACTACTCTTCTCCACTAGTGACTAGTGGATCGCTAGTGGAGCTCGGGGCCAGGGATTGCGAGGTGAGCTCGGGGCCAAGGATTTGTGGATAATGATTCAACAACAGCGTTTTTACCACCATAACAATGGTGTTGTGGAATGGCCACCCGTTGTAGAAGCCGTCCAATTTTAATTGCCAATGGCAGTTTTACATCCAGCAGCAAGTTGAAAATCTACTCCCTGTTTCTGATCAGTTGACTTTTAAATTTGAAATGTTCTGAAATGCTTTTCTCACCAGTGTAAATCAATATCTGAGGGAGTTGCAACCAATTGTTACAAGTTTCGGGTCTGCCTTAGATATTGCATCGGGTGCAGCTGTGCTGGTTGTTACTATAAATGGTCTGCGTTTCTTATGTTCAGGAGTGTGCCCGTACTGCCTAATAACTAATTACACAACAGTGCAACCTTGAGGATATAACAGTAGGATCCCCTTGTGATCTGAACATGGTATCATGACTTTCACACATGTACTTCTCCAATCTTTCCAAAGGCAGATTGAAACACTTAGACCGGAATTTTTACCTTGGAGTCGGGTCGGGTGCGTGCAGGCTGCATAGCGGGTCGTTAACGCGATGTTCTGCTCAGCGCATTGCTCAGTGCGAATTTAATTTAATGGCCCCACTTAAAGCAGTCATGCGCATTTCCCAGCCCAATTAAATGGAGCGGGTCTGATGATGTCATTGATGACTCATTTCCAGCACCGATATTTAAAGTAGCCTTGAACACAACTCATTTGAAGTTTGCTAAAGGAGTTTGCAAGGTCAATTACAAACATCTGAGTACTGTCCCAAACGTTAAAAGATGGATACACAAAGGCAGAGGGCTGCACCCGGATATAGTGATGCATCCCTGCATATTCTGGTGGAGACAGTGAGAGCACACAGGCAGGACCTGTTCCCTGCAGATAGGCACAAGAGACCTCCCAAAGACACCTAAATATATCTTGGAGATAGCAGAGAAAATAAGCAGCAGGGATGTTGTTAGGAGGATGTGGATCCAGTGCAGGAAAAGATTCAATGATCTCATGAGGTCAGGAAAGGTGAATGCAAAGCCACACTCACCTTCATCCTGATGTGCCTGCCACCACATCCCAATCACACTTCCTTCCCAAGCCTACTCCTGCACATCATTTCTCACACCAACATACCTTGCACATCCACCCATCCCTCTCTGTCTATGTACCTACTCACATTTCCATCTGACTAATCACCACTGACACTCACCCTCATCCTAATACAATCATAGCAAGTAACACCACAGAAGGAGGCCATTTGGCATTGGCACCCCACTCCCTCATAGTCACCCTCTACAGATATAACCCATCCATTCCTTACACTCATTCCATCACTCTCACTCAAAGTTCTCTTCTTTCCCTCCTTGCAGGAGAAAGGAAGGACAGAACACATGGGAGAGGCAGAGAACCGGAGGTGGTTCCCCAGTATTTACCCAACTAACACCAGCAGAGGAGGGGGCCCTGGAGATATCGGGAGTTGCAGAGCTTCTGGAGGTGGGAGATGGAGAGATGAGGACATCCCAGCAACCTGGTGACAAAATTACATCTCATACAGCCACATGGCATACAGCAGTCACTCATATGGTGACTGATGTCAGCAGCCAGTGAAATGCCATCATGTGCATAATGGTAACGTTACCCATTCTTATCATAACACTTCTAATTCATCTCTTTACTCTCCCACAGGTCCATCAAGTGCCCCCTCCACTGTTCAGCTGGAGGAGGAAGCCGACTCCTCAGGGGAAGCTCCAGCCTCTGAGGGTGCAACGTCAGCAGACCCAAGCGCACCCAGTACCAGCGCAGATACGCACACCTCGATGGGTCCTGTGCGTTACAGAGTAGAGTTGTCATCTGGTATCTCACACTTCACAAGTGAGCAAGAGCAGATGGTGTTGACAGGGACAGCAGTGGAGACTCCTTGCCAGAGGACGCAGGACGCTCCAAGCTCTGCTGAGCTGCATGCAGACGTTGAGCCTTAGGGGCCATCGAGAAAAAGGGTGATCTTGGTGGCGCAGCAACAATTGCATGAGGCTCTGGCATCTTTTGCAGCCACGATGTCTGCAAATGTGCAGAGAATGGATGTGTCCATCTCCAAAATGAGCAGCACCATCTCGCAAGCGATGGCGACAATGTACTGTTCCATGGAAAGGATGGTCACCTACATGGAGCAGCAAATGCGCCACTCACATGAGCACATGCTAGCTGTGGACAACAGATGGCAGACACTCATAGACCTCCTGTCTAGGAGGGATATAAATGTAGACTTGGGCCTTCATCGCCCTACTGTTGTGCAGCAAGGTGCTCTCCAGCTCTTTGCTAGCAGTTAAGTGCGGGTGGCCCATGATAGGGATGATATTGAGAGCGGACATGGAAGTGGGGACTCTTCTCAAAGCGCTCCCACTTCTCCCCTGTTGCCTCCTCCTCAGTCACATGCTTCCTCGGATCCCGATGGCCAAGTCTGCCCCTGCACAGCTGCAGGAGGAGCAGTCTTTGGCAGGGCCCTCACAGGCTCCAAAACCCAGAGGATGTCCGCCAAAAGTTTCTAAGCAGTCACAGCAGGGAAGTGAGCAGCCTGCCTCGACCTCTGCTGAAGCCACAGGGGTTGCACCTTGTAGGAGCACTTGGAAAAGAAAAAAGACACAAAAATAGATGCATACGGATATGCACATGGATGTATCAAAAAATATTAGTGTTAAGTTTCAGTTATTTTGATAATACACATAAATGTATTTATTTGCACTGCTTTCTGGTCTTGTCCATTTTTACCTGCTACCTTGGAAGTGGCTTTGTTACTTGGAGTGAATAATGAGACATTAATTAACCTCGAGCAATGGGGGTTTGGGTGAGTGGAATGGCTTGGTCATTGTAGGGATGTTTTATAGTGTTGTTGGCGGGGGGCAGGGCAGGGGGCGGGGGAGCTTCGTACAGCATGTGGCAGCCATATGGCTGCATTGGAACAAGTTAAGTAAATCTGGCCATGATGAGGCCATCCTTGGCCTCCCGGGCAGCAATGTGCGCCGCTGCTGGTGCCTACTTCACCTTAGGTTCCTCCTCCTCCTCCTCCAGTCTTCCACCCATTCCTCCTCTGCGCCTTGCGCCTCCTGCAGCCCCAATCCTTGCTGCTGCGCTATGTTGTGCAGCGTGCAGCAAATGACGATGATTCTGGAGACTCCGGTTGGTGCGTACTGAAGCGCTCCTCCAGATCTGTCAAGGCATCTGAAGCGCATCTTCAGCATGTGTATTGTTTGCTCTATGACACATCTGGTGGCCATGAGGCTCCCATTATAATGTTCCTCGGCCTCGGTACTTGGCATCCTCAAGGGTGTCATGAGCCACATCTTCAGTGGATAGCCCTTGTCTCCAAGCAGCCAGCCGGTAACTCTGTTTGGAGGTGCAAAGAGCTGAGGGAGGGTGGACTAGCACAGCACAAAAGAGTCATGACAGCTGCCAGGTAATCTGGCGCACACATGCATAATCATCTTTTTATGGTTGCGGATGAGCTGCAAGTTGAAGGAGTGGAAGCCCTTGCAGTTCACAAACACTCCTGGGTGATGTGGGGGTGCCTTCATGGCCACATGTGTGCAGTCAATGACTCCCTGCACCTGTGGGAAACCAGCCAGAGCTGCAAAGCTGAGCGCACGCTCAGTAACACTGACTTCATCAGTGGCAAAGTTGATATAATTGGCTGACTTGTCAAACATGGCATCGGTTACCTGGGTGATGCATTTGTGGGCGGCCGACTGCGAGATCCTGTAAATGTCTGCTGCAGATCCCTGGCAGGACCCTGAGGCGAAGAAGCTGAGTGTTCTGGTGACTTTGACAGCCACTGGTAAGGTGTGTCCACCAGGTCCTCTGGGCAGCAGCTCTTGCTCCAGCAAGCTACAAATGTCTGCAATGACATGGCACGTTAGCCTGAGCCTCCTTTGGCACTGCTGCTCAGTCATGTTGAGGAAGGTCATCCTCTGCCTGTATAACTTGTTTTGGGGGTATTGCCTCTGGCACACTGCAGCCCTGTGGTGCCCCCCTCTCTCCTGTGCAGAATCAGGTCATTGAGGAGAAGGCTGCTGGTGTGGCTGCAGCTGTTGGTGGTGGGGCTCATTTTGGTCCGATTCTGAGGACCAAGGAGAGACAGTATAAGCGGCACCCATGCTGATGTAGTAAATGGATGGTAAAGTGGAGATCAAAGGGCCAATCTCTCATTGTTGTGATACTGAGTAGCAATGTGGTGAGAGTGGCTTCCGAGGTTTCAGAAATGACCTTCAAACTGCTGACAACTAAATCTGTGGACAAAATGGAGAGAGCAAGAGCCTTTCCATGAGACAAGTAATGAGGTGGAATGTTGCAGTATTTCTGTGCTTTTCCCAGGTCTCAATGAATGGACTCCCCAATGGCTACTGAGCTTCCGCCTCCCCTTAACAGGCGAGGTACTCGAGCTGCGAGAATCCCGTGTTCCTGAAGTTAAAGTCAAAAGCTTGCATTAAAAACCCTCTTAAGGGTCTCTCAACAAGCAGTTAATGACTTGAATGAGGTCGCCCTCCTCTGCCAATTGGGTCTGTGTCGCGCCTTCCAAGCCACCCAGGTTAAATGTGCGAGGTGGCCGGATGACGGTGGGTTCCCGACGCACTCACGATTTCCGAGATTTTTACTACCGACCCCTCACAAACCCGCACGCTCGGCAATGGGAAAATTCCTTAGTGAGACAAAATTAAACACAAATCAGTATGCTGCCTTTTGTTACAGAGCACACATAAGTTTGCAGAGCAACAGATGCAATTAAATCTCACTTTGATTCTAATGACAGCAAAACTTTTCTTGAGAATAAGAAACATAATAAAAATATGCCACACTATTAGTGGGTTTTCCTAACATTTCCTGGTCAGCTTTCTGATCCTGACTGGCTCTGAGTTTGAGATGAGTGAGTCTCCCTCGCTCGGCCAGGCTTTCTCCCCAGATCTAACTGGCTGACTAACCATCCATGCACCCTTTTCTCTTTGCATTCTTAGCCGGAGTGTGACTCTAACATCTTCTGACTTCCAACCCATTCAGCGATTCACTCGCAGACCTGTGATTAAAACAAGCCATCTTTCCAACCCTCTTGGGGTGGAGGTTTAAAGAAAACATCTCCTACTATTCTTAAAGTTGATAGGGGTCATACTAGCTTAATGAGCCTGGGATGAGTGAATCGATTGTCACTGTCTTAGTTTGACTAGGAGGGTGAGCTGTGGCATTTCACAAACTGGCTTGTATAGCTTTAAAACACAGCTTCAATACCTGCAGCCCATAACTTAAACAAAATGTGCAAATTCACTTAGTTTTAAAATACGGCACTTAAAACATTAGTCATTCCAAAATCCTTTCTACAGAAAAAAGATCAAAAGCCCTGAAACACGACAATGGCATATAGAAAACCAAAAAAGAGAAGGTCGTGATACATAAAAGGCAAATAAAGGTGCAAAAATACATTAAATATGCACATCACAAGCACTTCAAAATGCAATAAGTGAATTTAGTTTTAATACAGTCTGTTATTCCTTCGTAGTGCAGAAGAACATCATCAGCTGTCTAAAAAGTTAACAAATGGCTGTCTCCTGAGATGTCCCATGTAGGTGCCTGGAAGGTCCCTCTGGTAAGAAAGGTTGGGGACCTTTACTGCCACTTGAAGTGTATGGTAGATGTTTGACGAACCCTGCAGGTCTTTGTGGAGAAGATGGCAGGCATGTTCTGTCAAACTTGGCTGAAAGAATGCTTGGGGGTCCAGTGGGCCTCCTGGACATTTTATAAAGGAACCACAAGTTCATTATAATGTTTAAAGAGCATGGACACTCCTGCCTGCACACTCAAACCATTTAAATTTTAAAAGCCAAGGGGGAAGCTCTGCATATGCCTGTAAGCAATTGCAAGCAGAGCTCTCTCCTAAGCAGGCAAATTCCAGTTGGAGTAGCACAGTATAAACAAGGTACTGTCTGTCTGAACCCGGTGCTGCAGCTGAACGAGACAGTTCTGAAATGCCACACCCAAAAAAATACCCATTTAGCTATTTTAGTTTATGCCAATTTCAGTCTAAGTATAGTGGTGACTCCTCTGGGAAGGGTTACACCCAAAACATTAACCTATCTTTTCCCTTTACAGATGTGGATGAATCCGATGTGTATTTCCAGTGTTTTCTGTCTTTATTTCAGATTTCTGCATCAGCAGTAAACTTGGCCAAGAGTTTCTCTTGGATCTGTTCCCGCTGCACCAACATAACTTAGCCGGAAGTGCGGCGGAAACTCCGTTTACCCACATAACCAGCGTTTCCACCGCACTTCAGGTGAAGTTACAACAGCGGAGTGGGAGCATGTCTGAGGAAATTCACAGCCTTTCTTTTTATTGGATGTGTTTCTGTTTGCTGTCCCTGTTCTAAGTCTAAGTCTATCAATTCCTTTTTGTGCCTCTCTGACCGTCAAATACGCAAGCCAGCTCAGGCAAACGTTGTAGTCTCGTAAGATTAAAGCTCATGGTTGTGGCTTCGCTAATTGATCAGCAGAAACAAAAGTGGAAGTAATGTCATGTTTCTTCCTTTTCCCCTTCGTTCTAGCTTTCCTTATCCCATGCATTATCCACCAGCCAAAAGGGCAGCCAGGTCACCTTTCTCCAGTGCGGTTCTGCAACCATTGGGAAGGAATGTGGATGATCACGTGACTTGGCTTCTGATTTTCCCAACCTTACCTTATCCCCTGCTTGCTGCCTCCCACCAAAGACAGGGCCCAGAATTTGCAGTCAGCAGTGAAGCGACAGCGATCGCTGCTGACCTCGAAGAAAGCTGGCCACAAAGATCTCGCCATCTCTGTGATGAAAACTTTATTTCATTAAGGCTTAACTTTTTATGGGGTGTTTAACAGTGTAATTAGAGGGGAAGTGGGGAAGTTTTCATCAGTTCAAGTGATTTCACTGACTACCGGCTATGGGCAGTTCCACAACTTCAGGATATCCACGTTTATCTGCGCATGCACTAAATCCTGAAGTTACGATCAGTTTCAGAGAGGTAATAATGGTGAATGCTGACAGTTTCACCATCATTACCACCGCTAAATCCGGGCCAAGATTTGGATTTTGAACTCAACAGGTAGGGTAAGATGTGCCCAAACATCTTAGCACCACGTGTTACAGCTTTCCAGAGCTCCAATGCACTGCTCCACCAACTTATCCTTGCAAAATTCTAATAGTGAATGCAAGGATTATTTATGATGCATTATTATTTAATAGTATAACAGATTATTAGCATGAAGTTAGATTACAGTGTTTCACAGTGAAAAGGATTCCACACCAGTCACAATGTTATGCCCTGTAAGTAATACTGGGACTTCTGCATTCTTATTGAAAACTAAAACTAAACATGTAAGATGCTTTATACAGCATATAAGATACAAAGGCCTAGAAATTCGTCTCAGGCGCTGGTGCAAAACGGGTGGTATCGGATCGGCCGCCCGTTATACAGTGCGTCTGATATTCAGTTCCTTTGACTGCAATGGAACTGAATATCAGACACTGCGTATAACGGGCGGCCGATCCGATATCGCTCGTTTTGCACCACTGCCCAAGACGAATTTCTAGCCCATAGTTTTTACCAATGGATATTATTTACTTGGTTTCTTTTGAAAGAAAGAAAATAAAAATGAAAGGAGCACTTGCACTCCTTTTGCAGGAGAACACGCACAATGCCATTCTGCACCGAGAACCCAGGATTGTAGGCTCAAAGGAAAGTTACACAGTAAGGCTACTTCTTCTTTCTGACTTGATTCCTCAAAAATAACGCCAATCACAATTTTCAAATCTTCAGCTTATGGATTTTTAAACTGCTTAGTTTACCCAAAACTATTTTACTGGCTAGAACTCATCATGAAAGGGATTAGAACCAGTTTTTGTACTGAGAATATAGCTTCAGAGATAGTGATTGGAGGGGGTGGGGGGTTGTGGGGTGTTTATATCAAGTGCACAAGTCAAAACAATATGGTGTTTAGCTGCTAGCTCAAGCAGTCATTCTGTCTTTTCTATGTAAGTAGTAATTGCTTTAGGAGTTTCTGAATCCACTTTTGAATTCAAAGCTTCAGACAAATAATTGGATTTCCTGCAAACATGCTGAGCTATGTTGCTCTCCCTGTCTTGCCTTGTCCTCAGGGCTATAGACTCTGCTTTATATCAGGCTGCACCTAGCAGGGTAGCTGGGGGAGGGGCGCATCACTTGAAATTAAGATGGTCATCTGTACAAACATAACCTTAATGCTCACTATGATTTTAAGCTGAACTACCACCTCAATGCTTTTAACACGGAAACAAAGTTGTATATATTTACAGCTAAAGCATAGGTAGTGTAGAGATATGAAATTAAAGCCAATTATGTCCATTATGTTATACATAAAAAAAACAGTTTAACATTTGAAAATGATAAAATGGAGAGGATGTGGAAAACTCAGAGCAGGGGTTTGTAATTATCATATCAAGACAGCTCACCTCAGGTAAAGTAAAGTAAATTCTGCCACAGGCAATTTGGTAGGCTTTAAGGTTTAACAATAATCTGTAGAAACACATTAAAATTGAACAGTAGCTATGAAAGATTTTGGTAAAGGGCAATGTTTTATACACAGAAACTAGCTCCACAAACCTTTATTCATAAAAATAAAATCCAATAGAAATGGTGCCTGTACAACTTGGGACTAGAGATGGAACATAGCAACAGGGATTGTCTGACCCTATCACATAGCAACGTTGGGCACCCCCTACCTTTACAGAGTATCCCTTTCCCCATGGCGATTGTAAGGCAACATGACAGAAATCAGAAACAAATATTCAGAATAGATCAGCAGGTAAAGCAGATGCGTACTCCATCCCTAAACTAATAAAGAATTGAAGGTACTCCAGTAGACCATCAAGATTGGAAGCTCCCTGCTCATAGATCACCAGGGATCCACACAGTACCTCCCCCACCATGACATACAGTGGCAGGGGGGAGTAATAATAAAAAAAGAAAGATGTCGATCTGCTTTGATGATATAAAATAAAAACTATATCTTACAAGATGGCTGTGAACATGTAGGCCAGAATTTTGCCAGCGCTCAGAGGGCAGGTTCGGAGGCGGGTCCACTGTCAAAATCTGAAAGATTGACAGTGGGTCGGTATCCCACTCTGAACCTGCCTCCGAGTCAATTTCCCAAGTGTGGGGTCTGCCTGTGCTTTACAGACCTGGCACTAAGCGGCAGGTCAGCCAATTGAGATAGTTAAGGAGGTCTTGAAAGGTAGTTGAACAGCATTTTACCACCTTCTAGCCATTTATCCAACTTTTCCACGAGGTTCCGGTCGCTCGGAGATCACGTCAGGTAAGTGTGTCGGGTTCTCAATGACTCTCCATTGCTGTGAATAAGTGACAGCTGCAAAAGTGGTATAAAAACTATCATTTCATGGCTATTCACTTTCCAATGTCAGAAGCTTGAGCTTTCAGGACTTGGAAGACAGTTTTGAGCTGTATGCAGTTTGTAAGTGTTTGGAGTAAACTCTCTAT
The DNA here is from genome assembly GCA_030390025.1 of Squalus acanthias. Classification (NCBI taxonomy): domain Eukaryota; kingdom Metazoa; phylum Chordata; class Chondrichthyes; order Squaliformes; family Squalidae; genus Squalus; species Squalus acanthias. The sequence goes on along the minus strand of CM059428.1, from coordinate 58,706,436 downwards.
CCACTGTCAGCTCCTTGCACCATTGACAGATCGCTTCTGTCATCTCAGCTTCAGCTGCCATCTATTCCAGCAGCATCGGTGCCCTTGAAAAAATCTCACCTTGGTCCTCAGAATCCCAACACGATCAGCCCCAACACCAACATCACCAGGCACACCAGCAGCACCAACAACAACACCAACCTTCCCCGCAATCAACTGATGCTGCACAGGACACAGGGCATCAGCACCCGACCACATTGCTGCCCAGGACGCTAGTGATGGCCTCACCATGGCCAGATTTACTTCACTTGATGCTGTACACCCTGGCTAACACATGATGTGCCAGGTTGGCACCACCCCACACCAGCACCGTAAAGCATCCCTACAATGTCCAAGCCATTCCTTTCATACTCATCACCATTGCGGGGTGGGGGGGGGGGAGCGGGGGTACCCTTATGTCTCACCATTCACTGCAACTCACTAAGCTACTTCCAAAGGTGCACACAGATCTGTCCAAGAAGGAAAAGTGTTGAAAATAAAGGTTTCAATGTTTGACGCCACATTAACAGAATCTTTACATGAACATTGCATAAAACAACCAGATGCCTACTACCCTTGTGTATTGTTAGTTGGTATGCTTGCAGTAGGATGAGGGTGAATGTGAGGGGTGGCTGGTAAGATGGGGATGTGATAGAGAGGGATGGGTGGAGGTGCAAGGTAAGTTGGTGTGAGTAAGGATGTGCAGGAGTAGGGTAGGGAAGGCAGAGTGATGGGGATGTGATGAGTGGCACAGCTGGATGAGGCTCAGTGTGGCTTTGCAGTAACGTTTTGTGATCTACTGAGATCATTGAAAGGTTTGCTCTATTGCAGCCTGGTCCTCCTGATGACATCCCTGCTTGTGCCCTCCTGTGCAATATGCAACCAGGCTGCGTTGGTCTCCTGGGACAGCCTGGGTGCAGCCGTGCACCTCTGTGCAGTGCTTGTCAGTGTTTGCAACACCTCAATGCTGTAGAACACTGACAGCACAACTGTCATAATGAATGTGGACATGGGCCCTTTAAGGAAACCGGCTGATGACGCGTCATCAAATGACGTCAACAGACCCGCTCCCTTTTAATTGGCCTGGGAATTTCACAGGGCGGGCTTAACAAGTCCAATCAGGGCAAAATCACTTGGAGGAGGCGGGATGAAGACGGGAGCGGGGTTTGAGGTTGCCGCCTACTCCGGCCGCACCGGACTCAACACGGTTGGCAAAATCACGGTCGTAATGTGGGGCAAAATGTCCCTTTGTACATGTGTGCAGCAATAGCTGATGAAATATAATTGTTCACATGTACATAGAGCAGAATTGGCCCTTTATGCAAGTGTACCATCATGTTTTTGCCAACGGAAATAAATTAAAGCCCAAAGTGTTTTTTTTAGACCTTGCATGACCTAATCTGTGTAACTCCAGGTCTGGAATTGATTTTGGTGCTTTTAAAAAAATAATTGTATCAGCAGAAAGCATTACTATGGGTTTGTACAAAAAATATTTCAAAATAGAACTTGGCATTTCTTTGTTTGCTAATTTTAGTGAACATGATTAAATAGTGGTGTAATACTGGAGAAAGTATGATCCTTGTGTGGTTAGTGCTGCTCGCTGGGCTTCTATCCCTTCAAAATGAACTACAAAAGGCTAGCAAAAGTGAGAAAAAAAGTTAAACTTTTACTCATTAATGGTCATTAATGATAAGCTTGTGCAGCATTTTTGCAGGTGCAGAGTCAAATAGAAAATTAAGGGCCCAATTTTCCTGACCGTTTCCCCCCAGGCAATGCCCATTTCCCCAAGTGAAAAGGTCAGGAAAAAGGGGCAATGACCCATTTCACTGGATCGTCATTTTCTTTATGGTGACACAGAATATTTAAAGCTTTCTATGTTGGATCCAACAGTGTGCTTTAGCACTTCACCTCAAATGAGCACCATTAGGAATTTTTCCATTTGCTACACTAGCCATGTCACTTAGTTTGGGTTGAGACTGCATAAATTCAGTTCATATATGATGTTTACAGCCAGCAGTGAAAGGAGATAGTCATCGATCAGTTCAAACCAGATTCAAATATATTTTAACTTTACAGACCATAAATTGCTTTGTGCATTAATTGTGATGAAAAAGTAGACATACTTAACAAGGGTACAAAGCCAGTAGAAAATAACCAATTCTTTCTTTAGTACCATTGCTTTGAGTCTTGCTCTCATCCTAAAATGTTTTCATGGGAATTAGTGAAAATCATAACCTTTTGTGTGGTAAAGCTTTGTTAAAGGCTTATCAGAGCAATTTGTGCAGAATTACATGACAGGGACATATAAACAAAAAGTGAATGCTGAACTAAATCTCAGAACTGGAATTAGTCAGCTGAAGAAAGGGCAAGATTTGAAAATATCATTATGGCACTGACAGAAATAAATAATACAGAAGAGATTTAAGGGTAAAAATTGAGTCGCGCCCCATTTGGGGCGCTAACCTCGCCGGGGTGCTACTTTTAGCGCCCCGAAAAAATTAGCGGCCCCGCGCCGGAACTTCAGTGGTTGCGCCCCAAGAGGGAAGCGGGGCGCCACTGGAAGCACCCCGCATCCCTCTTGGGGCGCTGCGAGGGAATATCCTGGCTCTACGTGCCGCGGTATTGCAGGCCTTCCTCCCCTTCTTAAAGGGGAGGGACCCTGCGCAGCGCGAACCGGGGCCCAGCTGGGCCCCCAGGGATCGGGAGTGCCGGCAAAAGAGCCCGGCACTCAAGAGAAGTGCCGGGCTCTTGGAGCGCAGCCGGCACTTCACGGTGGGGGGGCTTCACGGGGGCCGGGGACAGCAACGGGGGCAGGTGCTGGCAGGCGGCCAGCAACAAAAATGGCCGCCTGCCACCTCCCCTTTAAATATCGCCGCCCCGGCCGCACGTACGCCTCCCTGAACCCGTCGGACATAGCGTCTGGCGGTAAATCAGGGGGGCGCGACTGAAGATCGCGGCTGGAGCGCGAGCGGGGTGCTGCGCACGGCGATGACGTCATCGCCGGCGGCGCAGCGCCACAGGGCGCTACCGGCTGGCGCCGCCGCTAACCTCCCGCTGAATTTTACGGGAGGCGTGGGCGGCGCTGCGTCCGGGCGTTAGCTGCTTTACGCCCCATTAGCGCCCTCTTAAGGCGCTAACGGGAGGCGCAAGCAGCTGAATTTTTCCCCCAAAGTGCCACAGCATGGGTCAAACCGACACTGCTAGTGTACCTTATAGTGTAGCAGGAACAGGTAGAGAGGGTGGCCTGGAAACGTAGAATTAACTACCCAAGACAACCAATATCCTGCAACAGAGTAATTTATCTGGGCCTGATGAAGGAGCAGTGCATAATAAGACTCAGGCTGAGCAGGGTGTTTGTTACTGAGGTGTGCCACCTGATTCACAACAGGGATAGTAAACCATTTGAGGAAAATATAGTCCTATAATGCATGCATCATTGTTAGTGATATGATGCGTTATTTCAGAGCGATTCAAAAACAGGTAAAAGTGAAATATTAGAAAGATGATATTTTATGATTAAGCTATTAGTAGAGGTAACTATGAACAACGTGTGTTATATTGGAGATCTATGGTATTATTACAGAAGATAATGCAAACAGCCACAGTCAATTCCAGTGAGGGAAATGGGGGTGCATGTTTCAGTTGAGCAGGACAACTGACAGTATTGCTTCTGTTGTGCTGTAGCCCCATGCTAAACTTTGCAGAACCTTTCGTCGCGATGAAATAGGAAAATTAGATTCCATAATAAAATGGATTGTACATGGCTTGCAGAGGGAATGGGTTTGATGGGCAGAATGGCCATTTTTATTCCATGATTTCTTCCATATGAAAGAGCTGTTTTATTATGCATTGGATTCAGCTTCTAATACTCTAGAGAGTAAGCACCAGAGTTATCCCTGTTCTGCACTGCTGCACATAGCACCATTCTTTTATAATCTGTGTGTCGGGTCAGCGAGCCTGTGGATTTAAGGCTGATCCACAGGTTATTTTTTGTATGGATCCAAAAAGTAAGGAATTTTGATTTGATCACCTAGGACATTAGAGTGAATTAGATATGACACCATTGGTTCAACTGTCCATGTTGAAAGCCAGGCAGCAATATTAACATAAGAATGCCTGAAGGATATTGAAAATATAATTTCTCATTTACAATTTTGCCAGATCTTTTTTGCTTAAATTAGAGTAGTTGATAGACAACATTATTTAGAGCTTAAAAGCAGCAATGCCCATTTTACTATCACCCCCTGGGTTAAACTGCTGAATACAGAAACATTAGGAGATCCACAACGAGCTGGTATAGATACTTCCTACAATCCCTTCATGTATACAACAACAATTTGCATTTACATAGCGCATTTAACGTAATAATACGTCAGTCACAAAGCACTTCACAGGAACGTTATCAAACAAAATTTGATACCGAGCCACATAAGGAGATAGTAGGCCACGTGACTAAAAACTTGGTGAAAGAGGTAGGTTTTAAGGAACGGCTTAAAGGAGGAAAGAGAGTTAGAAAGGCAGAGAGGTTTAGGGAGGGAATTCCAGAGCTCAGGGTCTCGGCAGCTGAAGAGACAGCCGCCAATGGTGGAGCGATCAAAATCTGCACAAGAGGCCAGAATTGGAGGAGCGCAGAGATCTTGGAAGGTTGTAGGGCTGGAGGAGGTTACAGAGATAGGGAGGGGTGGAGGCTATGGAGGGATTTAAAAACAAGGATGAGAATTTAAAAATCGAGGCGTTGCTGGACAATGAACCAATGTAGGTCAGCAAGCATAATATGTAACATTTGTAACATCTATAAATACAGAAAAAGGCAGAATTTCTAAATTCTATAATTTGCAACAAACTTATTGATAGTCTCGTTTGCAGCCATATTGTATGCTATATGTCTTGCATAGGGGGAGAAGAGGGTATTGGAGACTGAAAGGAGAGCGGTGAAGAGGTAAAGATGAAAAGGGGAAAGATAACAGGTAGGTGGAGGGCAGAAAAGGGATAGAGAAAGGAGTGGAGGGGAGGATGAGAGGATGGAAGAGGGAGAGGATGGAAAAAGGAGAGGGCAGGAGAGAAGGAGAAAGGGAGGAGGGAGATGGAGCAGAGAGGAGGAGTGAAGGCAAGAGGAGAGAGACGGGGAGGAGGAGAGAAATGGTTGACTGGTATGGATGGGGGAAAGTTGGGTAGGGAGAAGAATTGGAGGGGTGGGCGAGGGCGATCAGGAGGGACCAGCAAGGGAATGGAAGCTACCTGACTGGGGAGGGACAGCTCACAGTGGGAGGTGGGTTGTAAAGCATCTCTGTGGGAGACTATGGGTCAACCAGGTTTATGTCTCAGTGGGTGGAGGAAGAAGGTAAATGTCTTGGTTGAAGGTTAAGGCAAGCCAGGGACCTTCTCAGCCTTGGTGGGGGGTGGGGTAGGAGGGAAGCAGGGAGGCAAGTAAAAATCACCATGGGTAAGGGGGGGTTGGCAGTAAAGGTAGCCATCGGGAAGGGAGGTGCAGATTGTGTATTTCAGTTAATCTCCTATGGGGCTGGTATGGATTCTCATTGAGTGAGCACGTGGGGAATCCAGTAATGTGCGGTATTGATGAGGCAAAGTTTTAGCGTCTCTCTGAACGGCAGGGTGCTGACGAGAGTAAGATCTGGTTCTGTGATATGGTGGTATATTCCTTTGCTTTTACCACAGGGCTGATTTACTTTGAAGTGGACTTAAAGATGTTATGGGAGAATAGGTTTACTTGAATCTTCTGAGGTTCAGAACAGAGAGCCACAAGGTGATTTAGCTTTCTAACTATTCCTGCTTGTGCTGACATACTTTTTGAAAAGCCGCCAATCTCAGAGAGTTCAGAAAGATTAACAACAATGGGGCTATACAATTTTTGCAATGAAATCTGCATTTAGATTTCAATAATGGCTGCTCAATGTGGAAAATTATTTTGGTCCAATTAGATGGAAGGGGTTCATTCTGAGGGTCAAGCAGAACCATGTATGTATTTCGGACAGAAAGTGGGGAAGGTGGAATTGGATCAGTTTAGGGGTGTGGAACGTTTCACTAAAACTATTTTATTATTTGAACTTAGCTTTACCTCCTAGAGAAAGATTAGGGGCTAGAAATTCATTATAGCACAGGAATGGGCGGTATCTTTAGAAAAGTTTGAGAATTAGCGCCAGGCGCTAATGCTTTAGACTGCACGCAAAATTCATTCTCACTGCTCAAAGAAATGATTGGGGCGCTAAATCAAGACTTAAAGGCCTAGCTCAATGGCGTTACACACAAAGGGTGGACTAACATCGGGTGCAGTCTAATCTCAACTCGTCATTGCCACAGGATTTTCCCAGTACTTAAAGGGGAGGTTCATTCAGCACTGTGGGAGCACCTTCACCACACGGACTGCAGCTGTTCAAGAAGGTGGCTCACCACCACCTTCTCAAGGGCAACTAGGGATAGGTAATAAATGCTGGCCTTGCCAGCAATGCCCACATCCCATGAACGAATAAAAAAAAATACTGCAGCACCTCATTCTCAACATTGCTGGCTGTGCAGCTGCCTCAGCAAGGAGAAGCACAACAAGGAGAAGGAGCTGGAGGACTGAAGCAGGTGTGCTCATGGCAGATCCACCTCAGTCAGTTAGTCAGGGTGAGTCAATGCTTCAACAAATGATACAAACCATCATCTGTACCACAGACTTCACACACTGCTCAAAGCACCACACCCACAGCGCTCACCCACCAACAATCTCTACCCATCAACACTCACAACCACATCTCACGCCTTGCACACAATGACAGCTATTCAACTATGGCAAGCACAAGGGTTATTAGTTATTAGAATGAATCTGATATGTGTGATATGTTTATGCATACATTTATTAATGGAGTTTGCAATATTTTGTGGTCTCTCTCATTTCACCTTTGCACCCAGGAGGACTCTGTGATATGGCATGACACAGGGATGGTATGATGGGCGTGTGGTGAGCAAAAGCGATCTGGGGTTTAAGTCATCCTGCTGTGAGGCTGGAGGTCTGTTTGGAGGAGGTGGCAGAGTTCTGTGACCACCACCTTGTCTAATACACTGCTCATTGCTTAATTGAAGGTAGGAGAAGTGCTGTCGGAATACCCTCGGAGGGTAAGGCCTCCTGGTGAGGGCCCTGATGTCCGTTCTCATCCCTCTATGCACATGTTCCCGTATTTCTGGCTGCCTACGCTCCCTCTGCCGTAGATCCTGGAGGGCGAGGTGGCGCCAGTACAGCTCCCATTAATGTTGTCAAGTGCAGCAGTTTGAATCTTTGAACAATAAATGCAGCCACTTTGCACTTGCCAGAAGACTGCAGTTAAAAAGAAACTTGAAATTACTCATACAAACTGACCCACTGGGTGAAACTGACAAGAAACCACTGAAACTATCCTGCCCTGACAGCTGCGAGTGATTAATGCTGATGGCTTTACATAACGTTGCTGGAGCCAGCTTCCTGCAGCTGTGTACCTGCTCTCCCTGTCGCTGTCTGGTCAAGGCGCAAAGGTAAGTGGCGACAATGAATTTTCCAGATCGGGTGCCCAGTGAGCGTTGCACGCTCACTGATGTCACGTTCTGCCTCAGGTTGAAGTCCCCAGCGGTACCTCATACCGGCGGCAGAACAGGTGGCCAGTTTTGCCGTATGGCGCTGGATTCGCCTCACCCCGGTGCTATTGCATCAGCACCCTGTTACCACCCTCTGCAGGCACTAATAGGAGATGCTAACCTACCAAAGTTTTTCCCCTTAAAATCTAAAACCCTAACAGTACAATCGCTCCTACATCAGGGACATCAGGCTGGGTAAATCTGTGACAGTCAAGGTGTGACAACCTTGATATTGAAAACTCCTACCACTGTGCCACCTACCGACATAAACTATAGGCACCACAATGGGCCTGTCTGTAGTGGCAAGGTTCCCATGAAAGTTTTGAATGAAACACGACCCCCATGCATTAAATTTAATATGTGTGTATACATTTATCAATTGTAGTAAAAAGTCGCATTGTAAATACTTTCACTACATAAATGTTAAAATCCTCAAAGCACATTTAATGACAATTCAGTGGACGCCATGGTGTGTGGCAGGATGTTCTTGCACTGTCCTACCAGGTGAACTACTTTGAATTTCAATTAATTCGATCTCTATTATGGTAGTCACCAGGCACTGTACTGCCTGCTGCCCACCAGTGGTATAATATAGGGAATACATAAGCCAGGTAAAAAGCAAGCAAAAACTTTAGTTTAGTATTTACCGTCAAACTGATTTTTTTTAAATAGTGAAAATTTTCTTCACTTTAACTCCAAATATGGACATGCTATACGGAAAAAGACACATTTTTTGTAATATAAAATTACATTATTAATAACTTAGCAGTTTCAGGAGCTGCTCTGAATAACATATCTGCTGAAGCATAGTTCTGTTTTAAGTTCTATCTGTATAATGCAAAATGTTTACAATGTTCTATAAACATAACCTGTTGGTTGAGAAGGTAATGTAAATTCATCCATTCTTTAGAAATCTTTGAATATAAATGACCATTTCAATAAAAGGGTATGAGATTTACAAGCAGTAGGTTTCATAGCTGCAATGTAGATACTGTAGAAATAATTATTGTAACCTAATTTGATTCAAGGGGTGGGCTGGGGAAGATAGTTTTTCTCTGCCATTCAAATTATGTAGTCAGTTAGATGGCATGTGAATATCCTGATCATTTTTTGGAGTACTGTGTGCCGTTTTGGTCACTGATTCATTGGAAGTATATTAATGCTGTTGCAAGGCTATAGAGGCAATAAGAAAGACTTGCATTTATATAGCACCTCCCACAACCACCGTATGTCTCAAAGCGCTTTACAGCCAATTCAGTACTTTTGGAGTGTAGTCACTGTTGTAATGTGGGAAACACAGCAGCCAATTTGCACACAGCAAGCTCCCACAAACAGCAAAGTGATAATGACCAGATAATCTGTTTTTGTTATGTTGATTGAGGAATAAATAATGGCCAGGACACCAGGGATAACTCCCCTACTCTTCTTCCAAATAGTGCCATGGGATCTTTTACATCCAGCTGAGAGAGCAGATGGGGCCTCAGTTTAATATCTAATCTGAAAGACAGTGCCTCCGATCAATGCAGCACTCCCTCAGTACTGCACTGGCGTGTCAACCTAGATTTATGTGCTTAAGTTCCGTGGAGGGTGATCTGAACCCACACCCTTGCTGACTCAGAGGTGAGTGTGCTACCCACTGAGCCACAGCTGACACTGTGGTACCAATGCTGTTGCAAGGCTATAGAGGCAATAAGAAAGAAAAAAGAAAGACATGCATTTATATAGCGTCTTTAACGACCACCAGAAGTTTCAAAGCGCTGACAATCTACAAAGATCTACAATCTGTAAATGATCCTGAGTCTCAGGACTTTAAGTTATGATGAAAGGTTAAAGAAGTTGAACTTTTTTCATTATACCTTGGGAACCTTGAGGTGATCCGGTTGGAGTTTCAAAATTATGAAGGGAATTGACAAAATTGCTTCAGACAAATTGATCACTGCAGTGTGGGGTTGAAATACTAGGAGCACAGATTAAAATTTGTAAGTTATGAGTAATAAGGGAAGACAGGTTTAACTTTTTCATTCAATGCATGTTAGAGTGATGGAATAAAGCAGAGGAGGCCACTAACACAGACAGTGTAAATGGGCTGAAGTGACAGCTGGATATGGGCATGTTTCTGGAGAAGGGATTGAGTGACATGATGAGAAATGGAGCAGACTTGTTCTGTCTAATCACTTTTTCCTCTTTCTAAGAATGTTGATGTTCTAATATGTTTCATTAACCTCCTGTAAATATAACTTGGAAATCTTTAAAAAAAATAGTAAAACACAAGCCAAAGGATTGTCTTCTAGTTGCATGGGATCATGCATTTCATCTCAGCCAATTAAATGATCTAAGATTTTAAAAATGGAAGGCTCAATTTTCAAGACACTTTTTATTTCTTCTGCAGTTCTGGTGACAGAAATTGCATGTTAGTATTTTCAAAACTCTACTTAATGTATAAGGATCGGGGCCGGAGGGGGAGGCCGGGACGGTGATCGGGGGCCGGAGGAGGGATCGGAGACCTTGAGGGGGGAGGTTGGCAGAGGGGGTGAGGGTGGGAGCGGAGGCCTCGTGGGGGGAGGTTGGGGGGGCAGATTGGAGACCTTGTGGGGGGATGTCGGAGGCCTCGGTGGGGTGGTCTGGGGGAGATTGGAAGGGCCGGGTGGTGTCCGATCATGGGGTGGGTGAGGCAAGGGCACTGGATCCAGCCGGTAAGTGTAAAGGCACTTATCTCCTGGATCCATCAGTCCTCGCCTCCCTTTAGCTGGCGGGGTTCCCCGAGGCCCGAGAAACCTGACCATTTGTAATGGAGGATCACAATGAGGCACGCCAGCCTCATTATAATATTTAAATGGATGACCCGCCTCCTGGGAGCAGGTTGGCTGCCCACTCCTCCCACCCCACACCCTCCGTCCCGCCTCCATTAAAACCGGAAGTGGGCGGGTTCGAGGCAGGTTGGGGTTGGGATTCAGTATTTTATCTCTAACCTCCCACCCGACCCCAACCCTCCTGTTTTTGTGGTTAAAATTCCTCTCGCATGGGTACAAGGTTTTGTCTAATTGACTTCACTTGCCACAAATGATTTTCAACCATGGGAAGTTCAGTCAGAAACTTAAAGGAAAGGAACAATTTTGGGTTCAGTTGTAAGATGACTGAGGGTAAACAGGAAAAGATTATGCTTTCAACAGACAATGAGCCAGAATTTTCACTGCCCGACGCATTGGTAGTGTGGGAGCCCTGGCGCGCGTGGGGAACACGGAAGTTTCAGCGGCGTGTTTGTCAGCGGCTTTTTAATGAAGCCATTGCATTTGCATCTGACTTCCGGGTTTCCCGACCATTTAACGCTGAGGTATTTAAAGGAACAGTGTAAAGATGGCAGTTGAAGGTTTGTGGGCGTGGCAGAAAGATTGCTTGGAGACAAAAAATGGAGTTGCAATGTACAAAAGCTGCCCCTTGCTTCAGTGATGCCTCCCTGGACCTCCTGCTGCAAGGTGTTAGGGCCCACAGGGAAGTGTAATTCCCTGCTGATGGGAGGAAGAAGCCAGCTTCAATGACAAAGAAGGCATGGCTGGAGATTGTGGTGGAGGTGAGCAGCAGGAGTGTGGTGGCACAGTCGTGGATTCAATGCAGGAAGAGATTTAATGACCTCATCAGTCAGGAAAGGTGAATACAATGCCACATTCAATTACATCCTGATGTGCGCGTCACCCCAACCCCCTCACTCTGCCTTCCCAAACCTACTCCTGCACATCACTTCTCACAACAACCTACCTTGCAGGTAAACCCATCTCTCACTGTCTATGCACTTCCTCACACCCCCTCTGACCATCCACCACTGACACTCACCCTCATCTTAATGCAATGTCACGCCTCTTCCTCATAGTCACCCTCTACAGATGTTGCCCATCCATCCATTCCACTCATTCTATTACTCTCACTCAAAGATCTCTTGTTTCCCTCCTTGCAGGAGAATAGTGCACAGAACATCAGGGAGAGGCAGAGAACTGGAGGTGGGCCTCCAGTCATCGCAACGCAGGCTGCTGCAGAGGAGGAGGCACTGGAGCTAAGTGGAGTGTCGGCATTGATGACGGTGGGAGATGGAGAGACAGAGAACTCCCAGCTACCTAGTGACAGAATTAAATATCACACAGCCACATGGCATACAACAGTCACTCAATTTGACTTGATGTCAGCAGCCAGTGAAATATGATCATGTGCATAATGTCTACTTAAAACATTCTTACCATGACAGTTCTAATTCATGTCTTTATTCTCCCACAGGCTCATCAAGTGTCCAAGAGGCAGTGGAGCCAGAGGAGGAAGAAGACCCTCCAGAGGAGGTTGCGGACTCTGAGGGTGCACCTTCACAGGATGAATGCACACCAAGCACCAGTGCATGTCGCACATGTCGGTGGGATCATCAAGTCAGACAGTAGTGTTGTTACCTGCTGTCTCACATCACATATGAGCAAGAGCAGATGGTGCAGACAGGGACAGCAATGGCGAGTCCTCGCCAGAGTCCGCAGGACGCTTCAGGTTCTGCTCAGCTGGACGCAGATGCTGAACATCAGGGGCCGTCGACAAAGAGGATGATTCTGGAGGAGCAGTAAAAAATGCATGAGGCTCTGGCAGGATTTCCAACCATGATGTGCATGCTTGCAGAGAGAATGGAGGAATCCATCTCAAGCAAGACTGGCATGATGTTGCAGGCCTTAGTTATGATGTGTTCGCCCATGGAAAGGGTGGCCACCTGCATGGAGCATCAAACGCGGCAATCAAACAAGTGTAAGCTTGCCCTCACAAACAGCTAGCGGACTCTGAATGCCACCTTAACCTCCAATGAGAGAGTGAGAGTAACCACCAAAGTTTTAGAAATCACCTGCAAAGTACTGAAAGCAAACTCTCAGAACAAGTGATGTGAGCAAAAGCCTTTCACTTAGGCAAGGAAGCAGGTGTGAGGTCTCAGTACTTATGTGATTTTTTTTGCCTGTCATTTGTTCAGCCCCCTCAATTGCCTTTCACTGGCGAGATCCAGGTAGCCCGGGAATTCTGTGCACACACAGTTAAACTTGAAAACCCACGTTAAAAACACTCTTAAAAGCCTCTTAACTCGCTCTTAAATGCTTTAAATTGGTAACCCGCCTCTCCTGAAGGGGTTTCTCCCTCGCAGCCGAACACGCTCGAGTGAAATTCGGAAGCCGGCAGGTTGAAGCCGGCTTCCCGACATGCTGTCAATTTCAGTGCATTTAACCACCCGCCCGCTACCAAACCCACTCACTCTTTCCTGTTAAAATTCCGGCCATGGATACACCATTCAACCAGGTGTACAATTAAAACAACCTTTGGCATCTTGAAAATGACAATCAGTTGGTGCTGAGACCACTCTGGTGGTGAACTCCAACACAATCAACAGCGAGGTTGCTACATTCTTGTATCATGATATGTTCAGAATAACATTTCTATGGCTCATTGCATTAGATAAGGTTTTCAAGAGAGTGAGATCAATATTTCAGATGCTAACAGAGGATTTGTGGTGAACACAACCGAGTTAAGCCTCTAGAGAAACTATATAATCTAATACCTGGGAACACAACAAATCACTTTTCTTAAAGGTAAAATTTGAAAAATCAGTGTGAAGCTTTAGTAAATCCTTTTCATAATGCAAAAGAGAGTATAGTATACCAAATATTGGCCCACAGCTATTGATTCTGTTTTTTTGAACATAACATCCATGCCTTGCCATTTTCAGAAACCAAATTTATGTTTTAGACCGCACAAACACTCACAAATGGTATATAAGGCAAAATATTATTAATGGTACATTAGATCATGGATTGTGACTCTAACATGTTAACAGTATGGAACCATTTTCACTCTCCGGCCAATATTCTTTTCTATTGACATCAAAGGGGGTGGTGGCCTTGATATTTGGGCGCTCTCTGGGCTCCCCGGAGTTTGGCAGAACTGGGGAAGGGTCCTAGGCTTTGGCAGCAAAGGGGCATGGAGATAGGAGGATTGGCAAAACTGGTGGTGGATTTAGTTTACTGGGATCTGTCAGTTTTGGGAATAGGTACATCCTGGAGTCTGTCAGCAGGGCAAATGTCTTGCAACTTGGCAGCACTGAATTGGGGGTCCAGGGGTCTGGCAGCACTGCGGAGCATTCCAGGGTTGGCAGCACTGGGGGAAGGTCCTGCTATCTGTCAGTAGGGGGGGGAGGGAGGAAAGTCCTTGGGGCTGTCAACACTGGGGTGGGGGTGGGGGGGGGGGGTGTGGGGGGAGGTTCTTGGAGACTGGCAGCACTGAAACTGAGGGTCTTACAACACTGAGGGGATCCTGGAATCTAACAGTACTGACAGTGCAGGATCTATAGTCTGGTAGACCTTAGAGGTCCTTTGGTCTGGCAGCACTGGGAGAAATGGGCTAATAATCAGAACCTTGACTCATTCACAGCTTGTCAGGTCTACTTCAACTCAAACTGCTGCCTCATTGTAGAACAGCAACCGGACAGGATTCTAGCTGGGAAAGGATGGGCATCTGACAAAAGCTGCACCCGGAAAGCACGACACCAGCTGTACAGGCAGTGTCGTTGGAACCAACTCAAACCCTATATATAAGGGTTGGGCATTTTTATGTGTAAGTTGAAATTGTCTTGCATATTATTTACAGTTTTACATATTTGTTACATTATAAATAAGCTGTGTGCATTTGACTAGTGGAAGAAAGAAAATGCCAGTTGAAAAATATCTTGCGTGATTTGATTTTTTTAATGGTAGGCGTGCCTATTTTTGATTCATAGTTTTTTTGAGCTTCACCTCTGGCCATATTTGTTCCTACTTGCTAATTGCTGATTGGTTTGTTGCCTACCTGTTCAGTTTTTTATTGCTGTTTTTCTAAAAATATTTAATTTTGCAATCAGGCGCAAGTGCATTGCAAAACTTACATTAATCAAAGTATGAAGCTCAAGTGTGATGGCCCTGTGTGACCCAGAAGTGTACTGCCTAAAGTGTCATGGACAAAATGCATACACAAGTACATACACTGAAATTTCCATTGGGATTGATGCACCTTCTGTTTGTCCCAAACATGGCCCATGATGTCAGAGAAGGCAGTATTGCAGGAAGGCTGCTTACCATTCTTGCCATCATGCATCTCATTGATGGCAGTATGTAAAGTGTGAACTCTTAACCCTAATGTAGTGGTCCTCCTAAGTGCTACTTGAGTTGCAGGGGTGTGTGAGGTAGCTCACTGCTATGTTGCTATGAGTTTCCTGAGACCCTCGTCTCATGACAACTAAGTCTGAGATAGATCTGCTACAAGCTACAACTCTTGTGCTTCTGCTTGGGGAACCTGGCTTTGATTCCTTTCTGCCACAGTTGCAGATATCAGAGTGGGCTGGTGAGAGGGCATGCATGCTCTCCTATCCTGAGAGACAGCACCATCATCTGAGCATCTTCCTCCCAAGCCACTCATTCTGGGCACTGCTCTGCATGTCCATGGATCAGTGGTAAAGCAGACCTAATGGTTGCAATGAGATCCTTGAAGCCCTATTTGATACTTGTCTGCAACTGTTCATCAAGCCTGCTCAAAACAAAACAGATAGTCCTCTCCAATCTGGCTACCAACATCTTTATGGCAACAGTCTTAGCATCCATGGAGAAAGCAAAGCCATCCGTTAGGATCTCTGGCACATGAACTCCATTCAGATGTTCCTGGAGCCCTATGTTACATGTTGGACTGCAGTGATGTTAAATGCTCCTCCAATGTACTGGTGGTAATCTCGGGATTTCTACCTGAGTCTCATGCTAATTAGCATAGGGCTAGGCAGATCAGGAAGGTGAATGCATGGCTGAAAGACTGGTGTGGGAAGGAGGGGTTCCATTTCATGGGACACTGGCACCAATACTGGGACAGGAAGGAGCTGTATTCACAGGGACGGGCTCCACCTGAATCGGTGTGGGACCAGTGTCCTAGCGGAAAGGATAAACCGGACTGTCAATAGGACTTTAAACTAGTAAGACGGGGGGAGGGATCTGGTGAAAATAACATAAATCTGAAGATAAAAGAAATAGGAGATGAGAGTAAAGGTCAGACCAAGGTAAGGAACAAGGATAACATAAATGGTCAGGGAACAAATACTGTAATAAAACAGAAGCATAAAAGGACTGTTAAAAATAAAGTAAAAGGAACAACTATAAAGACAAATTAAATTGCTGTACAGCAATGTACACAGCATCCAAAATAAAATGGGAGAACTGGAGGCAATAATCCGTAGCAAGGAACCAGATGATGCAGGAATAACTGAAACATGGCTACATAAAGAACAGGACTGGCAACACGGTGGCATAGTGGTTAGCACTGGTGCCTCACAGCGCCAGAGACCCGGGTTCGAATCTGACCTCGGGTGACTGTCTGTGTGGAGTTTGCACATTCTCCCCGTGTCTGCGTGGGTTTCCTCCGGGTGCTCCGGTTTCCTCCCACAGTCCAAAAATGTGCGGGTTAGGTTGATTTGGCTATGATAAATTGACCCTTAGTGTTAGGGGGGGGGGGATTAAATATGTGGGGTTATGGGGATAGGATGGGATATGTTAGGGGGAATTAAATGCGTGGGGTTACGGGGCTAGGGTGGGATATGTGTACTGTGGGGATTAAAGCAGGGACAGGGTACTGGATTTGAATGATCAGCCATGATCGTATTGAATGGTGGAGCAGGCTCGACGGGCCGAATGGCCTACTCCTGCTCCTAGATTCTATTTTTCTATGTTTCTATAAATATTCCAGGTTATAACCTAATCAGAAAGGATAGGGAAGAACAAAGGGGGTGGGGTAGCTGTACTAATTAGCGATAACATAATGGCAGTAAAACAAAAGGACATAACTAACAGAAGGTGAGAAACAGAATCTATATGGATTGAAATAAAAGATAGGAAGGGACCAGTCACACTAATAAGGGTATACTACAGACCATGCAATAGTTGAAAGGAAGTGGAGGAAGAAATATTTAAACAAATATGTGAAATTAATAAGGGACATAGAATAATAATCATGGGAGATTTTAACTACCCCCAAATACATTGGCAATAAGAGGCAATTAAATGGGTACATGGAATGGAGGTTTTACAATGTATGCAGACCTCCTTTCTTACCCAGTATGTATAAAGCCCGACAAGAGAGGGAGGACTGCTGGATCTGGTAATGGGAAATGAACCAGATAAGAGAAGTATTCACAGGGGAATATATAGGCAATAGCGATCATAACATAATAAGGTTTAAGATAAAGATTGAGAAGGACATAAGACAAAGATCAAAGTAATAAATTGGAAAAAGTTGATTTTAAGGGGATGAGAATGGAACTAGGGAAAGTAAACTGGGAAAATGTACTTACAAAGCTTAGAATAGAACTGCAGTGGGAAACATTTAAAACGGTGATCAATAGAGTCCAGAAGAAATATATCCCACTAAAAAGCAAGAACAAACTAGCCTGTAATGACACACCATGGATGAATAAAGAAATATGGGCAAAATTGAAGCTAAAGAAAAAGGCACACACTAAGTAGATAGACAACAAAGGAGAGGATGACAAAAGCGAATACAAAATGGTCAGGAAATAAGTCCAAAAAAAATTAGGAAGGCAAAGAAAAACTGCAAAATGAAATTATCCAGGAATATAAAAAGAAATAGTAAAGTATTCTACAAACATATCAATAATAAAAGAAAAATCATGATAGGAATAGGGCCACTAAGGGATACATATGATAAACTCACAGGTAATGATGGTGAAATGGCAGAAATATTAAATAATTACTTTGCCTCGGTATTTACCAGGGATATGAACATGGTGGACATGACATTAGAAGTAGAGATCAAAAAATATCTAAAGATATTTAAGATAGAAAGTGGGGAAATAATTGATAAACTAATAAAACTTAGAGAGGATAAAACCCCTCCACACAAATTAAAAGAAGTTAGGGAAGTGATAGCAGAGGCACTATTACATAAATATAAGGCCAGAAATTCGGTTTTCTGGCTTCCTGCGGGTGCAAGCATCACGCGCATACTTGCCTACCGCGCCTGCCATTGTGTTTTGGGCCCACGAGAACTTCGGGTCCTGGGCCTCCTCCAGCTGCCGGCGCGCAGTGCTTGCGTGTCCCAGGGGCGCAGTTAGTTCGAAGCGTCCCCTGGGATCACGTGGGCCATGGAGAGCCAATCCTAGCAGGGCATTTTCATTCATAGATTTGACAGGAAGACCTGTCAAATCTATGAATTGAAATCGGCCCCAAAACAACACCTAAACTTCAAATAAATTTAAAAAATATCACCTTTTTAAAATAACTATAAGTTAAATAAATTAACTACTTTAAACAAAAATTTTAATTTTTGAAAAAATTAAAATACTTTTTAACAGTGCTAAAAATAAACGTACCTTTCTTTAAAGTATCTAAAAAAGATAAACGTGTTGAAAATTTTTTAAAATAGTAATTAATTAACCACTTACCTTGTTAAAAACGGGTCTTGCGCCTCCTTTTTAAAAGCGCAGCTTCTTCCATACTTACCTTCCCGGAGAAACCTGGAAAAAACCCGAAGTTCGCTGCATGCGCGCAGCCTCTCCCGCACACGCGGTTCACCTCTGAACCCCTCCCTTCATGAGACCGGAAGTTCCGGTTTCCCGCGCATGCGCAGTGCTTGCAGGAAACCGGCACTTCGAGTGGCCTTATGGGTGAGTACACAGCGCGTACTCACCTGACAACATAAGAACATAAGAACATAAGAAATAGGAGCAGGAGTAGGCCAATTGGCCCCTCGAGCCTGCTCCGCCATTCAATAAGATCATGGCTGATCTGATCCTAACCGCCAATCTACTATCACAGAACCATCTCCTGAACCTAACAGAATTGGACACACGAAATAGGAGCAGGATCAGGCTACACGGCCCCTGAGCCCGCTACGCTACCCACAGGGCCATGACCGATCCGAACCTAGACTCATGCCCGCTCCCCGTAACCCTTAATTCCCTTTACTTCTAGGAAACTGTCTATTTCTGTTTTAAATTTATGTAATGATGTAGCTTCTACAGCTTTTTGGGGCAGCATATTCCATGGACCTACCACCCTCTGAGTGAAGTAGTTCCTTCTCATCTCAGTTTTGAAAGAGCAGCCGCTTATTCTAAGACTATGCCCCCTAGTTCTAGTTTCACCCATCATCGGGAACATCCTCCCCGCATCCACCCGATCCAACCCCTTCACAATCTTATATGTTTCAATAAGATCGCCTCTCATTCTTCTGAACTCCAATGAGTAGAGTCCCAATCTACCCAACCTTACCTCATATGTCCATCCCCTCATCCCCGGGATTAACCGAGTGAACCTTCTTTGTACTGACTTGAGAGCAAGTATGTCTTTTCTTAAGTATGGACACCAAAACTGTATGCAGTATTCCAGGTGCGGTCTCACCAATACCTTGTACAACTGAAGCAATACCTCCCTATTTTTATATTCTATCCCCCTAGCAATGAAAGCCAACATTCCATTGGCCTTCTTAATCACTTGCTGCACCTGCATACTAACCTTTTGAGTTTCGTGCACCAGGACCCCCAGATCCCTTTGTACTTCAGTACTTTCCAGTTTCTTGCCATTAAGATAATAACTTGCTCTACTATTTTTCCTGCCAAAGTGCATAACCTCACACTTTCCAGTATTGTATTCCATCTGCCAAATCTCTGCCCACTTATTTAGCCTGTCTATGTCCCCTTGCAGATTTTTTATGTCCTCCTCACTCACTATTTTCCCTCCCATCTTAGTATCATCTGCAAACTTTGATATGTTACACTCGGTCCCCTCCTCCAAATCGTTAATATAGATTGTAAAGAGTTGGGGACCCAGCACTGACCCCTGCGGAACACCACTAGTTACTGATTGCCAGTCTGAGAATGAACCATTTATCCCAACTCTCTGCCTTCTGTTAGATAGCCAATCCTCTATCCATGCCAGAATATTACCCCAATCCCGTGATTTTTTATCTTAAGCAATAATCTTTTGTGTGGCACCTTGTCAAATGCCTTTTGGAAGTCTAAATACACCACATCCACTGGTTCCCCTTTATCCACCCTGTATGTTACTTCCTCAAAGAACTCCAGCAAATTTGTCAAACATGACTTCCCCTTCATAAAACCATGCTGACTTTGTCCTATTAAATTATGATTATCCAAATGTCCCGTTACTGTCTCCTTAATAATGGACTCCAAAATGTTACCTACCACAGATGCTAGGCTAACCGATCTATAGTTTCCAGCTTTCTGTCTACTGCCCTTTTTAAATAAGGGTGTTACATTAGCAGTTTTCCAGTCTGCCGGGATCTTTGCTGAGTCCAGGGAGTTTTGGAAAATTATTACCAATGCATCCACTATCCCTACCGTCACTTCCCTCAAGACCCTAGGATGTAAGCCATCAAGTCTTGGTGATTTATCCGCCTTGAGTCCCATTATTTTACCGAGTACCACTTCCTTAGTGATTTTGATTGTGTTTAGCTCCTCCCCCCCTATAGCCCCCTGTTTGTCCAGTGTTGGGATATTATTAATGTCCTCTACTGTAAAGACTGATACAAAATATTCATTCAGTGTATTTGCCATCTCCATATTTCCCACCATTAATTTCCCGGTCTCATCCTCTAAGGGACCAACATTTAATTTAGCCACCCTTTTTCTTTTCATATAACTATAAAAACTCTTACTATCTGTTTTTATATTTTTTGCTAATTTACTTTCATAATCTATCTTCCCTTTCTTAATCAATATTTTTGTTATTTTTTGCTGTCTTTTAAAGTTTTCCCAATCCTCTATCCTCCCACTAGATTTGGCTACCTTATAAGCCCTTGTTTTTAGTCGAATACTATCCTTAATTTCTTTACTTAGCCACGGATGACTGTCTTTTCTTTTACACCCTTTTCTTCTCAGTGGAATATATATTTTTTGGAAGTTGTAAAATAACTCCTTAAATGTACACCACTGATCATGTATCGTCTTACCCTTTAATCTATTTTCCCAATCCACTCTACTCAATTTCACTCGCATACCTTCATAGTCTCCTTTATTCAAACTTAGCACGCTTGTTTGAGATCCAACCTTCTCACCCTCTAATTGAATATGGAATTCAACCATGTTATGGTCACTCATTCCAAGGGGATCCTTTACTAGGACATTTTTAATTAATCCTGTCTCGTTACACAGGACCAGATCTAAGGTTGCTTGCCCCCTTGTCGGTTCAGTTGCATACTGCTCAAGAAACCCATCCCTAATACACTCAATGAACTCATCCTCAAGGCAGCCCTGCCCAATTTGATTTGTCCAGTTAATATGATAGTTAAAATCCCCCATAATTATAGATGTTCCCTTATTACAAGCCTCAACTATTTCCTGATTGATACTCCGTCCAACAGAGTTGCAACTGTTCGGAGGCCTATAGACTACGCCCACTAGTGTTTTTTTCCCCCTTATTATTCCTTATCTCCACCCAAACTGTTTCATTATCCTGATCTTTTGACCCAATATCATTTCTCTGTATTACAGTGATTCCTTCCTTTATTAACATAGCCACCCCACCTCCCATTCCTTCCTGCCTGTCCTTCCTGATCGTTAAATAACCTGGTATGTTTAATTCCTAGGCATTGTCACCCTGCAGCCATGTTTCTGTAATGGCCACAAGATCATACCCATATGTAGTTATTTGTGCCATTAACTCATCTATTTTGTTACGAATGCTACGTGCATTCAGATAGAGAACTTTCAAATATGTTTTGTGACACTTAGTTCCTGCTTTTGCCCTTTTTATTACTTTACCTTTTACTCCATACCTTCTGCCCCTTCCTGACACACTCTGGTTTTTAATTTCCCCACTGCTACCTAAGTCTATGACCTTCTCTGTTGTCATTTTTATTATTTGCTCTCTAGGAACCTCCCCCCCACTAGTTAGTTTAAAGCCCTCTCTACAGCCCTAGTTATATTGATCCGCCAGGACTCTAGTCCCAGCACTGGCCAAGTGAAGCTCGTCCCAACGGAACAGCTCCCTCCAGCCCCAGTACTGGTGCCAGTGTCCCAGGAAGCAAAACCCATTTCTCCCACACCAGTCTTTGAGCCACTCATTTAACTCTCTAATTTTATTTGTCCTAGCCAAATTCGCTCGTGGCTCAGGTAATAATCCAAAGATTATTACCCTTGAGGTTCTGTTTTTTAATTTGACCCCTAGCTGCTCATACTCCTTTAACAGAACCGGCTTCCTTGTCCTATCTATGTCGTTTGTACCAACATGGACCACGACAACTGGATCCACCCCCTCCCACTGCAAGTTTCTTTCCAGCCCAGAGGAGATGTCCTTAACCCTGGCACCGGGCAGGCAACACAGCCTACGGGACTCTCGCTCTCGGTTGCAGAGAACTCTATCTATCCCCCTAATAATACTATCCCCTACCACTACAACATTTCTATTTACTCCCCCCTCTTGAATGGCCCCCCATTCCACGGTGCTGTGGCCAGGTTGCTCATCCTCCCTGCAGTCCCTGCTCCTGTCCCCACAGGGAGTAAGAACTTCGAGCCTGTTGGACAAGAGCAAGGGCTGCGGCTCCTCCAACACTACTTCCTGGATCCCCGTACCTGCCTCACTCGTAGTCACACCGTCCTGTCCCTGACCATGGGCTACATCTGAATTAATTAACTTCATAAGTGTGACCACCTCCTGAAACTCAGAGTCCAGGTACTTCTCCCCCTCCCTGATGTGTCGCAGTGTCCAAAGCTCAGACTCCAGCTCATCAACACGGAGCCGGAGTTCCTGTAGCAGCAGATACTTGTCACAGATGTAATCACCGTGAGCCTCAATGGGGTCCACCGGCTCCCACATCTCGCAACAGTAACACATCACCTGCTCCATTCATTGTAATTAATTACATTTTTTTATTGTTAGTTATGGACACTCTCTGCCCGATTATAGATGCTAGTATCCCCTCTAATTAATTGGATTTAAATTAAATCAATCCCTCTAAATTACACCAGTTAAATGGTTTACCAACAGTCACTCTGCACCAGAAAGGCCTTATTAACTACAACCCACAGAGTTAAAGTTTGAAAAGAGCACCTTACACCCCACTCACCCGAACTCACACTAACCCAAACTCAGCACTCTCTGCTGACTCGCACTCAGTGCTTGCTCGCACTAGCACTGGTCTTTTTATACTGTTTGTTTGTTTACAGCCAAATGAGTCACCCCTGCTGATTGATTAGAAAACTGGTTTCCACTGCCTGCTGTGCCAAGTTACTCCTACTGCAGTGTAACCTTGTTTTACTCTTCTTAAACCAACAGAATCCCAAATATTTAACTTTTCCCCTTCACTTAACCTGCTTAAGCACTCTTATCAAGAATGATTTAAAGAGAACTAACAATTAAAGAACTCTCACACTTACCCAAACTCAGCACTCTCTGCTGACTCACCGAATTTCTGGGCCATAAAGTTTTGCTATGAAAGGGAATAGTGCCAGAGGACTGGTGGACAGCTAATGTGATTCCTATATATAAAAAATGGACATGATGCGGAGATGCCGGTGTTGGACTGGGGTGGACAAAAGTGAGAAGTCGTACAACACCAGGTTATAGTCCAACAGTTTTATTTGAAATCACAAGCTTTCGGAGCTGCTGCTCTTTCGTCAGGTGAAGTGAAGGAATACAGATCGGCAAAGCATATATAGACAGAGAACAATGCCTGTGCAGCGTACAATGTCAGACGACTACAGTTAATCTGGAGACAGTTAAAATGGAGACAGAACAAGTCCAGGGAACTATAGACCAATTAGCTTAATGTCAGTGGTAGGAAAGATAATGGAATCTTTACTCAAAAATATAGTAGAAAAACATCTAGAAACTGAAAATATAATGAAGAGTAGTCAGCATGGATTTCAAAAGGGAAGGTTGGGAAGGTCATGCTTGAACAACTTTATTGAATTCTTTTAATAAGTAACAGAAAGTGTAGATAAGGGCAGTAGACATAATACATTTAGCTTTCCAAAAAGCCTTCGATAAGGTATCGCATAGTAAACTCATGACCAATGTTCCCTTTAAGCTGTGTGGCCACACAGTGCTCTGCAGGTCCCATGCAGCTGGCTCACCAGCTTTTAAAGGGAAAAACCGTGCATGCTAGGAATTTTGAATGGGCCGTGCAGCCCTTTAACGGGGCAAGTGTGGCCCCAAAAAATTTGAAGGAACATTGCTCATGACTAAGGTCAGAACATGTGGAGAATGGATAGCAAGCTGGCTACAAAACAGAAAGCCGAGAGTAGGGGTTAAAGGTAGTTACTCAGATTGGCAAATGGTGGGAGTGGTGTTCCACAAGGAGCGGTGCTGGGACCACTGTTGTTCACCATTTACATAAATGATTTGGACTCAGGAATTGGAAGTACAACTTCAAACTTTGCGGATGACACAAAATTGGGGTGTGTGGTTAATACAGAGGACTGTGATAAAATACAGGAAGAAATGAATAAACTTGCAGAATGGGTAATTGGCAAATGAACTTCAATATAGCTAAGTGTGAGGTAGTACATTTTGGGAGGAAGAATAAGAAGGATACATACTCCTTGGAAAGTAAGTGTCTAAATGAGGTAGAGGAACTAAGAGATCTGGGGATATGGATACACAAATCACTAAAAGTAGTGACACAGTTTAATAAAGCCATAAAAAAGCAAACAAAGCACTGGGGTTCATTTCTAGAGGGATAGAATTGAAAAGCAGAGGTTATGTTAATCTTGTATAGAACCTTGGTTAGACCACACTTGGACTGGATTTTTCTTTACCTGGGCGGGTCGGATGCGGGTGGTCGGCGTGGCGAGTCGGGACCCCGCTGTTCATTTCATCGCGTTTCTCAGAGCGACTTTCCCTTAATGGCACCTATTAAGGCAGGCCTGCGTGCGTTCCAGCCCTATTAAATGGTGCGGGTCTGATGATGTCATCGATGACTCATTTCCAGCTGGGATACTTAAAGGAGCCTTGGCCACATTGCATTTGATGGTTCATCTAAGAGTGTGCAGGCACAACATTTTAGCTTTTGGGTCTTGCTTAGCCTTGCACACATGACTGCACAGAGGCAGAAGGCTGCACCCAGGTTCTCAGATGACTCCCTGCATATGCTTGTGGAGGGAGTGAGAGCATGCAGGGAGGTCCTCTTCCCTTCTGAAGGACACATGAGACCTCCCCAGGAGACCAAAAGAGCCTGGCTAGCAGTAGCAGAGGAGGTCAACAGCAGGGATCTTGTGAGGAGTACCTGGGTGCAGTGCCGGAAGCGCTTCAATGATCTCATCAGATCAGGAAAGGTGAGTGCAAAGCCACACTCAACTTTATCCTGCTGTGCCTTTCATCACACCCCCATCACTCTGCCTTCCCAAGCCTACTCCTGCACATTTTTACTCACACCAACATACCTTGTACTTCCACCCATCCCTCTCTCTCTATCTACATTATCACATCCCCATCTGACTAGCCACCCCTCACACTCAGTCTCATCATAATTCAATCATACCAACTAACAACACACAAGGAGGCCATTTGGCATTGGCATCCCACTCCCTCATAGTCACCCTCTACAGATGTAACCCATCCATTCCTTACACTCATTCCAATACTCACACACAAAGGACGCTCCCAGCTCTGCTCAGCTGCATGCCTCGGGGGCCATCGAGGAAGAGGGCAATCCTGGAGATGCAGGAAGAAATGTAGGAGGCTCTGACAGGTTTTGCGACCACGATGTCTGCAAATATTCAGAAAATGGAGGAGAGCATCTCCAACATGAGCATCACCGTGTCGCAGGCGATGGCGACTGTAGGCTCTTCCATGGTGCAGCTAATGCGCCACTCACATGAGCACATGCTATCTATGGAGAATAGATGGCAGAGGCTCATAGACCTCCTCTCTAGGAGGGATGTCAACGTAGACTTGGGTCCTCATGGCCCCACTGCTGTGCAGCAAGACGCTCTCCAGCTCATTGCTAGCAGGGAAATGCGGCTGGCCCATGGAGAGGGATGAAGGTGAGAGGGGATATGGAAGTGGGGGCTCCTCTCAAAGTGCTCACACTTCTCCCCCCATTGCCTCCCCCTCAGTCAGAGCCCCAGATGCCTCCTGGGATCACGATGGCCGAGTCTACCCCTGCACAGTTACTGGAGGAGCAATCTTTGGCGGGGCCATCAGAGGCTCCAAAATCCAGAGGACATCTGCCAAAGTGTCTATGCAGTTGCAGCAGGGAAGTGAGCAGGCTGCCTCTACCTCTGCTGAAGCCACAGGGGTTGGACCTCCTAGAAGCACGCATAAGAGAAAGATGACACAGAAGTAGTTGCACAAGGGTAATGGGTGTTTAAAGAATTGTTTCTGTTAAGGTTCCGTTATTCTTATGTCACATATAAAACTATTTATTTTCACCACTTTCTGGTCATGCCCAATTTTGTCAGCTACTTTGGAAGTGGCTTAGTGAGTTGGAGTGAATGGTTAGACATAACGTTACGGCTAGCAATAGGGGTCAGTGTGAAAGGAATGGCTTTGTCATTGTAGAGATGCTTAATGGTGTTGTTGTGCAGTGGGGTGGTGGGGAACCTGGCACAGTATGTGGCAGCCATAAGGGTGTAATGCATGAAGTTATGTAAATCTGGCCATGCTGAGGCCATCCCTGGTCTCCCGGGCAGCAATGTGCTCGGGTGCTGGTGGCATCTGGACCTTAGGTTTCTCCTGCTCCTCCTCTTTGATTCCAACTGATGCTCCTATGCCTCCTCCTCTGAAGAGGCTGTCCGCTCAGAGCCTTGCTCCTCATGCATAACTAATCCTCGCTGCTGCGCTATGTTGTGCAGCACGCAGCAGACGACGATGATTCTGGAGACCCTGGCTGGTATGTACTGAATGGCTCCTCCAGATCTGTCAAGGCATCTGAAGCGCATTTTCAGCCTATTGTTTGCTCTATGACACATCTGGTGGACATGTGGCTTTCATTATATCTCTGCTTGTCGTCAGTACTTGGCCTCCTCAAGGGTATCATGAGCTACATCTTCAGTGGATAGCCCTTGTCTCCAAGCAGCCAACTGGAAAGTCTGTTTGGCGATGCAAAGAGCTGAGGGAGGGTGGACTGGTGAAGGATGAAAGAGTCATGACAGCTGCCAGGGAATTTGGCGCACACATGCATGATGATCTTCCTATGGTTGCAGACCAGCTGCACATTGATGGAGTGGAAGCCCTTGTGGTTCACAAATACTCCTGGGTAAGATGGGCTGCCCTGATGGCCACATGTGTGCAGTCGATGACGCCCTGCACCCATGGGAAGCCAGCCAGAGTGGCAAAGCCCAGCGCCCACTCAGTACCACTGACTTCATCAGTGGCAAATTTAATATAATTGGCTGACTTGTCAAACATGGCATTGGTGACCTGTGTGATGCATCTGTGGGCGGCCGACTGCGAGATCCTGCAAATGTCTGCTGCAGATCCCTGGAAGGAGCCTGAGGCGAAGAAGTTGAGGCTGCTGGTGACTTTGGCAGCCACTGGTAAGGCATGTCCACCAGGTCCTCTAGGCAGCAGCTCTTGCTCCAGCAAGCAGCAAATGTCTGTGACGACCTGGCGTGATAGCCTGAGCCTCCTTTGGCACTGCTGCTCAGTCATGTTGAGGAAGCTCATCCTCTGCCTGTATACCCTGTGTTGGGGGTATCGCCTCCGGTGTGGTGCAGCCCTGCACTGATGCCCTCTGTCCTGTGCAGCATCAGGTGGTTGAGGAGAAGTTTGGTGGTGGTGTTGTTGGTGCTGCTGGTGTGCCTGGTGCTGCTGGTGTTGGGGCTCATCGTGGTCCGATTCTGAGGACCAAGGTGAGACAGTAGAAATGGCACCCATGCTGATGTAATAGATTGCAGGTCAAGTAGAGATCTGAGAAGCAATCTGTCAATGGTGTGATAGGTAGTATCAATGAGGTAACAGTGCTTTCCGAATTTGCAAAAAGGACTTGCAAACTTTAGAGACCTAAATCTGTGCTGACAATGCACTCAGCAACAGCATTTCCCTTAGGAAAGTAAGCAGGTGTCAGTATTTATTGTGCTTTCCATGTTCTGCAGTAATGACTTTGATCAATGGCCACTGAACTTCTGCCTCAGCTTGACAGATATGGTTCCCGAGCTGTGTGATTCCCGTGGTCATGCAGTGAAATTCAAAAGGTATGGTTAAAACGACGGTTAAGGGTCTGATAACAAGCTGATAAGGATCTAAATTAGGTCGCCCGCCTCTGCCGTTCGGGTCGCTGCCGCGCTGGCAAACACACCCGAGTTAAAGGCGTGAGGAGGTGGGATGACAGCGGGTTCTCGACCCGCACTGAATTATTTCCACTTTCACTCCTGACCCGCCTCCAATCCCGCACGCACGGACCAATGAAAATTCCGGCCTTGGAATATTGTGAACAGTTCTGATCTCCATATTATAAAAAGGATATACATAGCACCAGAGAAGGTGCAAAAAAGATTTACTAGAATAATACCAGAACTGAGAGGTTATACCTATCAGGAAAGATTGAACAGGCTGGGGCTATTTACTGTAGAAAAGAGAAGCCTGAGGGGTGACCTGATAAAGGTCTTTAAGATTATGAAAGGGTTTGATAGGGTAAACAGAGAGAAGATGTTTCCACTTGTGGGCGAGACCAGAACTCGGGGCCATAAATATAAGAGTCACTAATAAATCCAATAGGGAATTCACGAGAAACTTCTTTACCCAGAGCGTGGTTAGACTGTGGAATTTGCTACCACAAGGGGTAGTTGAGGTGACTAGCATAGATGCATTTAAGGGGAAGCTAGATAAACACATGAGGGAGAAAGGAAAAGAAGGATATTTTTGATGTGGTTAGATGAAGAAGGGTAGGAGGAGGCTCATGTGGAGTATAAACACCAGCATAGACCTGTTGGGCCAAATGGCCTGTTTCTGTGCTGTAAATACTTTGTAATCTCTGGGCTGGTGCTTGGAATGCAGTGAATGAAGGTGCATACTTCAAATGCCTGGGTTGCTGGCAAGTGAGGAACCTGCTTTTTGGTGTTGCCTCACATCTGGAGGAGGAAAATGGGTTTGAATCATTTTGAGAGGCGTGGAACTCAAATATCTCTTTCAGTAGAAAGGAGGGTTCACTGATAGTTAACTATGGGTACTGTCTGAAAAGAAGCCGAATGTCATTTAGCTGGTACATGCCCTTCTACTTCCCCATTTATGACCCTTTCTATTGTATCTCTGCCAAGGATCTGAATGGCTTCTTCCCCATAGTAGGGTGGGAGTGCTGAGGTTCAGGGGCTAATCACTTGTTGCTAATCTTTCCAGCCTGTTTTAGCTGTCATATTAAAGAAAAGGTAAAAGGGCCAAATTACGTTTAGGACCATGAGATGCCATAAAACCCAGGTGCCAGTCTGTAATGGGTCTGCTGACAGGTGAAAGACAACAAACGGTTAGATTCTATGAGAGGCTTTTAGTAGGGTGATTACATTTAAGGATGTGACTGAAGGAACACTTCCCGGTGAAGGTTGTGGGTATAAAGGGCAATAGGTAACTTCTGGGTATTGATAGTAAGCTACTGAAACACTTCAACACAATGTGAGAGATCGGTCATTGTAAGTGATAAACATGTTATTTCAGTGCATTCTTAGAAGGTGTGGGTTGACCCCTTCTATCTTGCTGGCTTGGTAAGACTATATAAGCCCTAAGCTGCTCTCCTTCAGCCCCTTTGTTTGTCAAATGAAAAATTACCTCCCTCCTTTCCCTAATCTCTTGCAAAAGCACTTCCATATCAGAATCTGCAATCTGGGGGCTCTGTGTGCAGTAATAGTTCTCTCCAACATTTTCAGATAAAGAAATTTTATCCTGCCTCTGAAACAAAGTTCTGTGATGCAACCCCATTAAGCCGGTGCAGGCCTTTAATAACCTCAGCAGCACACTATTTCCTGCCCCCAAACTGGGGAGCTCCTAATAAGAAACATTTCCAAGGCTTGGAGTGCACCTGAAGTATGCGGAGGAGGCAGATCTGTGTGGGAGCGGCAGCGGGACCTGAGAGAAGGCAGAGCGGCCATAAAGGAGCGCTGCAGAGGAGTGC
This sequence comes from Squalus acanthias, assembly GCA_030390025.1. Lineage (NCBI taxonomy): Eukaryota > Metazoa > Chordata > Chondrichthyes > Squaliformes > Squalidae > Squalus > Squalus acanthias. The sequence continues at coordinate 58,676,718 of CM059428.1, read as the reverse complement.
TGCGAGTTGGGAAAGAGTCCGAGAGTGGGAGCAGTCAAACAACAACAACTGCAAAACTGCTAAAGTGACGTCACAACCAGGGAAGGAGCTGATTGGTAAGTAGGACCTGGTGAGTATTTCTACAGTCCAGTCATTGAAGTAAAAGTAAGGTCTCTAGTTTAGAGTAAGTAGTGTTTAAAGTGAAGTAAGGTCCCTCGTGTATTTAATATTCTTTAATTTAAAGGAAGTAAAGGGAGTAAATTAAGGGTAGGACATGGGAGGGCAGCTCGGCAGCGTGGAGTGCTCCTCCTGTGCTATGTGGGTAGTCAGGGACACTTTCGGTGTCCAGGGCGAACACATGTGCAGGAAGTGTCTCCAGCTGCAGCTACTCGAAATCCGCGTTTCAGAGCTGGAGCTGCGGCTGGAGTCACTGTGGAGCATCTGCGAAGCTGAGATCTTCGTGGATAGCATGTTTAATGAGGTGGTCACACCGCAGGTAAAGAGTGCACAGGCAGACAGGGAATGGGTGACCACCAGACAGAGTAAAAGAACTAGGAAGGTAGTGCTGGAGTCCCCTGAGTCCATCTCCCTCTTCAACAGATTTTCCGTTTTGAATATTGCTGGGGGAGATGGTTTCTCAGGGGAATGCAGCAAGAGCCAAGTCTGTGGCACTACGAGTGGCTCAGCTGCACAGGAGGGGAGGAAAAAGAGTGGGAGAGCAATAGTGATTGGGGATTCTATCGTAAGGGGAACAGATAGACGTTTCTGTGGCCGCAGACGTGACTCTAGGATGGTATGTTGCCTCCCTGGTGCCAGGGTCAAGGATGTCGCTGAACAGCTGCAGGGCATTCTGAAGGGGGAGGGCAAACAGTCAGAGGTCGTGGTTCACATTGGTACCAACAACATGGGTAGAAAGAGGGATGAGGTCCTGCAACAAGAATTTCGGGAGCTAGGTAGCAGATTAAAAAGCAGGACCTCAAAGGTTGTAATCTCTGGATTATTCCCGGTGCCACGTGCCAGTGAGTATAGCAATAGGAGGATAGAGCAGATGAATGCGTGGCTTAAGAGTTGGTGCAGGAGGGAGGGCTTTAGTTTCCTGGATCACTGGGTCTGCTTCTGGGGAAGGTGGGACCTGTACAAGTCGGACAGGTTGCACCTGGACCGGAACGGGACCAACATGCTTGCGGGGAGGTTTGCTAGTACTGTTGGGGGGGTTTAAACTAACTTGGCAGGGGGATGGGATACGGAGTGGAACTATGGTAGGGGGTGATGCAGTCAAATAGAGAGGAAAAAACAAGTCAGCCTGGAAGGCCGAGCAAATATGTAATGGCACAAGGGAGTATGGCAAGGCTGGATGGCATTTATTTTAATGCGAGTAAGGCAGATGAATTGAAGGTGCTGATGAACACATGGGAGTATGATATTGTTGCTATCACAGAGACATGGTTGAGGGAGGGGCAGGACTGGCAGCTCCATATTCCGGGGTATAGAATCTTCAGGCGAGACAGAGGGGGGTGTAAAAGAGGAGAGGGTGTCGCAATATTAATCAAGGAGTCAATTACTGCTGCAAAGAGGGATGATATCTTAGCAGGTTCCTCTAATGAGGCCATATGCGTAGAACTTAAAAACAAAAAGGGGGCAAGCACTTTGCTGGGAGTGTACTATCGGCATCCAAACAGTCAGGGGGAGATAGAGGAACAGATATGTAGGCAAATCTCAGAGAAGTGTAGAAATAATAGGGTAATAATAGTAGGGGATTTCAACTTCCCCAATATTAACTGGGATAGTCAGAGTGTGAAAGGCTTAGAGGGTGCGGAATTCTTAAAGTGCATCCAGGAGAGCTTTTTGAGCCAGCATGTAGAAAGTCCTACAAGAGAGGGGGCGGTACTGGACCTAATTCTAGGGAATGTAACTGGGCAAGTGGTAGAAGTGTCAGTAGGAGAGCATTTTGGTGACAGTGACCATAATTCAGTGAGATTTAATGTAGTCATGGAAAAGGAAAATGATGGAGGTTCTAAATTGGGGGAAGGCCGATTTTAATATGATAAGGCAGGATCTGGCCAAAGTGGATTGGGATAAGCTACTTGTAGGAAAATCCACATCAGTGCAGTGGGAGTCTTTGAGAGAGTACAATGCCAACATGTTCCCGTAAAGGTCAAGGGTGGGACCAAGAAGCCCAGGGAACCCTGGATGTCAAGGGATATACAAGAATGGATTTGGAAAAAACGGGAGGCTTTTGGCAGATACAAAGGACTAAAAACAGTGGAAGCCCTAGAGGAGTATAGAAAGTGCAGGAGGGTACTTAAAAAAGAAATTAGGAGAGCGAAGAGGGGGCATGAAAAAACACTGGCGGGCAATATAAAGGAAAATACCAAGGTGTTTTATAAATATATTAAGGGCAAGAGGATAACCAGGGAAAGAATAGGGCCCATTAGGGACCAAAGTGGCAATCTGTGTGTAGAGCCGGAAGATGTGGGTGCAGTTTTAAATGAATATTTTGCATCTGTGTTCACTATGGAGAAGGACGATGTAGGCACAGAAATCAGGCAGGGGTATTGTGATATACTTGAACAAATTAGTATTGAGAGGGAGGCGGTACTAATGGTTTTAGCAGGCCTAAAAGTGGATAAATCCCCAGGCCCAGACGAGATGTATCCCAGGCTGCTGTGTGAGGCAAGGGAGGAGGTTGCAGGGGCTCTGACACAAATTTTCAGAACCTCTCTGGCCACAGGGGAGGTGCCAGAGGACTGGAGGACAGCTAATGTAGTACCATTATTCAAGAAGGGTAGTAGGGATAAACCAAGGAATTACAGGCCCGTGAGCCTAACATCAGTGGTAGGGAAGTTATTGGAAAACATTCTGAGGGACAGAATTAGTCTCCAATTGGAGAGGCAAGGATTAATTAAGGATAGTCAGCATGGCTTTGTCAGGGGGAGATCATGTCTGACCAACTTGATTCAATTTTTCGAGGGGGTGACTAGGTGTGTGGATGAGGGTAGTGCAGTTGATGTAGTCTACATGCACTTCAGTAAGGCTTTTGACAAAGTCCCGCATGGGAGACTGGTCAAGAAGGTAAGAGCCCATGGGATCCAGGGCAATTTGGCACATTGGATCCAAAATTGGTTTAGTGGCAGGAGGCAGAGGGTGATGGTCAAAGGTTGTTTTGGTGACTGGAAGCCTGTGTCCAGTGGTGTACCGCAGGGATCGGTGCTGGGTCCTTTGCTGTTTGTAGTGTGCATTAATGATTTAGATATGAATGTAGGAGGTATGATCAGTAAGTTCGCAGATGACACAAAAATTGGTGGAGTGGTAAATAGCAAGGAGGGAAGCCTCAGGCTACAGGACGATATAGATGGGTTGGCCAGATGGGCAGAACAGTGGCAAATGGAATTTAACCCTGAAAAGTGTGAGGTGATGCATTTTGGGAGGACTAACAAGGCAAGGGAATACACAATGAATGGTAGGACCCGAGGAAGGACAGAGGATCAGGGGGACCTTGGTGTGCATGTACATAGATCCCTGAAGGCAGCAGGACAGGTATTTAAGGTAGTTAAAAAGGCATATGGGATACTTGCCTTCATTAGCCGAGGCATAGAATATAAGAGCACGGAGATTATGATGGAGCTGTACAAAACGCTAGTTAGGCAACAGCTGGAATACTGTGTGCAGTTCTGGTCACCACACTATAGGAAGGATGTGATTGCATTGGAGAGGGTGCAGAGGAGATTCACCAGGATATTACCTGGGCTGGAGCGCTTCAGCTATGAAGAGAGACTGGACAGGCTGAGGTTGTTTTCCTTAGAGCAGAGAAGGCTGAGGAGGGACCTGATTGAGGTGTACAAAATTATGAGGGGTATAAATAGGGTAGATCGAAAGGAACTTTTCCCCTTAGTAGATGGGTCAATAACCAGGGGGCATAGTTTCAAGGTAAGGGGCAGGAGGTTTAGAGGGGATTTGAGGAAAAACTTTTTCACCCAGAAGGTGGGTGGAATCTGGAACTCACTGCCTGAAAGGGTGGTAGAGGCAGGAACCCTCACAACATTCAAGAAGCATTTAGATGAGCACTTGAAACGCCATAGCATACAAGGCTACGGACCAAGTGCTGGAAAATGGGATTAGAATAGATAGGGCTTGATGGCCGGCGCGGACACGATGGGCCGAAGGGCCTCTTTCTGTGCTGTATAAATCCATGACTATGACTCTATGGGGGAAAAATTCAGTATCGCCCTGTTTGGGGCGCCATTATCGGCCATGCGCAAAGTTTAGCGCCTGGCGCTAATTATCGCCTCCAACTGGACACTTCACTTTTATCGCCCCGGAGGTGATTGGAGCGCTAAATCAGGTGCTTCACACCTGTCTTAAGGCACAAAGGCCGAGGAGCGACGCGCTACCTCAGAGCGCTGGCGAAGCTCATGTGATGTCAGTCAGCAATTGAACTCAGACACAATGGCGCCGGTCAGTTCCTAAAGGGGAGGGTTGCTGTCCATCCACATCCTGTTCATTGCAGCCTTGAATCTCGGCCTGGAGAGACCTGTCCATCAAATCTGCTGGAAAGAACAATGGAGAGTACCAGGGAAAGAGCTCAGAGTGCAGCCCCCACAGTCTCTTCTAAATCAATAAAATGAAGGGCAAATCAAAATGAACCTGCAAAGTGCTGCTCAGTACCCAAAACTCCTTCACACAGCGTTGAATCTCTCCAGAAGTCTCTCTCTCTCTCAGAATGCGTGTTGCAAAAATGTCACCAACAAAAAAAGGCAGGAAGCGGTCATCTTTACATAGCGCTCCCCCAGTCCCTTCCTGACTGCAATACTCTCCCCTCAACATGTCGTTGCTAGCGGCAGGTGGTAAGGCAGGGGGCGCCACTCAATATCCGGACTGGGGCGCTACCAGGGCGTTACACACTCGACTGACGTCACGATCTGCCGGCGCAAAAGATCATGGCGGTAGTGTTTAGCGCTGCCGCAAAATGTCTAGTTAATTTCATGAGCGGCGCAAACATCGCCGCGCACGGACGCTAGTTGCTTTGCGCCCCATTAGCGCCCTTTTAATGCGCTAACGGGAGGCGCAACCAACGGAATTTTTCCCCCCATGACTCATGCTGATCCCAGAAACCATGGTGTGGACGGTGCCAGTGCTGTCAGGCAGCCAGAAGTCCAACCTCTCATCACACCTTCAGTGAAGATCACATGCACTGTGGAAAATTCAAGCTCTGGAGTAGGAAATACATTTTACATTTCACATACTTCTGCGTCAAGGGTGAAGTTGGGAGTTGCTCTCAGAGGCGGGCTCCCTAGCACCATCAGAAATCCTACCAGGGCCTGTACACATTGGCCCAGAAATTGCAGTGTGAGGGTTCGTGCGAGGGTAAGCCCTTCCCGCGATGTCTCACTGCGCGTTGGCTTTTTCAGTCCCAGCTCGCTGGAACTTCATGTCCCAGCCATCAGCTGCGAGTGCATCGTGATCCCACAGTGCGGAGTTAGTTCGAGTGCACTGTGGGATCACGTGACTGAGTTACAGCCAATGGCAGCACACCAAGCTCTCATTCATAGAATTCACAGCGGCCATTGAACTGCTGTGAAAACTAGGAATACAACAAGCCCCCAAAAGAAGAGCTAAACCTCCATTAAATTAAAAAAAAAACCCATCACATAATTAAAATAAGTGTAATTAAATAAATTAACCTTTTTAAACAAAAAAATAAATTTTTGAAAAAATTTTAAATCTTTTAAAATGTTATAAAAATAAACTTACCTGTCTTTAAAGTCGCTACTAAAGATTTACCTGTAAAAAAAAATTCGAAATACTACTTAATTATGTACTTACCTGGTTAAAAGAGTCTCCTGCGCTTCCTTTTTTCTTTTCCAGATTCTTCAATACTTACCTGCGTGCGCAAGCGATGAAGTGCACTGCGTGCGCGCAGCCTGTAGCGCGCACGCTGTGCACTGAGGACCCGCCCCCTTTTCGAAAGATCAATTGCCGGTTTTCAGTGCATGCGCAGTGCATGCTGAAAACCGGCAATTGAAGTCTGGCTGCGTGAGTGTACACTGTGCGTACTCTCGCGCAGCCGGATCAATTTCTGGGCCAATATTTAAATTAGTTGACCCAGAAAAATTCTCCAGCAATTGTCGCGGTATTGCTTCTGAAGAGCAAAAACCAGCTCACTATCTCAGCTTCAATATTAATCAAAGTATTAAAATGAGAAGTCGCACAACACCAGGTTATAGTCCAACAGATTTATTTAAAATTACAAGCTTTCGGAGCTGTCGCTCCTTCCTCAGGTAGAGTTACTGTGAGACAATCTAACAGAATTCACAGAATATAAACACAGAGAAAATGCAGAGATTCAATCTATCCCTACATCAAAGACATACTAAGAGCACAGCCAAGACAATGAGATGTGTCCCAGGGGGTCCAACATGTCAAAACACCTGCTGGCTCCACATCATGACCACAATCAAAGTATTAGTTAATGGTCATGTCTGTTTAATATATTCAACATCCAGGAAAAACATAGGTATGTTCTTTAAACTATCTTAATCTGCTGTATTGTCTTTGCTACTGCTTATCTGTTATTTTTGACAAGTTTATAATCTAATAGTTTGAAGTAGTTTATTATCTAAGCAGTGGTTTGATAAAGTGTTTATTTGACCTATTTTCCAGAATCTGGGAAATCGTTAAAGAGCACACAACATATTCAGTAAGCAAAATAAAGTGACAAGGGTCTCTGTTTGATCCCTGGACTCACTACGTTAGCAGATATTGGTTGTATAAAGGTACACTCTGGTTTTTGGGAGTGAGGACTCATTTATTGGCATGGTGTTTAGCACTGAACACAAGAGAAATATATGAATAAAAGACCCAAAAATAAAGGTAACATAACCTGACTGGAAAAATACCTTCAATAGATTTCAGGCTAGAATCCTATGATCTTTCCTTCCCATATCTGATAAAAACTTTCCAGGTGGTCCTTCATTTTTTTTAACTGTAAGAGGCATCCCACACAGGATTCACTGATGAGACCACCCAGGTCTCATTTTCCTTACAAAAAAGGAGATAAAAACTTCAACTACAGCTGTATTTATAAAAAAAAAAGATGTTTAAATAAATTATTAATAGAACATAGAAGCCTCAGATCAACTTGTGCCTCTAGGAAGTTTTTCAGGTGGTCCTTAAGGTGGGTCCAAAGCAAGGGGAATTATCCAACCAATTTTGCTGGGGGAGGGGCACCAGGATGAAGCAATAAAGAGGAGATACAAGGTGCACAGAAGACTTGGGGAGACAAACAGCATTAGAATAAAGAGTAGTTCAGAAATAGGATGGCTCAGACAGGTTATCACTCTTAAATATATCAAGGAATATTTTTTAATGCAAGATTGAAAAAAAGATTACGTTCTAAAATGCTGCCCGCTTGCGCTGGTTCATGGAAGATTTTACATTCGGCGATATGCAAATGAGTTTGAGCTGAAACTTGAGCAAAAAAATAATTCTGAGAACTAGCGCAATTTTGAGCACAATTTGCACCCGGATTGCAGATTGAGATCAAAGCGGAAATTCTTGGCCCGTGTGCGTAAATGCATGGAGCATGGTAAATAAGGTTGATGAGCTGTAGGCATAAGTAGCCACATAGGATTATGATGTAGTGCCAATAACAGAGACCTGACTCAAACAAGGGAAGGAATGGACATTTAATATTCCTGGTTACAATGTATTCAGGAAAGATAGAGAAGGAAAAAAGGAGGGGGTGACAGTATTGATCAAAGATATTGTTATAGCACTGGAAAGGAATGATCTACTCGAGGGCTCAAAGACAGAGGGCGCGAAATTCGGTTATGCCCTGTTAAGGTGACCGAGTTAAGGCCGGATATTTAGCGTCTGGCGCGCAAGTACCGCCCCAGCCACTAAATTCGGCTTACCGCCCCGCACAGGAAGTGGAGCGCAATCTCGACCACTTCCTGGTGGGGCGGTAACCGAGGCGATGTTGAGGCGCCTACGCCCCTCTCCTTCAGTTAAAGGGGAGGGCCGCTGCGCACTCTGCAGGGCCTCTGATGACCCCAACTAGGCCACCAGGGCGGTGTGGTGCCATGGCAGCAGCCCAGCGCCGAGACGCAGTGTCGGGCTGCGCGTTGGCGGCCAGGACCATACCATGGCCCACCATGGAGGGCCAACCAGGAGGCCGGCCAAAAAAAGAAAATGGCGGCGCGGGTCACGGCCACACCTCCCCTTTAACTACCGCCCTGCGAGCGGACGTGGGCCCAGCTCGCAACCCACGAGGCTGGCGCTGACACTGCTGTGGGGCGGTACCGGCGGGGGCGCGGTGCTATCGGGTAGCGCCTCAGCAACGCCCTGCCGAATTTCTCGGGAGGCGCTTTTTACCCCACCTCACCAGGTGATAAGCCCTTTGCGCCTTGTTAGTGCCCCCCGGAGGCGCTAACGGCAGGTGCAAAGGAGCTGAATTTCTAGTCCTCTAGAATCTATTTGGTTAGAATTAATGAACAATAGAGGATCTATTACGTTGCTGGATGTATATTTTGGCCATTAAATAGTTGAATAGGGATCTGGCCCAGGTGGATTGGAATCAAAGATTGGCAGGTAAAATGGTAAATGAGCAACGGGAGGTCTTCAAAGAGGAGATAGTTCAAGTACAGACACATTCCCATGAGGGGGAAAGGAAAGGCATCCAAAGCTAGAGCTCCCTGGATGACTAAAAATATAGGCCTGGAGTGTCCGCTAGTTTGCGCTCCTTTTCTCAGTGTAATTCACCCCAAATCAGCCAAACCAGCGCAAAAGACCAAAATATTTCAGCACAAATTATGTTCAGTGCAAATTGAGTTTCTGCGATGTTTTGCACTGGTTTAAAAGACATTGCACTGGAAGCCGGTCCCGTCAACAAAAATGGCGTTTATGAGAATAGATTAGCGGTTAACATAAAAGGGAACCCAAAACTATTTTATAAACAGATAAATAGTATAAGGGTAGTCAGAGGAAGGGTGGGGCTGATTAGGGACCAAAAAGGAGATCAGTTTGGAGAGGCAGAGGGCCTGGCTGAGGTACTAAATGAGTACTTTGCATCTGTTTTCACTGGAGAAGAGGATGCTGCCAATGTAGCAGTAAAGGAGGAGGCAGTAGCGATATGGGATAGGATAAAAAGGTAGGAGGTACTTAAAAGGTTGGCAGACCACAAAGTAGAAAAGTCACTCGGTCCAGATTGGATGCATCCTAGGTTACTGAGGGAAGTAAGGGTGGAAATTGCGGAGGCAAAGTGGAGCATAAAGAATAAATGTGAAACAAAATGTATTACAATGAGTGTGATTAGACATGCAGGGGGCTAAATCGGGCTCGGTAGCACCTGTTGTTTGGGTGCTACTAGTTGCCTTAAGGTTTCAAAATAGCATCCATGGCACGCGCACACTTCTGAAGCTCGCTGGACGTCATATTGGTAAAGGGGTTAGCGCGCGCACTTAACGTCTGCCGGTAGTATGCAGAGCAGGCAGATCATGACGCCAATCAGCGTGTAATGCTGATTTGACGCCAGCACTGCCATTTTGGAGCTCCACGCTCCAACCAATGCCCAATCGTAACCTCGCACAGCTGAACACGATGTTGAGCAGCATGAAGGGCCCCCCACCGGCGCTATTTAAAAGGATTAAAGGGATCATCAACTACTTACAGGTTAGTTACTGGTGTGTTTCTTCTGGCAGTTGCTACAAGTCTACACATTTTTGAATCTCTAAAGTTTCAAAAGCCTACAGGGCATGGTGTGGCAGGTGATGAAGTACTTATTGCTGACTTCAAGGCTTCTGTGCAAACCAGTTGCTCCCAGACATGGGTGCACTAGTAGGCCTTCCTCTTGGAATTGCACATGCCTGAGAGAATGAACAGAGGCCACGCAGAGTAGAACATAAGAACATAAGAACATAAGAAATAGGAGCAGGAGTAGGCCAATCGGCCCCTCGAGCCTGCTCCGCCATTCAATAAGATCATGGCTGATCTGATCCTAACCGCCAATCTACTATCTATCACAGAACCATCTCCTGCATCTAACAGAATTGCACACACGAAATAGGAGCAGAATCAGGCTACACGGTCCCTGGGCCCGCTCCACTACCCACAGGGCCATGACCGATCCGAACCTAGACTCATGTCCAAATTCCTGCCCGCTCCCCGTAACCCTTAATGCCCTTTACTTCTAGGAAACTGTCTATTTCTGTTTTAAATTTATTTAATGATGTAGCTTCTACAGCTTTTTGTGGCAGCATATTCCATGGACCTACCACCCTCTGAGTGAAGTAGTTCCTCCTCATCTCAGTTTTGAAAGAGCAGCCCCTTATTCTAAGACTATGTCCCCTAGTTCTAGTCTCACCCGTCATCGGGAACATCCTCCCCGCATCCACCCGATCCAACCCCTTCACAATCTTATATGTTTCAATAAGATCGCCTCTCATTCTTCTGAACTCCAATGAGTAGAGTCCCAATCTACCCAACCTCTCCTCATATGACCACCCCCTCATCCCCGGGATTAACCGAGTGAACCTTTTTTGCACTGCCTCGAGAGCAAGGATGTCTTTCCTTAAGTAAGGACACCAAAACTGTATGCAGTATTCCAGGTGCGGTCTCACCAATACCTTGTACAACTGAAGCAATACCTCCCTATTTTTATATTCTATCCCCCTAGCAATGAAAGCCAACATTCCATTTGCCTTCTTAATCACTTGCTGCACCTGCATACTAACCTTTTGAGTTTCGTGCACCAGGACCCCCAGATCCCTTTGCACTTCAGTACTCTCCAGTTTCTTGCCATTAAGATAATAAATTGCTCTAGGATTTTTCCTGCCAAAGTGCATCACCTCACACTTTCCAGTGTTGTATTCCATCTGCCAAATCTCTGCCCACTTACTTAGCCTGTCTATGTCCCCTTGCAGGTTTTTTATGTCCTCCTCACTCACTACTTTCCCTCCCATCTTTGTATCATCTGCAAATTTTGATATGTTACACTTGGTCCCTTCCTCCAAATCGTTAATATAGATTGTAAAGAGTTGGGGACCCAGCACTGACCCCTGTGGAACACCACTAGTTACTGATTGCCAGTCTGAGAATGAACCATTTATCCCAACTCTTTGCTTTCTGTTAGATAGCCAATCCTCTATCCATGCCAGAATATTACCCCCAATCCCGTGATTTTTTACCTTAAGCAATAATCTTTTGTGTGGCTCCTTGTCAAATGCCTTTTGGAAGTCTAAATACACTACGTCCACTGGTTCCCCTTTATCCACTCTATATGTTACTTCCTCAAAGAACTCCAGCAAATTTGTCAAACATGACTTCCCCTTCATAAAACCATGCTGACTTTGTCCTATTAAATTATGATTATCCAAATGTCCTGTTACTGTTTCCTTAATAATGGACTCCAAAATTTTACCTACCACAGATGTTAGGCTAACCGGTCTATAGTTACCAGCCTTCTGTCTACTGCCCTTTTTAAATAAGGGTGTTACATTAGCAGTTTTCCAGTCTGCCGGGACCTTAGCGGAATCCAGGGAGTTTTGAAAAATTATTACCAATGCATCTACAATCCCTACCGCCACTTCCTTCAAGACTCTAGGATGTAAGCCATCAGGTCCAGGTGATTTATCCGCCTTGAGTCCCATTATTTTACCGAGTACCACTTCCTTAGTGATTTTGATCGTGTTTAGCTCCTCTCCCCCTATAGCCCCCTGTTTGTCCAGTGTTGGGATATTCTTAGTGTCCTCTACTGTAAAGACTGATACAAAATATTTATTCAGTGTTTTTGCCATCTCCATATTTCCCACCATTAATTTCCCGGTCTCATCCTCTAAGGGACCAACATTTACTTTAGCCACCCTTTTTCTTTTTATATAACTATAAAAACTCTTACTATCTGTTTTTATATTTTTTGCTAATTTACTTTCATAATCTATCTTCCCTTTCTTAATCAATCTTTTTGTTATTTTTTGCTGCCTTTTAAAGTTTTCCCAATCCTCTGTCCTCCCACTAGATTTTGCTACCTTATATGCCCTTGTTTTTAGTCGAATACTATCCTTAATTTCTTTACTTAGCCACGGATGACTGTCCTTTATTTTACACCCTTATCTTTTCAGTGGAATATATATTTTTTGGAAGTTGTAAAATAACTCCTTGAATGTACACCACTGATCATGTGTCGTCTTACCCTTTAATCTATTTTCCCAATCCACTCTACTCAATTCCGCTTGCATACCTTCATAGTCTCCTTTATTCAAGCTTAGCACGCTTGTTTGAGATCCAACCTTCTCACCCTCTAATTGAATATGGAATTCAACCATGTTATGGTCACTCATTCCAAGGGGATCCTTTACTAGGACATTTTTAATTAATCCTGTCTCGTTACACAGGACCAGATCTAAGGTTGCTTGCCCCCTGGTCGGTTCAGTTACATACTGCTCAAGAAACCCATCCCTAATACACTCAATGAACTCATCCTCAAGGCAGCCCTGCCCCATTTGATTTGTCCAATTAATATGATAGTTAAAATCCCCCAGAATTATAGATGTTCCCTTATTACATGCCTCAACTATTTCCTGATTGATACTCCGTCCAACAGAGTTGCAACTGTTCGGAGGCCTATAGACTACGCCCACTAGTGTTTTTTTCCCCTTATTATTCCTTATCTCCACCCAAAGTGTTTCATTATCATGATTTTTTGACCCAATATCATTACTCTGTATTACAGTGATTCCTTCCTTTATTAACATAGCCACCCCACCTCCCCTTCCTTCCTGCCTGTCCTTCCTGATCGTTAAATAACCTGGTATGTTTAATTCCCAGGCATTGTCACCCTGCAGCCATGTTTCTGTAATGGCCACAATATCATAACCATATGTAGTTATTTGTGCCATTAACTCGTCTATTTTGTTACGAATGCTACGTGCATTCAGATAGAGAACTTTCAAATATGCTTTGTGGCACTTAGTTCCTGCTTTTTCACTTTTTACCACTTTACCTTTTACTCCACACACTCTGTCCCTTCCTGCCACGCTCTGATTTGTGATTCCCCTACTGCTACCTATGTCTATGACCCTCTCTGTTGTCATTTTTATTTTTTGCTCTCTTGAAACCTCCCCCCCACTAATTAGTTTAAAGCCCTCTCCACAGCCCTAGTTATTCGATTCGCCAGGACACTAGTCCCAGCACTGGCCAAGTGAAGTCCGTCCCAACGGAACAGCTCTCTCCTGCCCCAATACTGGTGCCAGTGTCCCAAGAAGCAAAACCCATTTTTCCCACACCAGTCTTTGAGCCACGCATTCAACTCCCTGATTTTATTTACCCTAGCCAAATTTGCTCGTGGCTCAGGTAGTAATCCAGAGATTATTACCCTCGAGGTTCTGCTTTTTAACAAGTTGCTAGAAGAGGGAGGAGGGGGAGAAGGGCTCTCACCAGGAGGCCATATCCGCCCAGGGTGTTCAGGGAGCAATTATCCTACCTGAACCTCAGCAAGGACCAATGTTTGAGATGGCTGCGGTTCACTAAGGAGGTCATCAACTGAGATCTGCCAACTGCTGCAGCCACTCCAACCTCAGGCCTGAGGCTGTCAAGGTGACCATGGCTATGAACTTTTATGCGTCTTGTTCCTTCCAGGCTGCTGCTGGAGCTATAAGCAACAGCTCGCAGATTGCAGTGCACTGTTGTCTAAGGGAGGTCGCTGAGGCTCTCCATTCAAAGCGAGATAATTTCATTTCATTCCCTTTTGCCAGAGAGAAGAAGGCAGAGTAAGCACAAGGGTTTGCAAGGATTGCAGGATTCCCCATGGTGCAGGGTGCCATTGACAGCACGCACATTGCTTTGCGTATGCCTCATGTGAACTCTGCCATGTACATGAACCAAAAGGGATTCCATTCCCTCAACGTGCAGCTGGTGCGTGACCATAGGCAGTGCATCTGGCAGCAGTCATGATGTGTTCATTCTGCGGCAGACCGCTGTGCCAGCTGTATTTCAGCCACCACGGCAATCAAAAGGGTAGCTACTGAGTGACAAGGGCTATTTGCTGATGACATGACTCATGACTCCGATCTGCAACCTATGCACACATGTGCAGCAGGCATACTATGAGAGCCATGCTGCCACAAGAAATCTGACACAGCAGACCATTGGCGTGGAGGAGGAGCAAGAGGAGGAAGATGAGGAGGCGGAAGAGGAGGAAGAGGAAGGTAGACTGCAAACTAGACAGGCTTTCTGGCAGGCTTCCCAATGCACCAAGCATCTTGTTGTGTACACCCATCAGCCTTCTTTCTGTAGCCTGGCCCATCGAAGTCCTCATCTGAGTCCTCTGCAGCAGAATTTGTGTATGACCTCGCCCTCCGGCTATCTGGCACCTGCGCTATCCTTGCCCCCTGCCCTGGCTGCAGTGCACTTGTGACCGGTGTCTCACCTCTATGCTATCCTCTAAGATATGCGCAATGTCAGTATCTGAGCTGGTGACTGCGAGTGTGAAATCAAGTGATGGTGTGTCTTCATCATCACTGTCTTCCTGCTTTTTCACCACTGCTTGGGCAGGTTGCAGTTCTTGGGTATCTGAACTGAAAAAGAGACAAGAGTTGGGTTATGGTGAGGGGAAGAGGAGAAACTAAGAAATGCATGCTTACACCATCTGCAGCTTGTAAGTCAGAAGAAATTGTGGAATGAGGGGGAAGTGGGATATGAGAAGGAGGATTAGGTATGAGGATACCACTATCTTCAGCTCCACTGGTGGCCACAGCCTCAGCAATGGCTCTTCCCACAATGGCCAGCACCATCTCCTCCATGGGGGTTAGAACATGCAGGTGTGCCCCTCCCCTCCGGTTAGTTCCTGCTGCCTCCGGTTGTGTGCCACCTTCTCCTGCAAGAGATAGGGAAGTGTGTCAGTGAGCATCATGCAATATGTTTGGATGATGTGGCTGTCATGGGAGAATAGCTCGTACTGTGTGCAAGGTGTGAGATGTGGGTGACAGGCTTGCAACAGTGCTAAGTGTGTGAGGGTGAGATGAAGCTTATGAATGTTAGGTATGAGTTCTGATTGCTAGAGATTGTTGGTAGGTGAGTGATGGGGGTGTGGTGCATTGAGCAGTGTGTGAGGCTAGTGGGGCAGTTGGTGGGATATGGCATTTGAGGATGCATTCACTGAACTTGACCACTCGTGTGAGGGCATTAAACTTCTTGCAGCACTGCATCCAGGTGCTTGGGGCTGAACTCCTGGCATTGACCTCCGCGGCTATATGCTCCCACTGCCTTCTCATCGTGTGGGGTGTGTGAATGTCAGTGTAGAGTTAGATGGTGGATGAAGTGTGTTGAGGTTGTGATGCTGGTGGTGGTGTTGCAGTTATTGAGAAGTGTGTTTGTGAGATGGGAACTTACCTTGACCACTTATGTCAAGTGATTAAATTTCTTGTGTCACTGGAACCATCTCCTGGGGCCAGGGATCCTGGCTGTCATCTCCCGGGTGATCTCCTCCCCCTGCCTTCTCATCGTGTGTCTGGATGGCCTCCTGCCCCCCTGCGGATATGGGACATCTCTCCTCCTTTCCACCTCCTCCACCAAGACCTCCAGTGCAGCATCCGAAAACCTTAGTGCACACTCTCTCCCATGGTCAGCCATTGTTGATGGTTGCACAGCACTCTTCCCAATGATCTCAGCACCTCCAACAGCCACAATACACCTTCCCTTTTAGAGGTGCAGGTAATTGCAGGCTAGCTTTAGGTTCTGACGAAAGGTCATCGACCTGAAACGTTAACTCTTTCTCTCTCCACGGATGTTGTCTGGCCCGCTGAGTTTTTCCAGCGTTTTCTGTTGTTATTTCGGATTTCCAGCATCCGCAGTATTTTGCTATCATATTAGCTTTAGGTAGTGCTAGGAAGTAACAATATTGGGCCCCCTGTTGATGCGTGCAGCCAATGAACAGCACATTGGCTGCACGCAGAAATCATTATAATGAGCAGGTAGCACGAAGTTGCCGTGCTGCCTGCATTACACTGAACGGACGCACGGTAATCGTGCATCGTGATCCCCGCACCCGTTTTGGGGGCTATCCAATTTAGCCCCCTTATATTTACTAAACCAAGGCAAATGTGCTATAAGGACAACAATATCACAAGTCAGGGCACTGCAGGGCAGGACAGAAGGAGCCATGATAGTGTCACAGCAATGGGGCTAACCCATGCTTGAGAAATAGAATTTGAGGAGAAAAGATGTATACAATTTTGCCTAAACTCCAGTGGAGTGGATCAAGGAAGGATTGCTATTTGCCTGTGCATAAATTGAGAAACCTGGCAGTAGTGACCTAAGTGTTGGTGCAGTATGGCAGTAGGCATGGGTGGATTAGAGCAGTATTGTCCAATAGAAATAATTGACTAATCACAGGCATGGCTACGGTGACATCGTTTTAGCCACATGCACTAATTTTCATAGAAAATGCTTTACAAGCAATACAGATCCATGTATATTTACTTAATAAACTTTTACCACCATTCAGTATGAAATATTGTCGTCTTTCTCTTTCACCAAAGTCTGGAATTCTGGCTTGAATTCATCAGACACTCCACATCTTTGTGCAGCTATTAGGTTTTTGTCCAGCAGTTGCGAGCAGTATTTTGACTTCATCACAGTGATTGCTGAGAATGTTGCCTCGCACAATGAGACGTGCCATACCCATCCCTGCTCTCCATCCAGAAGACCGTTGGATCTTGCTATTCCTTTGGCATGACGTGCACTGTTGGAGCTGCTGATTATTGTTTGGACTTACATTCTTTTGCTGGTCTGGCGTGGTTATTCTGATTAGTCAAGGTGACCATGGTGACAGCTCCCATCTCCATACAATGTCGCTGGTGTTTCCATGGTGCTGAAGTCTGCTGTTTTCACCCATGTTACACACCATTTTAACAGACGCTCTGCTTTTCGTCTTACCATTTCACCAACAAATGCAAAAAATGGTTGAAATACGCATGCATACACTGCAAATCTGAGTATTGAGATCACATACACAATGGTGTCGAATGATCATTTTTTATTTACTAATGAAAAATGCATTTAGCTATGTCTGGATTCCCAATTAGCCTATATGATTGGTGGCTAACATATTGGACAACACTGGATTAAACTTAAGATCCAAGTCAGAATGTATCAAGAAGATTACTAAGATGACTGAGAAGTGGAACAGTCCAACATTTCACTGGTTTTAAAATAAATTCTTTGATTAAATTATTTAGTGGGAACATAGTGAATTATTGGTGTGCTAAAGACCTGAGCACTGTATGTGATTCTGGCAGGGGTGGGCCACAATTCAAAGGCTACTGCATGGTGATCTGTTTGATCTCTCTAGAGATAGAGCATTTGATGTGCTCTGGAAATATGAATCAAAGAACATCATTTTAGATAGCTGCAGATTTTTTTTTCACTTATGAAGCTAAAACATTTTATACAAATTAAGAAACACGGAGGCTGCGAAATTGGAGCATTTAGTGCCATCCGTTAAGGACGGTTTGGAAGAAAAAATGGCGGCCGCCTCGCTTCCACCTGCATCCGGTAGGTCCCGTGGCGGCTGCCATTTTGGGCAGGTCGGCAGCGCTGCCATTGCCTGCGTCGCTCCAGATGTTTAGATGAGATAGATCGTGACGTCAATCAGTGTGCAACGCTGATTTGATGCATGATCTGCCATTTTCGACAGCGTTGCTTCATTTAACGCCCTCTCCTAATCACAAGCAGCTGACCATGCTTTCAGCAGCAGGAAGGACCCCCCAGCAGTGCTTATTAAAGGGATCATCAACAATTTGCAGCTGACCTGCTTTTTCAGTTCTACTGGCTCTGTGTAAGTATGTGCGACTGTTTGGAGCTTTCTAAAGTTATTTAAAGTTGCTGAGGTGACAGGGAGTGTTGCTGCAAATGGAGAACGCATTTCTTTCCATTTAAAGGCTACTGCTCACACCACTTGCTCACAGTCATGGGGCTCTACTTGCAGTCCTCCTTGCGCTCGAGTATGACAGGGAGATGGAGCGGAGGAAGCGAAGATGAGGACAAGGTGCTCGCAGAGGGAGGTGGAGGAGGCGGGGCAGGAGGGCTCTCTGCAGGAAGCCTTATCCACCTAGGGTCTTCAGGGAGCACTGCTCCTACCTGCACCTAAGCCAGGAGCAGCGTATTAGGAGGCTCCGCTTCACCAAGGAGGTGGTCACAGAACACTGCCACCTCCTGCAACCAGACCTGCAGCCTCCGAGCAGAGCGACGATGGCTCTCCCAGTGGCCCTGAAGGTCACCGTGGCACACAATTTTTCATCTCCGGATCCTTCTAGTCTGGAGCAGGAGACTTAGCTGACATCTCCCAGTTCGCCGTCAATCGCTGCATCCTGGAGGCTTCCCCATGGTGCAGGGCGCCATTGAAGGCGCACACGTGGCTTTGCAGGCACCGCATATCAATCCTGAGATGTTCCGCAACCGCAAAGGCTACCACTCACTTAACGTGCAGTTATTATGCGACCACGCCCAACGAATCATGATGGTGAATTCCCGGTATCCTGGCAGCAGTCATGATGCCTTGATCCTGCGCCAGTTTGGTGTGCCAGCAATCATCTAGCCACCATGTCGAACCCGAGGGTGGCTGCTCGGAGACAAGGGCTATCGGCTCTACACCTGGCTGATGACATACCTCCACAACCCCACCACTCGTGGCCAGCACTTATATACTGACAGCCATCCTGTCACAAGGAACGTCATCGAGCACACCATCGGGGTGCTAAAGCAATGGTTCCACTGCCTTGATCGCTTGGGAGGAGACCTCCAGTACACGCCGCAGTGGGTGTCCCATTTTGCTGTATGCTCCACAACTTAGCCATCATGAACGTGCAGCCCTTACCCCCATGGTTTCCGGGACCACCACAGGATGAAGAGGAACTGGAAGAGGAGGGGGAGGAAGGGGGAGGCAGGCAGCAGATCCCCATTCCAGACGGGCTGTCAGTGAGCACCTCATCAGACTCATCTTACCATTCATAAGAACATAAAAACATAAAAAATAGGAGCAGGAGTAGGTCATACGGCCCCTCGAGCCTGCTCCGCCATTCAATAAGATCATGGCTGATCATCGACCCCAACTCCACTTTCCTGCCTGATCTCCATATCCCTTGATTCCCCTAGAGTCCAAAAATCTATCTATCTCAGCCTTGAATATACTCAAAGATTCAGCATTCACAGCACACTGGGCAGAGAATTCCAAAGATTCACAACCCTCTGAGTGAAGAAATTCCTCCTCTTCTTGGTCTTAAATGGCCTACCCCTTATCCTGAGACTATGCCTCCTAGTTCTAGACACTCCAGCCAGGGGAAACAACCTCTCAGCATCTACCCTGTCAATCTCCTTCAGAATCTTGGACGTCTCAATGAGATCACCTCTCATTCTTCTAAACTCCAGAGAGTATAGGCCCATTCTACACAATCTCTCATCATAGGACAGCCCTCTCATCCCAGGAATCAATCTAGTGAACCTTCGTTGCACCGCCTCCAAGGCAAGTATATCCTTCCTTAGATAAGGAGACCAAAACTGTGCACAGTTCTCCAGGTATGGTCTCACCAAGGCCCTGTACAATTGTAGCAAGACTTCCTTACTCATATACTCCAACCCCCTTGCAATAAAGGCCAACATGCCATTTGCCTTCCTTATTGCTTGCTGTACCTGCATGCTAGCTTTCTGTGTTTCTTGCATGAGGACACCCAAATCTCTCTGAACACCAACATTTGAAAGTTTCTCACCATTTAAAAAATATTCTGCTTTTCTATTCTTCCTACCAAAGTGAATAACCTCACATTTCCCTACATTATACTCCAACTGCCACCTTACTGCCCACTGACTTAGTCTATCTATATCCCTTTGCAGACGCTTTGTGTTCTCCCCACAGCTTACTCTTCCACCTAGCATTGTATCGTCAGTAAACTTGGATACATTACACTCGGCCCCTTCATCTAGGTCATTAATATAGATTGTAAATAACTGTAACGAAATATCACAGCGTCCTCCTGGGCACAATGCTGAAGTGAGAGCCACTACAAAACACACATTCCAAATATAATTTATAAATTTATAAAATGCAAATCAAAAGAACAATGTCAACTAATCACCCTTGTGCATTCAAAAGCAAAATATTACAGATGCTGGAAATCTGAAATAAAAACAGAAAATGCTGGAAATACTCAGCAGGTCAGGCAGCATCTGTAGAGAGAGAAACAGAGTTAACGTTTCAGGTCGATGACCCTTCGTCAGAACTGGAAAAAGTTGGAGATGTAACAGGTTTTTAAGCAAGTGTAGGGGCAGGGAAAGGGGGGAGGGGAGGAAAGAACAAAAGGGAAGGTCTGTGGTGGGCTGGAAGGCAGGAGAGATTAAGAGACAAAAGGGATGATGGTGCAAGGCAAAATGAGATGGTAATGGGACAAGTTAAGAAACAAAAGATGACTCTAGATGAAGTGTAAATGGCATTGGCAGGATGATCAAAAGCTGCCGTGTGAAAGAGAGAAAAAAAATGATAGGAGCAGAGGTTATGGTCTGAAATTGTTGAACTCGATGTTGAATCCAGAAGGCTGTAAAGTGCCTAATCGAAAGATGAGGTGCTGTTCCTCGAGCTTACGTTGAGCTTCATTGAAAAAGTGTAAGAGGCCGAGGACGGAGAGGTCAGAGTGGGAGTGGAGCGGAGAATTAAAGTGACAGACGACCGGAAGCTCGGGGTCCCCCTACAGACTGAACGGAGGTGTTCCGCAAAGCGGTCACCCAATCTGTGTTTGGTCTCCCCATTGTAGAGGAGACCGCATCGTGAGCAGCAAATACAGTATACTAAATTGCAGGAAGTACAAGTAAATCGATGTTTCACCTGGAAGGGAGTGTTTGGGGCCCTGGACAGTGGGAAGGGAGGAGGTAAAAGGGCAGGTGTTATATCTCCTGCGCTTGCACAGGAAGGTGCCGGGTGAAGGGGAAGGGGTGTTGGGGGTGATAAAAGAGTGGACCAGGGTGTCGCAGAGGGAGCGGTCCCTTCGGAATGCTGAAAGGGGAGGTGAGGGGAAGATGTGTTTGGTGATGGGATCACACTGGAGGTGGCGGAAATGGCGGAGGATGATCCGTTGAATGTGGAGGCTGGTGGGGTGAAAGGTGAGGACAAGGGGAACCCTATCGTGGTTCCGGGAGGGAGGGGAGGGGTGAGAGCAGAAGTGCGGGAAATGGAATGGATACGGTCAAGGGCCATGTCCACCACGGTAGAAGGGAATCCTCGGTTGAGGAAAAAGGAAGACATGTCGGAAGCACTAGTATAGAAGGTGGCATCATCAGAGCAGATGCGGCGGAGACGGAGAAACTGGGAGAATGGAATAGAGTCCTTACAGGTAGCGGGGTGGGAGGAAGTGTAGTCCAGGTAGCTGTGGGAGTCAGTGGGCTTATCGTGAATGTTTGTCAATAGCCTATCCCCAGAGATGGAGACAGAGAAGTCGAGGAAGGGAAGGGAAGAGTCGGAGATGGACCATGTGAAGCTGAGGGAAGGGTGGAAATGCACTTAGTGTCTGTCTCTTGTGTACTTTTCCTACTCTAGGGCTCCTATGAATGCTCCCCCAGTGGCTGCAACATGGCTGCTGACTTTCAATGAGGGACACTGCAGATGGCCTTGCAGAACGACCTCGAGCAGCTCTGGGCCTAGAAGGCCTGGCTGTACACTGCATCACCTCGGCATGGGCAGCAGCAGTCTGGGCTGGCTGGATGACAGGCAGCAGCAAGGGCACTGGCGGAGTGGCAGTAGTGGGAGTAGGAATGCTGTTATCCTAAGAGAGAACAGCATGTTCTTGCTCCACGGAGCCACTGCCACTACCCCGGGGTGGATCCTCAGCATTCCTAGCCATCTGTTGAGGGACAGATTGCTGGAGTACTGTGAGACCCTGCAAGCCCCTTTTCACACATGTAAACCCAGCCACGATGGCAGCTGTCTGAGCTTCCACTGCAGCACTGAGACGCTGGGTCGCTTCCGCCTGTGCTGCAATGGAAGCTGCGACATCGCCCATCACACACAGCATCATGGCTGGGCCCACAAGGCCTCTCATGGTGTTGCCCATCACTTCCATCCTGGAAAGGATGGGCTCCAAGTTCTGCGCAAAGCCCCGTGCAATGTTGGAGCCGGCCTCCTCCATGCTCCTTGACACTTACAAGAGGTTCTCTGGCAAGCTTGCCATTGCACCAAGCATTTCCGTATGCATGCCCATCACCTTACTTCTGAAGGCCGCCCCATCGAGGTCATCATCTCAATCTTGTGCAGCAGACTTCATGCACAAACTCATCCTCCGGGGAGCTGGCACCAGAGCTACCCTTTGTGCTGGCCTTCCTGCAGGCCACTCATGCCTGGTGACTCACCACGTGCAGTTACCGCCTCGATAATACCCTCTAAAGTACACTCTGCCATTTTCTGAGCTGGTGTCTGCGAGTGTCAGATGCAGTGTCGGTTTATCTCCTTCTTCTACTCAATCACAGTCCTCCCCCATCACTTCAGGGACAGGCTGGGCTGCTGGCAGTTCTTGCGTATCTGAAAGGAGAAAGGCACAAGGGTTGGATTATGGTGAGGGGAGTAGGGGGAAAGCAAGATATCCATGCATACACCATCAGCAGCTTGTAAATGAGAAGAATTGTGGGATGAGGGGGAAGTGGGATGTGAAAAGAAGGATTAGGTATGAGCATACCGTCATCATCAGCAAAGCTTTCCTCTTTGCCGCTCGCCACGGACTCTGTGACTGCCCCTCCAATTATTTTGAGGACTGCTTCCTCCAGCTCCGTGAGGTTCTGAAGTCTGGCTTACCCCCCACCCGTCTGCTGGTGCTCCCGGCGATTGTGCGCCACCTTTGCCTGCAAGAGAAAGTGTGTCAGTGAGTGTGGTGCAATGTGTTTGGGTGATGTGCCTGCCATGGTTGAATAGCTGGCAGAGTGTGCACGGCGTGAGATGTGGGTGTGAGTTTTGCAGCAGTGGT
Organism: Squalus acanthias; assembly: GCA_030390025.1. NCBI lineage: Eukaryota > Metazoa > Chordata > Chondrichthyes > Squaliformes > Squalidae > Squalus > Squalus acanthias. Next base: position 58,653,748 of record CM059428.1, on the reverse strand, counting down.
AGGGTGGGTGAAGTGAAGCTATGATTGTGAGGTATGAGTGGTGATTAGTAGAGATTGTTGGTAGGTGAGTGATGGGGGTGTGGTGCATTGAGCAGTGTGTGAGGCTTGTGGTGCAGATGGTGGGATATGGTATTTAATGATGCATTCACTCACCTTGACCACTTGTGTGAGGCCGTTAAACTTTTTGCGGCACTGGATCCAGGTCCTGGGGACAACACTCGTCGCAGTGATGTCTTGAGCAATTTCCTCCCACAGCCTTGAAGGCCCCCTGCCCCCTGTGGGGAGAGGACCTCACAGCGTCTTTGTACCCCAGGACCAAGGCCTCCTGTGCTGCATCGGAAACATTTCTTTCCCTTTCGCTTGGCTGTTGGGTCATGGCTATTTTCAGAATGACAATGAGGTGCTTCTGCAACAAAGCACCTCCCCTTTAAGTAGTGCAGAGAGCCTAGGCCAAACTTTATTGGCCAGTAGACTGCACCCAATATTGGCCCCCCTGCTGAGCGCTAAGCCAATCAGCAGCACGTCTAGCACTGAGATCAGCACTGCATGCATCACTTTGAACGGGCGCAGGCACATAGCGCTGCGCGATGCCCCCGCCCGTTTTTGGGCCTTATCCAATTTCTAGGCAGGAGTAGTTTAAAGAGATCTCACTTTATGTACTTCCATATTTGTGGTATAATTTTGAAATTCGTAATACTGGAAAGGATAAATGCTTCCTGTCAAATGAACCTCTAATAGTGGAAACATGTTTACGGAAAAAAAATGTTGGCTTTGTGTGGGAACATACATTTGCATTCTATTAAATAATTGGAAACATTCTTCCAGAAAGGAACAATGTCCTAAACCATCCCAAATTTGGAGAGAAGGGAGTATTTTTTTTCATAAACTATTGCAGCAAATGTGGCTTAGAGTCATACTGCTGTTAAATATAGCCTATGTAAAAATGTAAATACAATCGAACTGAACAAGTCAAAGGTTTACATTACCAGCTGCCAGGTGGTATGCACACCAACTAACAGCCTAGAATTTATTTTTAATGTAATACACTAAATTCTGCTGTCAGAATGTCTTAAGGCCCTTTGGGATTTGAAGTACTGAATCTCATACAGGGAGCTCAATGTATGGTAAACTTCTGACGTTTCAGGATTGTGAGTTGAATTTTTGATAACATTTCACAGCTTTCCAAGCATTGCTGAGTTGTCTCCCTAATTCTTTGGCGAAGTGTGTTTTGTGTGGCAATTGTTAAAATGTTGACATCTCTTTCCTCATGTCGTGTTAAAGTATTTGCAAGTTTTGATCTCAGTCAAAAAATGCTTCTCATTTCAGCAATATTGAATTCTAGGATAAGTATTTTGTTAACAGCAGAATGAACATAGGTAAACAAAACACTATTTTTAACCAAACCCCTTTAAAAATCTTGTTTTCCTTTCCCCGAGTTCTGCTCCAATTATCAATGGAAGGCCACATGTTGTTAAGCAGTCTTATGGGGTCTGATACAAAAGAAAAGGGCTGGAAATTGGAGCTGTTAGCGCCGGCTTGGAATGCGGTGGCTGCCATTTTGGTCAGGTCGGCAGCGCTGTCGTTGCCTGTGCTCGCTTCCCATATTTAAATGGTCCAGATCGTGATGTCAATCAGTGTGCAATGCTGAATTGATGCATGATCTGGGATTTTGGTGTCGCCGCTGTTAATAACACGCTCTCCAAACCACGCATGGAAGAATGTGAGTGCAGCAGTATAACGGAACCGCTGCCAGCGCTTCTTAAAAGGAGACACGCAATCTTTAGGTAAGTTGAGATTTTTGCTTTTGTACTGGTTTCTTTATATTTTATTGGAATATTGGCTTGGTACAATACATTTAAAACGTTTTTAAAGTGTGCAGGGAGTGCTGCTGGATGTTTGCAAGGCTTTGGCTTTTAAAGGAAGGTTTCTGAGAACACCACTTGCTCCCAGTCTTGTGGGCTCTAGTTGCAGTCCCCCTTGGGCTGCAGCATGACATGGAGATGGAGCAGAGGCAGCAAAGGGGACAAGCTGCTCGCAGAGGGAAGTGGGGGAAGCAGAAGAGGAGGAAGCAGAAGAGGAGGAAGCAGAAGAGGAAAAAGCAGAAGAGGAGGAAGCGGAAGGAAGGACTGAACCCAGACAGCCCTTTTCTGGCCGAGATATCCAGAATCGAATCATCCGCTTGTGGTACCAGTGACCACAACCCCAATTCCCCTTTCAACATTTGTCCCACACCTTACCTTCTCTCTGATACTGACCATCACGGTGTCCCCTTGGCCACAATGCTAAAATAAAAGCCACCACAAAGCAAACATTCCAATCCAATTTATCCATATATGTATTCAATATTACATCAAAAAATCAACTAATCACCCTTGTGTATTCCCTCAGTGACTGTCTTGCATGTGCCTTTGCCTCCCCTAGTGCTGTTATGCAGCTGCTACCTCAGTGGCTGCAGCATGGCTGGTGAAAGGCTGATGACTTTCAGTGGGGGACACTGCAGATGGCCTTGCGGGATGACCTCGAGGAACCAGTGGCTGGGAGTGTGAAATCGAGTGATGGTGTTTCTTCTTCTTCACTCTCCTCTCCCTCTTCTTGGTCAACCATTGGCTGGGCAGGCTGCATTTCTTCTGTGTCTGAAATGAGGAAGGCACAAGAGTAGAAGGGAGTGGGGTAAAGCAAGAGGTGCATGCTGTAAGGGGTATCTTAATCGCTCCCACACCCCTCCGGTTCCTAGACTTTGGACTTAATTAGGGGTTGTGAACAAAATTGCAGTAAACGACAGGTTCTGATGAAAGAAATTTTACTTTATTAAAAGAAAAAGGTAACAAACTTGAAACACACTTATTACTTAAACACAGATTTGGGGAGCACACGGTACAAGCGAGGGAAATGACAGTATATCAAACAAAACCTTATCCCTCCCAAAGATCCCACTATCTGGCTAGGTTTTTGGCTTCAGGAGATCAGGGATAATGCTCACCAACGAATCCTTGACAGGATATTAGAGGCTTTTGTTTAAAAAGACTCCGTAAGGCCCTTGTTGCTGCGAGGTGTCCGATGGTCACTGAGGCAGTCGCTCTGGTTTCTTCTTGCGCGCTGGTCTTCTGGCCTTCTTCCTCGTGGCTTGTGGTAGGTTTTGCTGGAGCAGGGAGAGAGAGCTGTGTCCGCGTTGTCAGCCAATCCGAAAGAGAGAGAGATTATGGCACAGGCTTTCAAATTATACTGTTTCTTTTTCGCGCCCAAACGGATTACTAAAACGGATTCCTTTTGGTTGCAAATGAACCTTGCTTAGTCCAATTGTCTAGTTTTGGCGGGCTTGCCAGTTCCGATGGCTTTTGCTCAGTGTTAAACATGTCTTGATCGTTTTCCGATTTAAACACAGCCTTATCTACGCGCCAAATCTCCACCCTATTGTACTAAGTCTGTTGGCGGGCTTTTAAATCTGTTCTGTGGATACCTGGTTGATTGTTTTTTTTTGATGAGATAATGGCTATGAAACTGTGTGATCGAAGTTTTATTGTCATGAATCGTTTTTAGATTTCCAGTCTCTTGTTTGCCCCTGGAGATTCATATTTGAATGTGTTTGTGAGTTTTTGCTTTGTCTCTTGCACCTCGTTACGATTCGCAGTGTAAACAATTCCCAGACAGCTTGATCTGTTCACTGCCCGGCCACGCCCCTCGCAGCTTGTGTCTGTGAAAGGTGTCTCTCCCAACAGTAAGATTAAAAAAAAAGTCAGTTTCCTCAGGTTTTTTCTTCCGTGATCTTTAGGTTTTTACATCAAATCACTTCACTTAGGCCCCATCATCCCAAGTTTGTATGAAAAGTCCAAAAATCACTCCCTTTAGGGCTCTGTTCGAGTTTCTGGGGGATTTTGCGAAGCCTACATCCCCCACTTTGATACTAAAACTGAATTAGTATCATTAACAGGTGTGCAAAATTTCCGATCCCCGAAAACCAACCTTCCCCTGTATTACCTAAACTAAAAACCCAAACATTCATTCCCCTTTTGAAAGTGGTGTTTCAGGTACATACAGGTAAGAATCAATCTTTATTTCACATCCAAGCACGGAGAGGGTCTGACACCCCTGCACAGCTTGGAAAAAACACATCATACACATCATAAAAATGACACAACACACATACAATTTTTTTTATTAAAAGACAAAATTCAAGGTTCGTTCCATCCCTGGCCATAGCCTTTATTTTGATGCACTTCCCAAGTCCCTTCGTGTCTGGAGCGGAGCTCCCCGTCCCTTCCCCTGCACTTTGTACACAGCAGGTAGAGAACTATCCCGAGCTGGCAGACCACCAAAAGATGGGAAGCCATCCTGATCCAGGAAGGCACCTCTATATTCTCGAAAATATCCCACCAGGGTGGAACTACTATATCCAAAATCTCTGCCCCTATTTCAACTGTTTTCTGTTCCAGGGTGTAGAAATGTTTTTGTGAAATCTCTACAGCTTTAAGTAGGATGGTAAGATGTTCGGGTAGAGGGGGAATTTTATATCCAAAGTAAGTCACATACTTTTGCAGGTTGGTGATGTTTTCTGTTACAGTGAGGTGAACAGTGGAGGGTTCAGGAATGGGGACAATCCGTTCCTGGGCCACTTGAACTTCTGCCTCGGGTTTAAAGCAGAAACTGCTGTCACCAGAAGTGTCTATGCTGGTAGTGGGACGCACCTGTGGTGACACAATATGTCCCACCCCCTATATATGCTACCTGTGGGGAAACATGGCCGTGTGCCATCACCTCCATGGTACAATTGATAGGTCGAGCGCCAGCAGCTTTAAACCCGCACTGTGGTTTCGAATAGGCGTTCAAGTGCTGGGGACACAGTATTATGTGTGAACCCCGGCTCCGGCACCCGGAGAGGTCAGTACCTGTCATGGCGTGCTCCCACTTTATGACATAAGGTGGGACCGCTGTAAAACGGATGTGTGCACCCCCTTGAATGACTCCAATGTTCTCCACCCTATATATCGGTACGGGTCAGGCTGTCCCACTCATGACCGGCATTCTCACTACTATCCCCATGATAGTGTGATTTGAACGCCCACAATCTATTGGGACAGGGTAGGCTTCAGAGGCTAGACGAAATTGGCATGGGCTCAGCAAATTACTAAACGGGTGGAGGGCTGCGAGGTGCTTGTTGCTGATCCAGGAGGGGACTAAACCTTGCTTTAAATCCTCCAGGTTGCTACGGCCCTCGCCCAGCAACCATGCCCCGTACAGCACACACACCTCATTCTGTGCAGCCTGGTCCGATACATTCCTATCCTCCCGTATGAGTGCATTTACTGTTTTGGCATGCCTTTCCAATTCTGCAATAATTTCCTTTAAATGAACCGTCATAGCTTGGTCCTCATGTAGCTCTGAGCCTACCACTGTGTACCCATCCTTCAGGATCTTTCTTAACTGGGTTTTTAAACCATTTATCTGTGTCTGTAATTCCATGTCATCCAGGCTATTTATTACAGAGGACCCTGTACTATAGGCAGTGAAGACATCATTCCAGGCTCCCCTTCTTTGTCTACCTGTGCCCATAGGGTTCTCAGGGTGTATTCTGTATAGCTCTACCATGTCTATATTGGCAAAATCAAATTCGTAACATTTCCTAAACATTTCCTTTAGCAGGGCCTGGTACAGCTGCTCCGTCTCCTTAGGACACCACTCAGGTAAGTATACCTCGGTAAGGTTTAATATTACTAAAGCTACTGCATAGTGTACCCCCTGTTATAGTACCTTTTCGGTTGGTACTAGGACTAACCCATTCCCTGGTCCCTTAGTGGTGGTAGGGCACTTTTCTTCCAGGGTTTTCGGTGCCTGAGTCGTGGGTAGGGGCTTTTGGGTGTGTGCCACGAGTTCAGTGGCATTAACTGGGACCGGAATGTGTGGGACCACGCACCCATGCAGGCTAGAATCTCACCCTATCCCCTCCCCGGCATCCTGCCATTGGCTGGAGAAGATGATGGATACCCCTGTGGGGCAGGCTTCCTCTGATCCCCACATACAAACATAGACTCCCTGTTCCGACTCCCACCACTTATCCCAACAAACACTCACTCCTCCTTGGGTCCCTGTGATTGTCCGGTGGGTGTCGTTCCCTAATCTTTCCCAGTCGGCTGTATGGTCCCCTGCGTCCCTGCTCAGCTTCCTGAGCCACCACCACTTATTCAGGGGAATTCGTCCCTTACAGGTAAGGCACACACGCTTCCCCTCGGTGACACTGACCCTTGTGGCAACGACCTGTATTCTGGGGCATGGGAGGGAGGCCTCCCCATACGTGAACCCGGGCTGGTTGGAGTATTTAGTAGAGTTGGACCCCAGCCACCCTGGCCACCTTCCCTCGTGGAAGTAGATGGCGAGCTCCTCCACTCCCCGCTCGCCACCCTCTGCGGTGACGACTGGTGCTCTCACTCCTGAGCACCCATAGATGTGGGAGTCCTCCACGTCACCTCAGTCACCGATGCTCACCCCTACCAGGGCGAGCAGGAGCAGAAACCTTGTCATTCCGAAGTCCTTTTTGTAGGGGCACACACAAAACATATATCCATGTCCCAGAAAGGTTCTCTGGCTGGATAATTAATCAAGCCCTTAAACTTAAAAAAAAACTCTACAAAACAACTAAACTAATGATAACCCATAACCACCAAAACTGCAATTACTTAAAACCGAAAATTCTGTACATTTGCCGCCCGTCTCCGGACGGCCAGGTTAAATCCTGTTTAGTCTCTGCCTTATGTGGCCTCTGGATGGCTTGTACACCTGGGTGTAGTGCGGCCTGTACCGCCGGACCCAGAAGACCTTCCTCAAAACCGCTGGGGGTATCTTAACATCCCAGCTGCGTCCTGTACTGCAGCACACTACCACCTTTGGTGTGGCTGCAGCGCCCTCGTTCATATCTGTGGGCTCCTCCCAGCCTGAGGCTGCAGGCGGGGGACCCTTCTCTCTTCTCCCGGTATTACCTCTCCTGTGAAACCCTCACTGTTGGAGGCTGTAGGCTGGGAATCGCCAACTTTAGAACGCTCCCTGCTCTTGGGCGCTCTTCTTCGGGTTGCAACCCTCTTTGGGTGGGACCCTCTAAATAGATACACCTGTGGCCACAGTAGCCTTTGCTGTGGTGTGCGGGGAGACCTTCTTAGGGCTCTGGCCACTGGGGGTGTGCTTGAGTCCCACATAATCAGTGGAGTGACCTCTCCTGTGAGACAACACACTGTCCCTCCCGCTGCAGCTTGTGCGTCCGCCACAGCTGCGGCTGGCTGAGGATCTCTAACTTGGGGGCAGTCCACCTTTGCCGGCTGTTCCCTTTTAGGTTTAAACAGTTTGCATTGGTTGATGTGAAACCACTTTGTACGGCGGGGCATCTTTATGGCATAGACCATGGGGCTTGCCTTGTCTACAATGTTGTAGGGACCCATGTACAATGGTTCGAAACTCCCTACCCGGGCAAAGTTTCTCACCATGACCTGATCTCCAACCTCCCACTCGTGGTGCTTGCGGGGTACCAGCAGCAATCGGTTACCCCGATGCTGTTTTCCCATGTTACTCGCAACCTGCCAGTGGACCTGTTTAAGGTGGTCCAACAGATTCCTGACAAATCTGTCCCGGTTCACCTCCCTGAGCTGCCCTTCCGTGAGCACCGGGGCTAGCACATGGGTGGGGGTCCGCATAATCCTGTCAGTCATGAGCTGGTGTGGGGAATACCCCATGCTTTTTGACTGGCTGGCCCGGATCCCCATTAGGACCAACGGTAAGGCTTCTACCCACTTTTTGGGTGAGTCTCCCATCTCCTTTCGCAGCCTTTCTTTGATGGTACGGTTTAAACGCTCCACAATCCCTGATGACTGTGGGTTGTGGGCGACGTGCCATTTCCCTTCTATGCCGAGTACCCTGAGGGTCTCTTGCATGACCTGCCCAGTAAAGTGACTCCCCTGGTCTGACTCCACATACTGTGGGAGCCCGCATCGTGAGAACACTTCCCTGACCAGGATCCTGGCTGCACCCAAAGCGGTAGCTGTTCGACATGGAAAAGCTTCCACCCACTTTGAGAACACATCCACCAGGACTAGGCAGTATTTGTAGCCTCCCTGAGCAGTGGGTAGGGGCCCAATGTAGTCGACCTGGATCGACTGCCATGGTCCCTCTACCCTCCTGATGTGTCCCATAGATACCTTCCTTTTCTGGGGGTCAGGGTTGTTGGCAGCACACACCAGACAGCCTGCACAGAACTCGCGGACATCCTCCCTCAGTCCTGGCCACCATCCTGCCTGTTCCACCCGCTGCCAGGTGGTCTCAGGCCCGGGATGCCCCACTCCTGGTCCCGCATGGGCCAGTTGGAGGAATTCCCTTCGGTGCTGCTGCGGCACTACCCATTGTTCCCCCCTGAACAGCATGCCTTCTTTGTGGGTGATGGCTGCTGCGCCGTATGGGCCCTCTACCTTCTCCCCTCTAGCCAGCGTTTCCAGGACAGTTTTTAGGATGGGATCCTGTGCCTGGACCGTCTTTAGGTCCGGGGTCAATGCTACCCCTGCACTCCCTTGGGTCCCTCCTCTACCTCTGATTGCTGCTACCGGGTTTGATCCATATGGATCCCACAACGTGCCTGTACTGGCACCCTCTTTGGCCAGCATGTCGGCTTAGTGATTGCCCTCTGCGCGGGGCTCTACCTTGGAATGGGCCTTCACCTTTTGGATGTAGACCCTACCTTCCTCATGATTTTCTCCAACAGAGGCTTGATGGCCAGGGGTCTCCCATCAGCGGAGGTGTATCCACGACGGGACCAGATGGCCAGGTACTCTGTACACGAATTGCATGTGAACATGCTGTCCGAGCAAATCGTGTATGGGGTAGGGAATTCCTCGGGGTGTGTGACTACATACACCACCGCAGACAGTTCAGCCTGCTGGGCACTCATGGTGCAGGGGAGCTTGATTGCCAGAGCAATGCCTGCCTCTGGGTCATAAATCCCACACCCTGTGAGTCGTTTTCCAGCTGATACTGTGCTTGAACCGTCCACATAGATTTTGCGGCCTGTGGGGTGTATCCCAGCTCGCAAACCTATGTTGACTTCCCATACCCCTTCAACGGAACACCGGTGGGCTGTCCCTGAGTAAATCATGTTAGCTGCGAGCTTTGGCTCGCAGAGAACTTTTACACTCAGATCCATTTGTGAGAGAAGCAGGGTCCAGCGAGCAATGCGGGCACTGCTCACTGTCCCATCTTCAATTCTCCCATCCAAGAGCATCTGGGTGGGTGTGTGGTGAGTGAGGAGTGTGATGGGAGAGGTGCCTGTGAAGATCAATGATCTTTTCACAGCCCAGTGAGTGGCTAGGAGGTGCCTCTCACAGTTGGAGTAGCTCCTCTCCACATCAGTGAGTATTCTGGAGGAGTAAACCATTGGCCTCAGCTTGCCATGCCTCTCTTGGAGCAGCACTGCACTCAGACTGTCCCCACTGGCTGCTACCTCCAGAAAAAACTCTTCCCCTCCATCAATGGCCCCTAGAGCCGGTGCGGTCTGCAGATCTCTCTTGAGTTTCACAAAGGCAGCCTCGCAACCCTCATCCCAAACCCACTCCACTCCCTTGTGTAGGAGTCGGAGCAGAGGGGCTGCTGTGGCTGCGTAATCCTCAATGAAATCTCTGCAGTACCCAGTTAGCCCTAGAAAAGACCTTACTCCTGTAACCGTGTTGGGGGCTGGTAACTCCTGAACTGCTTCCCTCTAGCTTTGTCAATGGCCCTCTCCCCTGCTCGCACAGCCAGGCTCAGGAATTTGACTTCCCGCTGGCCAATCTGTGCCTTCTTGGGGTTTACTTTAAAGCCCTCTTGCCTGAGCAGTTCCAGCAGTTCTGCCAGAAGGGGACCATGTTCCTCTCCCTCATCGGTAAAGAGGAGTAGGTCGTCCACATACTGGACCAGCTGATGGGGCCTGCTGAAGCCCTTCAAGCAATTTGCCATACATTGGTGAAAAATGCTTGGGCTGTTGTGGAAACCCTGGGGCAGACAGTTCCATGTGTACTGTTGGCCTTTAAATGTAAAGGCGAACTTGTACTGATCCTCTCTCCTTAGAGGGATGGACCAGAACCCGTTGGAAATATCCAGCACTGTAAAGATGTTCGCAGATGCTGGGATACTTCCAATGAGGTCGGCTACGGCTGCAACCTTGGGGGCACAGGCGAGGATGTTTCGGTTGAGTACTCGATAGTCTACTGTGGCCCTCCAGGAGTTGTCTGGTTTTCTAACCAGCCACAGTGGGGAGTTCACGTGGGTAACTATAGGTCTCAATACCCCCTGCTTGACTAAAGAAGTCAAAGCCGTTTCCAAGTCTGTCTCAGCTTCCCTGGGGAAGGTATACTGCTTTTGTGGGCGGTTCATGGGGTCCCCACTCACACTAACCTCGACCCCGGTTACCCTCCCACAGTCGTGCTTGTGAGTGGCAAATGCTGCGAGGTTTTCCTGCACAAATGCCTGGTACTCCATTGGAGTGTTACTGACCACGAGTTCGAGGTCGTAACCCTCCTTTGCCTTGTGCCTCCGGGATGACTGCTACCTCACTACCCTTTTGGGTACATGCTCCCCATAGACAGTGGTTCCTAAAATTGTCTAAAATCCAGTGGCCTGTGATAAAGTCGGCCCCCAGGATCCCCTTCCCTTCTTGCTCCCACTTCATTAGGACACAGGTCCACTTGGTGTGGAACGTTCGCAAATGAATGGACAGCGGGATGGAGAATGAGCCAGCCTGCTCGTTACCTGTGAATCCCACTAGGCTGTACGGGACCTCGTTAGACAGAGGTGAAGTGGCTGGGTTATCTGAATAAATGAGGGTGCTCGAAGCTCCTGTGTCTAACAGATAGGTCCCTTCTACCTTTTCTACCTCCATCTTAACATGCGGTCTCTTCCAGGCATCATACTCGAGGGGACACAGGTAGACCGGCTGTGCTAGCTTCAGTCATGCCTCTGGGTTGGGTGGGGCAGATGGGATTAGAGCGCCAGTGGCTGTAGCCACCTTCCCTGGGCCATCAAACAGGACTCTGATGGCCGCTACTATTGTGTCCAGTGTGGGGGAAGAGGTCGGTGCCTCTACTTTTGGGGCAGGAGTTGGGGACTTCTTTGCTAGGCTATCCTTCCAGGGATTCCTACAGTCCTTTCTCCAGTGCCCAGTCTTCCCGCACCCGAAGCAGCTACGCTTCGTGTCGGAAGGTTTACCACCTTCCTGGTGCCACTCCTTCTTATCCTGACTGGGCTTTATCTCATGCACCTTCCCTTTCGGTGGGGTGTCTTCAGCTCCCCTACCATTCCGGTAGGCTGGGGTCAGTTGCCTGACCACTGCCTCCTCGGTGACCCGGGGATCTCTTGGGTCAAACCAAAGCTCAGCCTTGGCTTTTACTCGTGGCAAGCTATTTGCCACTAGGCTACGGAGCCAGTGGGCCAGCTCGTCCCTGTTCAGGTTAGCCCTGTCGAGAGCTCCATTACAAGCACCCCTGTACAACGGCCACAGCCTGTCTGCGAAAGCCTGTGGGGTCTCCCCTGCGAGCTGCACTGTTTTCTCCACCCGGGAGAAAGGACTTCCCTCATTCATTCCCATGGCCTCTAAAACTTCCTCCCTGACGGCAGCATACCCGTTCTGTCCTCTCTTGCTCTCAGTAGAGAGTGACTGGTACAATTTGCCATCTAATGAGAACAGGAGCAATTTTGCCATTTCGGCATCGTCACAATCGTTAATGGCTGCTGATTGCTCCACCTCCATGAAGTGGACTGAGGGGTCTTCCTTTTGGGTAAGTTTACTCAGGTGGCTTACCATAGCCCTAAGCTGTTGTGTACCGTGGGGAGCCAAGAATTGACTTTCAAGGGGTCCCTGACCTCCACCACCGGCGGGCGGGCCGAATTTTTGCTGTCGTGCTGGGCACATTGGCTCTGGCTCCGACTTCTCCTGCATCGGTTCACCCCCCTCTCCCTGCTGCCAGACCGAGTCAAAACTCGGCGCCACAGGTGCTGGTGTGCACTCCCTGTCAGCCTCACAGATTGTCTGCCCCTCCTGCTGCCTAACCAAGCTTCTCCTTGGCGCCACAGGCGGTGGTCGAACAGTCTCCCCCTGCTCTTCCAGGTCTGCCTGGGCCGCACCCGGGCTTATCAGGCACAGCATGCCTTTTGTCTTGGACAGAGCAAGGTTCAGACTCTCAATCTGCTTCTGACAGGGGCCGTGGTCCCCTACCTCAAACTCCCTTGTACTGGCTACTTTATGGGCTGCCTGAACATCGTTTAACTTCTCTGTGAGTTCCTTTAATTGCTTGGCAAGGCGGATGTTCTCTTCCCGCAATGCCAGTTCACTACTTTTGGCCTCGGTGGCCTGACACTGGAGGTATCCCTTACTGGCACGGTGTTCCTCCAGCATCTGTGACTGTTCCTGATCTTTTGTGCCGAGCTCTGCTAACAACCTATCCCCTGCTATAGCTCTGGCACGGGACAGTTGGCTTTTTGCTTTAGCTCTTCTGTGAGAGCCTGAATGCGCTTCCCCATAAGCTGCATTTGTTTCTGGGAGCAGACCAACCATATGGCTTTCTCCACAGACTTATTGTATTCCTTGCTCTCAGTCCATGCAGCTGCAGCGTCCATAGGACATTCAGCATGCAACAGCCTGAGGACCCATTTCTTGGTGATATTTACTTTTTATATACATAGGATGACATCCTCTCTTCCATTTTTGTTCTCTCCTCAAAACCAGCATTTACTGCTTCACAACCCTTTCGCCAAAGTCCTGCCACGGTCGCCATTTATGTAAGGGGTATCTTAATCGCTCCCACACCCCTCCGGTTCCTAGACTTTGGACTTATTTAGGGGTTGTGAACAAAATTGCAGTAAACGACAGGTTCTGATGAAAGAAATTTTACTTGATTAAAAGAAAAAGGTAACAAACTTGAAACACACTTATTACTTAAACACAGATTTGGGGAGCACACGGTACAAGTGAGGGAAATGACAATATATCAAACAAAACCTTATCCCTCCCAAAGATCCCACTATCTGGCTAGGTTTTTGGTTTCAGGAGATCAGGGATAATGCTCACCAACGAATCCTTGACAGGATATTAGAGTCTTTTGTTTAAAAAGACTCCGTAAGGCCCGTGTTGCTGTGAGGTGTCCGATGGTCACTGAGGCAGTCGCTCTTGTTTCTTCTTGTGTGCTGGTCTTCTGGCCTTCTTCCTCGTGGCTTGTGGTAGGTTTTGCTGGAGCAGGGAGAGAGACCTGTGTCCGTGTCGTCAGCCAGTCCGAAAGAGAGAGAGATTATGGCACAGGCTTTCAAATTATACTGTTTCTTTTTTGCGCCCAAACGGATTACTAAAACAGATTCCTTTTGATTGCAAATGAACCTTGCTTAGTCCAATTGTCTAGTTTTGGCGGGCTTGCCAGTTCCGATGGCTTTTGCTCAGTGTTAAACATGCCTTGATCATTTTCCGATTTAAACACAGCCTTATCTCCACCCTATTGTACTAGGTCTGTTGGCGGGCTTTTAAATCTGTTCTGTGGATACCTGGTTGATTGTTTTTTTTTGATGGGATAATGGCTATGAAACTGTGTGATCGAAGTTTTATTGTCATGAATCATTTTTAGATTTCCAGCCTCTTGTTTGCCCTTGGGGATTCATATTTGAATGTGTTTGTGAGTTTTTGCTTTGTCTCTTGCACCTCGTTAGGATTCGCAGTGTAAACAATTCCCAGACAGCTTGATCTGTTCACTGCCCGGCCACGCCCCTCGCAGCTTGTGTCTGTGAAAGGTGTCTCTCCCAACAGTAAGATTCAAAATAAAGTCAGTTTCCTCAGGTTTTTTCTTCCGTGATCTTTAGGTTTTTACATCAAATCACTTCACTTAGGCCCCATCATCCCAAGTTTGTATGAAAAGTCCAAAAATCACTCCCTTTAGGGCTCTGTTCGAGTTTCTGGGGGATTTTGCGAAGCCTACAATGCTTACACCATGTGCAGCTTGTAAATCAGAAGATATTGTGAGATGAGGGGTTATTGGGATGTGAGCAGGAGGATAATGTAGGAGGTTACAAGCATCTTGTATTCTTTGAGCCGCACCGCTGGCCAAGGGCTCAGCCATGCCCCTGCCAAGAATGGCCAGTACCGTCTCCTCCAAGGGGGTGAGGTGAAGCCAAGAATGTAAGGTGTGCTTTGTGTTTGGTACAGATTGTTGGTAAGTGAGTGATGTGAGGTGGTAGGGGGTGGCTGTGCATTGAGCAGTGTGTGAGGCTAGTGGTGAAGTTGGCTTTTGAAGATGCATTCACTGACCTTGACCACTCGTTTGAGGTCATGAAACTTCTTTGGGCACTGGGGCCAGGACCTGGGCTTGACCCTGCTGGCAGTGACTGCCTCGGCGATCTGGTCCCACATCCTTCTTTCTGGAAGGCCTCCTGGTCCCCGTGGGTAGAAGACCTCTCTTCCAGTATTAACCCCATGCACAAAAGCCTCCAGTGCTGCGTCCGAGACCCTGGGTGTCCTTTCCCTGACCTATTGAGCCATTTGTGTTAGTGCTGAAGCACTTTTAGCATTTTTGATCAGCAGAATGCAATTCACCTTTAAGAGGCGCGGACTGCCTAGTGCTGAAGCAATTTAATTTAATTTTATCTGTAGAAGGCAGCTCAGCTTTAAGAGTGGCAGACTGCCTTTAAGAGAAACCGGCGAGCTTTAAGTAAAGCTAGCCTCGCTCCAACAACACCCTGTCAGCAGCGTGTTCACATTAGGCTGTGCGCTACAATCATGGTAATTAACAGGCAGCACAAGGTTGACATGGTATTGAATTTCCCGGCCAAGGACCTTGCTTTTAGCCAACACAGTATAGTGTTAATAGCCCAATGTGCAGAGGGATGAAGTTCACATCTGATGAGCAGCAACTTTGTGATTGTCCTCACTGTCATAAAAAGATAAATCTTTTTTTTCCTTGTATACTTGAGGGACAACTAGAATAAGATGACTTGTGGTAATAACGAGCAGATGAAAAACTATTGTGTCCAATAATTTACCACATCCTAACAAGGTTGATATTTTGGCAACAATAGCCCAGTTTTAACTACATACATTGGGATAACTGTTTGCCAATTCTGAATGTATGTTACTTGCAAATGATGTTGCTGGGAAATTCTTCAAGAAGTCCATTATTAAATCTAAAGTTCTCATCTAAACAGAATGTTCAATCACTTCTTTGGCAGATACTAACTCCAGATGATAATGTTGCTGATTTGACATATAGTGATTCCCAAGTAAATTCAGAATCTATTTTTCCATTTGTATGTCCACCTATGCATCTCCCTTTTGAAATTTGATTATCTTGCACCCATTAACTTTAGTATAAGCTGCTCATTGAATCCATTGGACTACAGCTTCACTTAATTCTTGTTGCCTCTTAGCTAGAGTAAAAGGAAACCTTGATTTTGTTACTTGGTAAAAGCAATCACAATAGCTGAAAAGATGTGTACCGATTCATATAGATGATATTATTATTGACCTTGACAAATGGATTTATCTTGAGAGTTCACAGAGCACAAGATTTTCTGAGGTCCAACAAAGACAACTTGAGACAAGGGCTTAGAAATTCGTCTCGGGGGTGGTGCAAAACGGACGGTATCAGATCGGCCGCCCGTTATACATAGCGCCTGATATTCAGTTCTATTGCGGTCAAAGGAACTGAATATCAGGTGAATGTGTATAACGGGCGGCTGATCTGACACCGCCCGTTTTGCACCACCCCCGAGATGAATTTCTAGGCCATAGTCATGTGTTAGGAACTGCTAGGTTTTCCCAAAGATAGATTCAGAAAAATGGACAAATATGTTTACTCTTGCATTTCTATTATCAGCCAGTTATGGAGCCATGATGCAGAGATGCCGGTGTTGGACTGGGGTGGACAAAAGTGAGAAGTCGCACAACACCAGGTGATAGTCCAACAACTTTATTTGAAATATGGAGCAGCATTGGCTGAAGCCTAGGAGCGCAGTTACAATGAATGACACAAAGGAAATGTAGGAGGATAAATGTGAGATAATAAAGCAGACTTCAGGAGGACATAGATGGACTAGTGAAATGGGCAGACACATGGCAGATTAAATTTGCTGCAGAGAAGTGTAAAGAGATGAATTTTGGAAGGACAAATGAAGAGAGGCAATACACACTAAATAGTACAATTTTAAAGGGGGTGCAGGAACAGAGAGACCTGGGGGTTCACATACACAAGTCTTTGAAAGTGGCAGGACATTGATAAGGCTGTTAAATAAAACGTACAGGATCTTTGGCTTTGTAAGTAGAGGTATAGAATGCAAAAGCAAGTAGTTATACTAAACCTTTATAAATCACTGGTTAGGCCTCAATTGTAGTTTGGTGTCCAATTCTGAGCACCACATTTTAGAAAGGAGTTCAAGGCCTTGGAGAGGGTGCAGAGTAGATTTACTACAATGATACCATTTAAAAGCTTTTAAAAGGTGCCTATTAATTTCCTTGCACCTCAAAAAACCTTAATTTTAAGGCCCACAAATGGGCGCAATTAGCGGAAACTCACCATGGTGATTAATTCGATGTGGGGGCATGGCAGATGAAGGACTTCAGTTATGTGAAGGAACGAGAGAAGCTGTGATTGTTCTCCTTAGAGCAGAGAAGGTTAAGGGGAGATTTAATACAGGTGTTCAAAATTATTAATGGTTTGATAGAGTAAATCGTGCTGAAGACTTGTGCTCCAGAACTAGCTGTGCCTCTAGCCAAGCTGTTCCAGTACAGCTACAACACTGGCATCTATCCGACAATGTGGAAAACTGCCCAGGTATGTCCTGTCCACAAAAAGCAGGACAAATCCAACCCGGCCAATTACCGCCCCATCAGTCTACTCTCAATCATCAGCAAAGTGATGGAAGGTGTCATTGACAGTGCTATCAAGCGACACTTACTCACCAATAACCTGCTCACTGATGCCCAGTTTGGGTTCCGCCAAGACCACTCAGCTCCCGACTCGCCATTCACAACTCCTCAGGTAATGAAGCAGTCCATGCCCGCATGCAATAAGACCTGGACGACGTTCAGGCTTGGGCAGATAAGTGGCAGGTAACATTCGCGTCACAGAAGTGCCAGGCAATGACGATCTCTAACAAGCGAGAGTCTAACCACCTCCCCTTGACATTCAACGGCATTACCATCGCCGAATCCCCCACCATCGACATCCTGGGGGCCACCATTGACCAGAAAATTAACTGGCCCAGCCACATAAATACTGTGGCAACAAGAGCAGGTCAGAGGCTAGGTATTCTGCGGCGAGTGTCTCACCTCCTGACTCCACAAAGCCTTTCCACCATCTACAAGGCACAAGTAAGGAGTGTGATGGAATACTCTCCACTTGCCTGGATGAGTGCAGCTGCAACAACACTCAAGAAGCTCGACACCATCCAGGACAAAGCAGCCCGTTTGATCGGCACCCCATCAACCACCTTAAACATTCACTCACTCCACCACTGGCGTACCGTGGCTGCAGTGTGTACCATCTACAAGCTGCACTGCAGCAACTCGCCAAGGCTTCTTCGGCAGCACCTCCCAAACCCGCGACCTCTTCCACCTAGAAGGACAAAGGCAGCAGGCGCATGGGAACACCACCACCTCCAAGTTCCCCTCCAAGTCACACACCTGACTCAGAAGTATATCACCGATCCTTCATCGTCGCTGGGTCAAAATCCTAGGACTCCCTACCTAACAGCACTGTGGGAGTACCTTCACCACATGGACTGCAGTGGTTCAAGAAGGTGGCTTACCACCACCATCTCAAGGGCAATTAGGGATGGGCAATAAATGTTGGCCTTGCCAGCGACGCCCAGATCCCATAAGTGAATAAACTAAAATAAGGAGAAATTGTTTCCACTGGCAGGAGGGTTGGGAACCAGAGGTCACAGATTTAAGATAATTGGCAAAAGAACCAGAGTGCAGATGATGAGAATTTTTTTTATGCAGTGAGCTGTTATGATGTGGAATACACTACGCAAAAGGGTGGCGGAAACAGATTCAATAGTAACTTTCAAAAGGGAATTGGATATACTTTAAAAGGAGAAATCTGGAGGCTATGGGGAAAGAGCAGGGGAATGGGACTAATTGAATAGCACTTTCAAAGAGCTGGTATAGGCAGAATGGGATGAAT
The DNA here is from genome assembly GCA_030390025.1 of Squalus acanthias. Classification (NCBI taxonomy): domain Eukaryota; kingdom Metazoa; phylum Chordata; class Chondrichthyes; order Squaliformes; family Squalidae; genus Squalus; species Squalus acanthias. Next base: position 58,635,590 of record CM059428.1, on the reverse strand, counting down.
GGCCTCCTTCTGTGCTGTATGATTCTATAAGTATGATCATGTGATATCAGTAACTAACTGATGCAAAATATCCTCTTGTTTTCTCAAAGTAACTTTGCACACAGACAGCGTTCACATCTTTACTCATTTTTTAAATTCGTTCATGGGATGTGGGTGTTGCTGGCAAGGCCAGCATTTATTGCCCATCCCTAATTGTTCTTGAGAAGGTGGTGGTGAGCCATCTTCTTGAACCACTGCAGTCCCTGTGGTGAAGGTACTCCTACAGTGCTGTTAGGGAGGAAGTTCCAGGATTTTGACCCAGCGACGATGAAGGAACGGCAATATATTTCCAAGTCAGGATAGTGTGTGACTTGGAGGGGAATTTGGAGATGATGGTGTTCTCATGCTCTTGCTGCCCCTGTCCTTCTAGGTGGTAGAGGTCGCGGGTTTGGGAGATGCTATCGAAGAAGCTTTGGTACACACTGCAGCCACGGTGCGTCGGTGGTGGAGTGAGTGAATGTTTAAGGTGGGTGGGGTGCCAATCAAGAGGCTGCTTTGTCCTGGATGGTGCTGAGCTTCTTGAGTGTTGTTGGAGCTGCACTCATCCAGGTAACTGGAAAGTATTCCAACACACTCCTGACTTGTGCCTTGAACATGATGGACAGGCATTGGGGAGTCAGGAAGTGAGATACTCGTCGCAGAATACCCAGCCTCTGACCTTCTCTTTTGTCTTTTGCCTAAATACATAATTGCAAAATTAAATACATAAATTTAAGAAAAGAGTAGAAGGGGGAATAAGAGGATCTATTTACTGGAGGGATAAATCTTTTGGGCTACAAGCATAAAAAAACTACTAATTCAATTAGGATAATGATCTAACATGTATTTTTGACAACATTTTTGAACATGTTTCTTCTCATATTAGCAAAATGTCTTATTGCTGTAAATGAGTGTGTTAACATTTATGTATGAATTACCAATGTCTATTTGTGCTATTTAAAGTTGGGGTAAAGGCCTGAGTCTATCCAGAACTCACTTAAGCATGTAATTAGTAAGGATGAACAAAACAGGCTGGTTTTGTGGTAAAAATGTGTTCAATGTGAAGCTGACTCATGTGCTTGGAGCAAGAGCTGACCTTTGAACCCAACCACCAGTGCAACCACTGCAGCTATTTAAAGCTGCTCTGTCTCATAAAACAGGTTTCAACCATTTTAAGACTCACAATGAAAACAACCCATGTCCTATAAATTGTAGTGAGAACATGTTTTGCTACTAATTATTTTACTGTTTCTTTTTTCCTTTTAAGATTGATCTTTAACAAGGAAGGTCCTGCTTACAAAATAGGGCGATGGTGAGCTTGCAACAACTATAAAAAAGACTAGTATTACAGGAATGATGTCATTGTAATTCTAAACACAGGAACACATGAGATATCTTACACAGAAACATTAACATCCCAACAAGACAATACAATTATAATTTTCAGTAAGCAATTTACTTCAGTGATGAATTTTAAGCAAGGATAAATTTGTTTATCTAGCAAAGAACCTTCATAATATGCTGAAATATGGTACTCCTGCTACCACTAACTCCAATGTACTGCAAAAACATTGAGGCATGTAATCTGCACCACAGGCCCTAACACTAGCTTATACCCAACATAAAAGCCTTGTAGGGTACTTAAGTTCAGACCAGCATCCGTGTTCCAGTTTCCTCTTCCCAGGTTTGTCGCTCCCTGCAGGTCAAAGACACTTCAGCTTGCTTTGTTTCATGCTGCAAACTCAGTCGACTCTCTGCTTGCCAGCACTTGCTTCTCTTCTGGCTAAATGCTTAGCCTGCTTCCTGTCCAAATTAAATGCCTGTGCACATGCTTTCCACCTGGTTGTTCTGCCAGACTCACATTATAAGAACATTATAAAAGTGACAAATCACTGCGTAGCCGGTGTAACTGGTGCAGCCTGCTCAAAACGGCTGAAACTCAGGAAAGTTTTCTTTTCTTTTTACATGTTTCTTAAAGGGGCCGATCAATCTGTTGAGCCAAGTGTTTATTTTTGGTTTGATTTTTCTTAATGGGCCCTGTTCAGCTCAGGATTTTGATTCCGAATTAATATGTGTTGGTGAAGTAGAAACAGATGGAAACCATCCAATGGAATGTATTAGTAAATGTACGGGGAGAGCTCGACAAGGCACATTACAAAAATGCAAGAGATTTCCCATTTTGGAAAAGATCAACCAGTTTAATCTCCGTGTTTTAATACATATTGAATGGAAATGAAAATCAGGAGCGATGTAAAACGGGCTGCCGATTCGCTGTCACCCATTTTACACTATCGCACAAAGTCAAAATCTGAGCCCATATGTGTAAAGCAAGACACAAGACAAACTGAGAAAAAAAGTCAGATTGGGTGTGAAGCTGGACTTAGATAACAAAGTGAGGAGATAGGCTAACATCCTTTCTTGTTCTTACATCCTTATGTGCCTCAAGATCTTTAATGTAAGTGTATGCAATGAAAACAAATGCTCTTACTTTTATTTTAAAGCTGAACATATTTATAACAGATTATTTTAATATTAGGGAAACAGTGCCATGTAAATATTCTTGACTTGTCTCATCCTTTACGTATCTTTCATCTTTTTTTTTATATTTCACACCAAATACACACTTTCCGAATGAAAACACAAGCACACAACTGTCTGGAAAAGAAAACATCATATTGCTTGAGGCAATACAGTTTAACCTTATGCTCAGCAAATCTCAAAGCATTTTAACATGAAACTTTGTTTTGGCTTTTGTTAAAATAGCTCAGGTATCTACTTACCAAGCTGTTAAAATTAGTTTATTTCAGAAAGTTCCTTTCTCTTTCAAAGAAATACACTTTTTTGGTAGGAGTCCATCCAGGTAGGGGATGGCAGTGATGGGGAATGGAATATTTTTCCACATTGTAACCATCCATCACTCTGAAGTCAGGAATAACATTAGCTATTGTCTGGGAAAAGTTCCCTCTCCAATGCCTGAATAATGGACCAATGTTCCTGCCAGTGACAGCTGGAACCAACAAGAGCGTCAGTGGTCGTAGTAAGTTTGTACTTCACCAGACGTGTCATTTTACCTTGGGCTAGAACCTGCATCTTTCTCTAGCTTCTCTCCTATTTTCCTCATGCCCGCTCCAAACATGTCTTGTCCATGGGACCCACCGTCTGCTCTCTTGATCCCATTCCCATTAAATTACTAACCATCTAAATTCCTTTCCTGGCCCCCATACTATCTGACATTGTAAATGTTTCTCTCCTCTCAAACACTGTCCCCCTCCCAGTCAAAACCACCGTCAGCACCCCTATTTTCAATAACCCACCCTCACCTCCTCTGTTCTTGCAATCTCCAACCTATTCAATCATAGCCAGAGCATCTCCTGCAATGGTGTCTTTTCCCGCCCCTGTACCGTTATCTCTGGAGTCCCTCAAAGATCTATCCTTCGCCTATTCCTATTCCTCATCTACATTCTGCGCCTTGGTCGGCGACATCATCCGAAAACATGACGTCAGGTCCCGCATGTACTCTGACATCCAACTCTACCTCTCCACAATCTCTCTCGACCATCCCACCACTACCCCCGCCAACTGGTCTCTCTATTATCAGCTGGCTTATCTGACATCGAGTCCTGAATGAGCCACAATTTCCACCAGTTAAACACTGGGAAGACCAAAGCCATTGTCTTGCACCCCCATCCCCCACCCCCCAACAAACTCCATTCTCTTGCCATTCATTCCACCCTCTCCCCAGCCACTGTTGCAGGTTGAAGCTGACTGTTCTCAACCTCGGCATGCCCTCTGACCACATATTGTCTTCATTACAAAGAGCACTTACTTTCACCTGTGTAACATCGCCAGCCTCCGTCCCACTTCAGCCCATCTGCTGCCGAAACCCTCATCCATGCCTTTGTAACATACAGAATCGACTATTCCAATTCTCTTCTGGCCTGCCTCCCATCTTCCACCCTCCATATATTTCAGCTCATCCAAAATTCTGCTGCCTGGGCTTGCTGCCCTTCATTGGCTTCCGGTCCACCAGTGCCGCAAATTTTAAATTTTGATCCTTATATTCAAATCTCTTCATGGCCTCATCCCTCCCTATCTATGTAAACTCCAGCCCATCAACTCTTCAAGAACTCTGTTCTTCCAACTCTGGCCTCTTGTGCATCCCCCACTCCCTTTGCCACACTATTGCATTTAGCTGTCAAGCACCTAAACTGTGGAATCCCCTCCGTAAACCACTCCTCCTTCTTACTGTCCTCCTTTAAGGCCCTCCTTAAAACCGACCTGTTTGACCAAGATTTTAGTCAACACTCCCAGGGGGAGAAATTCAGTATCGCCCCATTTGGGGCGTAATTATCAGCCGGGTGCAAAGATTAGCGCCTGGCGCTAATTATTGCCACCGACTGCAAACTTGACTTTTATCGCCCCTGGAGGTGATTGGAGCACTAAATCAGGCGCTTCACACCTGTCTTAAGGCGCAAAGGCCGAGGAGCGAGGCGCTACCTCAGAGCGCTGGCGAAGCTCATGTGATGTCAGTCAGCAATGGAACACAGACACAATGGCGTGGGCCAGTTCTTAAAGGGGAGGGCTGATCTTGCTTTCCATCCACATCCTGCTCATTGCAGCCTTGAATCTCGGCCTGGAGAGACCTGCACATCAAATCTGCTGGAAAGAACAATGGAGAGTACCAGGGAAAGAGCTCAGAGTGCAGCCCCCACAGTCTCTTCTAAATCGTTACAAGGAAGGGCAAATCAAAATGAACCTGCAAAGTGCTGCTCAGTACCCAAAACTCCTTCACACAGCGTTGAATCTCTCCAGAAGTCTCTCTCTCTCTCTCTCAGAATGCGTGGTTCTACAATGTCACCAACAATAAAAGGCAGGAAGCGGTCACCTTTAAATAGCGCTCCCCCAGTCCCTTCCTGACTGCAAAATGCTCCCCTCAACCTGTCGTTGCTAGCGGCAGGCGGTAAGGCAGGGGGCGCCACTCAATATCCGCTCCGGGGTGATACCGGGGCGTTGCGCACTCGACTGACGTCACGATCTGCCGGCGCAGGAGATTGTGGCGGTAGTGTTTAGCACCGCCGCAAAATGTCTAGTTAATTTCGCGAGCGGCGCAAACATCGCCGCGCCCGGGCACGAGACGTTTTGCGCCCCATTAGTGCCCTCTTAAGGCGCTAACGGGAGGCGCAACCAACTGAATTTTTCCCCCCCAATATCTCCATTTTTGGCTTTGTGTCAGTTTTCGTCTCTGGAGTGCTATGGAACATTTTTCTACGTTAAAGCCTCTATATAAATTTAAGTTGTTGTTGTTGTTGAATAGATGAATCAGGGAAATGGGGAGGGAAGTTGTTGAATATCAAGGGGATAAGCTGTTGATATTACTGAGCTCTTACCTGATTTTTGCTTTTGATGTGGTGGTTCTACCAGCAATGGAGTTTAGGTCATTATCTAGTTTTATCACCACCACAGATATGTATGCCAGAATTTTCTGCACATAGGCGGGTCGCGATCCCGTTCTTCATACCATGCCACTCCTGAGATCGACTTTCCATTAATGGGGCCTATTAAGGCTGCCCTGCGCGTTATCCTGCTCTATTAAATGGTGCGGGTCTGATGATGTCATCGATGGCACATTTTCAGCCGGGATATTTAAAGGAGCCATGGCCACATTGCATTTGAAGGTTCATCTAGGAGTATGCAGGCAGCTCACTGCACAATTGGACTGCTACAAAGAGTGCCAAACTTGACTGCACTGAGACAGAGGGCTGCACCCAGGTTCCCTGATGACACCATATGCTTGCGGTGTAAGTGAGAGCATGCAGGGTGGTCCTCTTCCCTTCTAATGGGCGGAAGAGACTTCCCCAGGAGATAAAAAGAGCCAGGCTCCAAATAGCAGAGGAGGTCAACAGCAGGGATGTGTTCAGGAGGACCTGGGTACAGTGCTGGAAACGTTTCAATTATCTCATTAGATCTGGAAAGGTGAGTGCAAAGCAACACTCAACTTCATCCTGCTGTGCCTCTCATCACACCCCTATCACTCTGCCTTCCCTACCCTACTCCTGCACATCATTACTCACACCAACATGCCTTGCATGTCCACCCAGCCCTCTCTCTCTATCTACATTATCACATCCCCATCTCACTAGCCACCCCTCACACTCACCCTCATCCTAATGCAATCATACCAACTAACAACACACAAGGAGGCCACTTGGCATTGGCACCCGACTCCATTACAGTCACCCTCTAAATATGTAACCCATTCATTCCTTACACTCATTCCATCACTCTCACTCAACTCAATCTTCTCTTCTTTCCCTCCTTACAGGAAAAGAGAGCCCACAATAAGAGGGAGAGAACCGGAAGCGGCCCTCCATCATTGGCCGTCCTAACATCAGCAGAGGAGGCTGCCTTGGAAGTGTCTGGAGTGGCTGAGCAGCTGGAGGTGGGAGGGGGAGAGTAGGGGACATCTCAGCAACCTGGTGACAGAATTACATATCAAACAACTACATGGCATACACTCATATGGGGACTGATGTCAACAGCCACTGAATGTTCATCATGTGCATAATGGTATCTGTACCCAGTTTTCATATGACATATCTAACTTATCTCTTTACTCTCCCACAGGTCCATCAAGAGCCCCCGCCCCCACTGTCCAGGAGGAAGAGCAAGACAACTCCTCAGAGAAGCCTGCAGCCTCTGAGGATGCAATGTCACCAGATATAAGCACACCCAGCACCAGCGCAGATACTTACACCTCAGTGGGTTTCATGTGAGATAGAGTAGTGTTGTCAACTGGTGTCTTACAAGTCACAAGTGAGCAAGAGCAGATGGTGGAGACAGGGACAGCAGTAGAGACTTCTCGCCAGAGGGCGCAGGACGTTCCCAGCTCTGCTCAGCTGCATGCAGAGCCTCGGGGGGCCATCCAGAAAGAGGGCGATCCTGGAGGTGCAGCAAGAACTGCAGGTGGCTTTGACAGGTTTTGCGACGGCGATGTCTGCAAATGTGCAGAGAATGGAGGAGTCCATCTCCAACATGAGCATCACTGTGTCGCTGGTGATGGCGACTGTAGGCTCTTCCATGGAAAGGATGGTCAAATGCATGGAGCAGCTAATGTGCCACTCACAGGAGCACAGGCTATCTATGGAGAATAGATGGCAGAGGCTCAAAGACGTCCTCTCTAGGAGGGATGTCAACGTAGAAGTGGGTCCTCATGGCTCCACTGCTGTGCAGCAAATTGCTCTCCAGCTCCTTGCTAGCAGGGAAGTGTGGGAGGCCCATGAGAGAGATGATAGTGAGAGGGGACATGGAAGGGGGGCTCCTCTCAAAGCGCTCACACATCTCTGCCATTGCCAACCCCCCCTCTCAGTCAAAGCCCCAGATGCCTCCTGGGATCGCGATGGCCAAGTCTGACCCTGTACATTCGCAGGAGGAGCAGACTTTGGCGGGGCCATCACAGGCTCCAAATCCCAGAGGACATCCGCCAAAAGTGTCTATGCAGTCGCAGCAGGGAAGTGAGCAGGCTGCCTCTACCTCTGCTGAAGCCACAGGGGTAGCACCTCGTAGAAGCACGCGTAAGAGAAAGATGAAACACAAGTCAATTCACAAGGGTAGCCACTTGGGCCTTTTATTAAATGTTTCTGTAAAGTTTCCGTTACTGTAATGTCACAGATAAAAATCTTTATTTTCACCACTTTCCCGTCATGGACAAATTTTTTGTGCACTTTTGGAAGTGGCTTAGTGAGTTGGAGTGAATGGTGAGACATAATGTTACCTCCAGCAGTGGTGGTCAGTGTGAAAGGAATGGCTTGGTCATTGTAGGGATCCTTTATGGTGTTGCTGTGGAGTGATGCCAACCTGGCACAGCATGTGGCAGCCATGTGGTTGTACTGCGTAAAGTTAAATAAATTTGGCCATGATGAGCACATCCCTGGCAGCAACGTGCTTGGGTGCTGGTTGGATCTGGACTGCAGGTTCTTCCTGCTCCTCCTTGTCCTCCTCTGAAGAGGCTGTGCGCTCAGTGCCTTGCTCCTCATGCAGCGCTAATCCTCACTGTTGTGTTATGTTGTACAGGGCGCAGCAAACCACGACGATTCTGGAAACCCTGGCTGGTGTGCACTGAAGGGCTCCTCCAGATTTGTCAAGGCATCTGAAGCGCATTTTGAGCATGCCTATTGTTTGCTCTATGACACACCTGGTGGAAATGTGGCTTTCATTATATCTCTCCTTGGCCTCAGTACTTGGCCTCCTCAAGGGTGTCATGAGCCATGTCTTCAGTGGATAGCCCTTGTCTGCAAGCAGCCAGTCGGAAAGTCTGTTTGGAGGAGTGAAGAGCTGAGGGAGGGTGGACTGGCGCAGGACGATAGATTCATGGTAGCTGCGAGGGCATTTTGTGCACATATGCATGATGATCTTCCTATGGTTGCAGACTAGCTGCACATTGAGGGAGTGGAAGCCCTTGCGGTTGACAAAGACTCTTGGGTTCTGATGGGGTGCCCTGGTGGCCACACGTGTGCAGTCGATGATGCCCTGCACCCATGGGAAGCCAGCCAGAGCGGCAAAGCCGAGCACCCGCTCAGTAACACTGGCTTCATCAGTGGCAAAGTTAATATAATTGGCTGACTTGTTAACAGGGCATCGGTGACCTGTGTGATGCATCTGTGGGTGGCCGACTGCGAGATGCTGCAAATGTCTGCTGCAGATCCCTGGAAGGAGCCGAAGGCAAAAAAGTTGAGGGCACTGGTGACTTTGATAGCCACTGGTAAGGAGTGTCCACCCGCTCCTCTGGGCTGCAGGTCTTCCTCCAGCAATGTCTGTGACAACTTGGCACGATAGCCTGAGCCTCCTTTGGCACTGCTGCCCCCCTCCATCATGTTGAGGAAGCTCATCCTCTGTCTGTATACCCTGTGTTGACGTTATCGCCTACGGCGCGGTGCAGCCCTACGCTGATGCCCTCTGTCATGTGCAGCATCAGGTGGTTGAGGAGAAGGTTGGTGGTGTTTTTGTTGGTGCTCCTGGTGCTGCTGGTGTTGGGTCTCATTTTGGTCCAATTCTGAGGACCAAGGTGAGACAGTATAAATGGCACCCATGCTGATGGAATAGATGGCAGGTGAATTAGAGATGGCAGAGGCAATCTGTCAATGGTGTGATAGGTTCTACCAATGAGGTGATAGTGGATGCCGATTTTGCTGGAAACACTTGCAACCTCTAGAAAGCTAAATCTGTGCTGAGAATGCAGTCAGCAACAGCATCTGCCTTAGGAAAGTGATCAGCAGTTAGGTGGGAGCATTTATTGTACTTTTCATGCTGTGCACTAATGAGCTGGATCAATGGCCACTCAACTTCTGCCTCAGGTTCACAGACGTGGTTCCCAAGCTGCACGATTCCCGTGCTCATCCAGGGAAATTTGAAAGGTAGGATTTAAAAGGCACTTAAATGTCGGACAAGTACCCAATAATGATTTAAGTTAGCTCACCAGCCTCTGCCATTCGGGTCGCTGCCGCGCCGGCAAACACGCCCGAGGGAAAGGCGCATGGGGGTGGGATGACGGTGGGTTCCCGACCTGCTGCAAGATATTTCAAATTTCCCACCGGACTCGCCTCCAATCGTGCCCGCACGGACTCCAGAAAATTCCGGCTGTAGTAACTATTAAGATTATTTTGTAACTTAAGATTGGTGAATAAATGGGCAAGAGTTATTGCTTCCTATCTTGAATTATATCATTAGTTAATATATTTACAGACCTGAAAATCTTTTACTACAGAAGTAGTTCTACTGATTTTGGCAGTACACTTCGAAAGTACAAGAATAGTAAAAAGACAAATGCATTTGATTCACCAGAATCAGGACATCAAGAACAACAGGGTCTTATGGGATTACATCATTTATGTCAAAGAAATGCTAGAAATAAGTTAATTAGTCAACAATTATTAGTATATAAAAATATTAAATTAATTTAGTTATGGAATTGTTTTATTACAAATTGTTTTTTGACTACATTATCATGACTTAAGGAAAAAAGTTATTAGCTCTTCCTTTGAAAGGTGGTTCATGTTTCCATGGCAGCTTTGTTTTCTTTTTTTCCTGTAATTCTTCCTATTAGCTAAATAACAAAAACAACCACAGAAATGTCTGCACATGTTGTAAGGTGAACTAGCACCTGTCCCACTGTGAGGCTTATGTCAATGATTATAATTTATACTGCATCTCATACTTGGTGTCTCATTTTTTTCTGTAATTCTGCAAAACAATAGGGCAAGTTTTGTGAGGCTTTGATCTTGTTATGGTGCCTTGGTCGATGGGAGTGCAGTTGGGCACAGAGTGCCTGACTCACAGCGCTCCCAATTTTCCAGTGATGAATTTTAATAAGTTGTATATTAGATTTAGAACTGGATGAGCTGGTGTGACTTATGCAATGAATTTTATAGCAATAAGGAATGTGTCTTTTTGCATAGAGCACTCTTAAGAAAGACTAATTTTAGTCTTGTTCTTTGCAAATTAATTGAGTAAAGTTATCCAGCCTCTGTTGATGTCAGTTAGGGTGCATTAAGAGTGGGCTAGAAATTCGTCTTGAGCAGCGGAGCAAAACGGGTGGTATCGGATCGAGCGCCCATTATATGCAGCACCTGATATTCAGTTCCATCAATGGGTTTTATAACTATATGTTATCTGATAATTCTCATACATGATGTTGCATCACTGATCCAGATTTCTTATACCTCATTGTTTGGAACACAGCCAATATGAAAAATCTAATGGTTCAGTGCTACAAGGTTAAAGGCAAAAAAAAGGTAAACTAATAAGGGCTGGATTTTTCCCCATACAAAAGACGAGTGTTATTCCTCCAGCTAACACAGTGCAAACATTTCATATTTAGGCTGCTAAGCAAAAACTGTATTATCAACCCCAGTGCAGTCTGGCATTGATAATATATGCAAATGACATGACCAGGCAGATGCAGCTCTTTTGTTCTGCTCTGGCAGCCATATTTGAGTCAGCATCGGCAGAAAACTGAACATCGAGCAAAGAACAAAAGTCAAAGTTTTGATAGTCTTTTAAAAAGAATATTTGGACCACCCCCACTCCCATCAACCCCACCTCCCCCACCATCCCCAGGGAGCAAAAAACATCTTATTTAAGCTCCTGCCACGTAGGATTTGGCTCCTTCTGTTTTAAAAGTAAATTGAATTTGTGCCAATCACACTGCTCTCTCACGGACTCTCAGCTGGTATTATCTCGAGCAAACCGTTTGCTTGAGGTATAAATAGAATCATCGCCAATGTGGAGCAAACATTTGTTCCAGCACTGGACCTGAAAATAGGTCTATGAAGTCTCGTGCAGCATTTTACCTAGAGATTCAAGCTAAAAACTCAGTCCTATATCTTTAATTGGGAGATACATCATTTCTAAATGACCTCCAACACTTTGACATTTCATTAAAATCATATTTTGCAATTAAAGGTTTTCTATTTGGCGAACAACTGAGATTTCAGTGGTTATATTCATAAATAATATGCCATTTAAATTCATTTCAGAGAAACTCTTATTTTTTGTCGCTCAAATAAATCCCCTGTGCCTCAGTCCTCACAGCTCTCCTCTATTGGCTATACTGTTCCCCAATTGACTCTTCAGGAGGTACATTTGAACTGTATGAAATGTGAATGCTCGCTTCTTTCTCCCCTTCAAGATCAATCCCTTCACCCCTGTGTGCTGCTCCATCTGAAGGCCTTGCTGAGAGCTGATTAACTCTCACCCCTATGGGGGTGAGAGTTAGAGGATCAGGAAACTCAGAATTCTGAACTGTAAAGATTCTGGTTGGGAATCAGATGCTACATGGCTTCAAGTACTGAGCCACACAAAGTGTAATGTACTGTTGTAATTATTAATGAGACTCATACTAGAGAAGAGATTGGAAACTAATTCATAAGCTAAGGTGCTATGAATTGGGTTAATGGTGCTTATTCATAACTATCAAAACTTAGCTCATTTAAGGATCAGGTTGAATTTTTTCCCTTTACAAAATTGCACTAGTATACTCACACCAACACTGCACAAGTATTCTACAATTAGTTTCCGATAAATATAGCAGGTAAATGGCTAGTGTAGTAAAGAGTAGAAGTAACAAAGCATTTTTAAAATGTTTTTTCTCCATAGGATTAAAAGACCATGGGGTAGAAATTAATCTTGGTCGGTAGCACAAAACGGGCGGTATATCAGCCGTTCATTATAACAACAGCAACAACTACAATTTGCATTTATATAGTGCCTTTAATGTGGTAAAATGTTCCAAGGCACTTCACAGGAGTGTTACCATAATAACTTTGAAACTGAGCCACATAAGGAGATATTAGGGCAGGTGACCAACAACTTGGTCAAAGAGGGTAGGTTTTAAAGCAGGAGAAAGAGGTAGAGAGGCAGAGAGGTTTAGGGAGGGAATTCCAGAGCTTAGGACCTAGGCAGCTGAAGGCCTGGCTGGCAATGGTGGAGCGATTAAAATCAGGGATGCACAAGAGGCCAGAATTGGAGGAGCGCAGAGATTTTTGACGGTTGCAGGACTAGGGGAAGTTACAGAGATAGGGAAGGGCGAGGCCATGGAGGGATTTGAAAACAAGGATGAAAATTTAAAATCGAGGTGTTGCCGGACCGGGAGCCAATGTAGGTCAGCAAACACAGGGGTAATGAGTGAATGGGACTTGACGCGAGTTAGGATATGGCAGCAGAGTACTGGATCAGTTCAAGTTTGGAGGTCGGCCAGGAAACCATTGGAATAGTCAAGTCTAGAGGTAACAAAAGCATGGATGAGGGTTTCAGCAGCAGATGAGCTGAGGCAAGGGCAGAGTCAGGCGATGTTACAGGTAGAAGTAGGCGGTCTTGGTGATGGAGCGGATATGTGGTCGGAAGCTCATCTCAGGGTCAAATAGGATGCCAAGGTTGTGAACAATCTGGTTCAGCCTCAGATAGTGGCCAGGGTGATGGATGGAGTCGGTGGCTAGGGAACAGAGTTTGTGGCAGGGACCGAAGACAATGGCTGGAATTTTCAGAGGTAAGAATGGGTGGGTTGGAGGCGTGGGGAGAATTGAAATTTGAAAAAAATGTGACCCCCGACCCCAACCAGCCTCCACTTTCACCTTTCATTCAGGCGCAACGGGGCGGCGGGCTGCCAACCCGCTGCCAGGAGGCAGGTTGGCAATTTACATATTCTCATGAGGCCTGAAGACTCTACTTTAACCTGCTTTGCAGGTTTTACTGCAGACGGCCGGGGATCCTGGGGCACAGGATTCCCGGTGGCTGCAACGAGGAGGCCTAAGCCTCGGGGAGCAATCCACCAGCAGCTTGCACCCAGCCCCAGGGTCGGGGATCGCGATTCGGCCCCAGGGTCAGGGATTGGACTCCCCCCCAGGGATCACGATTCAGCTCCGGGGTCAGGGATCGGACCCACCCATGGGGGATCAGACCACCCCCCGCCCCCCAACCCCCACATCCACCATCCTGGGATAAGCACTTACCTGGTCCTGCGGCCTCCTTCTCTGCGCTCCCCGCACGACTGAAAGCCAGCCTGTCAATTAGGCGGATTTCTGGGTGGGGAACCCACCCCATTGTCACACGCACGCTGTGGAGTTCCGTGCCAGGAAACCCGACCGTCTAGGTTTCCCGCCGTCTCCTGGGTCCCCCTGCAATGTACGAGTTGGCCCTGGGAATATCCAGCCCAAGGTCTTCGGTCTTCCCAATATTTAGTTGGAGGAAATTGCTGCTGATCCAGTACTGGATATCAGACAAGCAGCGTGACAAATCAGAGAAAGTGGAGGGGTCGAGAGTGGTGGTTGGAGTAGAGCCAGGTGTCATCCACTTACGTATAGAACCTGACATGCTTTCAGATGATGTCACTGAGGGGCAGCATGTAGATGAGAAATAGGAGGGGGCCCAAGGACAGATTCTTGGGGGACTCCAGAGACAATGGTGCAGGAACAGGAAGTGAAGCCATTGCAGGTGATTCCCTGGCTACGATTAGACAGATAAGAATTGAACCAGGTGAGTGCAGTCCCACCCAGCTGGACGACGGAGGAGAGTCGTTAGAGCAGGATTAGTGGTCCCACGTGTCAAAGGCTGCACACAGCTCGAGATGAATGAGGTGGGATAGTTTACCATGGTCACAGTCACATAGGATGCCATTTGTGACTTTCATAAGGGCTGTTTTAGTGCTGTGGCAGGGGCGGAAACTCCTGATTTAAACATCGAATTGCAGGCAAGATGGGCATGGATATGGGAGGTGACTCTGTTCAAGTTCAAGGACTGGAGAGGACAGGGTGATTGGAGATGGGGCGATAGTTTGTAAGGACATACGGGTCAAGGTTTTTTTTCTGAGGGGTCAGGGGGTGATGACGGCAGATTTGAAGGGAAGGGGACCGTACCTAGAGTCATAGGCTCCCACAGTCTCTGCTAAATCGATACAAGGAATGGCAAATCAAAATGAACCTGCAAAGTGCTGCTCAGTACCCAAAACTCCTTCACACAACGTTGAATCTCTCCAGAAGTCTCTCCCTCTCTCTCTCAGAATGCGTAGTTCAAAAATGCCACCAACAATAAAAGACAGGAAGAGGCCCCCTTTAAATAGCGCCCCCCCCAGCCCCACAGCGATTGATAGCGTTCCAGTCTTCTGGTCGTTGGAAGCGCCAGGCGGTAAGGCAGGGGGCGCCACTCAATTTCCGCTACGGGGCGCCACAAGGGCGTTGCACCATGGAATGACGTCACAATCTGCGCGCGCAGGTGGTCGCAGCGGTAAGTTTTAGCGCCGCCGCACAATCTCAAGTTAAGTTCTCGAGCGGCGCAAACATCGCTGCGCCCGGGCGTTAGCGGCTTTGCGCCCCATTAGCGCCCTCTTAAGGTGCTAACGGGAGGCGCAACCAAGTGAATTTTTACCCCATAGAGTTATACAACACAGAAAGAAGCCCATCGGCCCATCGTGTCCACACCGGCCATCAAGCCCTGTCTATTCTAATCCCATTTTCCAGCACTTGGTCCGTAGCCTTGTATGCTATGGCGTTTCAAGTGCTCATCTAAATGCTTCTTGAATGTTGTGAGGGTTCCTGCCTCTACCACCCTTTCAGGCAGTGAGTTCCAGATTCCAACCACCCTCTGGGTGAAAAAGTTTTTCCTCAAATCCCCACTAAACCTCCTGCCCCTTACCTTGAAACTATGCCCCCTGGTTTTTGACCCCTCTACTAAGGGGAAAAGTACCTTTCTATCTACCCTATCTATGCCCCTCATAATTTTGTACACCTCAATCAGGTCCCCCCTCAGCCTTCTCTGCCAAAAGGAAAACAACCCCAGCCTGTCCAGTCTCTCTTCATAGCTGAAGCGCTCCAGCCCAGGTAACATCCTGGTGAATTTCCTCGGCACCCTCTCCAATGCAATCACATCCTTCCTATAGTGTGGCGACCAGAACTGCACACAGTATTCCAGCTGTGGCCAAACTAGCGTTTTGTACAGCTCCATCATCACCTCCCTGCTCTTATATTCTATGTCTTGGCTAATGAAGGCAAGTATCCCATATGCCTTTTTAACCACCTTATCTACTTGTCCTGCTGCCTTCAGGGATCTATGCACATGCACACCAAGGTCCCTCTGATCCTCTGTCCTTCCGAGGGTCCTACCATTCATTGTGTATTCCCTCGCCTTGTTAGTCCTCCAAAAATGCATCACCTCACACTTTTCATGGTTAAATTCCATTTGCCACTGTTCTGCCCATCTAACCAACCCGTCTATATCGTCCTGTAGCCTGAGGTTTCCCTCCTCGCTATTTACCACTCCACCAATTTTCGTGTCATCTGCAAACTTACTGATCATACCTCCTACATTCATATCTAAATCATTAATGTACACTACAAACAGCAAGGGACCCAGCACCGATCCCTGCGGTATACCACTGGACACAAAAACAACCTTCGACCATCACCCTCTGCCTCCTGCCACTAAGCCAATTTTGGATTCAATGTGCCAAATTGCCCTGGATCCCATGGGCTCTTACCTTCTTGACCAGTCTCCCATGTGGGACTTTGTCAAAAGCCTTACTGAAGTTCATGTAGACCACATCAACTGCACTACCCTCATCCACACACGTAGTCACACCCTTGAAAAATTCAGTCAAATTGGTCAGACATGATCTCCCCCTGACAAAGCCATGCTGACTATCCTTGATTAATCCTTGCCTCTCCAAGTGGAGGCTAATTCTGTCCCTCAGAATTTTTTCCAATAATTTCCCTACCACTGATGTTAGGTTCACGGGCCTGTAATTCCCTGTTTTATCCCCACTACCCTTCTTGAATAATGGTACTACGTTAGCTGCTCTCCAGTCCTCTGGCACCTCCCCTGTGGCCAGAGAGGTTCTGAAAATTTGTGTCAGAGCCCCTGCAATCTCCTCCCTTGCCTTACACAGCAGCCTGGGATACATCTCGTCTGGGCCTGGGGATTTATCCACTTTTAAGCCCGCCAAAACCGCTAGTACCTCCTCCCTCTCAATACTAATTTGTTCAAGTATATCACAATCCCCCCTGCCTGATTTCTATGCCTACATCATCCTTCTGCATAGTGAACACAGATGCAATATATTCATTTAAAACCTCACCTACATCTTCCAGCTGTACACACAGATTGCCACTTTGGTCTCTAATGGGCCCTACTCTTTCCCTGGTTATCCTCTTGCCCTTAATACTTATAAAACAGCTTGGGATTTTCCTTTATTTTGCCCGCCAGTGTTTTTTCATGCCCCCTCTTCGCTCTCAAATTTCTTTAAGTACCTCCCTGCACTTTCTATACTCCTCTCGGTCTTCCATTGTTTTTAGTCCTTTGTACCTGCCAAAAGCCTCCCTTTTTTTCCTAATCCATTCTTGTATATCCCTTGACATCCAGGGTTCCCTGGGCTTCTTGGTCCCACCCTTGACCTTTACAGGAACATGTTGGCATTGTACTCTCTCTATTTCCTTTCTGAAAGACTCCCACTGCTCTGATGTGGATTTTCCTACAAGTAGCTGATCCCAGTCCACTTTGGCCAGATCCTGCCTTATCATATTAAAATCGGCCTTCCCCCAATTTAGAACCCTTATTTCCAGTCCATCTTTGTCCTTTTCCATGACTACCTTAAATCTCACCGAATTATGGTCACTGTCACCAAAATGCTCTCCTACTGACACTGCTACCACTTGCCCGGCTACATTCACTAGAATTAGGTCCAGTACCGCCCCCTCTCTTGTTGGACTTTCTACATGCTGGCTCAAAAAGCTCTCCTGGATGCACTTTAAGAATTCCGCACCCTCTAAGCCTTTCACACTCTGACTATCCCAGTTAATATTGGGGAAGTTGAAATCCCCTACTATTATTATCCTATTATTTCTACACTTCTCTGAGATTTGCCTACATATCTGTTCCTCTATCTCCCCCTGACTGTTTGGGGGCCTATAGTACACTCCCAGCAAAGTGCTTGCCCCCTTTTTGTTTTTAAGTTCTACCCATATGGCCTCATTAGAGGAACCTGCTAAGATATTAGCGCTCCTTACAACAGTAATTGACGCCTTGATTAATATTGCGACACCCCCTCCTCTTTTACACCCCCCTCTGTCTCGCCTGAAGATTCTATACCCCGGAATATTGAGCTGCCAGTCCTGCCCCTCTCTCAACCATGTCTCTGTGATAGCAACAATATCATACTCCCATGTGTTCATCAACACCTTCAATTCATCTGCCTTACTCGCAAGACTCCTTGCATTAAAATAAATGCCATCCAGCCTTGCCATACTTCCTTGTGCCGTTACGTATTTGCTCAGCCTTCCAGGCTGACTTGTTTTTTCCTCTACATTTGGCTGTGCATCACCCCCTACTATAGCTCCACTCCATATCCCATCCCCCTGCCAAGTTAATTTAAACCCCCCGCCAACAGTACTAGCAAACCTCCCCGCAAGGATGTTGGTTCCGTTCCGGTTCAGAAGCAACCCGTCTGACTTGTACAGGTCCCACCATCCCCAGAAGCAGACCCAGTGATCCAGGAAACTAAAGCCCTCCCTCTTGCACCAACTCTTTAGCCATGCATTCAGCTGCTGTTCAGCTCCTATTCCTATACTCACTAGCACATGGCACCGGGAGTAATCCAGAGATTACAACTGAGGTCCTACTTTTTAATCTGCTACCTAGCTCCCTAAATTCTTGTTGCAGGACCTCATCCCTCTTTCTACCCATGTCATTGGTACCAATGTGAACCACGACCTCTGACTGTTCACCCTCCCCCTACAGAATGCCCTGCAGCCGTTCAGTGACATCCTTGACCCTGGCACCAGGGAGGCAACATACCATCCTGGAGTCATGTCTGCAGCCACAGAAACGTCTGTCTGTTCCACTTACAATAGAATCCCCTATCACTATTGCTCTCCCACTCTTTTTCCTCCCCTCCTGTGCAGCTGAGCCACTCATTGTGTCACGGACTTGGCTCTTGCTGCATTCCCTTGAGAAACCATCTCCCCCATCAGTATCCAAAATGGGAAATCTGTTGGAGAGGGAGCTGGACCCAGGGGACTCCTGCACTACCTTCCTAGTTCTTTTACTCTGACTGGCGGTCACCCATTTCCTGTCTGCCTGTGCACTCTTTACCTGCGGTGTGACCACCTCGTTATGTGAAGGAATAAGCCATAAAACCTATTCAGAAAAATATACCATTCGATGAAAGCATTCTGGCCGTATTAAAACATGACAAACTGGGTTTGGAAATCTAAAAACCTAACAATGGAGAAGCTGTATTGTTAACAGCATTCAGGCTATTGAGATAAGATAAGTTGTTGACACTGAATCAATAACCTTATTGAAACAGAAGGTTAAAGGCTCCTGATGGTCTGAATCTTTGGGCGCAGACAATGGTACACCCTGTTATGGTGTTCTAAATTACACTTCATAAACAGGCACATAAAATTAACATATGCCTTCGTAAAAATGACATCAAGTAAAAGAAACACCTGCTGTCAAACCGTTTTTGTGTTGAACTTGGAATACCTAGAGGGGAGGAGAGACACGATTCTGTGTTACAACCAGCTGAGGTGACTAAGAATTGCATAGATCACCCTGGTTGAGGTGTTCTAAGTTACACTTTGTAAAAAGGCACAAACAGAAGGCCTTGGTAAAAATAACATCAAATAGATACACCTGCTGTTACACTGTTTTTTTATGGTGGGCTTGGGACACCTGGGGTAGAGACATAATTCTGCATTGCTACCAGCTGAGGTGACTAAGAATAGCAGGGGTCAGCAGAAAGATGACTAGAGATAATTAGCTTACATCAGCAGAAAACTTCAAAGGAAATACCACTGAAAAAGGATATAAATATTGAACTTTCAAATGGGATGATGGTCTTGCTGTAAAGGGGCAAAGCGATTCTCAGGCTTCAGGAGGTGGCTCTGTAAGTCTACAACTCTTTGTACCTCGGGGAGCAAGGTATTGTACTGTATTTGATTTTGGTGGATATCCTGGAATAAGACTAAGAACTGTAAAACTGTAGCGAAGTTAAGATCTGATAATAAGAATTGTAAGCTTACTCTTTTTGGAACTGTTAATGTTGCGATTGAAAAACCTACTGTAATTACTGTCGGTTCTTTAATAAATCTATATATTTTTAGAATTGTCTCACATGATGGGCCAGAAATTCGGCTTTCCGGCTTACTGCGGGTGCAAGCATCGCGCGCGTACTTGCCTACCGCGCCTGCAGTTGTGCTTTGGGCCCACGAGGACTTCGGGTCCTGGGCCTCCTGCAGCTGCCGGCGCGCAGTGCTTGTGTATCCCAGGGGCGCAGTTAGTTCGAAGCATCCCCTGGGATCACGTGGGTCATGGAGAGCCAATCCTAGCAGGGCATTTTCATTCATAGATTTGACAGGAAGACCTGTCAAATCTATGAAGAGATCGGCCCCAAAACCACACTTAAACTTCAAATAAATGTAAAAAAAAAAAAATCACATTTTTAAAATAACTAAGTTAAATAAATTAACTACTTTAAACAAAAATTTAAATTTTTGAAAAGATTAATTATACTTTTTAACGGTGCTAAAAATAAACTTACCTTTCTTTAAAGTATCTAAAAAAGATAAACCTGTTAAAAAATGTTTTTAAATTGTAATTAATTAACCACTTACCTTGTTAAAAACAGGCCTTGCGCCTCCTTTTTAAAAGCGCAGCTTCTTCATACTTACCTTCCCAGAGAAACCTGAAAAAAACCTGAAGCTCGCTGCGTGCGCGCAGCCTCTCCCGTGCACGCGTTCGACTTCTGAACCCCCTCCCTTCAGGGGAACGGAAGTTCCGGTTTCCCGCGCATGCGCAGTGCATGCAGAAAACCGGCACTTCAAGTGGCCTTACAGTTGAGTACACAGCGCGTACTCACCCGACAAGAGCCAAATTTCTGGCCCAATATTTCTGTATCAAACTCGCGAACTCAATCTCTGTACGCTCTTTGGTGAGGAGTTGCAGAATTCTGAGGGAGTTTTCCGGACCCTCATAATATCCGGAACATTACAGTCTAGCTAAATTTATTAAAAGTGCTATCTGGAGGACGGTAGCATCTTCAGGTTGTTCCTTCCTTTCCTTTAGGGAGAGATAGTATGGACCTTTAGACCCAATTAAGCATCTTTAGGATTCGGCTACCTCAAACTTTAGTTGAAAGTGAACGTCTGAGGAATACGCCTGATCCGGGGTAGCCCTAAAGGGGCTAGGACTAGTAATTATCCCTTCAGTTAAACATGCTATCCACGAATATCTCAGCTTCGCGGATGCTTCACAGTGACTCCAGCCGCAGCTCCAACTCCGAAACACGGATTTCGAGTAGCTGCAGCTGGAGACACTTCCTGCACATATGTTCGTCCTGGACACCAAAAGTGTCCCTGACTTCCCACATAGCACAGGAGGAGCACTCCACACAGCCAAGCTGCCCTGCCATGTCCTACCCTTAATTTACTCCCTTTAAATTAAAGAATATTAAATACACTAGGGACGTTACTTCCCTTTAAACACTATTTACTCTAAACTAGAGACTTTACTTTTACTTTAACGACTGGACTGTAGAAATACTCACCAGGTCCTACTTACCAATTAACTCCTTCCCTGGTTATGACGTCACTTTAGCGGTTTCGTAGTTGTTGTTGTTTGACTGCTCCCACTGTCGGACTCTTTCCTTGGTGTAAAGTAAGAAACAATTCCCAACTCGCAGCACTCTGTTTAAACCGCACTTTTATTTTTCTCCAGATGCGTTTGGGGGTGTCACAGAGCTGAACTCCCGCTGGTTCTCTGTCCCCTCTTGTGCAGCTTTTTAGCTCCTGCTCTCCTGGAAGCTGACAAAGAAAGAAACTCGCAGCTTAACACTCTGTTCTAATCTGCACTCTAGCCTCCTTTATTTATACTGCTGAGATTTAAATAAGTGAGCTCTCTGGCAGTTACAGAACCAGATTAGACCAGTTAATTAATTAATTGCTCTCACCTGCTCTCCAGTACAGAGCTTGCTTAGCCCTGCCCAAGCCTGGAAGAAACTTAAAACTTGAAACAGTAAATTTAAATTTAAGTTAAATGCTAATTGCAAGCACACAAGACTAGATTTTATAAAAAAAAGAGATTAACCTTTAAGATTCACTCCCTCACTCACCAAACTCGCAGTTTAACACTCTGTTCCGATCTGCACGCCGTGACAAACTGCACCTGAGAAGAAGGAACTGTTAACAATCTCAGCTAACATGGGGGCCTGGAAGGGAAGTTGGGTAGTCAGCAGTTTAATGGGAATGGGTTCGAGGGAGCCTGGAGGTGGGTCTCATGGACAAGATGAACTCGGAGAGGGCATGAGGGGAGATAGAAGGGAAACTAGAGAAAGATGCGAGTTCGAGGGCTAAAGCAGGGGAGAACCTATGGGGAAATTTGGCCCAATGGGCTAGGGGAAGAAAGGTAAGTGGCAGAAGCAGCTGAACAGATGGTTTCAATCGTAGTGACAAAGAAGTCCATGAGGTCCTCGCGCTTGTTGTTGGAGATTAAGGTGGAGGGGGCAGGGGAGAGGGATTTCAGAAGACAGTTTGTAGTGGAGAAGAGAAACCAGGGGTTATCTTTGCATTCCAGGATGATCCTGGAATAATGAGCAGTTTTGGCAGAAGAGAGTTGGACCCGATTAATGCTTTATGTGATTCAGCCAGATCTGGCGATGAATGGCTAAACCAATTGTCGGCCATAAAATTTCAAGTCTGTGTTCCCACCCAATATTCAGTTCAATTGACTTCATAGAACTGAATATCAAGTGGGGCGTATAAAAAGTGGCCCATGTGATGCCATCCTACCATTTAGCTCTACTGCCCAAGACTAATTTCTACCCCAATATTCCAGACTCAACATAGAGTAGAGGATTATGAACCTAATACAAGAAGGAGATCATGCTGGTTTGAGGGGCTCCTGTATTTTGGCGTAAGAGACTGAGCAAACTAGATAAACTGAACAGTTACCATTGAGCAATTAGGAGTGGTGTGATGCTTAAACAAAGGGAATACTCTTGACTTGTTTAATATACACAATTGCATTGTGAATAAGTAATCAGTATTAAATACCACAGTACAAAATGAGACAATGAATCATTTGAACTTGTTACAATTTTGCTGTTTAATGCTGAGTGAGAAGTACTGTAGCTGTCTACAACCAGAGTTTGGTAAGTGGAGTAGCCATTTAGAATAATTGATAATCTGACCAACCGATTTGGTTTCATCTACTGAGCCTCCAGACTACACTTTACACATTATTAATGGCCAGTCCGCATTTTAATCAAATTAATACTTTATGAGAGGTTTCATTACAAAATAAGGTACCTGTTTAGTTATCTTGTTTTTGTTCTGATAAAGTCTGAACTTTTTTTCTTTCAGTCTAATGAACTCAGTGGCCCCAATAATAATGGCGAGGCGGGGAGGGAGTGGGGCAGGAGTCAGATCGAAGAGGTCCGATCGCGGGAATGGAAGCAGGTAAGCTTGGCGGACTGGGGGAAGCACTCCTGATCCTCTCAGCTCATAAGCAGTGCTGGAAAGACACTTACCGGTTCCATCCAGCCATTCTTGCCTCCCTTCAGCTGCTGGGTTTCCCGAGGCCCAGGAAACCCGGCACTGGAACAGATAAAATCTTAGGCACGCAGCCTCATTAAATATGTTAATGACCTGTCCGCCTCCGGAGGGCAGGTTAGTCACCTGCCCCCACAACCCACCTCTGTTAAATCCGGAAATGGGTGCGTTGGAGGCGAGTTGGCGTCACGTTTCCCACTTTTTAAATTTTTAACCGTACACCTGCCTCCTCCCAGCCCATCCTTGGGGGTTAAAACTCCTCCCCGTATGAAAGTAACATGCTATACTTTGCACAAACTCTCTTTTAATATTCCTAACAATGCTCCTGTTTCTACCTGATAGGTATCTGTGAAACCACTTCAATATGAACAGTTAACGTGAAAGGAAAGCAGTTAGATAAATATTTAAATAACATTTTACTGCAGCTAAAATCCACTTTAAGTGTCCAAAGCAGATAATAGTCTTGAGTTGTGTTATGGTTAGAGGGCTCACCCCTGGCTAGTATGTAAAATAATAGCACGGTGCAGTAACATGAGATTACAGATGAACAAAAACAGTCTTGAACTCTGACATTTGCACAGATCCAAAATTAAACACTGTCCTAATTGCTGTCCTAACTGCACTTTAAAAAAATAGGTTATCCTTGGTGACAGAGAAAAGGTTTCAGATTCAACATATTTTGAATCAATGGCGTTCTTCATTATATAACAAAACAATGGGGGGAATTTCAACCTGGAGGAGGGCGTGGGTTTGGGCGCAGGTGGTGGGGCTAAATCCAGCAAAAATGTGAGCGTGTCGGGAAGCCAGCTCCAACCCACCAAATCCCACGCTTAACTCAAGCTCGTTAAGCTGGTTGCCTGCAACCTCCTCGGGAGAGATGGGTTGTCTGTTAACATATGGCAATCGCTCAATTGGAGTGATACTTCAACATAGTTTTAAGTTTAACGTCGCATCCATGATTTCCTGGGCTTCCTGAAATTTGCCATTGAAAGCAAGGCAATTGAGGGGGCTGATTAAATCTCATGGAAGTATTGCAATAAATACTCAGTACGCATAACTGCTTTCTTGCCTATTAGTGGGAAAGGGTTTGTTCACAGTACTTTTACTGAGAGTTTACTTTCTACACTTTGGAGGTTTTCTGAATCACATCAGGATGGTTGGCGCCATGGCTGCCTTAGATTGGACCTTGGACGAGGAGCAATATGAACAGCACCACCTGCAGCACCGGCAGCCTATTGTTGAGAGACCTGCAGCTGGACAGCAGAGAGAGGACCAGCAGAGATAGAAGCAGCAGAGAGAGGATCAGCAGAGAGAGGACCAGCAGAGAGAGGACCAGCAGAGAGAGGACCAGCAGAGAGAGGACCAGCAGAGAGAGGACCAGCAGAGAGAGGAGCAGCAGAGAGAGGACCAGCAGAGAGAGGACCAGCAGAGAGAGGACCAGCAGAGAGAGGACCAGCAGAGAGAGGACCAGCAGAGAGAGGACCAGCAGAGAGAGAAGCAGCAGAGAGAGGAGCAGCAGAGAGAGGAGAAGCAGAGAGAGGAGCAGCAGAGAGAGAAGCAGCAGAGAGAGGACCAGCAGAGAGAGGAGCAGCAGAGAGAGAAGCAGCAGAGAGAGGACCAGCAGAGAGAGGACCAGCAAAGAGAGGACCAGCAGAGAGAGGAGCAGCAGAGAGAGAAGCAGCAGAGAGAGGACCAGCAGAGAGAGGACCAGCAGAGAGAGGAGCAGCAGAGAGAGGAGCAGCAGAGAGAGACCAGCAGAGAGAGGACCAGCAGAGAGAGGACCAGCAGAGAGAGAAGCAGCAGAGAGAGGACCAGCAGAGAGAGGAGCAGCAGAGAGAGGACCAGCAGAGAGAGGACCAGCAGAGAGAGGACCAGCAGAGAGAGGACCGCAGAAGAGGACCAGCAGAGAGAGGACCAGCAGAGAGAGGACAGCAGAGAGAGGACCAGCAGAGAGAGGACCAGCAGAGAGAGGACCAGCAGAGAGAGAAGCAGCAGAGAGAGGACCGCAGAGAGGAGCAGCAGAGAGAGAGCAGCAGAGAGAGGACCAGCAGAGCAGAGAGAACAGCAGAGAGAGGAGCAGCAGAGAGAGAGCAGCAGAGAGAGGACCAGCAGAGAGAGAAGCAGCAGAGAGAGGAGCAGCAGAGAGAGAAGCAGCAGAGAGAGAAGCAGCAGAGAGAGGAGCAGCAGAGAGAGGAGCAGCAGAGAGAGAAGCAGCAGAGAGAGGAGCAGCAGAGAGAGGACCAGCAGAGAGAGGACCAGCAGAGAGAGGAGCAGCAGAGAGAGAAGCAGCAGAGAGAGAAGCAGCAGAGAGAGGACCAGCAGAGAGAGAAGCAGCAGAGGGGTGCAGTTCGGAGGAGGCACGACCCCTGACATAGTGTTTATTGGCAGTGACTGAGCTTCCTTGACATGTCAGAACAGCACTGCTTCAAGTTGTCGTATCAGGTGGTGATAGACATCTGCAGTCTCCTAGAAGAAGACATGCTCCCTGCTGGACCCGGTAGCCACTCATTACCAGTGGCTGTTAGGCCCACAAATGCAGAAGACAGGTGACTGATGGGTTGTTTGCCAGGGCCGGCAATTATGTGAACTTTGCCTGTGATGCTCGGGTTTGCGCTCTGACTGGCTTCCCACAGGTGCAGGGCACCATCGACTGCACACATAAAGAAAAAAGAAAGACTTGCATTTATATAGCGCCTTTCACAACCATCGGACGTCGCAAAGCACTTTACAGCCAATGAAGTACTTTTGAAGTGGAGTCACTGTTATAATGTAGGAAATGTGGCAATCCGCGCCCCCCTAGATCAACCAAGAGCATTCATCAACCTCAAGGGCTTCCACTCCATCAATGTGCAGCTGGTGTGCAAACTCAAAAAGCTGTTTCTCCAGGTGTGTGCAATTTCCCGGGGAGCTGCCATGATGCTTTCATCCTGCGGCAGTTCAAGCTCCCTGATACAACAACAACTTGGATTTATATAGAGCCTTTAACATAGTAAAACATCCCAAGGTGCTTCACAGGAGAGTAATAAGACAAAAATTTGACACCGAGCCACATAAGGAGAAATTAGGGCAGATGACCAAAGAGGTAGGTTTTCAGGTGTGTCTTAAAGGAGGAAAGAGAGGTAGAGAGGCGATCAGGTTTAGGGAGGGAATTCCAGAGCTTAGGGCCGAGGCAACAGAAGTCACGGCCACCAATGGTTGAGCGATTATAATCAGGGATGCTCAAGAGGGCAGAATTAGAGGAGCGCAGATATCTTGGTGGGTTGTGGGGCTGAAGGAGATTACAGAGATAGGGAGGGTGAGGCCATGGAGGGATTTGAAAACAAGGATGAGAATTTTGAAATCGAGGCATTGCTTAACCGGGAGCCGATGTAGGTCAGCGAGCACAGGGGTGATGGGTGAACGGGACTTGGTGCGAGCTAGGACACGGGCAGCCGAGTTTTGGATGACCTCAAGTTTACGTCGGGTAGAATGTGGGAGGCCAGCCAGGAGTACGTTGGAATAGACAAGTTGAGAGGTAACAAAGGCATGGATGAGGGTTTCAGCAGCGGATGAGCTGAGGCAAGAGCGGAGACGGGGGAGGAAATAGTCAGTCTTAGTTATACCGTGGATATGTGGTCAGAAGCTCATTTCAGGGTTAAATATGACACCAAGGTTGCAAACAGGTTGAGGGAGAGGGATGGTGTCAGTGGCTAGGGAACGAAGTTTGTGGCGGGGACCGAAAACAATGGCTTCGGTCTTCCCAATATTTAATTGAAGAAAATTTCTGCGAGCAGCTGAGGAGGAAAGCGGTCCTAACTGGGAACCGGAGCAGAGGCAAGTAATTGAAGAGCGGGGTCGGAGAGGGGCCTGAACTCACTGCGAGCAGCCGAGGAGGAGCGGACCGAGCTGGGAACCGGAGCAGAGGCCAGTAAATAAAGAGCGGGGTCGGAGAGGGGCCTGAACTCACTGCGAGCAGCCGAGGAGGAGCGGACCGAGCCGGGAACCGGAACAGAGGCCAGTAAATAAAGAGCGGGGTCGGAGAGGGGCCTGAACTCACTGCGAGCAGCCGAGGAGGAGCGGACCGAGCTGGGAACCGGAACAGAGAGGAAAAAAAAACGCAGGAGTGACATCACAGGACAGCTGGTAACTGATTGGTTGGTAAAGGTCACATTGGGTGTTTTGCTCTTCAAGTTAGGGGCCGGGGTTAAATAGTTGGTTAGGGATAAAGCAGGAACTTGGAGATTAGTAACTGTTAATACTATATTAAATTAGTAACTGTTAATAACATTATATTAATAACTTGAATTAGGTACATCTTAGTCTTAAATTTCTGTAAAGTTAGTTGATAGGCAAATAAATAAAAGCATGGCAGGGCAGCTCAGTCCCGCGGAATGCACATCCAGTGCCATGTGAGAAATCCAGGACACTTTCCATGTCCTGGACAACCACGTGTGCAGGAAGTGTCGTCAGCTGGAGGAGCTCGAGCTCTGGGTTTCGGAGCTTGAACAGCAGCTGGAGTCACTGCAGTGCATCCGTGAGGCTGAGAGCTTCACGGAGAGCATGTTTCAGGAGGTGGTAACCCCGCAGCTAAGGAGTGTGCAGGTAGAGAGGGAATGAGTGACCATCAGACAGAAGAGGAGGACCAGGCAGGTAGTGCAGGAGTCCCCTGAGTGCATCACGCTCGCCAACCAGTATTCTGTTCTGAGTACTGGTGAAGGCGATGGTTCCTCTGCGGAGTGCAGCCAGAGCCAAGTCTGTGGCACCATGGGTGGCTCAGCTGTACAGGGGGGTAGGCGGAAGATTGGGAAAGCAATAGTGATAGGGGATTTTGATAGTCAGGGGAGCAGACAGGCATTTCTGCGGCCGCAGACGTGACTCCAGGATGGTATATTGCCTCCCTGGTGCCAGGGTCATGGATGTTACCGAGTGGCTGCAGAACATTCTGAGGGGGGAGGGTGAACAGCCAGAGGTTATGGTCCATATCGGTATCAACGACATAGGTAGAAAGGGGGATGAGGTCCTTTCGGGATCTAGGAAAGAGATTAAAAAGCAGGACCTCAAAGGTAGTAACCTCTAGATTAATCCTGGTGCCACGCGCGAGTGAGTATAGAAATAGAAGGATAGAGCAGATGAATGCGTGACTGGAGAGATGGTGCAGGAAGGAGGGCTTCAGATTCCTGGGGCATTGGGGCCGGTTCTGGGGGAAGTGGGACCTATACATGCCGGATGGGTTGCACCTCAACAGACTGGTACCAATATCCTCGCGGGGAGGTTTGCTACTGCTGTTGGGGAGGGTTTAAACTAACTTGGCAGGGGGATGGGCACCAGGATGTAGCATTAGAAAGAGAAACAAGGTGCACAAAGGATTGGGAGAGACAGATAGCACTCGAGTAAGAAATAGTACGGTATTAGGTGGGGTCAGACTAAGAGAGAATACAAGAAGGTCTAAGATAGGTTTACAGTGCATGTATGTGAACGCACGAAGCATAGTAAACAAGGTTGGTGAGCTGCAGGCACAAATAGCCACATGGGATTATGATGTTGTGGCAATAACGGAGACCTGGCTCAAAAAAGGGCAGGATTGGGTATTAAATATTCCTGGATATAAGGGGGTAGAAATTAGGTCGCGCCCCATTTGGGGCGCAAATATCGTCCGGACGCAAATATTAGCGCCTGGCGCTAATTATCGGCTCTGACAGGAAACTTCACTTTTACCGCCCCGGGAGGTGAGTGGAGCGCTAAAGCAGGCGCTGCACACCTCTCTTAAGGCGCAAAGGCCAAGGAGTGAGGCGCTAACTCAGCGCACGAGCGCAGCGCAGCTGCTGCCAGTTAGCGAGGGAACACAGACACACTGGCGCCGGACACTTCTTAAAGCGGGGGGGGGCCACTTGCTCCCCAGCCACACCCTGCTCATTGCAGCCTTGAATCTCAGCCTGGAGAGACCTGTAATCCATTTTGCTGCCAAGCATGGAGAGGGTGAGAGAACGCGCTCATCGCTTCACCGAGCGGGCCTTGGATGCTCTGGTTGACGCAGTGGAGCGCAGACGATGCATGCTGTTCCCGGAGAGTGGCAGGAGGCCTTTGCCACGCGAGTTCAGAAGAGTGTGGAGGGAGGTGGCTCAGAGCGTCTCCTCCAGGAGCATGGTGCCCAGGACCCATGTTCAATGCCGCAAAAAGTTCAACGACCTCACTCGGGTCGTCAGGGTGAGTGGCTTTTTCTCAATACCTCTCCATCCCTCCATCTCAACCTCACTCTATGGCCAGAGGGTCTTAAAACCCCAATGCACAACACTCATCCAACACCTATGGCCCTTTCATCAAACACACACACACATTCCACACTTTGCATACAGTAAGGGCTATTCACCTATGGGAGGCACATCAGGCAAGACCATGGCTGCATATTGTAAGGGCTATTCACCTATGGGAGGCACATCAGGCAAGACCATGGCTGTATATTTACTCAGATGCTGTCCTTTTTCTTGCAGGCTAAGCTGGCTCATAATCGGAGACAGCAGCAACGGACGGGTGGAGGGCGGCTTCAGCTGCAACCCCTCAGCGATCTGGAGGAGCGCGTCCACAGGATTGTGGCAAGCCGGGTGATCGGTCCCGTCGCCACTGGAGACGCCGACCCCGTTGTGGACAGCAATGGTAAGGTCATCACCTTTTTGTCCTCTGTCCTTCCACTTGTCCCTCACAATACCAGCCTTTGACACTTTCAATCCAACTTGCTAACTCGCTGCACTTATTCCTCCCTTACTGCCACCTTGTCCTCACGCTAAAGCCACTCTTGTACCTCCCTGCTTTCAGATGGTGATTCACCAGCTGAGGAGACGGGCCCTGAAGCTGCCACTGGGAGTGATGCTGCAGCTGAGGAGGAAGAGGAAGCCGGAGCATCAGTGCCACCCTCTCCCGAGGAAGCCCATGCCCACACTGGGAACACGCCTTCCCCGGAGGGGAGCAGGGGGGAAGGGGCTGATGATGGTGAAGCTCCAGGACCCAGCGGGCTGCAGCAACGCCATGGGGGGGGGGTAGGGAAGAACGGGGGCCTTCTCCCCAGAGGGAGAGTATGCCAGACACTCCTACTGCAATGGACGCAGAGGAGGAGCGGCTGATTGCAGAAATGAACAGCCAGGCGGTGGGCATGCACACTGAGCTCATGGGTGCAGTGGGAAGGGTGCCCGATTGCATTGAGGCACTGGCAAGGAGTGTGGAGCACTTCGCTGTAGCACAGGCGGATGCCACACTAACGCTTAGTGCTGCAATTCAGTCACTGGCTGCCGTGATCCCACCTCTGACTGCTCTCATACAGACTCAGATGGAGGCCACGCGAGCACAGACTGCTGCCAACCTCGATGGTTCGTGCACATGTCCCCGGGGCTGTCACCGCGCCGCAGCAGGCCAGCAATCTGTTCTCCGGCAAATTGCTCCGGATGCTGAAGTGCTGCCCCGTGGGAGTGCCAGTGTGTCGGGCGAGCAGGGAGTTGCTGGCCTCTCTCACGATGACAGCATTCCTGCTGCCAACACTGTCACTTCTCCACTGCACTTGCCACCGCCTGTAGGACAGACTGCTGCCGCCCATGCAGAGTTGGTGCAGTCTGCAGCCGGGCCCTCCAGGCCCAGAAGTGGTCGAGGCCGTCCTTCAGGGACATCTGCAGTGTCAGGGTCTGACGAGCAGCAGCCTTCCACCAGCCTTGCTGCAGCCACTGAGGTCCCATTACGGAGGAGCAGTAGGGTTAGAAGGGGGGAAGTGCGCAAGGGAAGGAGATCACCCTCGAAGGGCAAAAAGTAGGAGGTGTGCCAAAATGCTGGTCATTTTTTTATTAAAGGCCGAGGTTCATGGTCCAACTTTTGTTTAGTGTTTTGGACATTATCTCCAGGTTGTGAGAACCAGTTATGTTATTGACTGTTTTTTTGTGTTTATTTCTATGAGTTTGTCATGAGGAATTGACACACACAGAGTTTGTAAAATAAATAAGTTTCTGTATTCAAAATATACATGGCTGGTGGTTGGAATTATTGGTGCCTTGGCCGGCTTAGGGGTTGCGTGCTGGGTTGATTCGTGTTTGTAGCAATGGCAGGGGCCCTAGAAGCGGCTTGCTATTAGTCGTTGACGGACGGCCCTTGCAGTTTGACCATTGTGGGCCGCCCTCCTGCCTTGGTGCTGCTGATGATCATCGTCCTCGTCCTCTTCCTCCTCTTCCTCCTCCTCCTCTGGTGGTGCTACAAGGCCTGGTGGCATTGGCTGGGTCCTGAGGATTGCCATGTTGTGCAACATGCAGCACACGACTACGAAGTTCGAAACTTGCTCAGGCGAGTACTGCAGGGCTCCTCCGGAATGGTCCAGACAGCGGAACCGTTGTTTCAGCACGCCGATTGTGCGCTCAATAATGTTCCTGGTTGCTTGATGGCTTTCATTGTACCGCAGCTCAGCAGGGGTGTTTGGCGTACGGAGCGGTGTCATCAGCCAGGTGCTCAATGCGTACCCCTTGTCCCCGAGAAGCCAACCAACTGGCTGATGCGGTGCCTCGAAAACTTCTGCCACAGTAGTCTGGCGCAGGATGAAAGCATCGTGGCAGCTGCCCGGATAGTGGGCATTGACAGCGAGTATCACCTGTCTGTGGTCACAGACCAACTGCACATTCAAGGAATGGAACCCCTTTCTGTTCCGGAACTCCTCTGCATTCTCTCGCGGAGCACGCAAAGCCACATGCGTGCAGTCAATGGCGCCCTGCACCATGGGGAAGCCCGCTACCCTCGCAAAGTCCAGAGCACGGTCACGCTGCTTGTCTGGGGTCATAGGGAAAGAGATGAAGTCTCGTCTCCTTGTGAAGAGGGCATTGGTGACCTGCCGGATGCAGCGATGCACCGCAAACTGGGAGATATTGGCGAGGTCCCCAACAGCAGCTTGGAATGAGCCAGTGGCGTAGAAGTTCAAAGCCACTGTGACCTTCACTGCCACCGACAGAGACGTCCTGGACCTCAGCTGAGGCTGCAGATCTGGCTGCAGCAGGTGGCAGAGCTCAGTGACCACCTCCTTGCTGAATCGCAGCCTTCGCAAACACAGCTCCTCGGACATATGGATGTAGGAGAGCTGTTCACGATATACCCTGGTAGGGTAAGCTCTCCTGTACATGCGCCTGATGGCCCTCCTCCGTCTGGCCATCATTGCCACTCTCTGTCTGCGTCTCGGTATCCTCTGATTCAGCTGGAGCAGGACGACGCCCCCAATCATTGCAGCCCCCATATTCTCTTTGCCAGAAAAGTAATGAGGTACAGCAACTAAAGTAGCAACAAAGTTAGGATGAACTAGGCAAAACTACCTCACAAAGCGTTGAGTCAATGTAGAAGTCTCTCTCTCTCTCTCTCCGAATCTCTCTCTCTCTCTCAGAACGAGTGGTGCATAAATGTCGACCACAGAAAAAGACAGGAAGAGGCCCCCTTTAAATAGCGCCCCCCCCAGCCCCACACCGATTGATAACGTTCCAGTCTTCCGGTCGTTGGAAGCGCCAGGCGGTAAGGCAGGGGGCGCCACTCAATTTCCGCTCCGGGGCGCCCCAAGGGCGTTGCACCATGGAATGACGTCACAATCTGCGCGCGCAGGTGGTCGCAGCGGTAAGTTTTAGCGCCGCCGCACAATCTCAAGTTAAGTTCTCGAGCGGCGCAAACAGCGCTGCGCCCGGGCGTTAGCGGCTTAACGCCCCATTAGCGCCCTCTTAATGCGCTAACGGGAGGCGCAACCAAGTGAATTTTTACCCCAAGGTGTTCAGGAAAGATAGGGAAGGAAAGATAGGAGGTGGTGTGGTAGTATTGGTTAAGAAGAATGTTACAGGTTTGGAGAGAGAGGATTTCCTGGAGGGGTCAAGGACAGAATCTATATGGCTAGAGTTAAGAAACAATAGAGATGCCATTACATTACTAGGTGTATTCTATAGGCCACCAACTAGTGGGAAAAATTTGGAGGAGCAAATTTGCAGAGAAGTTACAGAGAGATGCAAGAACTATAGAGTAGTGATAATGGGGGACTTCAACTATCTTAATATAGACTGGGATAGTAATAGTGTAATGGGCAGAGAGGGGGAAGAATTTCTGAAGTGTGTTCAGGAGAACTTTATTGATCAGTATGTTTCCAGCCCAGTGAGGAAGGAGGGATTGCTGGATCTGGTTCTGGGGAATGAGGTAGGTCAAGTGGAGCAAGTGTCAGTAGGTGAACATTTAGGGAACAGTGATCATAGTATCATAAGGTTTAGATCAGCTATGGAAAAGAACAAGGAGCAATCTAAAGTAAAAATACTTAATTGGAGGAAGACCAATTTCAGCGGGTTGAGAACGGATCTGGCCCGGGTAAATTCGAATCAAAGATTGGCAGGCAAAGCTGTAATGGAACAATGGGCTGCCTTTAAAGAGGAAATAGTTTGGGTACAGTCGAAGTACATTCCCACTAGGGGGAAAGGTAGGGAAACTACCGTCAGAACTCCCTTGATGACGAACGAGATAGAGAGTAAGGTGAAGCAGAAAAAGAGCACATATGACAGGTGTCAGGTTGAGAATACATCTGAGAATCAGGCTAAACATAGAAAGTTCAGAGGAGAAGTGAAAAAGAAAATAAGAGGGGCAAAGAGAGGGTACGAGAATAGAATGACAGCTAACATAAAAGGTAATCCAAAAGTCTTCTATAGGCATATAAATAGTGAACGGGTAGTAAGAGGAGAGGTGGGGTAATTAGGGACCAAAAAGGAGACCTATGCATAGAGGCAGAGGGTATGGTTGAGGGGCTAAATGAGTACTTTGCACCTGTCTTCACCAAGGAAGAAGATCCTGCCATAGACATACTGGAGATACTGGATGGGATAAAAATTGATAAAGAGGAGGTACGAGAAAGGCTGGCTGTACTTAAAGTAGATAAGTCACCAGGACCAGATGGGATGCATCCTAGGATGCTGAGGAAAGTGAAGGACAAAATCGTGGAGGTACTGGCCATAATCTTCCAATCCTTCTTAGAAACAGGGGTCGTGCCAGAGGACTGGAGAATTACAAATGTTATACCCTTGTTCAAAAAAGGGTGTAAAGATAAACCCAGCAATTACAGGCCTGTCAGTTTAACCTCGGTAGTGGGGAAACTTTTAGAAACAATAATCAGGGACAAAATTAACAGTCACTTGGACAAGTGTGGATTAATTAAGGAAAGCCAGCATGGATTTGTTAAAGGCAAATTGTGTTTAACCAATTTGATTGAGTTTTTTGATGAGGTAACAGAGAGGGTTGATAAGGGCAATGCGGTTGATGTGGTGTACATAGATTTCCAAAAGGCATTTGACAAAGTGCCACATAATTTTCTTGCAATATTTAGGGAACTCTATTTGATCATAATATCATCAGGTTGAGAATAGTTATGGAAAAGGACAAGGTGCAACCAAAAGTAAAAATACTTAACTGGAGGAGGGCTAACTTCAGTGAGTTGAAAAGTGAACTGGCCCAGGTGGATTTGAATCAAAACAGTAATTGAAAATGAGAGGCCTTCAAAGCGAGATGGTTCAGGTAAAGAGTATACATATTCCTATGAGGGGGAAAGGAAGCGCATCCAAAGCTAGAGCCCCCTCAATGATTAAAGATACAGAGGTTAAAATAAAACAGAAAAAGGAGGCTTATGACTATAGTGAGGTCCAGAATACAGTAGAGTACCATGCTGAATATAGAAAGTACAAAGGAGATCTAAAAAAAGGAAATAAGAGGAACAAAGATAGAGTATGAGAATAAGAACATAAGAAATAGAAGCAGGAGTAGGTCATATAGCCCCTCGAGCCTGCTCCGCCATTCAATAAGATCATGGCTGATCTTCGACCTCAACTCCACTTTCCTGCGCTCTCCCCATAGCTCTTGATTCCCTTAGTGTTCAAAAATCTATCGATCTCAGTCTTGAATATACTCATCGATTGAGCTTCCACAACCCTCTGGGGTAGAGAATCCCAAAGAATCACAACCCTCTTAGTGAATAAATTTCTCTTCATCTCAGTCCTAAATGGCCAACGCCTTACCTGAGACTATGACCCCAGTTCTAGATTCTCCAGCTAGGGGAAACAGCCTTCAGCATCTACCCTGTCAAGCCCTCTAAGAATTGTATATATTTCAATAAGATCACCTCTCATTCTTCTAAACTCCAGAGAATATAGGCCCATTCTGCTCAATCTCTCCTCATAAGACAGCCATCTCACCCAAGAATCAATCTATTGTACCTTTGTTGCACCCCCTCTAAGGCAAGTATAGCCTTCCTTAGGTAAAGAGACCAAAAAGTACTTCACGTGTAGTCTCACCAAAGTCCTATATAGTTGCAGCAAGACTTCCTTACTCTTATACTTCAACTCCCTTGCAATAAAGGCTAACATACCATTTGCTTTCCTAATTGCTTGCTGTACCTGCATGCTAACTTTCTGTGATTAGCAGCTAACATAAAAGGGAATCCAAAAGTCTTTTATAAACACATAAATAGTAAAATGGTAGTCAAAGGAAGGGTGGGGCAGATTAGGGACCAAAAAGGAGATCTTCTTGTGGAGGCAGAGGTATGGCTGAGGTACTAAATGAGTACTTTGCATCTGTCTTTACTGGAGAAGAGGATGCTGCCAATGTAGCAGTAAAGGAAGAGGCAGTAGTGATATTGGATAGGATAAAAATAGATAAAGAGGAGGTAATTAAAAGGTTGGCTGTCATCAAAGTAGAAAAGTCACCAGGTCCGGATTGGATGCATCCTAGGGAAGTAAGGGTGCAAATTGCGGAAAATCTGGCCACAATCTTCCAATCTTCCTTGGATATGGGGGTGGCTCACAAATCTTTTCTCCCTTGGTAAAGGCTACCCTGAACATCCTGGTATATCAGTCCATAGAGGGAATAGAAAAAGGTGAAGCAGGAGGCCTCATCTCAGGCTTAGCACCTTCCTGCTCTTATATCTTGTTCTCCTTTTCATTCTCCCATATTCCCATATAAATACAGACACATCCATATAAAGATCACACAGAGTGGGCTAGAAATTGGATAAGGCCTGAAAATGGGTGCAGGTATTACGATGCATGATTAATCTGCGGCCGTTGAGTCTGATGCGAATCAAAATGATTGCAGAGGTAAGGAAGCACTAAATGTGCTGATCAATGTCTTAGCGCCTCAACAGGGGCCCAAGTTCATGCGAGGCTAGCACCAATTAAAGCTAGCTTACACTTCTTAAAGGCTGTCTGCACCCCTTAAAGGGGAGGTGCATTCTGGCTTCAGCAGGTGGTGGAAGTGGCTGGGAAACAGACTGAGGAACAAGAAAACTGAGTGATGGCGCAACATGGCAGAGTGAGAGCTCCCAGATTTTCAGTCGCAGCACTGGAGGCCTTGGTGCGGGAGGTGGACAGGAGAAGAGAGGTCCTCTATCCACAGGGGCCAGGAGGTCTGGCAGACAAACTGTGAGAAGGCATTGGAACCAAATAGCTGTCGTGGTCAATGCCAGTAGTGTAGCCCCGAGGACCTGGATGCCGTGCCGCAAGAAGTTTAATGACCTCACACGAGTGGTCAAGGTCAGTGAATTCATCTTCAAATGGCATATCCTTACAACTGAACCACAAGGCTCACACACTGCTCAATTCACCACCCACCTTCACTCACCTACCAACAATCTCTATCAATCACAACTCATATACCTAACATTCATAGCTTCACCTCACCCTCACACACTTAGCACTGCTGCAAGCCTTGCACCCACATCTCACAGCTTGCACATATTGTCAGCTATTCACCCATGACAGCCACATCACGCAAACAAATTGCACCACACTCACTGACACACTTTCCTCTTTCTTGCAGGAGAAGGTGGCGCTTGACAGAAGACAGCAGGGGGCTGCCCGAAGGGGCACAGGCGCGCCTGCATTACCTTACCTCGATGAAGGAGACAGTGCTGGCCATTGTTGGGAGGGCCATCGCTGAGCCCGTGGCCAGCGGCGGGGCTGAATCAATTGAAGATGACGGTATCCTCATAGCTAATCCTCTTTCTCACATCCCACTTCCCCCTCATCCCACAATCTCTTCTGATTTACAAGCTGCAGATGGTGTAAGCATGCATCTCTTGCTTTGCCCCACTCCCCTCACAACGACCTTACCCATGTGCTTTTCTCCTTTCAGATAACCAAGACTTGCAACCTGGCCAGGCAGTGGTGGAGGAGCACGAAATGCAAGAGGAAGAACGCAGTGATGCAGAACACACAGCACCATCACTCGATTTCACACTTCCAGCCACCAGCTCAAATTCTGACACTCCGCATACTTTAGAGGATAGGTTAGACGCGCGAGCTGCACATGATGAGACACTGGGCATGAGTGGCCTGCAGCCAGGGCAGGGTAAAGTGTAGCGCAGGTGCCAGCTCGTCGAAGGGCAAGGTCGCACATGAGTTTTGTTGCACAGGACTCAGATGAGGACTTCAATGGGGCAGCCTACAGAAGAATACTGATAGGTATGCACAATAAAATGCTTGGTGCATTGGCAGGCCTGCCAGAAAGCCTGAGTGCAATGTCAAGGAGCATAGAGGAGTCCAGCACCAACCTTGCACAGGGCTTTGAGCCCATGATTTCCAGTGTGGAAGGGATGGCCAGATCCATTAGCGCACTTGTGGACCCAAGCAATGTGCAGCGTCTGATGGCCGATGTCTCATCTTCCATTGCAGCACAAGCAGAAACCACCCAATGTCTGAGGGCTGCAATGGAAGCTCAGAATGAAGTCATGCAAGCTCAGCTTGCTGCCACGCAAGCACAGACTGCGGTCATCCTGGCTCGGTTTGCCAATGTTGAAAGCTGCTTGCAGGATGTCACAGCAGTCCAGCAATCTGTCCTCCAACAGATTACTAGGAATGCTGAGGCGCTGCCCCAGGGGAGTGGCAGTGGCTCCGTGGAGCACGAACCTGCTGTTCTCTCAGGATGACAGCATTTGTCCTCCCACCACTGCCACTCCGCCAGTGCCCTTGCTGATACCTGTCAACCAGCCAGTCCAGACTGCTGTCGCCCATGCCGAGATGGTGCAGTCCAAAGCCAGGCCTGCTAGGCCCAGAGCTGCTCGAGGTCATCTGCAAGGCCATCTGCAGTCTCCCTCACTGAAAGTCAGCAGCCTTCCACCAGCCATGCTGCAGCCACTGGGGTTGCGCCACTGGTACTGCAGTCAGATGATTCGATCACGGACTGCCCGGGCAGATAGGGGCTGTCTGGGTTGCCCCCTCCCTTCAGCTTCCTCCTCTTCTGCTTCCTCCTCCTCCACTTCCTCTTCCTCCTCCTCCTCTTCTTCCTCCACTTTCTCCTCAGCTAGTCGCAAGGGCTGTGCCCTCATGATGGTGAGGTTGTGGAGCATGCAGCAGACCACAACGAATCTTGAGATGCTCTCTAATGAGTGCAGGGCTCCGCCAGAGCGGTCCAGGCAGCAGAAGCATTGTTTAAGGACGCCAATTATCTGCTCTATCAGATTTTGTGTGGCAGCATGGCTTTCGTTATACGCATGCTGCCTACGTGTGGTTGGGTAGCGCAGCGGAGTCATGAGCCAGGTGGTCAGTGGATAGCCCTTGTCACTCAATATCCACCCTCTGGTTTGTCGTGGTGGCTCAAATGCTGATGGTACAGCGGACTACCGCAGAATGAAGGCACCATGGCTGCTGCAGGATACCGAGCATTGACTTGCATGATGCGCTGAGTATGGTCGCACACCGGCTGGACATTGAGAAGTGAAATCCCTTCTGGTTGCCGTACATCTCCGAATTGAGATGAGGCGCCTGCAAAGTGGTGTGTGCAATCAATGGCACACTGCACCATGGGGAAGCCTGCTATCCTGGCAAAGCCATGTGCTCGCTCCGCCTGCTTCTCTCTGGCAAGAGAGAATAAAATGTATTCAGCCCTCCTTGCATACAGAGCCTCACTCACCTCCCTTATACAGGAGTGGAAGGCGAACTGGGAGATGTTACAGATGTCACCTGCTCCAGCCTGGAAGGAGCCTGACGCAAAGAGGTTCAAGGCCATTGCCACCTCTACAACCATTGGCAATGCTGTCTAATGTTCCCCATTTTGGGTCGAAAATGGCAACACTGGCGTCAAATCAGTGTTACGCGCTGATTGACATCCCAATCTCGCTACCTGTGAAGACAAGGAGAAAGACTGCAGGGAGGACAGTCACAATGCAGACCAAGGCACCATGGCTCAGAAGGCTGTTGTCAAGGGGAGGAAGAGCAGAATAGAAATGTGGTAGTGATAGGGAACTCCATAATTAGGGGGATAGATCGTGTCTTCTGCAGCCAAGAACGAGAATCCCGAAGGGTGTGTTGCCTACCCGGTGCCAGGGTAAGAGATATCTCACGGCGGCTGGTGAACTTGGAAAGGGAGGGTGGAAATCCAGTTGTTGTGGTCCATGTTGGAATAAACAACATAGGTAGGAATAGGGAGGAGGTCCTGCTGAAACAGTATCGGGAGTTGGGATCAAAATTAAAAAGCAGGACCTCAAGGGTAATAATCTCAGGATTATTGCCCGAGCCACATGCAAATTGGTATAGAAGCAGACAGATCAGGAGAATTAACATGGCTAAAGGGCTGGTGTGGGAAAGAGGGGTTCCTTTTCATGGGACACTGGCACCAGTTCTGGGACAGGAAGGAGCTGTACCGATGTGATGGGCTCCACCTGAACCGGGATGGGACCCGTGTACTAGTGGAAAGGTTAAATAGAGAGATGGCAAAGGCTTTAAACTAGGGGAGGGATCTACAAGAAACGTAACCAGCCTAAATATAAACAAAACAGGAAATGAGAGCATAGGAAAGAATAAAGTAAGGGAGGAAATAACAACAGAAAACACTGGAAAAACTCAGCAGGCCAGGCAGCATCCGTGGAGAGAGAAACAGAGTTAACGTTTCAGGTCGAAGACCTTTCGTCAGAAGGGAGGACATTGATGGCAAGGGAATAAATAGAGTTATAGAACAGGAGTCCGGAAAGATGGTTAAACATAAAGTGAGAGGAAATCCTATTAAAAATGAGTTGAACTGCCTGTACATCAATGCACACAGTGTCCATAATAAAACAGGGGAGCTGGAGGCAATCATGCGTTGCGAGGAACCAGACATAGTAGGGATTACTGAGACATGGCTACAGAAAAACCAGGACTAGGAATTAAATATTGCAGGATATCACATATTTAGGAAAGATAGGGAGGGAGAAGGGGAGGTGGAGTAGCTGTACTTATTAGGGATAACATAATGGCAGTAGAAAAAAGTGACATAGATATCAGCAAGACAAAAATAGAATCCATATGGATAAAGATAAAAGATAATAAAGGATCAATCATAGTCTACAGACCACCTAATAGTGGAAGGGAGGTGGAGGAAGAAATATGCAGACAAATTAGGGAAATGAGTAAAAAACATAGAATAATAATCATGGAGGATTTCAACTACCCCAATATTAATTAGACAGAAGAGGTAGGTAAAGAAGATAAGGGAATGGAGTTCCTACAATGTGCACAGGACTCCTTTCTAACCCAATATGTAAAAAGCCCAACAAGGGAGGATTCGCTATTAGGTCTAGCAATGGGGAATGAACCTGAACAGATAAGAGAAGTAAAAGTGGGAGAACATCTAGGCAATAGTGACCATAATATAATACGCTTTAAGATGATAATTGAGAAGGACATAAGTATGATGAAAACCAGGTTAATAGTTTGGAGAAAAGCTGATTTTGAGGGGCTGAGAATAGAACTTGGGGGAAAAAAATGGGCAACAATATTGGCAAACAATGATGTAGAACATCAATGGGAAACATTTTAAATGGTGTTCAACAGAGTGCAGGAAAAATATATTCTGCTGAAAGGAAAGAACAAACTAAACAATAATGAGACTCCATGGATGAATAAAGCCATAAGGGAACAATTGAGGGTAAGGAAAGAGGCATACATTAAGTACATAAAGAGCAGGGGAGTGCACCTTAAACATTCACTCCCTCCACCACCGGTGTACCGTGGCTGCAGTGTGTACCATCTACAAGATGCATTGCAGCAACTTGCCAAGGCTTCTTCGGCAGCACCTCTCAAATCCGCGACCTCTTGCATCCAGAAGGACAAGGGCAGCAGGCGCATGGGAACACCACCACCTCCAAGTTCCCCTCCAAGTCACACATCATCCTGACTTAGAAGTATATCGCCGATCCTTCATCGTCACTGGGTCAAAATCCTGGAACTCCCTACCTAACAGCACTGTGGGAGTACCTTCACCACATGGACTGCAGCGGTTCAAGAAGGCAGCTCACCACCACCTTCTCAAAGGGCAACTAGGGATGGGCAATAAATGCTGGCCTTGCCAGCGATGCCCAGATCCCATAAGCGAGTAAAAAAATGATAAGGGAGAATATGAAAAGATTAGGGGGGAAAAATTTGGTTGCTTTGCGCCTCCCGTTAGCACCCTAAGAGGGCGCTATTGGGGCACAAAGCAACTGGCGCCCGGGCGCAGTGATGTTTGCGGCGCTCGCGAAATTGATCAGACATTTTGCGGCGGCGCTAAACACTACCGCCACGATCTCCTGCGCCCGTAAATCGTGACGTCAGTCGAGCGTGCAATACCCCGGACCGGATATTGAGTGGCGCCCCCTGCCTTACCGCCTGTCGCTAGCAATGACAGTTTGAGGGGAGCGTTTTGCAGTCGGGAAGGGACTGGGGGAGCGCTATTTAAAGGCGACCGCTTCCTGCCTTTTTTTGTCGGCGACATTTTTTCACCGCGCATTCTGAGTGAGAGAGAAATACTTCTGGAGAGATTCAATGCTGTGTGAAGGAGTTTTGGGTACTGAGCAGCACTTTGCAGGTTCATTTTGATTTGACCTTCCTTGCATCGATTTAGAAGTGACTTGGGGGCTGCACTCTGAGCTCTTTCCCTGGGCCTCTCCATTGTTCTTCCCAGCAGATTTGATGTACAGGCCTCTCCAGGCTGAGATTCAAGACTGCAATGAGCAGGGTGTGGATGGAGAGCAAGATCGACCCTCCCCTTTATGAACTGGCCGGCGCCAGTGTGTCTGTGTTCCATTGCTGACTGACATCACTTGAGCTTCGCCAGCGCTCTGAGGTAGCCCCTCGCTCCTCGGCGTTAGCGCCTTAAGAGAGGTGTGTAACGCCTGATTTAGTGCTCCAATCACCTCCAGGGGTGATCGAAGCCAAGTTTGCAGTCGGAGGTGATAATTAGCGCCAGGCGCTAAAATTTGCGCCCGGCCGATAATTGCGCCCTAAATGGGGCAATACTGAATTTCTCCCCCTAGGAGAGAAGTCAAAAGAAAATTAAGGGAGGCAAAGAGGAACTATGAAATTAAATTATCAAGGAACATAAAATAAAATAGTAAAATATTTTATAGGCACATCAGTAAAAAAGGAAGGTTGGGATGGGAATAGGGCCATTAAGGGATAGACAGGGTAATACCACAGGTAACGATGGAGAGATGGCATTTCGCTTCAGTATTTACCAGGGAGATAGAACATGTGGACATGATATTGGATGATGAGATTAGTAATCAGAAGAGTGCATTTAAAATTAAAAAAAGGGGATATATTAAATAAATTAATCAAACTCAAAGAGGATAAAACCCCTGGTCCGGATGGATTGCATCCACACATTTTAAAAGAATCTAGGGAAGAGATAGCAGAGGCATTACTAAAAATTCATTCGAAAAAGCTGTAGTGCCAGAGGACTGGAAGATAGCTAACGTAATACCGATATTTAAGTAGGGGGATTTCCAGGGAATTATAGACCAGTCAGCTTAACATCGGTGGTAGGAAAAATAATTGAATCCCTCCTAAAGGAGAAAATAGAAGAACATCTAGAAACCAAAAATATAATAATGAGTATCAGCATGGATTTCAAAAGTGAAAGTTTTGCTTGACCAACCTTATTGAATTTTTTGAAGAGGTAACAGAGAGAGTAGACAATGGTAATGCAGTAGATGTAATTCATCTAGATTTCCAAAAGGCCTTCGATAAGGTACCCCATAATAGACTGATGAACAAGGTCAGAGACTGTGGAGTCAAGGGACAAGTAGCAGAATGGGTTGCTGGCTGGCTTCAGGACAGAAAGCAGAGAGTAGGAGTAAAGGGTCGCTATTCACAGTGGCAGAAGGTGGGTAGTGGTGTTCCACAAGGATCAGTGCTGGGATCACTGCTGTTCACAATTTACATTAACGATTTAGACTTTGGAATCAAAATCACAATTTCTAAATTTGCGGCTGACACCAAATTGTGGGGGATAGTCAATACTGAGGAGGACTGCAACAAATTACAGGCGGACATCAATAAACTTGCAGAATGGGCATATAATTGGCAAATGAAGTTCAACACAGATAAATGTGAGGTATTACATTTTGGTAGGAAGAATAGGGAGGTCACTTATCACTTAGAACATAAGAACATAAGAACATAAGATGTAGGAGCAGGAGTGGGTCATTTGGCCCCTCGAGCCTGCTCTGCCATTCAATAAGATCATGGCTGATCTGACCTTGGCCTGAATTCCACTTCCCTGCCTGCTCCCCATAACCCTTGACTCCCTTACCGTCCAAAAATCTGTCTAGCTCCACCTTAAATATATTCAATGACCCAGCCTCCACAGCTCTCTGGGGAAGAGAATTCCAAAGATTCACGACCCTGTGAGAGAAGAAATTCCTCCTTATTTCCGATTTAAATGGGTGCCCCCTTATTCTGAAATTGTGCCCCCTCGTTCTAGATTCCCCCACAAGGGGAAACATCCTCTCTGCATCTACCCTGTCAAGCCCCTTCAGAATCTTATATGTTTCAATAAGATCCCCTCTCATTCTGCTAAAATCCAATGAGTATAGTCCCAATCTGCTCAACCTTTCTTCATAAGACAACCCCTTCATCTCCGGAATCAACCTCGTGAACCTTCTCTGAACTGCCTCCAATGCAAGTATATCC
The DNA here is from genome assembly GCA_030390025.1 of Squalus acanthias. Classification (NCBI taxonomy): domain Eukaryota; kingdom Metazoa; phylum Chordata; class Chondrichthyes; order Squaliformes; family Squalidae; genus Squalus; species Squalus acanthias. The sequence goes on along the minus strand of CM059428.1, from coordinate 58,591,561 downwards.
TTCCTTAAATAAGGAGACCAAAACTGTATGCACTACTTCAGGTGTGGTCTCACCAACACCCTGTACAGTTGTAACAGGACTTCCCTACTTTTATACTCCATTCCCTTTGCAATAAAGGCCAACATTCCATTTGCCTTTCTAATTACTTGCTGTACCTGCATGCTAACTTTTTGTGATTCATGTACAAGAACCCCCAGATCCCTCTGTACCTCAGCACTTGGAGGGTGCGAGTCTAGGTGGGGTAGAGGAACAAAGGGATCTCGGAGTACAAATACACAATTCACTAAAAGTTGTGACACCGGTTAGCAAGGCCATAAAAAAGCAAACCAAGCACTAGGATTTATTTCTAGAGGTATAGAATTGAAAAGTAGGGAAGTTATGCTAAACCTGTATCGAACCTTGGTTAGACCACACTTAGAATACTGCGTACAGTTCTGGTCGCCATATTATAAAAAGGATATAGAAGCACTGGAGAGGGTGCAGAGAAGATTTACAAGGATGATACCAGAAATGCGAGGTTATACATATCAGGAAAGGATGAACAGGCTGGGTCTCTTTTCTCTTGAAAATATAAGAGGGGTGACCTAATAGAGGTCTTTATGAAAAATGTTGATAGAGTGGATACAGAGAGAATGTTTCCACTTGTGGGGAAGAGCATAACTAGAGGCCATCAATATAAGATAGTCACCAAGAAATCTAATAGGGAATTCAGAAGAAACTTCTTTACCCAAAGAGTGGTGAGAATGTGGAACTCGCTACCACAGGGAGTAGTTGAAGCGAATAGTATAGAAGCATTTAAACGGAGGCTAGATAAGCATATGAGGGAAAAAGGAATAGAGGGTTATGCTGATAGATTTAGATGAGGAACGACGGGATGAGCCTTGTGTGGAGCATAAACGCCGGCATGGACTGGTTGGGCCGAATGGCCTGTTTCTGTGCCTTATATCCTAAGTAATCTGCCTACTCTGCATACTTAAAGCGCACGCTCCCAGCACCGATGCTAACGCCTTCACCAAAAACCGGGCTGAATTTCTAGCCCAGTATCTTGCAATGCAAGCTCTATTTAAAAGTGTATCAGGGAGCTCATATTCTAACTTATGCCCCTTTATCATCACTGTAGGCCAGGGAAAACATCCTGTCAGCACTGCCACAGGCCAAGAACAAGGAAACAGAACAGATCAGCTTTCTCCGAAGTTGCAAACACCAGCACAGGTACCCTTAGTGAGTATGAATAGGTTAAAGCAGAGTGCACAGATGAGGAGGAGCAATTGATGGTGGCAAGAAGCCTGGCAAAAAGTGTAAAATCTGATGTGGGACCAATTTATGTTGGATTCACAGTGTCATGTGATTCACTCTGGACACCAGTATAGGGGCGGGCGGGGTCTCAACAAAATAAACATTTTTGAATTGTCTTGAATCGTGTTCACAGACCTCTGTATCTGATTCTGTCACCTGTGCACCTGACCAGAGAGGGCCTCATCTCACAAAAATTACCTGACATAGTTGTCCTATCTTAGGAGGATGGTTGATTGCACAGTAGGGTAATTGGACAGTATGTTCGTGGATGGTCCAGCCATTTATTTTCATATATTAGCATCAAGAGTACATCAGGACAGAAGCACAACATATTGGAGTCTGGAATGTGGGCACTTTAAGATGTCTGGTCTATCTTAGATTAATATTGAGCAAGAGGAAAATAGTATTAGTGTGTATGTCAAATGATAGATGCCTTGAGTGTCATGCTCAGGTAGCTAAGAGAGAACAGTGATTGCTTTTTTTTTAAAGTTCAGATAACTTTGGAAATGATTTTAAAGCACTAGTCTAGTTATATTTTGAATGGGTTTGGGATAGATGGTTTGAGCCACAATAAACTTTAAACATGCAATAATCGTTTCCCTGCCAGTGTTCTTCCCTATTGTGAGTAATTATCTGATACCTTATCAAGTGAACGGTATATTGGCTATAAATGGAATGTAAATATATGTTATTTCTGGTTTAATTGAAAAATACATCCTTACATACTTAGGGATAGTTTTCAGGCTGTAACATTGTATACTGAACTAACTACTCTCCTCCCTCTTTATGCTTCTGTTATAGACAGCTGGCTGGCTGCCGTAACATGTAACACATTGGATTTGGTAACTTGCCATCACTCTCCTTCAAACACTAATAGTGGTTGCAATATAGCAGTTAAAGATACCTTTGTTATGTTACTGACAAAAGTTGCATTGCATTGCACTAGAATTTGAGGTATTTTGTCCCCCTTTTCTCACTTGAGCAAAATTTGTCTGAAGTAGTTTGCCATTTTTTTGGTGTGCGTGTCTGTGTGCGCGCGTGTGCGTGTCTGCGTGTGTGTGAGTCTGTGTGTGTGTGTCTGTCTGTGTGTGTGAGTCTCTATGGATGCTCCATGCTGTCAGTGGCACTCTGGCGATCAGCCATCTGCACCTGCTGAACGTACGGATTTTGTGATGACATTGATCGATTTAACAGTAGGAAGGTGTTAATGATATTCGGCTCTGGTGGCTGAGCCACTTCACACTCATTTGAATTTCCATTCATCATCTCAGCATTTATCATTACGAGCCGGGTGCCAGATCTAATTAAAGTCTGGACTAACAGAGTGACAGAGGAGTCCATCTACTGCACATATGATGAAGCATGGGAAAGTTTCCAGCAGGAAGCACACCAACATTGCTAAAAACCCAATTAGCTTAATTCTAAACTAAACTATTTAAAAACCATTCAATTTGCATTGTTACTGAAAAGGCACAGTGCTCTCATAACACAGGGAATTCACATTTTGTCTGCATTTTTGATGTTTTAAGAATATTTATAATACATTTTTTAAAGAAATATAGAGAAATGTAGACCCAATTTCTTCTGCAGTTTTTTCCATGGTTATATTGCTATCTAGTACATACACACCTGCTGTGCAGGGTAGCTAATTTGTAAGTTCTGAAATATCAGCTTTTACACTAGGAACTGTATGTGCAAATGGAAAAGCATTCAAACTACATTTATTCATTTTATGGCGAGCAATTCTGTTTTAAGCACAAGCAAGTTTCTTTGTATAAAAAAACTCTGCCATAATTTCAACGCTTTTCTTGTCTTCAGAGCTGTTGAAGTCCGGTTACAGCAGGACCCTCATCCTCATCGGACCCTCGTTAGTTGCTGCAAAACACGAATTTTACTGCAAGTAACAAAGGGGTAATCATATTTTAAGAACGCACCAAAGATAAAGAACTGTGATTTGAATCCAGCCCGCCTGGCAGGAGTGGGGTGGCCGGACGGTTTAAAATTGGGTTTGGTAACTTCATGCACAGTTTCCGAACCGCTCACACACATGCCATTTTAACTGGCAATTTTTTGACTTCGGGACAGCTGCTCGCCCCAGACTAGTGGGGGCTTGATTAAAAAGGTAAAGTCTCGGTCCGATGACACCATTCCGATGCGCACACAATTTTAACTACAGGACGACTAAGGCCTGCACTGTCTCAGAGTCGCCAGCAAGAGTTGGCATCAAGCAGGATCAAGTCAGGAGAGGCCCAAATAAGTTTTAATGAAAACAAATAATTTTGAATCTTTTTTTGAGGGACCTGAGTGCACCTCCTGTCCCAACAAGCAAACCTTGGACCTCCTCTGTCCTGGGCTTTACCCACCCCCAGCCACGATTATCCTGGATCCCCTTTCCTCACTTACCTTGCTGAGAAGCATTTCTTTTGTTTGGCTTCGGGCGTGAGTTAGTAAATGAACATCAAAATGAGGCTTGGGAGTTAAAATCACGTAGGCCCCACGCTCCATGGAGCCAGGAAGATTGCTGGCTGCTTTGGCTTCTGAAACCCCAATTTCCCAACCCCCACCCCTCCCCCCCCCACCCCCTCCCCCATGGTTAAAATTGGGGCTATGAAATCTGTTGTATTTATTTGTAAGCAGATCCTGCAATAAGTCTCAGTGGTTGAATACAAAACTCAAATTATTACAGTGCAGTATGATTAGATTTAACATTCCTTATTTATTTTTTCTGTTATGTTTTTTGTGAGATTTTGTTTAAGCAGTGAGAACATCAAGAACTGGTTTGAAGGCGTTATTGAGTCTGATATTGCGCGGCAGCTGAATTAACATAAATAAAGATGCAGTTGTTAACCCAAGGTGGTTTTGTCAAAGTGTCATTTCAGCTGTGCATGTTAATTCAACCCATCACTTTTTCTGCCTCCAAGTTAGGCCCTGATGATGTTACCAGCTCATAGTTTAAACTAGCATATTAAAAAAACTCCATAGAAATAAACCAAAGAAGAGGATATTAATGTTAATCATAATTCTTTGTAACCATTTGATTTAATTTTTGATGCCTCAGGCCATACATTTGTGCTATCTGTGCCAACTACAGTCTGGTGGTGCACATCCTGAAAGATCTTGTGGTGATGATGCATCATGAATCCAGCATTTTTTTAGTGCAGAATTAGCATTAGAAACCATATTTTTATGTTGTTTCTATTAGGAGGCAAAAAGAGCTAAATATCAGTTCATGATATTCTTTTGATCTGAGACCAAACTGATGAGAGAGAGGCTCTGCTATATAGTAAGACAACATGAATAGGAGACTGGTAAAGTCTTTATGGGATGAAATGTCACCCAGATACAAGAGCACAAACACAAATTGGCCCTTGTCATTGGTGTAAATGGAAATTTGTAACAGTCACTGTGGCCAAGGGTTATTTTCTGTCTCCCATTGACTACCTGCCCCAAGATTGGGAGATCAGCAGCATGGATACACAGAAGGGGTATGTTAAGTAAAAAACATTGCACAGCAAGAAAACCAGAGGTAAGGACAATTTTTACATTAAATTCATAGATCCAAGGGTAGCACACGGCACAACAGCTTCTACAGGCGACAGGCAACAGGCTTGCTTATCCCTAGATGATACCATGGTAAAACATTAACAATAATAATAAAGAATGAAGTTTAAAATATTCTTGTAAGCTTCTATTTCTCTACTTTGTGGATCCTAGGTTTGTGTAGGATCAGACAGATGATCACTTTATAAAGTGTCCTTCAGTTGGAGCTGGAGCTGAAGCTGGAGCAGTGACACGTGATTTAAACCATGGTGTGGATGCCTGAAGGTTTCAGATCGACATTTTCAGGCACTTTCATCAGGAGCTAGCAAATTTGCAACAAGCTGTGCTGAGCTGATTCAGTTCAATGTAAAATTGTGGTACAGGATATTTATTTTTTTCGTTAATATAAGATGAATTTCCTCTCTTGTAATCTAGACGAGAAGGGAGCAAAATGGGGCAGGAACCCATTATACTAGTGCCTGAATATTTTTGTACCTGTCAAAAATCCTGCTCGGAGTGGGGAAAGTCGTATAACACATCCGCCCACATATAAGCATGATGACTCCGTTCAAATGAGTGAAATATGTCAGACTATGTATTTTGGGTCATGAGTGCCCAAGGCAAGCCGAAAATCAGTGAGCGATACCCATCCAACATCAATCTTATCCCTTTATTATATTCTCTCTGTAAATCAAATATATTCTGAACCTAACAGCACAATGCCTTATAAAGTTAGTGAACAATGATCAAATTGCAATTGTGATTAAGAGTATTTCTATCCACTTGTATGTGTGTGTTGGGGAGGGGAGACAGACCATTGAAGATATCTTTATCATTCAATCATCTCTCATTTGTACAACATATTCAGGTGAAGGAGCAACCGCACTGAGTTCCCAGAACTGCCTCAGTAAATGCTTCAAAAGTGTATCTTCTGATAACTTGTTTCGATGCTAGTCTAATGTTCTATTGCTGTTCCTCACTCACACTGTCTATATATAAAAATATCTATATTTTAAGGTAATATCCTATAAAAGAAATGAAGCCAAGAGCGTGGCGTTGTTATTACTGGGAGTGATAATGCTGTATCCTGGCACTGGTAACATTTCATTATACTCAATTATATCACAGAATCGGTTCCATTGGATTTGGCAACAACAAAATTCAAGTTTTGCACATTCGCAGTGCTCCAGAGTCACAAGTGGGACGATAAGTTTATACAGATGTAGTTAGTGCAATGACGCACATGCCAGTTTGGATTGACTTTCTCTTCAGCCAATGTCTCAGATTCCTCCATCACCATTCCTGTATGTCCTGTCCCACCGGCAGGACAGAGTCACCAGAGGTGGTGGAACTATGGGATATGGAGATAGTGTGGGAAAGTGGAGTTGAGGTAGAAGATCAGCCATGATCTTGTTGAATGGCGGAGCAGGCTTGAAGGGCCAAATGGCCTACTCCAGCTCCTATTTCTTATGTTCTTATGTTCACAGTGGTATACAGTCAGGAGGGAGTGGCCCTGGGAGTCCTCAACATTGACTCTGGACCCCATGAAGTCTCATGGCTTCAGGTCAAGCATGGGCAAGGAGACCTTCTGCTGATTACCACCTACCGCCCTCCCTCAGCTGATGAATCAGTTCTCCTCCATGTTGAATACCACTTGGAAGAAGCACTGAGGGAAGCAAGGGCACAGAATGTACTCTGGGTGGGGGACTTCAATGTCCATCACCAAGAGTGGCTCAGTAGGACCACTACTGACCGAGCTCTGAAGGACATAGCTGCCAGACTGGGCCTGTGGCAGGTGGTGAGAGAACCAACACGAGGGAAAAACCTACTTGACCTCGTCCTCATCAATCTACCTGTCGCAGATGCATCTGTCCATGACAGCATTGGTAACAGTGACCACCGCAAAGTCCTTGTGGAGATGAAATCCTGTCTTCAGACTGAGGACACCCTCCATCATGTTGTGTGGCACTACCACCGTGCTAAATGGGATAGATTCAGAACAGATCTAGCAGTTCAAAACTGGGCATCCATGAGGCGCTGTGGGCCATCAGCAGCAGCAGAATTGTATTCCACCACAATCTGTGACCTCATGGCCCAGCATATCCCTCACTCTACCATTACCATCAAGCCAGGGGACCAACCCTGGTTCAATGAGGAGTGCAGAAGAGCATGCCAGGAGCAGCACCAGGCGTACCTACAAATAAGGTGCCAACCTGGGGAAGCTGCAACACAGGACTATATGCATGCTAAACAGTGGAAGCAGCATGCTATAGACAGAGCTAAGCAAACCCACAACCAATGGATCAGATAAAAGCTCTGCAATCCTGCCACATCCAGTCGTGAATGGTGGTGGACAATTAAACAACTAACGGGAGGAGGAGGCTCCATGAATATCCTCATCCTCAATGATGACGGAGCCCAGCACACGAGTGCAAAAGACAAGACTGAAGCGTTTACAACCATCTTCAGCCAGAAGTGCCGAGTGCATGATTCATATCGGCCTCCTCCTGAGGATCCCACCATCACCAAAGCCAGTCTTCAGCCAATTCGATTCACTCCACATGATATCAAGAAATGACTAAGCGCATTGGATGCAGCAAAGGCCTGACAACATCCCGGCTGTCGTGCTGAAGACTTGTGCTCCAGAACTAGCCTAGCCTCTAGCCAAGCTGTTCCAGTACAGCTACAACACTGGAATCTACCCGACAATGTGGAAAACTGCCCAGGTATGTCCTGTCCACAAAAAGCAGGACAAATGCAATCCGGCCAATTACCGCCCCATCAGGCTACTCTCAATCATCAGCCAAGTGATGGAAGGTGTCATCGACAGTGCTATCAAGCGGCACTTACTCACCAATAACCTGCTCACCGTTGCTCAGCTTGGGGTCCGCCAGGACCACTCGGCTCCTGAGCTCATTACAGCCTTGGTCCAAACATGGACAAAGGAGCTGAATTCCAGAGGCGAGGTGAGAGTGACTGCCCTTGATATCAAGGCAGCATTTGACCGAGTGCGGCATCAAGGAGCCCCAGTAAAATTGAAGTCAATGGGAATCGGGGGAAAACTCTCCACTGGCTGGAGTCATACCCAGCACAAAGGAAGATGGTTGTAGTTGTTGGAGACCAATCATCTCAGCCCCATGACATCACTGCAGGGCAGTGTCCTAGGCCCAACCAACTTCAGCTGCTTCATCAATGACCTATCCTCCACCATAAGTTCAGAAGTGGGGATGTTCGCTGATGATTGCACAGTGTTCAGCTCCATTCGCACCTCCTCAGATAATGAAGGATCTGGATGACATTCAGGCTTGGGCTGAAAAGTGGCAGGTAACATTCGCACCACACAAGTGCCAGGCAATGACTATCTCCAACAAGCGAGAGTCTAACCACCGCCCATTGGCATTCAACAGCATGACCATCACCGAATCCCCCACCATCAATATCCTGGGGGTCACCATTGACGAGAAACTTAACTGGACCAGCCACATAAATACTGTGGCTACAAGAGCAGGTCAGAGGCTGGGTATCCTGAGGTGAGTGTCTCACCTCCTGACTCCCCAAAGCCTTTCCACCATCTCCAAGGCACAAGTCAGGAGTGTGATGGAATACTCTCCACTTGCCTGGATGAGTGCAGCTCCAACAACACTCAAGAAGCTCGACACCATCCAGGACAAAGTAGCCTGCTTGATTGGCACCCCATCCACCACCTTAAATATTCAATCCCTGCACCACCAGCGCACCGTGGTTGCAGTGTGTACCATCTACAAGATGCACTGCAGCAACTCGCCAAGGCTTCTTCAGCAGCACCTCCCAAACCCACGACCTCAACCACCTAGAAGGACAAGGGCAGCAGACGCATGGGAACACCACCACCTCCAAGTTCCCCTCCAAGTTACATAGCATCCTGACTTGGAAATATATCGCTGTTCCTTCATCGTCGCTGGGTCAAAATCCTGGAACTCCCTCCCTAACAGCACTGTGGGAGTACCTTCACCACACGGACTGCAGCGGTTTAAGAAGGCGGCCCACCACCACCTTCTCAGGGCAACTAGGGATGGGCAATAAATGCTGGCCTTGCCAGAGACGCCCACATCCCAGGAACAAATTTAAACAAATTTTAAAAAAATCTCACTGACATGGCTACATAGACCAGCAATGCTGAAGCTCCATTGACGGACTTCATGGGTGGGTTGAGAGGCCTGCTGCCAGAGTGAGAAATAGCGGACTTGACTTTTGTGCCACTGCTGTCTGCTGTTTATATTTTCTGCCACTGGCACCCAGAAAACCCTTTCCCAAGGGCAGTCTTGGTATCTCCATATCTCCAACAACATTGGTTCCACTTAGTTTATTTTGGAATGTTGCCTCTGATGCTGTGCATGCTACATAAAGTAAATGAGGTATTTTTGTCATACCGTTCCAAACAAAAATTCAAGGAGTTAGAAATTTGAACTCATTTAAACACTTGGCTGCTTTGTAGTCCCATCTTAATTTGGAACTTTTCTCCCCACCAGTGACATTTTTGGGCTGGAAGAAATTAGAATTTATAAAGCACCTGAACACGTCTGTGAGAAACAAAGCACTTCACATAAATGCTGGAATTTTCTCAAGGGAGTCAGATTGGGGGCGGGGGGTCCGAGGCGGGCGGGAAACCCGTGAGGCCGGGTTTCCCGCAGGCCCTGCCGACTTTAATGGCAGGGCCTGATTTGAATGTGAAGCCTCGGATTCCCACCCGCAGTCAGCCAGATTGAGAAGCTGGCTGACTGCGGGCGGGTAGGCCTCAGATGCGAGGGGTCAGTCCAGGGGAGGGATTGTGGGATCGGCATGGTCGGGGATCAGTGACGGGGGTGGGGGTCGGGGGGAGGCATGGTTGGTGGTTGTTCAGGGGCGGCATAGTCAGGGATCAATGGGGGGGTGCTCGGTGATCAGCATGGTCAGGGAATGGGGTCAATGATCGAGGATCGAGGATTGGAAGGGGGTTGGACGTTCAGCCGGGGATCAGGGATCGGGAGGGGTTTGGAGGATCGGGGATCGGGGACGAGGATCAGGAGGGGTTTTGGAGGATCGGGGATCGGGAGGGGGTTGGAGGATTGGCCGGGGATCGGGGATCGGGGATCGGGAGGGGGTTGGAGGATCGGCAGGGGATCGGGGATCGGGAGGGGGTTGGAGGATTGGCAGGGGATCAGGGATCGGGGATCGGGAGGGGGTTGGAGGATCGGCAGGGGATCGGGGATCGGGGATCGGGAGGGGGTTGGAGGATCGGCAGGGGATCGGGGATCGGGAGGGGGTTGGAGGATTGGCAGGGGATCAGGGATCGGGGTTCGGGAGGGGTTTGGAGGATCGGCAGGGGATCGGGGATCGGTAGGGGGTTGGAGGATTGGCAGGGGATCAGGGATCGGGGATCGGGAGGGGGTTGGAGGATGGCCGGGGATCGGGGATCGGGGATCGGGAGGGGGTTGGAGGATTGGCCGGGGATCGGGGATCGGGGATCGGGAGGGGGTTGGAGGATTGGCCGGGGATCGGGGATCGGGAGGGGATTGGAGGATCGGGCATCAGGGATCAGGAGTGGTTTTGGAGGGTCAGCAGGAGATCAGGGATCGGGAGGGGGTTGGAGGATCGGGGATTGGGGATCAGGCGTGGTTTTGGAGGATCGGCAGGGGATCAGGGATCGGGAGGGGGTTGGAGGATCGGGGATTGGGGATCAGGCGTGGTTTTGGAGGATCGGCAGGGGATCAGGGATCGGGAGGGGGTTGGAGGATCGGGGATTGGGGATCAGGAGTGGTTTTGGAGGATCGGCAGGGGATCAGGGATCGGGAGGGGGTTGGAGGATCGGGGATTGGGGATCAGGAGGGGTTTTGGAGGATCGGCAGGGGATCAGGGATCGGGGATCGGGAGGGGGTTGGAGGATCGGCAGGGAATCGGGGATCAGGGATCGGGGATCGGGGATCGGGGATCGGGGATCGGGAGGGGGTGTTGGCCGGGGATCGGGGATCGGGAGGGGTGGGGCTGGGGATCAGTATGGGCTAGGTCAGGGATCGGGAGGGGGGCTTCGGGGATCGTGGGGGGCCGATGGGGGAGAGTGTTGGCCAGAGCATCGACGGGGGGGAGAGAGGATCGGGGCCGACCGCCGGAGGATTGTGGTCAGCTCAGCATCATCAATGGGGTGGGGGGTGGGGAGGCCTTATGGTGAGGATCGGAGGCCTGGGGAGGTGAACGGAGGCCTCGTGGTGGGGTCTCCGATCGTAGCGGGTGGGTTAGGCAGGGACCCTGGATCCAGCAGGTAGGTATAAAGCCACTTACCTCCTGGATGCAGCAGTCCCCGCCTCGGTTTAACTGCTGGGTTTCATGAATTGTGTGAAACCCATCCACATGCCGTTAAACACAAAATGGAGGTGAATAAAGACGCTGCGAGCCTCATTACAATTGGCTGCCTGCCTCCACGTCCCGCCCCTGTCCCGCCTTCATTACAACCGGAAGTGGGTGGGTTGGAGGCGGGATCAGGTCGGGGAATCCCATATTTTACAATTTAACAGCCGCCGCGCTCCAAACCCACCCTTTTTTTTAGTGGAAAATTCCGGCCAAGGTAGTGAAGTGCCATGACTGTCATAATATAGGCAAAAGCAACAGTCATTTTGCATACAACAGGATCCTTCAAACAGGAAAGAGATAAATGTTAATCTGCTTTTAGGTAATAATGGCTGACAGAGGAACATAGCTAAAACACTATGGGGGAAAAATTCAGTTGGTTGCGCCTCCCGTTAGCACCTTAAGAGGGCGCTAATGGGGCGCAAAGCAGCTAGCGCCTGGGCGCAGCGATGTTTGCGCCGCTCGCGAACTTAACTAGACATTTTGCGGCGGCGCTAAAATTTACCGCCGCGATCTCCTGCGCACGCAGATCTTGACGTCATACGAGGGTGCAACGCCCTTGTGGCGCCCCGGAGCGGAAAATGAGTGGCGCCCCCATCCTTTCCGCCTGGCGCATCCAACGACCGGAAGACTGGAACGCTATCAGTCGCTGTGGGGCTGGGGGGGGGGCGCTATTTAAAGGGGGCCTCTTCCTATCTTTCTCTGTGGTTGACATTTTTGCACCACTCGTTCTGAGAGAGAGAGAGAGATTCGGAGAGAGAGAAAGAGAGACTTCTGCATTGAGTCAACGCTGTGTGAGGTAGTTTTGGCTACTGATCATAACTTGGCAGGTACTTTGGTTTTTGGCCTTCATAACTTTGCTTGCTAAGAGACTTTGGGGGCTGCACTGATTGGGGGCGTCGTCCTGCGCCAGCTGAATCGGAGGACACAGAGACGCAGAGAGAGAGTGGCAATGATGGCCAGACGGAGGAGGGCCAACAGGCGTCTGTACAGGAGAGCTTACCCTCCCAGGGTATATCGTGAACAGCTCTCCTACATTCATATGTCTGAGGAGCAGTGTTTGCGAAGGCTGCGCTTCAGCAAGGAGGTGGTCACTGAGCTCTGCCACCTGCTGCAGCCAGATCTGCAGCCTCAACTGAGATCCAGGACGTTTCTGTCGGTGGCAGTGAAGATTACAGTGGCTCAGAACTTTTATGCTACTGGCTCATTTCAATCTGCTGCTGGGGACATCGCCAATATCTCCCAGTTCGCGGTGCATTGCTGCATCCGTCACGTCACAAATGCCCTCTTTAAAAGGAGACGAGAGTACATCTCTTTCCCCATGACCCCAGACAAGCAGCATGAACGCGCTCTGGGCTTTGCCAGGATAGCAGGCTTCCCCATGGTGCAGGGCGCCATTGACTGCACGCATGTGGCTTTGCGTGCTCCGCATGTGAATGCTGAGGATTTCCGGAACAGAAAGGGGTTCCATTCCTTGAATGTTCAGTTGGTCTGTGACCACAGACAGCTGATACTCGCTGTCAATGCCCACTATCCTGGCAGCTGCCACGATGCTTTCATCCTGCGCCAGACTACTGTGGCAGAACTTTTCGAGGCACCGCATCAGCCAGTTGGTTGGCTTCTCGGGGACAAGGGTATCCACTGAGCACCTGGCTGATGACACCGCTCCGTACGCCCAACACCCCTGCTGAGCTGCGGTACAACGAGAGCCATCAAGCTACCAGGAACATCGTTGAGCACACAATCGGCGTGCTGAAGCAACGGTTCCGCTGTCTCGACCATTCTGGAGGAGCCCTGCAGTACTCGCCTGAGCGAGTTTCCCACTTCGTAGTTGTGTGCTGCATGCTGCATAACATGGCAATCCTCAGGACCCAGCCAATGCCACCAGGCCTTGGAGCACCACCAGAGGAGGAGGAGGAAGAGGAGGAAGAGGAGGAGGAGGATGATCATCAGCAGCACCAAGGCGGGAGGGCGGCCCACAATGTTGAAACTGCAAGGGCCATCCGTCAACGGCTGATAGCAAGCCGCTTCTAGGCCCCTGCTGAGGAAATGGCTTCTGCCATTGAGAACAACATGAATGAAACCAACCCGCAACCCCTAAGCCGGCCAAGGCACCAATGACTCCAAAGACCAAACATGTATATTTTGAATACAAAAACTTATTTATTTCACAAACTCTGTGTGTGTCATTTCCTCATGACAAACTAATAGAAAGAAACACAAAAACACAGTCATTAACAGAACTGGTTCTCATAACCTGGAGATAATGTCCAAAAGTTTGACCACGAACCTTAGCCTTTAATAAAAAAATGACCAACATTTTGTCACACCTCCTACTTTTTGCCCTTCGAGGGTGATCTCCTTCCCTTGCGCACTTCCCCCCTTCTTACCCTACTGCTCCTCTGTAATGGGACCTCAGTGGCTGCAGCAAGGCTGGTGGAAGGCTGCTGATTGTCATAACCTGAGACTGCAGATGCCCTTGAAGGACGGCCTCGACCAGCTCTGGCCCTGGAGGGCCCGGCTGCAGACTGCACCAACTCTGCATGGGCGGCAGCAGTCTGTCCTACAGGCGGTGGCAAGTGCAGTGGAGAAGTGACAGTGGTGGCAGCAGGAATGCTGTCATCTTGAGAGAGGACAGCAACTCCCTGCTCGACCGACACACTGGCACTCCCACGGGGCAGCACTTCAGCATCCGGAGCAATCTGCTGGAGCACAGATTGCTGGCCTGCTGCGGCGCGGTGAGAGCCCCGGGGAAATGTGTCCGAACCAGCATCTCGTCCGCCCATGGGAAGGGAAGAGGACTTCCCTGCGTGCTGTGACTCCCTCCATAAGTATATGGAGGGAGTCATGGGAGAACCTGGGTGCAGCTGTGCACCTCTGTGCAGTGATTGTCAGTGTTTGCAGCACCTCAATGCTTTAGAACACTGACAGCTCAAATGTCAAATTAAAGTTGGCCATGGTCCCTTTAAGGAAACCGGCTGATGACGCGTCATGAGTGATGTCACCAGACCCGCTTCTTCTCATTGCGCCTGGAAACGCGCTGGGCGGGCTTAATAGGCCCTATCAACGTAAATTCATTTTAGACAGCGGGATAGAGCCAGCAGCAGGGTCGCGACCCGCCCCGGACCCACCGTAGTAAATAAAATCCCAGCCTAAGAAACTGTTACTGCTTTGAATACGCTTCCAAATAAAACATGAGATTTTCTTCTTCTGCGCCACTAACCCGTGATTTTCCAGTTGTTCAAAAATATGGAAAAACATGGGCTGGTGCGTGCTGAATCGGAATATCCCAGCCAACATTGGTTGTAATGTGCTTTAGGACATCCTGAGGTTGTGAAAGGTGCAATATAAATGCAAATTTTCCTTTTCCTTTTTTAACATTTATTTTTCTAAGATACCAGTTGATCTCCTGTGGTATTACAGACATGAAATGTATTTCTCTCTTCCTGTAAATGTTTCTTTGCTTGTGTCCCATGCTCTGATTCTCTCTGTCTTCTTCACTGTCTTTCCATTTGTTTTTCCCTTTTCCTCTCTCCCTCTTTGCATCCTGTTGGGCATGGGAGTGCTATTGCTTCTGGAGACAACGGGGCCCAAAGCTCAGTTGCCAAGAGTAGGGAGGGAGCAGAGTCTAGCCGCAGCATTCAGGACTGGCCTGCAAGGGAGGGGAGGGGTTGCAGAGGTTGGGGCCATTGTGCAGGGGAAAGAGCAGAACTAAAGCTCAAAGTAAGGGTGAGCCTCGATGCAGAGCACAGACAGGCCCAAAAACAGAACACAGGCAACCTCAGGAATGGAGCATAGGTGGGTACAGCAACAGTGCATAGTGGGGTGTGGACTCCTTATTGAATCTGAGACTTGAAAAAAATTAGGCATGTCTTTAACAGTAAATCAGTTATGTGCAGGTAATCTCTCTGCCATTTTATTCTAAGAAGCATATCCTCTTGCCTCTGAATTGACAAGGTTTAAATCAACACTTTTATCAAAAGTTTTGGGCCTCGATTTTACAGGCTTAATACTTCATTGGCGCAATGACTTAAATTTAACATAAAGTGAGAGTGAGGCCCAAGCTCTGAGATTCTCGGCAGCTGAAAATGAGGCAATCTCTAGCCTCCCTCCCCCAGTCCCGATCTCTAGCCTCCCTCCCCCAGTCCCGATCTCCAGCCTCCCTCCCCCAGTCCCGATCTCCAGCCTCCCTCCCCCAGTCCCGATCTCCAGCCTCCCTCCCCCAGTCCCGATCTCTAGCCTCCCTCCCCCAGTCCTGATCTCCAGCCTCCCTCCCCATCCCCAATCTCTAGCCTCCCTCCCCCAGTCCCGATCTCTTGCCTCCCTCCCCATCCCCGATCTCCAGTCTCCCTCCCCCAGTCCCGATCTCCAGCCTCCCTCCCCCAGTCCCGATCTCCAACCTCCCTCCCCATCCCCGATCTCCAGCCTCCCTCCCCCATCCCCAATCTCTAGCCTCCCTCCCCCAGCCCCGATCTCCAATCTCCCTCCCCCATCCCCGATCTCCAATCTCCCTCCCCCATCCCCGATCTCCAGCCTCCCTCCCCCAGCCCCGATCTCCAGCCTCCCTCCCCCATCCCCAATCTCTAGCCTCCCTCCCCCATCCCCGATCTCCAGCCTCCCTCCCCCAGCCCCGATCTCCAGCCTCCCTCCCCCATCCCCGATCTCCAGCCTCCCTCCCCCAGTCCCGATCTCCAACCTCCCTCCCCCATCCCCGATCTCCAACCTCCCTCCCCCAGCCCCGATCTCTAGCCTCCCTCCCCCAGCCCCGATCTCCAGCCTCCCTCCCCCATCCCCGATCTCCAGCCTCCCTCCCCCAGCCCTGATCTCCAATCTCCCTCCCCCATTCCCGATCTCCAACCTCCCTCCCCCAGCCCCGATCTGTAGCCTCTCTCCCCCAGCCTTTCCGAATGCGGGCGTCCTCCTCCTCCCAATCCTCCTGCCTCCCAATCAGCAGGGCCTCCATGTCCCTGTCTTGTCGGGTTTTCCGGCTGATTTCGGTCTCACCCACAACCTCCCCACCTCCTCGTAAATATCGGGGCCTTGGTCTCAGCGTGAGCCAGTGGTCGAAGGCAAGGGTAGGGTGGAGTACCATAGTGGCTGGATTATGAAGAATTAAAAAATATATATTCTCATGCACATGATTGGGTAGATTTTCCGAATTTCTGCTCCCAGCCCTGAGCTTTGTGTGCTTGGAGCCCATATTGGGAATTTGGGTATGGGTTTCAGCAGGCCTCGCAGGATTTTCTGACCATTGAAATGTCACTGATTTCCATGCCTGAGTATCTCAGTTGGTCCCATATGGTAAAGACAAGAAGGTAGATTTTGACTTTCTGCGATAGTGTAAAACGGGTGATAGTGAATTGGCAGCCCATTTGGCTTCTTTCTCCATTTTTATTTTAATCGACTTCAATGGAAATAAAAATCAGGAGAGATGTAAAATGGGCTGCCGATTCGCTATAACCCATTTTACACTATAGCACATAGTCAAAATCTATATCCAAGGAGCCGCTGCCTTGTCATTAATCGCCACATTTTATCTGTTCACTGCGATGAATGAGTGAGGAGGCTAGGAAAATAGGAAGGCCAGTGCTCAGCCAGAAGAGCATTAGTGGCTGAGGCCCTTGATGTGCAAATTTATAAGATGTATCCTGAGGAGTCACAGGAGTTAAGAAACCTGATGTTGGAATTGATGTTGTGCAGCAGTGGTAGCATTGCTTTTCTCTGCTGGAACTCTCTGGTCAGGCACACTGTATTATTCACATGCTATTTACTCATGCAGGTACATTTTTGATGTTCGGTTTACTATGTTAGATATATTGCCCCTGAATTCGCGGTCGGTATGACGGTGTACGCTCAGAGTACACCGTCAAATCGCTTTTGAAATTGACCGCAGGTTCAAATTTTGCATGCACTTAATCCTGAACTTGTGATCTGTCAAGTTCCGACTCTGCATCGGCTTCACTGCACGTTTCACCTACCCATTGAAATCAACGTGCTGGCAAAATGTTGGGTGAATTGCCCACCTACTTCGCATTAATTACCCTGAAATTTTTACTCCCGGTGCAAACAGGCACAGGAGCCTGTTGCACAGCGTAATGTGTGGGAGGGGGAATGAGAAAATTGTATTAGTTGGTGGCTATTGACTGATCCGTTGAGTGTTTCCAGCATTTTCTGATTAAAAATTTACTGGCCAGACACAAAGCTCTTTTTATGTAATATTTCCCGATGAGTTTTTGAACCCAGAAATTAAGCACAGTAAACACCAGCAATAGGCATTCTGTAGATTGGATATATTGGTTTAAGGGCAAAGTTTGTGTGCTGATTATTTCTCAACATATTACAATAAAAAAATACTACTGATTTAGCAAAACATTTTGTACTGGGGTTTGCTCTTTATGGGCACAATTCAAATAATGGAGCATCTAATCTAATACTGAGTAGCTAAGAACCGTATATCTAACAAATGCAGTATTATTATTTACATATAGTTATGAAAGATGTTTGATGAAATGGATATCTGGCATAACTAAAATATATATATTTTGGTGCTGCTTGCTGATTTAAATGATCAGAGCACAGAACCTACCATGCGTTGTTTTGGGCAGTTCTCTCAGCAAGTAGCGTGGCTGTAGCGTCCATGGAGCAAGGCAGCATTGTCTTAAAGCTAGCCTGTCATTCTAGAAAGTAGTCTCGAGCCCTTAAAGGGGAACTTACTTTTAAAATGAAAAAAATAAAAATCATTCAAAAATAGGCAGTCTTTAGCCCTGAGAGATCAACTGCCTTCTGAAAAAAAAGAAACATTAAAAATAATTCCAAAATGGCAATCTTCAGCTGATAAAGCTGAACTGCCTTCTGCACATAAAAAAATGGTAAAAGTGCTTCAGCACTAACACAAGTGGCTCAACAAGCCAAGGAAAGGGCACCCAGGGTCTCGCACGCAGCACTCCAGCTTTGTGCAGGGGGTCAACACTGCAAGAGTTTACGGGCGGGAGTTAAACTCGCCCCGTGGTGGCATGGTCATTTACTCGTGCTATCAGTCTCAGGATAAGGGGTCAGCCATTTAGGGGGCCACACGGGACCAGGAGACCCTCCAGAAAGAAGGATGTGGGAATAGGCCAGCAGTATCAACCCCATGACCTGGCTCCAGTGCCCAAAGAAGTTTCATGACCTCAGACCAGTGGTCAAGGTCAGTGGGCTGGATTTTCTGAATGGGAAGCTTTTGGAGGCGGAACTGCTGCTTGCCGGGTTTCAGTCCCGCCTCCATCAGCTTCTGGCCAACCAGTGGGATTTTCCCCTGATTGACCTTGTTAAGCCCGCCCAGCGGGCTCAGCAGGCCAATTAGGGGGAAGTCAGTGACAGAGCACGTCAACATATGATGTGTCATCTGTCAAGAACTTTTGAAAGAAGAAATTTATCATTTGACAGCTCTGTGAAGCTGTCAAACACTGACATTCTGTGTAGTTTGATGAGTCCTTGCGTTCAGGACTCATCAAACCTTTCTACTTTGCAGAATTCAGCTGGCTGTTGTATCGGAGGATGCAACAGCCAGTCTGTGATCTCTACAATGGAGATGTTGGGGACTCCAGCTCCACAGCGGCTGAAGGCTAGAAACAAAGGTAAGTTAACATTTTCTAACACTTTACACTCACCTCACATACTTACCACTCCACACTTGCACCCATCACTCACCTCTACATCACACTTTCAGATCCCTCCAACCCCCGCAGACCTCCTACTCACCTCCTATGCCCCGGCGGGGTTCCCCCAGGTCGGGAAGCCTGCATTTCAGCATGAAAAATGGGGATAATCCTATTTTCTGCCTGTTAACTACCTGTTAACAGGCAGTTAATGGGCTTTAATTCCTTCCCGCCTCCAAGGAGATAGGACCCAGGGCGGGACAGCTTCCCACCTCCTGGCAAGAGGGCATGGAGGCGGGTTGGGGGCGGGTTTGCCACCCAGCAGTCCCACCTCCATACCCACCTCCTCGGGGCTGAGAAAATCCAGCCCAGTGAATGCATCTTCAAATGCCGTCTCCTACCAACTGCACCACTAGCCTCACACACTGCTCATTGCACGACTCCCCCCTGCCCCACCCCATCACTCACCTATCAACAATCTCTACCAAACACGAGGCACACCTCACATTCCCAGCTTCACCTTACCCCCTTGGAGGAGATGGTGTTGACCATTCTTGGCAGGGGCATGGCTGAGCTCTTGGCCAGTGGCGGGGCTGAAAGGATACAAGATGCTGGTATCCCACTTCCCTCATCCCACAATATCTTTTGATTTACATGGTGCGTATAGTATAAGCATGCACCTCTTGCTTTCCCGCCCTCCCCTCACCACAACTCTACCCTTGTGCCTTCCTCATTTCAGACAACCCAGAAATGCAGCTTGCCCAGCCAATGGTTGACCAAGAAGAGGGAGAGGAGAGTGAAGAAGAAGAAGAAGAAGAAATACCGTCACTCAATTTCACACTCCCAGCCACCAGCTCCTTGAGGTTGACCAGCAAGGCCATCTGCAGTGTCCCCCACTGAAAATCAGCAGCCTTCCACCAGCCATGCTGCAGCCACTGGGGTAGCACTGCGTGACATCACTAGGATAGGCAAAGGCACACACTAGACAGTCACATAGGGAATGCACAAGGGTGATTAGTTGATTTCTTTATGTCATATTGGATGCATATATGGATAAAGTTGGATTGGAATGTTTGCTTTGTGGTGGCCTTTATTTCAGCATTGTGGCCAAGAGGACTCTGTGATGGTCAGCAACAGAGGGAAGGTAAGGTGTGGGACAAATGTTGAAATGAATTAGGGTTGTGGTCACTGGTACTGCAGCCAAATGATTCGATCCAGGATATCCCAGCCAGAAAAGGGCTGTCTGGGTTGCATCCTTCCTTTCATTTCTTCCTCTTCTGCTTCTTCCTCTTCCCTCTGCAAGCTGCTTGTCTCCTTTGCTGCCTCTGCTTCAACTTCATGTGCCCCCAGGACTGTGAGCAAGTGGTTTTCTCAGAGGCAAAATACTGTGGATGCTGGTTATCTGAAATAACAGCTGAAATTGCTGGAAATACTCTGCAGTTAAGGCAGCATCTCGACCTGAGACATTAACTCTGTTTGTCTCTCCATGGATGCTGCTGACCTGCTGAGTATTTCCAGCATTTTCTGTCTTTTCAGAGGCCTTCCTTTACTATCCGAAGCCTTGTATGCATCCAGCAGCACTCCCTGCACACTTGAACAACTTTTTTAATTTATTGCACCAAGCCACTACTTCAATCAAATATTTTTAAAAAGCGCTGATAGCGTCTCTGCAGAGCTGCTTCATGCATGTTTTTCTGTGTGTATTCAGGGCACAGCATTATGGAGTGTGAGAATGTCCAAAATAGCAGTTGTGGTGTTAAATCAGGCGTTGCATGCTGATTGACGTCATGATCTGCTTATTCAAATTTGAGAGACCAGCGCTGTCAACGGCAGAACTATGGCCCTCACCAAAATGGCGGCTGCCGTGTACCACGCCAGAAGCGGACGGAAGCAAGGCGGCCGCCATTTTTTCAACAAAAGCAGCCTTAATGGCCAGCACTACACCGGGGAATTTAGAGGCCTGTAACCCCTAGTTCTAGACTCTACAACTAGGGGAAACAGCCTCTCAGCATCTACCCTGTAAGCCCTATAAGAATTTTATGACCTGCGATTTTGTCATTGGATGCGGGTTGTGAGCGGGTCAGGTGGTTTCCGGCTTCCAGTCACGCCCCCAACTGCATCCGGCCCACAGATGTGATTTTACGCTGATTGACCTTGTTAAACCTGCCTTGCAGGCTTGCCGGCCAATTAATAGGAAGCCGGTCAGATGATGTCATTTGATGACATGTCATCTGCCGGTTTTCTTAAAGGGACCATGCACAATTTTTTTTTGACAGCTCATTTCTAAGTGTTTGACAGCATTGAGATGCTACCAACACTGACAATTACTGTACAAAGGTGAGCTCATGCACCCAGACTCTCCAATGACCCACCATAGGCTAGAACAGGTGCGGTGACAGAAGCGATCAGTCACTGGTGAGAGAGGTTCTCCCAATGAGGTGGGAATAGACATCGATTTCAAAACTTGTTACCTACAGAAAAGTGTAAATGCATTAAAAATGATTTTCCTAACATTTTCTTACCTCTGAAACTCACCAGTGCACCATTGGATCCTTCACACCACTTCTGAAGCTGTAATCAATGCAGAAACATTACACCAGACTCACACTTACCTGGCGTGGTGTCTGGACGTCGGGAAGCCTGAGGCAGAAGCAGCAAAATTTAAAAATAGCCTGTTAACTACTCTCAAGTACCTGTTAACAGGCAAGTAAGTGGCTTTAATCCTCTTCCCGCCGTTAGGTGTTGGGTGCATGCGCAAACCGGGGACCCAACACTTGGGAAAATTGTTTGGAGGCGGGTTGATGGCGGGATTGGACCCCGCCGTCAATCAAAACAATTTTAACCTTTGACCCGCCTCCAAACCCGCCCTCTCAGTGCTGATAAAATCGCGGCCTATATGTTTCAATGAGATCACCTCTCATTCTTCTAAAGTCCAGAGAGCATAGGGCTATTGTACTCAATCTCTCCTCATAGGGCAATCCCGTCTTCCCAGGAATCAATCTAGTGAACCTTCATTGCACCCTCTCTAAGGCACGTATATGCTTAGGTAAGGAGACCAAAACTGTACACAGTACTCCAGGTGTGGTGTCACCAAAGCCCTATATAATTGCAGCAAGACTTCGTTACTCTTATGCTTCAACCCCTTTGCAATAAAGGCTAACATATCATTTGCCTTCCTAATTGTTTGCTTGCTCCTTTATAAATTATAATGGCTCGGATTTTCCCATTCACACTTTTGACAGGCCTCTCCGGATAGATCTCTCAAAAGTATAAATGGGGATCACTCAAAAAACACACTAAAACATTAAATCATTTTTTAAAAATTCACGTATTTAAAATTAGTTAAAATTACATTAAATTAAATATTTTAAACAAAAATGTAATTTTTTGAAAAAAATATTAAAGTTTTTTACGGGGCTAAAAATAAACTTACCTTTATTAAAAGTATTTTAAAATTATAAATGAGTGTAAAAAAAATATTTTTTTACTTTTTTAAACTCTTATGCTGGTAAAAGCAGGCCTTAACGCCTGCTTTTACCAGGCGTAAGGTTTTTAAGGGATTTCAGCGGGCGGAGGTTCTGCAGAAAGCGGAACTCTCCCCCCACAGAGCTTCTTCTCCAGGGCAGGCGTGCGATCTGTCAAGAGCATTCTTGAACTCTACTTGGAAAACGTACATTGGAACTTCATAACAACTGATTATTCTGACAGTTTAGCTATGATCACAATACCAGGGACATCTTTGCTGAGGTTAAAAATTAACAACTTTAATTTTTAAATGCATGTAGACAGTACTGTTCAGTAAAGCAGCAAAGATTATTGGATGTCAAAACTACTCTCTGTGTTAAAATTTGTCAATTTTAATCTTATGAAGACTGAAACTCTCTGAATATTGTGAGAAAGGTCTGAATGATTTAGACATTTTTTTTCTCTTTCAGTATTATTCTACTGCATTTATAGATCACCATCGATGTAATGCTGAAAAGTTGTGTATCTTAAGACAGGCAGATGCTATATCGTAAGGGCAATGTCCATCTGTTATTACAGTAAACTGGGCCAAACAGATAGGGGGGAATTTTAACAAGGGTGAGCATATGGGATTGGGTATGGGTGGGGAGTTAAATCAGGAAAATCTCCGAGCATGTCAGGAAGTCAGTTCCAACCACCGACTCCACATATTACGGAGGTGGGACAAAGGGCAGGCAGTCAACCCAGTCCCAGAAGGTGGGTCGGCTATTTAATTATGTTAATTAGTTGTCAGCCTCTGATTTAACCTGCGTTGCATGTTTTACAGTGGGAGGTCTGGTTTTCCAGGCCTTGGGAAACCTGGCAGCTGAAGCGAGGCAAGGACAGCTTCTGGGAGAAGGTAAGTGCCTTCACAGCACTGCTTGTGGGCCAGGAGGAGCAGGTGTGCTTCCCCCCGGTCCCACAAGCTCCCTGCATCAGACAACCCCCGACAAAGATTCCCGGGTTCTGGGATCAGACCCCACCCCCACCCCGGTGTCAGGGATTGGACCCCTCCCGGGATTAGACCCCATCCCCGGTGTCAGGGATTGGATGCCCCCGAGATCGGATCCCCCCCGGGTTGTGGGTCATGGATCACACCTCCCGAAGTCATGGATCGGACCCCCACCCCCATTGTCGGGGATCAAACACCTCAGGTCGTGAATTGGACCCCCCGTCCTGGGGTAGGGATCGGACCGCCCCCCCAGGGTCAGGGATCGGCCCCCCCCACCCAGGCTCAGGGATCACCCCCCCTCCCCTCAGGGTCGTGAATTGGACCCCCCGTCCCGGGGTAGAGATTGGACTCCGCTCCCCCCCTGGGGTCGGGATCAGACCTCCGCTGGGGTTGTGGATTGGACCTACATGCTCCTGCTGCCTGCTCCGGAGTGCTCCCCGCCCGACTGGAAGCCAAGCCTGTCAATCAGGCTGACTTCCGGGCAGGGAACCTGTCAGGGAGAAAGGACGCATGCTATGGAGTTAAAACACCACAGCATGCGGGGACCTCCGGGTTTCCCGTCCGAAACTCTGCCTCCCACCCCCCAGCCTATGTAACCCGCCCCTGTTAATATCCAGACTATAGATTCTGTTCCATCCACATCAGTGAAGCAATTCATAAACTTAGCAGCCACATTATGAAATATATCCTACTGGAACCAAAATGATAATGCTAAAGTATGAGATATGAATGCTAACTGCTACATTTGGGACATAACAAATATGTTAATACATGTATAGACTTTCAGTAAGTACACACAATAATATAAGTTTAGCTTGCACAGATGGAAAATATAAAAAGTGCCAGCATTGAATTTAAAATCTCAATTTTTATGATATGTTCTGCATTTAGATAAAGTGTCGCATATATATATAAAATAAACAATGATCAGGTATCCCATGCAAACAAAAAAAAACTTACAATGTCCTTCTAGTAATTGTGTGAATGGTATCTATTCTGCTTATGTTACAAAGGTTTGGAATATCTCCTCATTGATGTCACTCCATAATGATCTGAGGCTGTCCTTGTAAATGCCAACAAGCATATACAAAAGTAGATTTTACAAATTTGCACTCCTAGCTCAGACCTGCCTGGAGCACATATGGGGAATTTGGACACAGAAGTCAGTGCACCTACCTGATTTTTTAAATCCATTAATGGTAGTGTGAGTTTGAATTTGTAAAATCTACTCTATATTGTCCATATTTTCTTATAGATAGGAAGGAGACAAAAGCAGTAACACAAGCTCAGAGTTCAGGTAACGTGTATAAAACCATTTGAACTTCACCCTTGCAGGTTCTAATGCCACCTGAACCCCTCGATTGTGTTACTGCCTTGTAACTCCCTCCTTCCTATCCATTATTCAATGCAACTGTCTGTTCCACTGTGGGTTGTAAAGAGATGTCCTGAACATTATCTTTGGAAAAACTTAGTAGAAGGTATAGATAGGCTGGTGCATTTGTCCTGCACACGTGTTTGTTCATGGATCTGTGTGATTTGTCTCATGTGTCTTTGCTGTGTGTGGTCACTGCAATGTGATGTAAGCCACTGATATTAGATCAAGCTGGGAAAGACCCTTTTATCACTTATGAATACAAAGAAGATCACTTCTGTGCGGTTTTTCTTATAGAATTTTCCAAGGCAGGAATTGAAAGCTTAGTGGGGCAGATTTTGACTTTGTGCGATAATGTAAAAAGGCTTTATATATTTATCGATTTTTATTTCCTTTGAAGTTGTTATCACTCATTTTACACTATCGCACAAAGTCAAAATTGCCCCCAAACATCGTGCAGCATTGAGGGCTGCTTTGGTTGGTTATCCCATCACCTCATGCACTGGTCAGGAGAGCATTCAGCCCTTATCCTGCTGAATGCACAAAAACACTCCATTTGCTTAAAACAACAAACGCAGTGACCAGGTTAAATAGAGATTGAAGGGCAATCTTTTGCTGGAGTGGGGCATCTTGCGGAGTGCCTTGTTAGTTAGATTTGTTCGTGCACGTTTAGGTTTTAAAACTTTTGCCCACAAAGTTGCTGGAAGTGCGAGCTGATAAAGGCGTGGTGAGGGAAACAGGGCATCTGGGAATAATGGTGAATAATGGGACAAACAGTGTGTCTCATTAACCAGAGATTTAAGGATTGAGAAATAAACAGAGAAAGGACTGAGAAGGAGGGTGAATTAAAGAGGGTGAATTCAATATCAAATCAGGTACAGAAAGAGAAATAAAGAGAGGGAAGGAAAATTGGATTAAGAGAGAGAGAGGAAAAGAGGCAGAAAGGGAAATAAAGACAATAAATGAAATATAAAATTTTAAATTTGACATTTTTAAAATCTCTAACAACAGTTCACAACCTGATGGAATGCAACTCCACACTTTTACTTGTTTACTTTCTGGGCAAGAGAGGTTGATTGGCAGTCATTAACAATTATCGCGTAATTAAAAGGGTATTACACTGCTAATTACTAGACTGAATTTTCAGTGGTGAGTTTAATGGGCAATTAATATGCAAATGCAGAAACTTCATGAAATTCATGGGGAGGTTAAACACGAGATGCCGTTTTGGCAAAGCAAATGTCGGAGCTGCAGTGGGGCGCTCGATCGACTTCACACCCGTTTTGGGTGGAGATCGATCGAGCAGCAACTGCAACTGTGGCGATTCGCAATTCATGGGGTATCTCTTCCATGCTATAAGTTGCTGGCCAATTTGCACATTTATAGTGGCATGTGTCATTTACACACCTATTTTTTCAGCAAATTTTGGGCCAAAGTGTTCAGGAAAATGTCAAACTGCAGCAATGGTGCTTGCTGTGGCATTGCTCCATACTCCAGCATAACAGGCTGCTCCTGGTTGTTACAGAAACAGTCAACCTGCAAATCTCAGCAATATGATAGCACAGTTACTTTAAATCACCCTAAAAGGTACAAGAATCTAATAAATAAGCTTTCAATGCCTCGCACTCTTGTTATGTTTAAACTTTAGTGCCCCACAATCACTGCTTGTATGTGGAAAATTTAACATGCGCATTTGCTGGCTACCAAATTCATTTCATTTTAAATGCATCACTCTAATTATTTAAATTTTGTTGTGGAGATTCATCTACAGAACCATTTGGGTTGGTGACAGGCCGACAACTTCGACCTCCACTCGAAACGGGCACGAAGTCGATCGAGCGCCCCACTGCAGCTCACCAACTGTGGGTGGGCCAGAAATTGGCCTGCTTCCTCGCTGGGTTGGCTGACTGGTTGGGTCTGGGGGAGGCGATCCGGAGGAAGCCTCAAATGAACCACCAGCGGGCTAGTGTTTTTTTGGCGGCCCAGGAGGAGCACTCCTCAAACTCAAAATTTCTTGGGCCATTTTTGAGTGGCCTCCAGTAGTCCCTTTAAGGACCACTTGTTAGGCTGCTCAACGTCTGATACAACTGGGTGGAGTGTACATGGCGCATGATCTGCCCATTTGACCTGATTTTTCCAATCCGGGTCATACAAGCTGCGTGAGACTCTGATTTGCATATTTCAAAATCCTCCGACCTGTTCAGGCAAGCACCTAATTATTGCATCAGACAGGCCTTGGCCATCAAAGCATGGCTGAGGTGCTCCACTGATTTTAAAATGGTGGCCTCTGTTTTTCAGGTGCAGAACGGATGGTTGTGAATTGAATTTCTTCCCCTCAGCGCTGACATACAATTTCTGTTACTCACTGCTTCTAATCAGACTCAAATTAATTGTATTTAAAGTGTAATGCTTAGTCAATGGCATACAATAAACTTTGAATTACTTCATTTTTTCCTATTTTATATGTTATTTCCATGACCTAAACTGATAAGCGTACAAAGGTTGCCACTAAACTGAAGGTTTATAAAGTGGTTGTCTTTAACAATCTCCTGTATGATTGATTACTAAGTGGCGAAATAACAGAAGGGACCCAATGCCCATGGTACCATACTCCAGTAAAGAGTCAATGCTGTTAGGAAAGGAGGGGAACAGAGGTTGAAAGGCGAGGGAGGAGAGGGGAGAAAAGGAAAAATAATCTATCAAATCTGCTGCTTCTAGCAGGCCATATGTATTTTGCAGTGTCATGGTCTCTCCCTTATTTATTAACTCCTTTCTCTGTGATTTTACTTCCTCCCTAATATCTTGACTGGGAAAGGAACTGTACATGGGACACAGTGGTCATGCATCATACCACTTCTCCATACCATAATGTGTTAATGCATTGCACTGTGCAACATACTGGGGGTAATTTTGACTTTAAACAACAGTGTAAAATGCAAGATATTGGCTCGTCCACCTTTTCCATTGAATAAACGGAAGCAGAAATCAGGCGAAGTGTTTAACGGGTAGCCAAGTCATTATCGCATATTTTGCATTGCCCAACGTCTAAATGACCCTTTCTGTGTGACTGGGGCTACCCAGATTGAAATTCTAAGGGGCAGTTTTAAGAATTTGTGCTCCTGGCATGGAATTTCACCTTCTGGCATCGCATATTGTTAATTTGTGTGTGGAGGTCAGCAGGCCCAGCAGGATTTTCCATCCATTTTAATGGAAAATCTTGAGAGGTTCACTGGCCTCTACACTCAAATTTCCAATATGCACTTCCACTCCCAGTCAGCAAACCTCCACATCAGGAGTGCAAATTTATAAAATGTACCCTATAACGTAGAAAAGGTAGTCAAGTGCCAGCAGCATTAACATTAGGCAGAATGAACTGGCTTGATCAGATTACATTGTCAGATATTGTATATAAGTCACCAAGCCAATAAACTGAAGGTCAAAAATACAAGTGTGTTTGTTTTGTAACTGTAATGATGTTACCAATCTTCATCAGAAAAGGACCAAGTGACCACATCAGATTTGTGCATAGCACTGCACCATAGCCATATTGACTAGCTTGATGACTATTACATCGTTGATTATCTAATTAGAAAAAAAATCAATAATATATAATGGGTATTTTACCCCCTGTATTCTCTGGAAATGATACACCCGTAAACTGTACATTCACTTGTCAGAATAGTGCAGATAGTTTTTCCTGTAATTTTGCACCTCTGACATCAGATACCCATTGTTTTCTTGTGGCTGTGACATCACGCACCCGATGTTTTTCATTATCAAAGTCCTCTACTGTGCAGTTAGTTCTCTCTGACAGAGGTTAGGTCACTTTACACAGACTGAAACAAGAAGCAACTATCTCTTGTGGACACTGTACGGAACATATTGTTAATTGTGGTTTACAGATATGTCTAGGGCTCTTCGTTGATTTTGGACTTTCTGGGTTCATGAGTGGGAGCCTAAAATCAATGGGCCAGATATTCCGATCCCTACGGGTGGGTACGCGCTGTGTACCCACCCGTAGGGACATCGGAAATGCCGGTTTCAGGCATGCACAGCGCATGCGCTGAAAACCGGCATTTCCGATCTGTCAAGAATGCTCTTGACAGATTGGATGCCTGCCCTAGAGAAGGGCCTCTGCGGGCGGATAGTTCCGCTTTTTGGAGACCCTCCGCCCGCAGAAAATCTTTAGAATTCTTACGCCTGGTAAAAGCAGGGCATAAGGCCTGCTTTTACCAGGAAAAGAGTTGAAAAAAAGTTTAAAAAAAATTATTTTTCAGTCATTTATCATTTAAAAATACTTTTAAAAAAGTACGTTTATTTTCAGCCCTGAAAAAAAATTTAATTATTTTTTTCAAAAAATAAAATTTTTGTTTAAAATATTTAATTTATTGTAATTTCAACTAATTTTAAAAATGTGATTAAAAAAATGTATTTAATGTTTTGAATTGTTTTGGGGTGATCTCCATTCATATATTTGACAGGTCTATCTGTCAAGTGTATGAAAGGAGATTCCCTTCTTTGATTGGCTCTCTATGGCCCACGTGATCCCAGGGATGCTTGCGAACTACATGCGCCCCTGGGATACGTAGGCCCTGCACACTTGGAGTTCGAGAGGCCCAGCATCGGAACTATACGCACCTCGGGAGCCCTCAGGTAAGTGCGTAGATTTTTTCCAGATCGGAGGCTTCCGCACGCGGGAAGCCTCCGATCAGAAAATACGGCCCAATATGTCTGAAATTTATCCTAATTATCTATTATTATTCTCTCCCTATGTACTTGATAAGTTGAGACACCCTACCGCCAGAAACCAAATGTTGAGCTTTTCATTCAGCATATTCCTTATTCAATGCCCTGGATCCATGTTGCAAGTTCAGGCCTTGAACCAGCTTAGTTTAGACTTAATTCACCCACTTTAAGATGATATAAGCAGATTAACATAAAAATGAAGTTGTCCTGATACAGTACGTTGTGCATGTTTGAACCAGTCTAGTGCACACACGTGTGTGCTGCTCAGTGCAAAAATATGACAGTTTAGATAAGTTTAATATCTCATTCACACTGACATTGAAGGTGTGCTCTGATCTGCCATCAGGTTGCGACTGGGTCATTTACAAATAGCTGATGCCCTGACCGGAATCAGTTGCAAGACGGTTTTTGTTCATTTTCTATAGGTGAAACAGAGCTGTGAATAGTAAATGACACTGGGCCATATTTTGCGGCCCCTACAGGTGCGTATGAGGTGTGTACGTGCCCGTAGGGGCCTCGCAAGTTCTGGGTTTAGGCATGCGCTGTGCATGCGCTAAAACCCGGAACTTGTGATCTGTCAAGAATCTTCTTGACAGATCCTCCGCATCCCCGGAAAAGGGCATCCACGGGCGGGGAATTCTGCCCAGCGAATGCCCATGAAATTCTTACGCCTGGTAAAAGCAGGCATAAGGCATACATTTACAAGCATAAGATTTTTAAAAGACAGAAAAATAAAATGTTATCAATAATTTATACATTTAAGAATCTGTGAAATAAGGTAAGTTTATTTTTAGCCCCTTTAAAACATGTAAATTTATTTTTCAATAAATTAAATTTTTGTTTTAAATATTTAATTAAATACCATTTTAATGAATTTGAAATATGTGATTTTTTTAAAAATTTATTTAAAGTGTATAGGTATTTTTTGGTGAATTCCCATTCATACTTATGGGGTTTCCGTAAGAATCCCGGTAAGAATGAATGGGGATTCCATTCTGTCATTCATTGGTCCGGCCCACGTGATCCCAGGGGCGCTTGCGTCCCTGGAATACGTGGGCCTGTATGCATGTCTACGCATAGAGGCCCAAGAGCACGAGTCTCCCGAGGCAGAAGGTAAGTTCGTAGATTTTTTGCCGGTTGGAGGCATCCACCCGCAGGAAGCCTCTGACTGCAAATTCAGGCCCACTATTTCTTGACCAAGCATAATTTTAGAGGGAGAAACATATCTTGGAGTAGTGGACTGCAAATTCGACTCTTCTCAAAAGCAGTGTCAGAGCTCCCAAAGCAGTTCCAATCCTGATCCAGATCATATTTAAAGTTCATGGCAAATGGAGTATAAAAATCATCTGTTTGAAAAACTACAAGCATCTGCCTACTCTAAGTCAGAACAAATGACAGCAGAGAGCATGCCTATATCTGTAGTATAGCTTGAGAACAAATGTTAATACCATATGTAATCTTGTATTATTTTGAAATTGTCATAGAAATATTACTGCAGCCTCCAAGGGCTAAAAGTTACAACTGACAAAACTTTAGGCTAGAATTGCTTGTTCTATTACCGCCAGCCCTCAAACCAAAACAAAGACTTCTGTGCTACACATTCAATATACAGACATTTTTCCCATTCATTAGTGCCTCATTGTTAGATGTGTCATATATCACAACCACCCTGTGCAATAAACAGGAAATCAGTAACAGTCTTGATTTTCAAATGCTTACATGTTAGTTGTATTTGCTTGTTCCATAGATGATATGTCATGTTACTCAGGAAAAAAAATGCAATGAATATGTTGGGGAATTATTGGCCGTGAATATTTCTTGCTTGAAATGACCAGCTAGGTAAAATCTCTATTTGAAGCATTTGGGAGAGTTTCTGTGCCGAAGACAAGCCTCTAACTGCTAATAACTACAGAGGCCAGCACTAGAACAACTGTAAATTACACTGCTGATACATACACGGCAGCTACTGTGGTTGTGCAGTCATTAAACCTAACATGGGGGGAACAAAAGTCAGCCTTAGAAAAACAACTTTAAACAACTTGTTTTCCCTTGCTACCTTTGTGATAAGGGAATTGCTTCCTGAATGCTGTCAGGTCTGCACCATATGTTCCAAGAAACTGAGGACCCTTGAAGAGGAGAGGCCTCTGAATTATTGATCAATGATTAGCAAATGCAATAGAAATTTTATACTTGATGTTGTGCGGGGATTCATAATTTATGACTGGACAAAATAGGAGTAGCAGAGGTAGCGGTAGGTGATTTCAGTCCGGTATTGATTACTTCGAGCATCAGGAGGTAAGTGTAGTGTGACAGACAGAACAAAAAACTGACAATCTGCTGCCTGTCTGCCACAACCCAACAGCTGGGTAAGAAATTCATAACAATATGGAGGTGTACATTTCAGGAGTCAGCTTTTATTGCTGTGCCATTAAACCGGCAACTCATTCCAACAAATGTTATCCAACGTGAAAAGACACTTAAAATAAAGGAGATGTTAATAAGCAGTTAAGGTTTGATTCTTTTCCACACATCTCAGCTTATGTCAGTTGCAAAATGTATTGTATTAATAAAGGCCCAAAGAATGAGTTGTTATCCTGTCAATGATAGGGGCAAAGAAGAGCTGAAAGAGAGAACACAGTTTATATAAGTAATATGTGTGGATACATTTCTTAAAGCTTTGTTTTAATGCTCTTCAGGGCCTGTATTCAAAATGAAAGTTAGTTGCCTGTCAATAGTCCATTTTTCAAGGGACAATCATGATTCTGTGGATTTTACTTCATATGTTGCTGACACACATATACTGTACTGTAGTCGTGCAGTCCATCTCCAACTGATTTAAAGATTTTGAGTGAGCTTCATCCCCCATTCCACAGAATATCCTGGGAAAAACTCTTTCTTATGTTGGTAACTCTGATACAGGAAAAGCACTGACAGTGTTCAGTGTGCTAGGTCTGGTGGTTTTAGAACTTCATTTTGACCTCTTAATGTCTCAAAAAGTTCATTTATAAAGAACTGTTAGCACAACTTTTTTTGCTCAATAAGATACAATAGGGGCCAGTAAAAATCAATGCCAAAGTAGGTTTAAAATGTAGGATCTTAGAGGTCAACTTTTGAGATTTTTTGTTGAAATCCTGTGGAGAATGTATCAAGCACTTGCATAATTTCTAAATCTTTTCACCTGCATTCAATTAATTAAAAACCTTAAGCCCTGTGTTGTCCTAATGGATCAGCAAGTTTATCTAGTAAGTAAACTGAGCCATACAGACCAAATTTGATCAAGTTTGATCCTCAGTCTGTGCTGAGTTAGTTCAGCAGTATTGGCACTAAAATTGATCCTAGCAACCCTATGTTAAGGAGGAGGAACAATATCAGCCAGATTTCCTGCTCTTCAATGCTGGAAACAGCGTGTGGGCATCAAGTCAGGATTAGGCTTGGCTGGCATGGTCCTCATGGTCAAATAGTTTGCACTACTTGCTGCCAAAGGCTCACACAAGATATTGGCCACTTACACATATTACTGGATGGTGACTTGTGCCTGTGGAACTGTCCCCAGCAAGGAGCTACATTCCTTCAGGAAAGGAGAGCTGGGAGGAAAATTGGCAAGAAGAAAACAAAATTATACCCAATTCAGATCAAGCTTTATGTTTATTCCATGCTTCTGAATGATAATTTCACAGCCCATTGTTATAGTAAGTCACTGCAGTGGTTCAAATGATCAATAAATTTATTGCAGTACATTAGTACAAGATAGTCCAATACATCTATCACTTTGTGTTGTGCATTTAACTAATTAAATAGATCATCATCTATTGAATAAATCGTATACTGTATCATTGATAGTAAATTACTGATTTTCACCTATCTGCGCAAAGGGACATCAACTTATTTTGCTAAACAATGCAAGGGAGCCTTAGACCCTAGTTACTCATGAAAGGTTATTAATGCATGGGAGCTAAGGACTTTAAGAGTTAATGAACCATCATCAGTGCAGTATCCTCTGATTCAATGAACATGATTGATAATTTCACTGTCCACAAGAATGATAGTGATACTGGGCAGATGTGAAAGATAAAAATGGGTAATTCACATTGGAATATAGATTGTGGATCCATAACAGGCCATTTGCCCATGGAACATATCCTTTCATAGGACAATGTACAATTGGCACTGCCAAGGACACAAAGACAGGGATCTACTTCTGTTAACTTTCTGTAAAGTGGAAAAAAATGTCAAAAATACTTAGAGCTTCGATAAAACTTGCTTGAGATATCTGCAAACAGTTCTGGGAAACTGGAACCTAAGGAAAATAGTAATGCTCTATTCACAATTGAGTGTTCTGCATAGTTTTTAAGGACATCCTCTCAGCATGAAGTAAGATTTTCCAATCTAAATGCAAAGTTTCATATTTGCAATGGAAAGAATTGTTACTTGCTTCTGGCACTTAAGGGAACATTAATGGTCAGTTGCTTGGCAGGAGCACATGGCATTCAAGCAATAATTAAGAGACATATTTAGGATTCTACTTGGTGATGTGCATGCATATAATAAGCAGAACATCTCCTCATAATAGTAAGCTCCAAGGGTCATATGTGCCTGTGACAGGTGTGAAAAAATTACTGTAAGCAGGGACATATTCTCCATTTCCCTCTAACATAATGAAATCCTAATTGAGTCATTATCAGCTAATTGATAAAACACTTCAAATTTATAAACAACATGCTCAGTAGAAGAAAGTATGATGTATGCTTATTCATAATAAATGATTTTAAGAGGCTAATCTAGTACACTAGATTACTGTCCATATGGTGGTGAAATGAAATGCCTCTAAAAAAAACATGAATGATATTTCTAGTCAACTATAAATTGAGTTGCCTTTCCCCAACTCAATAAATGGAAGTTCCATGGCACCTAAATTAGGCTGGGGATACTAGTATACAAATTCTTAATACATTTGTCTGAAACTCTATTTTAGTGGAGGCTTTAACCCATTGAAAATTAATGGATTAGCTCTTCCACTAAAACAATACAAAGACAAATTTTAGATGAACCCGTTAAGCATTCATACTTTAGAATCCAATGGCATAATTTCATGGCCCGAGTGATTAACAGAACAAATCTTGCAACTTTAAAGGTTAGTGTGAGCTCAGTTAATATATCCACTTGAGAGTTGCTGGTAGACATATTAACAGGCCCATTGACATATTTTCAATACAAGGGTAGCAATCAGTCAGCGAATCTGGTCTACTTTCCTTCTCTATAGCTTGTAAATGACAATGCCAACTGAAACATCAACTGGCCAAGGCCTGGCACAGGTCCAGGATTGAACCAAGGCTCTTCCTGGACAGAGTATGCCATTCTGAGGTGCTTTTACCCACTAAGCTAATATGGATCTCTTTTACATGATGTGCATTGATGTCCTTCCCTCACTGCTGTATAAGCCTGATTAACATAATGGATGGATGAAGGCTCTCATGTGTAATAGCACATAGAAACATAGAAAAATAGGAGCAGGAGTAGGCCATTCGGCCCTTCGAGCCTGCTCCGCCATTCAATATGATCATGGCTGATTCTCTATCTCAATACCATATTCCCGCTCTCTCCCCATACCACTTGATGCCGCAATTTAGAACAGGACAAGGTGCTGCCACAAATAACTGCTACCACAACTTTTTTTGCACAAAATTTCCTTGAACAGAATTATCTAACTATGGGGTCAGAATTGTTCTAGTTGCTATATGTAGCAACATTCTATTTGCTATTTCTTGCAAAAACGTAAACATGTTGTAAAAGTATGGCGGTGAAATTCAACTTTAGCAGTGGATACAAAACGAGCGATAGCAGATCAACCGCTGTGCACCCTGCTCGATTTTCCTCTCCATTGAAGTCAATGCCCCAAGTTTAATTTCAACCCCTAGGCCGCGATTTTGCCGGCACTCAGAGGGCGGGTTTGGAGGCGGGTCAGGTGTTAAAGTTGCAATGATTGACGGCGGGTTTCCAACACGCCGTGAACCCGCCTCCATGTGAGTTTCAAGAATATCAGGTCTGCGATTTCACAACAGGCCCGACACCAAGTGGCAGGTAAGGGATTTAAGGCACTTAGGGGGTTAAATTCGGTTGATTTGCACCTCCCGTTAGCGCCCTAAGAGGCCGGTAACATGGCGCAAAGCAACTAGTGCTTGGGCGCGCGCCGCTAACGCCTCCCACAGTAACCGTTAGCGCCCCATAGTAATGCGCCGCCGGCGATGACTCATCACCGTGCGCAGCACCCCGCTCGCACCCCGGCTGCGATCTTCGGTAGCGCCCCCTGACTTACCGCCGAACGCTATGTCCGACGGGGTCAGGGGGGCCTACCTGAGGCCGGGGCGGCGCTAATTAAAGGGAAGGTGCCAGGTGGCCATTTTTGTTGCTGGCCGCCTGCCAACACCTGCCCTCTTTGCCGTCCACGGCCTTCTGTGAAGCCCCCCTGCAGAGTGCCAGCTGTGCTCCGTGAGCCCGGCGCTTCTCTTGAGTGCCGGGCTCTTTTGCCGGCACTCCGATCCCTGGTGGCCTAGCTGAGCCCCGGGTCACGCTGCGCTAGGCCCCTCCCCTTTAATTAAGGGGAGGAAGGCCTGCAGTACCGCGGCGCGACATGCTGCAGAGCGTGGTGCTGCGGCACGTAGCGGCGCGATATTCACTCGCAGCGCCCCAAGAGGGAGGCGGGGCGCTTCCAGTAGCACCCCACATCCCTCTTGGGGTGCTACCGGCGAAGTTAGCACCCCAAAGGGGGCGCAATCCAATTTTTCCTCCTTAACTCCTTGTTAAGTGCTTGCTTACTGCTATTTTGAGAGCCTTATCAAATTTTCCAACATTTTATTCAGGTTTCACGACGTTCAGTGATCACGCCAGGTAAGTGTGTCAGGAAGACCAACGAGCAGGAAACTTCACAGCTGCAACTGCAGTCTAAAAGCTGCACTCTCAAATCTGCTCAATTTCAAATGTCAGAGGTTGCTGATTTCACAATTTGGGAGACTGTCTTGAGGCTGTAAGTGTTTGTTGTTAACTTTATATTCACTGTCACCTGCATTGCTGGACATAAAAGGCGCCCTCACCCTTCACTGTGCCACCTCAAATTGTGAGCACACAAATGGCAACGATGTCAAACGTTCATACAAGATTAACTTATTCCAACAGAATAAAAGAACAGAAACTTAACATTGAATTCTATCAGAACACCCAAGTGAGCACCCTTGTGATTATTTATGTGTCAGCTTTCTCTTACGCGTGCTTCTACGTTGTGCTACCCTGTGACATCAGCAGATGTAGAGACAGCCTGCTCACTTCCCTGCTGCGCCTGCCTAGATGCCTTTGGCGGTCGTCCTCTGGGTTTTGGAGCCTTTGAAGGCCCCGCCAAAGTCTGCTCCTCCTGCGGCTGCACAGGGGCAGACTCCGCCATCACTGCTCCGGTAGTCATCTGGGGCTCTTACCGAGGGGCTGGTAAGGGGATGGAAGTTGGAGCGCTTGGAGAGGAGCCCCCACTTGCATGTTGCCTCCCTCCATCATCCCTCTCATGGGCCACCCGCACTTCTGTGCCCGCAAGTAGCTGGAGAGCACCTTGCTGCACATCAGTGGGGCCATGAGGACCCGTCTCTGTACTGACAGTCCTCATAACGGGGACGTCCATGGACCTCTGGTTCCTCTCCACGATAGATGCCCATCTATCCTCCATAGCTGACCAACTATTTAGAAGAGTCACCATGTTGAGTCTGGCGATTTATGTTCTCCATGGAGGTTGCCATTCTTTCCATGGCGGGACCTATATTCGTCATTGCATGCACCACGGCATTGTTCATATTTGAGATGGACTCCTCCATTCTCTGCACACTCGCAGTTACCGTGGTTGCAAACCCAGTCAGAGCCTCCTGCACTTGTTCCTGAAACTCCAGCACCGCTCTCTTTCTGGATAGCCCCTGAGGCTCAGCATCTACATGCAGCTGAGCAGAGCTAGGAGTGTCCTGTGGCCTCCAACGAGGACTCTCCACTGCTGTCCCTGTCTCCACCATCTGCTCTTGCTCACTCGTGCGTTGTGATACACCAGGTGACAACACTACTCTATCTCGTAAACGACCCACCGAGGTGTGCGTCTCTGCGCTGGTGCTGGGTGCGATTATTTCTGCTGACGCTGCTCCCTCAGAGGATGCAGCATCCTCTGAGGAGTCCTCCTGCTCTTCCTCCAGGACAGTAGGGAGGGGGGCTCTTGATGGTCTTGTGGGAGAGTAAAGACATGAATTAGACATGTGATATGTAGATTGCAGTCACATCCCATTGTGCACATGATAAGCATTCAATTTCTATTGACATCAGATGCCATATGTGTTATTCATGAAAGTCAAATAAGATGGATGGAGAAGCATTATGTCACCAGATTGTTCAACTGAGCCCGTCTCTCCGTCCCCCACTTTGAGCTGTTCCACCGATCCCACAATATCCAGAGCGGCCTTCACAGCGTTGGTCACTGTGATAAGGATGGTGCTCCTCCTCCTGTTCTCTCCCTCACCCTCTTATTGTGGCCTCTCTTTTCCTGCAATGAGGGAAAGAAGTGAAGTTTCAGTGAGAGTGATGGAATACGTGTAAAGAATGGATAGGATAGCTGTTTAGAGGGAGACTGTGAAGGATTGGGTTCCCATTATGGAGATACCTCCTTTTGAGTTATTAGTTGTTGTCAGTGCATAACCTTGAGGGTGGGTGTGAGGGGTGCATAGTAAGATGGGGAAGTAATTCTGTGCATAGGGAGAGAGGGATGGGGGATGGTGCAAGGGATGTTGGGGTGAGTTAGGATGTGCAGGAGTAGGGTTACCAATGCAGAGTGATGGGGATGTGATGACAGGCACAGCAGAATTAAGGTAAGTGCGCTTTTATACTCACTTTTCCAGAGCTCAGGCGATCATTGAATCTTTTCCTGCATTGGACCCAGGTGCGTCTGACCATGGACCTGGCACTAACCTCCACAGCTATTCGCAGCCAGGCTGCCTTTGTCTGCTGAGGAGGTTTCCTTCTTCCATCACCTGGGTATAGGACCTCCCGACGTCCTCTGACTCCCTCCACAAGAACATGGAGGGATTCTTCGTTAAATCGGGAGCTGCCTTTTGTTTCTCTGCAGACATCGTGGTGAGAAGCAGCAGTCAGGAGCATCAAAAACAACCTGAGATCTAATTGTAAAATGGCCCCCTTAAATACACTGGCTGCAATCGCATCAGCATATC
This sequence comes from Squalus acanthias, assembly GCA_030390025.1. Taxonomy (NCBI): domain Eukaryota; kingdom Metazoa; phylum Chordata; class Chondrichthyes; order Squaliformes; family Squalidae; genus Squalus; species Squalus acanthias. Next base: position 58,552,915 of record CM059428.1, on the reverse strand, counting down.
AGCTGAACAGATCAGGGCGGGTAACCCACACAGCGAGCTTAACTAGCCCAATTAACGTAAAATGGTGTCAGCAGGCTGACTGGAGCTGGCAGCGGGACCGGAACCCGCCGACTACCGTTCCCGACGCCAACCCGCCTCCATGCAGAAAATCACAGCCCTAGTGTTTTTACAATTCACCTGAAGTATTGAACACCAGAATCTTGACTAATACATTTCTGATTAGATGGGTTGATCTTGAAGACTGAAACAGGGAAGGAAAGCGGAAAGATGAGTCAACCAATAGCATTCTCATATACCTCATAGTGGCCTGGCTCATGAGTATGATTACCTGAGACTGATTTTCCAATTACTTTCTCAGTTGGGGGATATGTGTGATACGAAGTGGGGTGAAGGGAGATAAAGAGGTTTTTAAAAAGGAGGGTGAGGGAAAATGATTGTTTGGCATTAATGCAAATTCTAGTTTACTAATTTTTTTTGGTGAACCTATCTTTGTGCTTTGTTATTTTTGGTCTCGCTAGGTCAAAAATCTAATTTTATTGTTAGATCACTAGCAGTATTTAAGCTTTACATTTACTGAAGTAAAATAATGTGAAAATAGCATTTTAGAAATAAACTGAGAAACGTCTTAAAAGCGTCCTTTATGGATGAAACAGAAGGTGGCATTATTTGATATGTATAATGTGTGAATAAATTGTTATCAAATTCGGAAGTCTCTCGTGGCAAACTTTCCAAGGTAATATTGTTAACAATGATGATTTTTTTTTGAACAGTGCAATGCAATGTGGAACCCCGGGGTAATTTTAACTAAAAGGCAACACTTGAGAATTCCCTTAATAATCTCCATCACAGTCCTTCAGCAAACTGCAGTCACCTTGTAATAAGCATTCACTCCAAAATAATCTTTCCTTTCAAAAACGGTATAAATAGAATTACAACACAATTGCTTCCCTTTATCTGATGAATGTGGAGCAGGAATATTGTGTTAGTGAGCCTTTTTGGAAGATATATTGGACTTTAATAAAATTTGATCAATGCATTTAAGTCAAATTGAATTATATGTAAGTGGATAGGGTTGACATATGTTTCAATATCTCAGAGTGATACATTATTCTCCTGTGAGCATAAAATTTAATGAAATATAAATACCCATTAATCCTCATGTTTCAAACAATCAGTCACCATTGCTCTAACCTGCTGTTAGCAGAGCTGCCCATAAAGTCATCTGTTTTTATCTATCATGAGCTTAAAAATGGAAAGACATCATGAAGCTAAGGAATTGTATAGGCACAGGGGGATGGGGAGGATGGATGGATGAGCCGTGTTCAGTTATAGGGGCTCTACTCTGGGAGGGGAAGAAAAATCTAACTAAGTGCTGTGGCGCTGTGTGCAGTGGAGGTTTGTTTGACCTGTGTATAACATTGACAGTGAATGGAGAGTGAAGGTCAATCTGAAGGCTGATGCTGACAAGGGAGTGAAAGAAAAAGGGCGGAAATAACAAATGAGGTGAAGGTGAAACTAAACAAATGAAAAATGACAGGAGTCTTTCCAGCACGATCTTAACTATTTAGTGACTTGGGTGCTCCCTCTGTGGTTGAAGCATAGGAGGCAGGTACAAGCACTGGTAAATGAAACATTAATAAGCTTCATTATTGTAGTAATACATCTAGCTGCATTGTTTCTGTCAATTGTAAGTCTGTTCAGCATGCAAATCCATCCCCTATTTATGGCCGCTGAGCAATGTGCATTTAACTGCATCACAAATCCATGTTTCTGTTTAGGATATTACATTGTTGAGGTGCATTATGAAAGTTTATTTATGAGTGAGTGATAATGGTCTTTCCCATGAGTGTGAAAGTGTGAGTCGCTCTCTGGCAGTGGTTTAATATTCCACTTATTCCATGTGAGGATACTGTTAGGTTCTGAATCTGTGAGTCAGAACGTCAAGCGATTATTTATTTTTGTAATTTCATTGATATGAATTAGCAGGTTCCTAGACAGTGAGCAAAATTATTATTCTCCTCTGAGAGATGTAGGTCATTGTACTGTCCACACAATCAAAATTTCACATCTGTGAAAATTGAAAATGATCAGTTACATGTGTGAAGCAACATTTAATCACCAGTAGCAGTGTTCAGTGTTCCAGAATTCATTTAATGATGCACTTAAGGTCTTACCACTAGCTCTACGATAAGGAGAATGGGCACAATTTTACTTAATTTTTGCAGCACTTTCATTTTTTTTGCTGCACGATGTAGCACAAGAAAGTTTGTTGTGCAATTGTGCTGCTACAACATACTATGATGCAATTACTTTTGCTTCCATCTTCATGCATAGTTCCATTTGCAAATGAACATGGTGGGTCACACCAGTTTTGCATTAGTTAACCCACATTTTTTTCAGAATGGAAATTTGAAGAGCAAGATAAATTGGCCCGGATTTTGCGGTGGTAATGACGGCAAAACTGTCAGCGTTCGCCATCATTACCCCTCTGAAACTAACCGTAACTTCAGCATTTAGCACATGCGCAGATAAATGTGGGAATCCAGAAATTGCGGTCAGTCATTCCCAGCTCCACCATAGGTTGCGCTGGGGAACTCCCCATAGCCGGCATTCACCTGAAATCACTTGAACTGACGAAAACGTCCTTTTTTCCGCTCTAATATCGCTGTTAAAAACACCATAAAAAGTTAAGGCTTGTTCAATGAGGGTTTTTAATGGCGTTCTGAGCAATAACTAATGCTGAACAACTGTTCAGGCCCCGAAAAACTAATTTTATATTTGTGGAATGTAAAATTTCTCCATTATGATAAAAACTACTAGATTTAAAAAATAATAACAAATATATTATTTTTAAAGTTTGTTTATAATATTTCAGCTTTTACCTTAACTCCACGTCCCAGTCTTTATTTTGCTTGCTGTAAAATTTTTAAAAAGTGAATGATAAAAGCTGCTTTTTATTTCCTGGTTTACTGGTCTGTGAGAATTCTTCAATGTGATTGGCTGCTTAGACAGCACTGCTGCTGTACGCTGGAGATCCCCTATAGACAGTACTACAATCAAATTAACATCAGGAAAGCTAAAGTTTTCACAACAGAGATTGCAAGATCCTTCTTGGCAGCTTTCTTCGAGGTCAGCGGCGATCGCCGTCTCTTCACAGCTGACCGCAAATTCCGGGCCAAAAAATACAGCTGCTCGTTTATCCAGCAATCTATTTTATAAAGTGACTGAATGTGTCCACACTAATAGACTGCTCAAGAGAATCTGTAAGAAATTATAGCTAATAACTCAGTTTTGTAGAGGTTTGGATCCTCACAGTTACTGAAAATAGACTGAGCAAGCACATATGCACAAGGTTTGCAAAGAGAATTTTGGTTGTCAGGTGCTGTTGTAGGTGACCACTGCATTCACCTTCTATGACATTGATATCTTTCAAACGTCTACCAAAGCAACTACAGACATTAGCAGCAGGCCATGTTGAAGTCTATAGGGCAGATTTTCGTCTATGGGAGCCTATTGGGTGCCTGATAGGCACAGTGCACTTCAGGTATGCTGTGTCTGGGAGAAAGCAGCTGCCCATATGCTTCCTCCCCTGGGCCATGTTAATTTCCTGGGCATACTCCAGGTGCTGGCTGAGCCACGTGCAGACTAATGCAAAGGGAATGCACAGCTTCCTTGCTCAGGCCCCGGTTAAAATGTAATCATGGTCCCATTGATTCAATAGGACCCAATTTACATAAATTCATGAGGCCATTGCTTGCTTTAGGTGGGCACCTCACCTGCCTACAGAACCTGAAATGGTGTGAAAAGGTCAAAATCTGAGCAGCTAGGAGACCTGCTCATTTTTAACTGCCCAAAGGAGAAGATTTATGGATTTATAGAAGATAATAAGTGGAACAAGTAAATCCAAGATATTACTTCAAGCTAAATTGTAAGAGAAGGATAAGGATAAAAAGGCTCAAACCAGTAAAAGAAATCATGATGTGGAGATGCCGGCGTTGGACTGGGGTGGACAAAAATGAGAAGTCGCACAACACCAGGTTATAGTCCAACAGATTTATTTAATTTTACAAGCTTTCGAAGCAGTTCGCTCCTTCGTCAGGTAAGTTAGCAGTGAGAGAATCTCCCAGAATTCACAATTTAAACACAGACAAAATCTATTCACATTTTTCCCTACAACAAAGATACCATCATTACACGTGAGGACACTACCCACCAGGTACACGGTACATACTCATGTGACTCGGCCAACGTTGTCTACCTGATACGTTGCAGTAAAGGATGCTCCAGAGCATGGTACATCGGCGAGACCATGCAGACACTGAGACAACGTATGAACGGACACCGCGCAACAATCGCCAGGCAGGAGGGTTGCCTCCCAGTCGGGGAACACTTCAGCAGCCAGGGGCATTCAGCCTCGGATCTGCGGGTAAGCGTTCTCCAAGGCGGCCTTCGAGATACACGACAGCGCAAAATCATAGAGCAGAAACTGATAGCCAAGTTCCGCACTCATGAGGATGGCCTCAATCGCGATATCGGGTTCATGTCACGATACAGAACGTGACTTGACATCATGGCCGGTCTTCCCAGGTGTATTTTTTTTTTAAAAAGACTAACACAAGAACACAAATTGACAGGATATGCAGCCAGCAGGTATTTTGACACGTTGGACCCCCTGGGACACATCTCATTGTCTTGGCTGTGCTCTTTGTTGTAGGGAAAAATGTGAATAGATTTTGTCTGTGTTTAAATTGTGAATTCTGGGAGATTCTCTCACTGCTAACTTACCTGACGAAGGAGCGAACTGCTTCGAAAGCTTGTAAAATTAAATAAATCTGTTGGACTATAACCTGGTGTTGTGCGACTTCTCAGTAAAAGAAAGACTTAGGACTGGTATCAGGAAGTATTTCTTCACAAAGAGTGATCCACACATGGAATGGACTTCCAGGTAAAGTACTGGAGGTGAAAACTCTGGAGTCATTTAAGAAAATAATTAAGTGCTGCAATGGTGTGGGGAATGTAAGATCTTTCTAGATGGGTGAATTAAAGTGGGCTAAAATGCTTTTCTTATCTTGTAATCTGAAAGCGTGAGAGGACCAAATCCACAGTGTATCCAGGGTGGACAAGGGAGGGAAATTGGTCAAAGAGAAAGAAGAAAGAAATAAAGAAAGACTTGCATTTATATAGCACCTTTAATGGCCACCGGACGTCCCAAAGCCCTTTACAGCCAATGAAGTACTTTTTGAAGTGTAGTTACTTTTGTAATCTAGGAAAGAGAGAGCTGTTCTGCTAACTCCCCACCACACACCACCACCTCCAAGATTTGCCGCCAGAAGTCTGTGATCATCAAGGTTTGTGTGAGCGTATTACAATTAGAAGCAAATGACAGGGATATGACATATCTTTCATTATTTGTGCCTTAGAAAGTCTGGGTATAGGAAGGCAAAAACATTCCTGGTGTACAGGCTTGCTATGGGCTGCTGCCAAGGATTTAAGTTTAAACAGGTAAACAATTGCACTGGGCAATTTGGAAAAATCAACATTAAAATAGATTTTTTTTTCAAAAAGACCTTCAGCCAACGATACTGGCCACACTGCGCTGAGATAAGTGCTGGAGCCATTTTGCTCCCCGCTATCTGAGGCATGTGACCCAGCAGCAAACATGCCGTTGAAGCATACCCAAATTATTCAAATTACCCTGACCTCAGGAAATTGGCCAGGATCATAGGTGCTGGGATGGGATGGGTGGAAGTCCCTCCCCACCAAAGGAGCACCGTTGAGCTCTGCAGCCAGTTTTCTGATTTGCACTCCCATCAAATGAAACTCTACACCAGGGTCTGAAAAATCTTGCATACATGGTCCACTTATTTCAAATGTAATACTTGTCAGGTGTCAGCCTTGGCTCAATGATAGCACTCTTGCCTCATGAGTCAGAATGTCATGGGTTTAAGCCCCACTCCAAAAGACTTGAGCACATTATCTACGCTGACACTTCAGTGTAATACTAAGGGGATGCTGCACTGTTAGAGGTGCTGGCGTTCGGATGAAATGTTAAAACTTCTCAGATGTTCTTGAAAAGCAAGGGAGTTCTCCTGGCTAACATTTATCCCTCAATCAACATCACTAAAACATATTAACTGGCTATTTATCATATAGCTGAACAGATTGCTTCATTCAATGGTTTGATTGGAACAGTATGGGAACATATCACTGAATCTGGCCCTTCCAATATTGAGAAATCATTTTATTGCACTTTACCTGCCTGCATCCTTTTATTTAATCGCCACATGAAATCAGAACAATAGAAATTTATTTTGCAGTGCTATTTTGCCATTACCTGCTATTCACATTAACATTAGCCCAGAATAAAAGTCTTAAAGAACATGTTGGCGGATCAGAGGTGGCAGAGAATTGGGCAGAGAGTGAGATAGAGAGTGAAATAGGGACCAGGACCTTACCAAGATCAGGAGGAGTGGGGCAATGGTTGACCTACTCAATTTTTGATGTATTATAGATATATTGGGATCTAAAACATGAAAGTTTCATACCTTTTACAGGTGATATACATAATGGCCCCAAAATTCATCAATCCTTGTGGCACCCTCCTGCTTATTGGTCAGTTAGGCTGCGAATTAGACCAGAACCAAATATGCTGGGTCCTAACCACTGTATCCTGTTTCTGCAGGGCTTTGTTTGGGAAGATCTTCCAACCACCCCAAGCATGCCACCCTACATCAAAAGAGGGCATGGCTGGGGGGGGGACTGGTAAGAAAGGTAGTGGCTGGTAGGTAAGTATTTCACGAGCCACAGAATACTCTGGAGGCAGTCACAGCCCGGGAGATTGCTGCGGCATCAAGAAGCGAGGAAGAGCTTCGAAGAACATTGGTGGCTTCCAGAGTGACTGTTGCCACTGCTTCAGAAGGACAATGTCACATGGCTAGCAAGACTTGATTAGGACTATTTGGTCTGTGGTGACACTGATCAGTAGCACATCTGAGCCTGTGCTCTGCACCATTGAGCTGCAGAAGTGAGCACAGATGTTACTGTCTCTATGGAAGGTCAAAAATGAGAAGTCGCACAACACCAGGTTATAGTCCAACAGATTTATTTAATTTTACAAGCTTTCGGAGCTGTTCGCTCCTTCCTCAGGTAGGTTAGCAGTGAGAGAATCTCCCAGAATTCACAATTTAAACACAGACAAAATCTATTCAAATCTTTCCCTACATCAAAGACACACTAAGAGCACAGCCAAGACAATGAGATGTGTCCCAGGGGGTCTATGGAAGGTGGCAGTGAACCTGCCTCCTTAAAGTGCCCTCCAATGTCTTTATGTGAGGGAGCTCCAGATATGAGCTGGCACCCCTGCATGAGAAAGCTGCCAGGAATGTGTTCTTCTGGGACAGCATCTGCCCTGAGATAAGTGTTACCTCAGGTCTCTAAGGCTCCAGGGGAACCATCCCAGTCAATCACTGCTCAACCTCATCGCACGCAGGGAGTGCCTCATAGGAATAGAAGAAATAAGTTAGCTGGCACAAAGTGTAGTCATGGTGCTAAGAAGTAGTTGTAGATAAGGAGAATGGATTTTTGTGGCATTTTCTAGTGAATGTTGTTGTTTAAAGTAATCATGCCTTCATTACATAGAGTTATGAGTTCATTTCTGTGCTTGCTTTCAAATTTTGGGTGTTGGATGCTGGCAAATGTCTTTTGAAGGAATGTGGCAGATGTTTTGGAAAGTGAGGGGTTTTGTGACGGTGTTGGGGAAGCAGGCAGGTGTGAAGTGACTTTATTTTGGTGAGTCAACATTTATTTTTTGAAAGCACAGGGCTATCAGTTGTGCTCTCCCTGCTCTGGCAGCTGACGGCTGGTTCTCCTGCTCCACTTCCTCTCCTTTCTGCGCACCCTCCTCTTGTTGTGGGCTTGCAGGTGCATCATCATCATCACCTTCAGGTCCCAGAAGCAGCAAGTCTTTCTTCATGGTAATGTTACGAAGCACGCAACACGCTGCAATGATTTTGGAGACTCTGGTTGAGTTGTACTGCAGGGTGTCACCAGAGTTATCCAGGCATCTAAAACAAGACCTCAGAATGCCTACAGTATGTTCTATAACACTTTTTCTGCTGCATGGCCTCATTATATCCATTCTCCCCATCTGTCTATGGAAGCTTTGCTGGACTCTTCAACCATAGGTGGAAAGGATAGCCATAGTTGCTGATTAATATGACCTGGAATAGTGGATTGTCACAGGATGAAAGAGTCACGGCACCTCGCATGGCATTGACATGTAGGACCAGATGATTAGCATCACACACTAGCTGCAGTTGAATGGAATGGAAGGGTTTTTCATACGGAGCTCTGAAAACCTTCTATCTCTATTTGTAATGTAATTTGAAGATAAAATCCTGATACACCTTGAGTTGCCACTGGCCAGCAGTTTGAACACATAATGCAGGAATAAAGAAGAATGTAGAGCCAGCAATAAGTATATCAATGTCTCCTTTTATAATAATGAGGATCATGTAGCAATTCAGACAAATTTACTTTCCCTTTTTCCTTCTTTGGCTCGACATCCATTTTCCTTATTCCTCTGTGAAGCACCTCAGAATGTTTTTCTATGTTAAGTACAGGTTGTTGTTGTTGTTGTTCTCCAGTTACTCTCTGATTTCCCCTCATGACCTCTCCGCGCTCACCTTGTCCATGAGACCCACTTCCTTGCTCCCTTGAACCTATTCCCACCAAACTGCTGATCACCCAACTTCCTTTTCTGGCTCCCATGTTAGCTGATATTGTTAACTGTTCTCTCTCCTCAGGTACTGTCCCCTCCCCTTCAAATCTGCCTGTCATCACCCCTCTCCTCAAAAAAACAACTCTTGACCCCTCCGTCCTTGCAAACTACCACCCCATCTCCAACCTCCCTTTCCTCTCCAAAGTCCTTGAACGTGTTGTCGCCTCCCAAATCCGTGCCCATCTTTCCCGCAATTCCATGTTTGAATCCCTCCAATCAGGTTTCTGCCCTGCCACAGTACCAAAACGGCTCTCATCAAAGTCACAAATGACATCCTTTGTGACTGTGACAAAGGTAAACTATCTCTCCTCGTCCTTCTCAACCTGTCTGCAGCCTTTGACACAGTTGACCACTCCATCCTCCTCCAATGCCTCTCCACCGTTGTCCAGCTGGGTGGGACTGCACTCGCCTGGTTCCATTCTTATCTATCTAATCGTAGCCAGAGAATCACCTGCAATGGCTTTTCTTCCTGATCCCGCATCGTTACCTCTGGTGACCCCCAAGGATCTATCCTTGGCTCCCTCCTATTTCTCATCTACATGCTGCCCCTTGGCGACATCATCCGAAAACACAGCGTCAGTTTCCACATGTACGCTGACGACACCCAGCTCTACCTCACCACCACCTCTCTCGACCCCTCCGTGGTCTCTAAATGGCCAGACTGCTTTTCCGACATCCAGTAATGGATGAGCAGAAATTTTCTCCAATTAAATATTGGGAAGACCAAAGCCATTGTTTTCGGTCCCCGCCACAAACTCCATTCCCTAGCCACTGACTCCATCCCTGTCCCTAACATCTGTCTGAGGCTGAACCACACTGTTTGCGACCTTGGTGTCATATTTGAACCTGAAATGAGCTTCCGACCACATATCCACGGCATAACTAAGACCGCCTATTTGCATCTCCGTAACATCGCCCGTCTCCGCCCCTGCCTCAGCTCATCCGCTGCTGAAACCCTCATCTATGCCTTTGTTACCGCTAGACTTGACTATTCCAACGCACTCCTAGCTGGCCTCCCACGTTCTACCCTACGTAAACTTGAGGTCATCCAAAACTCGGCTGCCCGTGTACTAACTCGCACCAAGTCCCGTTCACCCATCACCCCTGTGCTCGCTGACCTACATTGGCTCCTAGTTAAGCAATGCCTCGATTTCAAAATTCTCATCCTTGTTTTCAAATCCCTCCATGGCTTCACCTCCATATCTGTGTAATCTCCTCCAACCCTACAACCCCCCGAGATATCTGCACTCCTCTAATTCTATCCTCTTGAGCATCTCTGATTATAATCGCTCAACCATTGGTGGCCGTGCTTTCTGTTGCCTAGGCCCTAAGCTCTAGAATTCCCTCCCTAAACCTCTCCGCCTCTCTACCTCTCTTTCCTCCTTTAAGATGCTCCTTAAATCCTACCTCTTTGACCAAGCTTTTGGTCACCTGCCCTAATTTCTCCTTATGTGGCTCGGTGTCAATTTTTGCCTTATAGCACTCCTGTGAAGCACCTTGGGATGTTTTACTACGTTAAAGGTGCTATATAAGTACAAGTTGTTGTTGTTGTAAAGAAATGAAAAGACCATAGATTGAATCAAATCCATTAAAATTGTGGTAATCATCCCTCCTAAATGCAAGCATTTGGTGTTCATAGAATCATAGAAATTTACGGCACAGAAGGAGGCCATTCAGCCCATCGTGTTGTAACTTAAAAAAATGTATAGAATGTGCAGTAAGTCATGACAGGTAAACGCATTACATATAACCAAATTTGTATACAACGGAACTTATATCACTCAACACCCAAGCTCTTTTGTACTTTCACCTCTATCTTGCTGGTCTTAATCGAAGGATACCATTTAATGTGGCACGAGGAGGAAGCATTATATTGAAACATCAGGTAACGCTTCCAATGTTTGCAGGAGGAACTACAAGTGATCAGCAACCATCAAGTAATCTATACATTTATTGACTAAAGCCAGGAAATTGTTGTTGCAGCTGATTACCTGAGCTTTAGTTTAGGTTTCTAATGGTACAAAGGAAGTTGCTTAATATCTTATTTTGCTGATTATAAGTAAATGATCACAGCAAGCCACAATAATCAGTGGAGAGTAGCACTTGTTAAGTGCAATGATGAGGCACTTAGGTCCTGAAATAACACTGGGGAACCCAGGCTAATAGTTAATACTGCAGCTCTGCTGAACGATAAGAACATAAGAACATAAGAAATAAGAGCAGCAGTAGGCCATACGGCCCCTCGAGCCTGCTCTGCCATTCAATAAGATCATGGCTGATCAATGCAGCCATCCAGGCTGAGGAAAGAGAGGTTTACAGATACAGCTCCAGAAGCTCAGCTGGAAGGAATGAGAGAGAAAAGGAGCACACTATATGGAACACCGAGAAGTGTTTGGTGCAGTATGTATAAGAATAAATTGCTGAAAGGATCAATGTAGTCTCTTGTATCTTTAGGACATTGAAAGATAGCAGAAAGTAGATATAAGACTTAAAAAAAAGTCTGCTAAGGTAAACCAACAATGCCACAAGTAGATGTGGATCTCTGCAAACTGTTTTGTTCTTGCATGCTGTAAAATGCTAAGCTATTACAGGAGGTCAGCCGGTACTACAATAGAAGCAGCCAAAGAAGTACTTTGTATGATTGGGGACACTTAAGTACTTTTTTTCTCGGTAGTGTTACCTGAGGTGCATATCTTATGGATTGTTTAGTACCAGCACTGGACTGCATGCCTTGGGTACCACCTGCTCTTCCTGGCCGTCCTCAGGAAATACTCATTATTCACCCTCAAACAACATAGGCGTTGGAGCTAAATGCCAACAGTAATTTCCAGACTTCTAGTAGGAGCAAAAGTGAGACTTTGTACCAATTAGCATGTATCAGCAGATTGTCGCGAATTGCATCAGGATTACATATCTGTACATTAATGACATAACCAATAATCATCACTAAGAAGTAATCAGCAGCAATATGTTTTCACTAATATTAGCTAATTAGAATTCAAAATGCCATTTTGAAATGCATTTGAAATGTTGATCTATGGACAAGAATGTTTCATTAATATAAGTGGGTACAAACATAGAAACGTAAATTTTTATTGATAATGCTAAAACATAGTCTGCTCATTGATAGAAATCATTCTTAACTGAAAGCTTTGCTTGCAAAAGGTAAATAAATCTTTAAGACTACTGTAAGTTCAGTCTTTTTCATCAAATAAAAACCACGGTCTCCTTGACCCATATAATACTATACTGTACTTCACTGATTGGAAACAAAATCTTAAATGTGATTAATATATGCTGTTTGAAATGTGTACAGAATTAAAAGAGAACTTGGAAAATCAAGCTCCCACCAATTATATTCCACTTGTTTCTTTTGGATTTCTTATGTTTTCTTTTCTTTTGTTTTTCTTTTCAGCTTATATTGCTTCCAATACTGATCAATTGAGCTTTTCAATGAAGATGAGTTCAGCTCTTAGATCCTATCCAACCATGACTTATTGGACTCTCCTCTCCCCAAGCCAGAATAAGCATAGCATCAGTCAATTAGCAATGTTTGAAACAGTTTTGCAAGTGAATTTGTAATGTCCGCTTTGTAGATTTCCCAATTACATTCACTACTATTTTGCTTGAGAGCACCTCTGCAAATCACATCTCCAATATCCATAACAGTAGCTGAAAGCCAAAAGGATTTCTTCACATGGCTGTTCTTTAGTGTGAAAATGTCTCACCTGTACCCCTATATAAACCTGTACCCATGTGCTCACCTGTCTACATACTTTGACTAGAGCATGAGTGACTACAGTTCTGTTAATGTTTGACCAGTATGTAATTAAAATAATATTTTCATGTCTCTCTGTGCCAATTCCTCCAACTATGCAAAAGATTTAAGAAAGGAACATTGGCTGGTGGCTGGCTCGATAAAGGAATATTGCATACATTGCTGAGCGTTTTATCTAGTGAAACTCCCATGTAATATGGGAAACTGCATTCAGGGAGGAAACTTGTATGGCAGGCCTTTAAAATAACTGGAAAAGATGAAGGTTGCAGCAGCAGGCTGGGGAGCAGCGGGTAGGTACTGAACATATTGCAAGGCAGAGGTAGCTGTCAGGTATATGTCATAGAGGGCTCATGTGTGATGTTGTGGCACTTTTAAAGCATATCTTCATTTGGAGTACCTGGCAGAGGAATCTAAAGAAGGGAGCAGGAAAACTAAATCACATAATTTTACTGAGACCAACCTATAGACACGCTCCTGACAAAATGCAGCAAAGGGGAAAGAGGGCAGGTAAGGTAACAGAGTGCCCACATTCCTTTTTCTTCCTTGAGTACCATGGCTATCAGAACACAGCTCACACTCTGAATTTAATAGAAGCTCAAGTAACCCTTCACTCTGCACTGTGATTAAGGAGTTCACTAACTCGTTATCTTACAATATGTGTCGCTGTCTCCTTTAATAGCAATTACTTGCATGCAAAACCGTAAAACCTTTTCCTCCACTTTAACAGAGTAACATCACCAGATCTGCCATCTGGGAGACACTCCTCAACTGCTAATCAAAAACCTAATAAACTCAATCTTGAAGCTTGCACATAATGCCCATGAATGGCAGGAGACTGGATGGGGCATCCCAGAAACTGGAGAGCTCACCCTATATGAGGAACAGGCCATAGAGATGCTGGGAAGGCATACTGCTTTAGCAGTGGGAGATGGTGAAACTGGTGGGACAGTGCAGACTGCAGGTTAATGGGAGCAGAATTGCCATGCCGTGCCTGTGACACAGCAGACAGCCTGAAACTTCCGTACCCTTCTCTGACTCCCTAATCCCAAAACAGTCATGCTCAACTGTTCTTGCTTTTACCTTGTTTTCCTGAAGAACCATCACAGCAGCTGGGAAGGTGGGGGGGTGGTGGGTGGTGGGTGGTGGGTGGTGGTGGGGGGGTGGGGGGTGGGGTCGGGGGGGGTCGGGGGGTGGTGGGCGGGTGGTGGGTGGTCGTGGGGGGCGGGGGTGGTGGGTGGTGTGGGGACAGAAGATGATGATGATGAGGTAGATGATAATGTTACATATGAACATATGAAATTGACTTGCAGGAAAAGACCAGCTGGTCCATCAAGTGGGCCCCACACCATTACAATAGCAAAATACTGTGGATGCTGAAAATCTGAAATAACAACAGAAAATGCTGGAAACACTCAGCAGGCCAGACAGCATCCATGGAGAGAGAAACAGAGTTAACGTTTCAGGTCTGGGATCCTTCATCAGAACTGGAAAAAGTTAAGGATGTAACAGGTTTTAAGCAGGTGCAGAGGCAGGGAAAGGGGGGGAGTGGAGGAAGGAATAAAAGGGACGGTCTGTGCTAGGATGGAAGGCAGGAGAGATTAAATCTTGCAAATGGGGATGGCAGAATCATCAACAGCTGCCGCCTGAAAAAATGGGGATAGGGGTTATAATCTGAAGTTGTTGAACTCAATGTTGAGTCCAGAAGGCTGTAAAGTGCCTTATCGAAAGATGAGGTGCTGTTCCTCAAGCTTACATTGAGCTTCATTGGAACAGTGTAAGAGGCCGAGGACAGAGAGGTCAGAGTGGGAGTGGAGTGGAGAATTAAAGTGACAAGTGACTGGCAGCTCGGGGTCACCCTTACATAGAAACATAGAAAAATAGGAGCAGGAGTAGGCCATTCGGCCCTTTGAGCCTGCTCCGCCATTCAATATGATCATGGCTGATCCTCTATCTCAATACCTTGATGACTTTTGTGTCTAGAAATCTATCTATCTCCTTCTTAAATATATTCAGTGACTTGGCCTCCACAGCCTTCTGTGGTAGAGAATTCCACAGGTTCACCACCCTCTGAGTGAAGAAATTTCTCCTCATCTCAGTCCTAAATGTCCTACCCCATATCCTGAGACTGTGACCCCTCTTTCTAGACCCCCCAGCCAGGGGAAACATCCTCCCTGCATCCAGTCTGTCTAGCCCTGTCAGAATTTTATATGTTTTAATGAGATCCCCTCTCACTCTTCTAAACTCTAGTGAATACAGGCCTAGTCGACCCAATCTCTCCTCATACGACAGTCCTGCCATCCCAGGAATTAGTCTGGTGAACCTTCGCTGTACTCCCTCTCTGGCAAGTATATCCTTTCTTAGGTAAGGAGACCAAAACTGCACACAGTACTCCAGGCGTGGTCTCACCAAGACCCTGTATAACTGTAGTAAGACATCCTTGCTCCTTTACTCAAATCCTCTTGCAATGAAGGCCAACATACCATTTGCCTTTCTAACTGCTTGCTGCACCTGTATGTTTGCTTTCAGTGACTGGTGTACAAGGACACCAGTCACACCCTTTGTACATCAACATTTCCCAATCTATCACCATTTAAATAATACTCTGCCTTTCTGTTTTTCCTACCGAAGTGGATAACTTCACATTTATCCACGTTATACTGCATCTGCCATGTATTTGCCCACTCACTCAACTTGTCTAAATCGCCTTGAAGCCTCTTGGCATCCATCTCACAACTCACAATCCCACCTAGTTTTGTGTCGTCAGCAAACTTGGAAATATTACATTTGGTTCCCTCATTCAAATCATTGATATATATTGTGAATAGCTGAGGCCCAAGCACTGATCCCTGCGGTACCCCACAGCCCCGAAAAAGACTCATTTATTCCTACTCTCTGTTTCCTGTCTGTTAACCAATTTTCAATCCATGCCAGTATATTACCCCATCCCATGTGCTTTAATTTTACACACTAACCTCTTATGTGGGACTTTATCAAAGCCCTTCCGAAAATCCAAATACACCACATCCACTGGTTCTCCCTTATCTATTCTACCAAACTGAACGGAGGTGTTCCGCAAAGCGGTCACCCAATCTGCGTTTGGTCTCCCCAATATAGAGGAGATCGCATCGTGAGCAGCGAATACAGTATGCTAAATTGCAAAAAGTACAAGTAAATTGCTGTTTCACCTGGAAGGGGTGTTTGGGGCCCTGGACAGTGGGAAGGGAGGAGGTAAAAGGGCAGGTGTTGTATCTCCTGCGCTTGCAAGGGAAGGTGACGTGGGGAGGGGAGGGGCTGTTGCGGGTGATTGAGGAGTGGACCGGGGTGTTGCGGAGGGAGTGGTCCCTTCGGAATGCTGAAAGGGGAGGGAAGGGGAAGATGCGTTTGGTGGTGGGATCACGTCGGAGGTGGCAGAAATGGCGGAGGATGATCCTTTGAATGTGGAGGCTGGTGGGATGAAAGGTGAGGGCAAGGGGAACCCTATCGTGGTTCTGGGAGCAAGGGGAAGGGGTGAGAGCAGAAGTGCGGGAAATGGAACGGACATGGTCGAAGGCCATGCTAACCACGGTAGAGGGGAATCCTCAGTTGAGGAAAAAGGAAGACATATCGGAAGCACTAGTATGGAAGGTGGCATTGTCAGAACAGATGCGGCGGAGATGGAGAAACTGGGAGAATGGAATAGAGTCCTTACAGGAAGCGGGGTGGGAGGAAGTGTAGTCCAGGTAGCTGTGGGAGTCAGTGGGCTTGTAGTGGATGTTTGTCGATAGCCTATCACCAGAAATGGAGACAGAGAAGTCAAGGAAGGGAAGGGAAGAGTCGGAGATGGACTATCTGAAGGTGAGGGAAGGGTGGAAATTGGAAGCAAAGTGAATGAAATTTTCTAGTTGAGGGCGAGAGCAGGAAATGGCACCAATATAGTCATCAATGTACCAGAAGAAGAGGTAAAGGAGGGGACCTGAGTAGGACTGGAACAAAGAATGTTCCACATATCCCACGAAAAGGCAGGCATAGCTAGGGCCCATGCGGGTTTCTATAGCAACACCTTTAATTTGGTGTCCGTTCCATTTCCCGCACTTCTGCTCTCACCCCTTCCCCTCGCTCCCAGAATCAAGATAGGGTTCCCCTTGTCCTCACCTTTCACCTCACCAGCCTCCACATTCAACGGATCATTCCCCTGCCATTTCCTGGAGTCATACATAGCACAAAGAAAGATGGTTGTAGTGGTTGAAGGTCAATCATCACAGCCCCAGGACATCGCTGCAGGAGTTCCTCAGGGCAGTGTCCTAGGTCCAACCATCTTCAGCTGCTTCATCAATGACCTTCCCTCCAACATAAGGTCAGAAATGAGGATGTTCGCTGATGACTGCACAATGTTCAGCACCATTCGCAACTCCACAGATAATGAAGCAGTCCATGCCCGCATGCAACAAGACCTGGACGACGGTCAGGCTTGGGCTGATAAGTGGCAGGTAACATTTGCACCACAGAAGTGCCAGGCAATGACTATCTCCAACAAGCGAGAGTCTAACCACCTCCCCTTGACATTCAATGGCATTACCATCACCGAATCCCCCACTATCAACATTCTGGGGGTCACCATTAACCAGAAACTTAACTGGACCAGCCACATAAATACTGTGGCAACAAGAACAGGTCAGAGGCTAGGTATTCTACGGCGAGTGTCTCACCTCTTGACTCCCCAAAGCCTTTCCACCATCTACAAGGCACAAGTAAGGAGTGTGATGGAATACTCTCCACATGCCTGGATGATTGCAGCTCCAACAACACTCAAGAAGCTCGACACCAACCAGTACAAAGCAGCCCGCTTGATTGGCACCCCATCCACCACATTAAACATTCACTCCCTCCACCACCGGCGTACCGTGGCTGCAGTGTGTACCATCTACAAGATGCACTGCAGCAACTCGCCAAGGCTTCTTCAGCAGCACCTCCCAAACCCGCGAACTCTTCCACCTAGAAGGACAAGGGCAGCAGGCGCATGGGAACACCACCACCTCCAAGTTCCGCTACAAGTCAAACTCCATCCTGACTTAGAAGTATATCGCCGATCCTTCATCGTCGCTGGGTCAAAATCCTGGAACTCCCTACCTAACAGCACTGTGGGAGTACCATCACCACACGGACTGCAGCAGTTCAAGAAGGCGGCTCACCACCACCTTCTCAAGGGCAACTAGGGATGGGCAATAAATGCTGGCATTGCCAGTGATGCCCTGATCCCATAAACGAATTAAAAAAAAAAAAAATCCGCCACCTCCAACGTGATCCCACCACCAAACGCATCTTCCCCTCCTCTCCCCTTTCAGCATTCCAAAGGGACCACTCCCTCCATAACACCCTGGTCCACTCCTCAATCATCCGGAACATCCCCTCCCCTCCCCTCCCCATGGCACCCTCCCGTGCAAGCACAGGAGATGCAACACCTGCCCTTTTACCTCCTCCCTTCCCACTGTCCAGGGCCCCAAACACCCCTTCCAGGTGAAACAGCGATTTACTTGTACTTCTTGCAATTTAGTATACTGTATTCGCTGCTCACGATGTGGTCTCCTCTACATTGGGGAGACCAAACACTGATTGGTTGACCGCTTTGCGGAACACCTCCGTTCAGTCCGTAAGGGTAACCCTGAGCTTCTGGTCGCCTGTCACTTTAATTCTCCCCTCCACTCCCACTCTGACCTCTCTGTCCACGGCCTCTTACACTGTTCCAATGAAGCTCAACGTAAGCTTGAGGAACAGCACCTCATCTTTCGATTAGGCACTTTACAGCCTTCTGGACTCAACATTGAGTTCAACAATTTCAGACTATAACATCTGCTCCCATTTTTTCAGGCGGCAGCTGTTGATGATTCTGCCATCCCCATTTGCAACATTTAATCTCTCCTGCCTTCCATCCTAGCACAGACCGTCCCGTTTGTTCTTTACTCCCCCTCCCCCTTCCCTGCCTCTGCACCTGCTTAAAACCTGTTACATCTCCAACTTTTTCCAGTTCTGAGGAAGGATCCCAGACCTGAAACGTTAACTCTGTTTCTCTCTCCACGGATGCTGCCTGGCCTGCTGAGTGTTTTCAGCATTTTCTGCTGTTATTTTTGCCCCACACCATGACGGCCGGATCATCAAACCTAAAAACTTCATCCCTCCCAACACCTCCCATCCACCCCAGCAGCCAGGTAATCTCCTGGGAGAGGCAAAAAAAGAGAAAAACCCCAGGGCTAATAAGGGAAACAATACTCTGGAAAATTGTTGAGGTGGATCAGTGTTTCTTCCTCATTGACTGTGATGATGAGCATGAGGATGATGAGGACAAGGCCACATTGGAGTCCCTGGAGCAAAATCCTGCCCCATGTTCCTCTGCCCAACCTGTTCAATGTCAAACCCTGAATCACTTGTTTTCTCACTCCTCCACACCAGCTCAGATTCTGCCACCCGAAGAAAATCAGATATTGTTGGTGAGATGTGCCACCAGTTGATTCACAGAGCAAGAGGGAGCTAGAGGAATGGGATTAGATGAGAATTTTCTACCATCCCAATGGAGTTGAAGGAGAAGGCTGCCCATAAGCGAGAGTCTAACCACCTCCCCATGACATTTAACAGCATTACCATCGCCGAATCGCCCACCATGAACAACGTGGGGGTCACCATTGGCCAGAAACTTAACTGGACCAGCCACATAAATACTGTGGCAACAAGAGCAGGTCAGAGGCTAGGTATTCTGCGACAAGTGTCTCACCTCCTGACTCATCAAAGCCTTTCCACCATCTACAAGGCACAAGTAAGAAGTGTGATGGAATACTCTCCACTTGCCTGGATGAGTGCAGCTCCAACAACACTCAAGAAGCTCGACACCATCCAGGACAAAGCAGCCCGCTTGATTGGCACCCCATCCATCACCTTAAACATTCACTCCCTCCACCACCGGCGTACCGTGGCTGCAGTGTGTACCATCTACAAGATGCACTGCAGCAACTCGCCAAGGCTTCTTCGGCAGCACCTCCCAAACCCGCGACCTCTTCCAACTAGAAGGACAAGGGCAGCAGGCGCATGGAACACCACCACCTCCAAGTTCACTTCCAAGTCACACACCATCCTGACTTAGAAGTATATCACCGATCCTTCATCGTCGCTGGGTCAAAATCCTGGAACTCCCTACCTAACAGCACTGTGGGAGTACCTTCACCACACGGACTGCAGCGGTTCAAGAAGGCGGCTCACCACCACCTTCTCAACGGCAATTAGGGATGGGCAATAAATGCTGGCCTTGCCAGTGACACCTACATCCCATAAACGAATAAAAAAAAATATCATGGGACCCATGTCTCATAAGTACGCACTCAATAAGAAGAATGTTCAAGGAACATTTCACCTACATGCAAGCTCTGAAGTCAATCTCCAAGGATGTGCAGAAACTGACACCTGTGACCCTGCAGTCAACTGTTCTCATTTGCAATAACATCAGTGAAGTGTTCATTGCAGGTATCAGTGGAGCATGTGTCAGCTGCATTGGAATCTGCAACAGTCCCCTACCGCAAAAGCGTCCGGGGACCAGTCAGCAAGTTCCCCTTCACAAAAGCACAGAGTGCTGCCTTGGTGGCAGTAGGGAAAAGATCAGACAGCATTCTTTGTATTAGTTTTCAGCCACTGGGGGCCAGCATGCAGGTTGCTGTCTCACAGGGCTTTCAGGATCTGATAGCTGCCATTAGACACGCTATCTCACTGTTCAGTGGGCGCACAGGTCCAGTGCCCAGTAGAATGGTGAGAGCTGGAGTCGACCTGCATGAAGTTGCCATTTCTCAGGACAGCAGCACATGCCAGGCATTTGAACTTTATTCTCAGAGCACCATGCTAGTGGCATGTAGCAGGCGAGACCAAGATGCCCAAGCACAAGCCCCAGAGATAAAGTCGATGGCAGCTCACACCCGGGATCAAGCTGCCAGGAGAAGTAAACCACCTCGGCCTTGTGAGGCTTTTGTAGCAGAGGAGCAGCTAACGACCTCTCACAATACTGGCCCTCAGGATGCACCTTGGAGAATCACTAGAATGAAAGAAAGAAAGGCATGTTTAGCCATTGAGGAGAAGCATGGTCTGAGGAGACAGTAGAATAGCTTTGAGGTCCTTATAATAAAGGAGAATTTGTTTGTATTTCTTGTTCATTTATTCATGGGGATTACTGTCAAGGAAAAAAGGGCACTCTTATTTTGTGCTCATTTATTTAAACAGGTGCTTTAGAATTGCATGGTCTGATATGATGTTCTAGGATGGGTACTAGATTGCAGGATTTATAATTTATATGAGGATAGAGGATAAGAAGTACTGGTAGTGATGACAAAGGTAGACTGTGTTAAACAGATGAGAGCACTTCATTAATAATTTGTATTCTGATGCCCTTTGCAAGCTGTTACTGAGAGTCCTCCACATGGCAGTCCTCCTGATGCTCTACTCCATGGTGTTTTGCCTCCAAAGCAGATAGGAACAGCTGTCCAGGAAGCTCCCCGTCCAGGCCTTTTTGGATGGCAATGTAGTATCTGATCTGGAGCATATTGCAAAGCCCCTCTTGATCTATCAAGGCAATGAGAGTGTCCTTTTAAGACATTGATGGTTGAGTCTATGACTTCTTTGATAGAGGCATGTGCATTAACGCAGAGCTTCTCAGCTACTGTTCTTGCAACTCTTGAATGGTCATTATCAATGACACCCACAAGCCATCGGTTTGTGGGTTCCATTCGGACAAAGATGATGGCCGGAATTTTCTGGGGTCTGTGTGGGCGTGATTGGAGGCGGGTCAGATGGGAAATTTGAAAAAAGTTGGAGCAATGTCTGCAAATGTTCGGAGAATGGAGGAGTCCAGCTCCAACATGAGCACCACTGTGTCGCAGGTGATGGCGACTCTAGGCTCTTCCATGTAGAGGATGTCCACCTGCATGGAGCAGCTAATGCGCCAGTCACGTGAGCATGTGCTATCTATGGAGAATAGATGGCAGAGGCTCATAGACCTCCTCTCTAGGAGGAATGTCAGCATAAACGTGGGTCTTCATGGCCCGACTGCTGTGCAGCAAGGTGCTCTCCAGCTCCTGGCATGTCCACCCGCTCCTCTGGGCTGCAGGTCTTGCTCGAGCAATGTGCAAATGTCTGCGACGACCTGGCGCGATAGCCTGAGCCTCCTTTGCACTGCTGCTCATTCATGTTGAGGAAGCTCATCCTTTGCCTGTATACCCTTTTGACAAGGTGCCACACAAAAGATTATTGCTTAAGGTAAAAAATCACGGGATTGGGGGTAATATTCTGGCATGGATAGAGGATTGGCTATCTAACAGAAAGCAAAGAGTTGGGATAAATGGTTCATTCTCAGACTGGCAATCAGTAACTAGTGGTGTTCCACAGGGGTCAGTGCTGGGTCCCCAACTCTTTACAATCTATATTAACGATTTGGAGGAAGGGACCAAGTGTAACATATCAAAATTTGCAGATGATACAAAGATGGGAGGGAAAGTAGTGAGTGAGGAGGACATAAAAAACCTGCAAGGGGACATAGACAGGCTAAGTAAGTGGGCAGAGATTTGGCAGATGGAATACAACACTGGAAAGTGTGAGGTGATGCACTTTGGCAGGAAAAATCCTAGAGCAATTTATTATCTTAATGGCAAGAAACTGGAGAGTACTGAAGTGCAAAGGGATCTGGGGGTCCTGGTGCACGAAACTCAAAAGGTTAGTATGCAGGTGCAGCAAGTGATTAAGAAGGCAAATGGAATGTTGGCTTTCATTGCTAGGGGGATAGAATATAAAAATAGGGAGGTATTGCTTCAGTTGTACAAGGTATTGGTGAGACCGCACCTGGAATACTGCATACAGTTTTGGTGTCCTTACTTAAGGAAAGACATCCTTGCTCTCGAGGCAGTGCAAAAAAGGTTCACTCGGTTAATCCCGGGGATGAGGGGGTGCTCATATGAGGAGAGGTTGGGTAGATTGGGACTCTACTCATTGGAGTTCAGAAGAATGAGAGGCGATCTTATTGAAACATATAAGATTGTGAAGGGGTTGGATCGGGTGGATGCGGGGAGGATGTTCCCGATGACGGGTGAGACTAGAACTAGGGGACATAGTCTTAGAATAAGGGGCTGCTCTTTCAAAACTGAGATGAGGAGGAATTACTTCACTCAGAGGGTGGTAGGTCCATCGAATATGCTGCCACAAAAAGCTGTAGAAGCTACATCATTAAATAAATTTAAAACAGAAATAGACAGTTTCCTAGAAGTAAAGGGCATTAAGGGTTACGGGGAGCGGGCAGGAATTTGGACATGAGTCTAGGTTCGGATCGGTCATGGCCCTGTGGGTAGTGGAGTGGGCCCAGGGACCGTGTAGCCTGATTCTGCTCCTATTTCGTGTGTGCAATTCTGTTAGATGCAGGAGATGGTTCTGTGATAGATAGTAGATTGGCGGTTAGGATCAGATCAGCCATGATCTTATTGAATGGCGGAGCAGGCTCAAGGGGCCGATTGGCCTACTCCTGCTCCTATTTCTTATGTTCTTATGTTCTTATGTACCCTTTGTTGGGGGTACCGCCTCCGGCGCGGTGCAGCCCTGCGCTGATGCCCTCCGTCCTGTGCACCATCAGGTGGTTGAGGAGAAAGTTGGTGGTGTTGTTGTTGGTGCTGCTGGTGTGCCTGGTGCTGGTGTTGGGGCTCATTGTGGTCCGATTCTGAGGGTGTGGCAAACAGTGAGGGTGATACCAATCGACTGCAGCAGGACATAGAAAGGCTAGCAGAATGGGCAGACAAGTGGCAGATGGAATTTAAGTGTGAGGTGTTGCATTTTGGCAGAAGGAACAGAGAGAGGCAATATACACTTAATGGCACAATTTTAAAGAGTGTGCATGGAGAGAGGGACCTGAGAGTTAATATGCATAGGTCCCTGAAGGTGGCAGGGCATATTGAGAGAGTGGTTAGCAAAGCATATGGAATCTTGGGCTTCATAAATAGAGGTATTGAGTACAAAAGTAGAGAAGTTATGCTGAACCTTTATAAAGCGCTGGTTAGGCCACAACTGGAGTATTGCATCCAGTTCTGGTCACCACACTTTAGGAAGGATGTGAAGGCCCTTGAGAGGGTGCAGAGGAGATTTACCAGAATGGTTCCGGCGATGGGGGATCTTAGCTACAAGGACAGGTTGGAAAAGCTGGATTTGTTTTCATTAGAGCAAAGGAGGTTGAGGGGTGATTTGATAGAGGTGTACAAGATTATGACAGCTTTGGATAGGCTAGACGGGGAAAGGCTGTTCCCACTAGTTGATGATACAAGGACTAGGGGACACAGATTTAAGGGCCCGTAATTTCCGATAGGAGGCTTCCTGCGTGCGAATGCCTCCTATCGGAAAAAAATCTACGCACTTACCTGAGGGCTGCCGAGGTCCGGCCATTTCCGATCCTGGGCCTCTCCACAGTCGAAATGCGCAGGGCCCACGTATCCCAGGGGCGCATGCGGTTCGCAAGCGTCCCTGGGATCACGTGGGCCAGGCGAACCAATGAAAGAAGGGAATCTCCCTTCATACTTTTGACAGATAGACCTGTCAAAAGTATGAATGGGGATCACTAAAAAAAGACACTAAAACATTAAATAAATTTTTTAAAAACCATCACGTTTTTAAAATGAGTTAAAATTACATTAAATTAAATATTTTAAACAAAAAATTAATTTTTTGAAAAAAATAATTAAAGTTTTTTACGGAGCTAAAAATAAACTTACTTTTTTAAAAGTATTTTTAAATTATAAATGAGTGAAAAAAAATGTATTTTTTTACTTTTTTCAACTTTTATGCTGGTAAAAGCAGGCCTTACCCCTGTTTTTACCAGGCATAAGATTTCTAAGGGTTTTCAGCGGGCGGAGGTTCTGCAGAAAGCGGAACTCTCCTCCCGCAGAGGCCCTTCTACAGGGCAGGTGTCCGATCTGCCAAGAGGATTCTTGACAGATCAGAAATGCCGATTTTCAGTGCATGCGCTTCGCATGCCTGAAACCGACATTTCCGATGTCCCGACGGATGTGTACACACCTGTAGGCATCAGAAAATATGGGCCATGGTTTTGAGCAAGAGCTACAGGGGGGTTGTGAGGAAAAACTTTTTTACACAACGAGTGGTGAGGACCTGGAACTCGCTGCCAATGGAAGTGGTGGAAACGGAGACACTCAATGTTTTCAAGGGGAGACTGGATAGGCACTTGAGGGAAATAAACTTGCAGGGCTACGGGGATAGAGCCGGGGAATGGGACTGACTGGATTGCTCCACAGAGAGCCGGCACAGACTTGATGGGCCGAATGGCCTCCTTCTGTGCCTTTATGACTCGCTGGACTCGATTTTATCAATGGGGACGCGTTGGGGGCGGGACTGCTGGTTGTTGGGTTTCAGTCCCGGCCCCAACAACGTCCGGCCAACCCACGCTATTTTCCCTTGATTGACCTTGTTAAGCCCGCCCTGTGGGCTTAGCAGGCTAATTAAGGGAAAGCCGGTGACAGAGGACGTCAGCGTATGACGTTTCATCTGTCAAAAAATTTTGACAGATGACTTGTCAGCGTTTGACAGCTTTGAGAAGCTGTTAAACACTGACAATCTCTGTTCTATGGTGAGTCCTTGTACTGAAGACTAACCAAACCTCTTTCCTGAGCAGAAATCAGATGGCTGCTGCTTAGGAGAATGCAGCAGCCATTCTGTCATCTCTACTGTGGAGATGAGGAGCCTTCGGATCCCCAAGGGTTGAAGCCTGCAGGAAGAAGCAAAGGTAAGTAAACTTTTTCTAACACTTTACACTTACCTCACATAATTACCTCTCCACACTTGCACCCATCACTCACCTCCACAGTGGACTTTTCGAACCCTCTCACCCCTGCAGACCCATTGCTCACCTTGCTGACCCTGGCGAGGTTTGCAGTTGTCGGGAAGCCCGCACTTGCAGGGGTAAAATGGGGATAAGCCTCTTAACTGCCTGTTAACTACCTGTTAACAGGCAGTTAAATGGCTGTAATCGCCTTCCCACCTCGAGGAGACGGGTCCCTGCGCGAGTCGGGGACCCGCCTTCCGGGAAGATAGCACGGAGGCAGGTTGGGAGCGGGTTCAGTACCCGCTCCCAGTTTCTGCCATTTTCCCGGCAGTCCCGCCTCCATACCCGCCTCCCCAGGTTTGGCAAAATTCCCCCCTATGACTCTATGACCAAGGTGAGACAGTATAAACGGCATCCATGCTGATGGAATAGATGGCAGGTGAAGTAGAGACAGCAAAACCTGTCAGAGCCCCCTGCACTTCTTCCTGCACCTCCCGGATCACCCTTTATCTGGATGGCCCCCGAGGCTCAGAATCTGCATGCAGTTGAGCAGAGCCGGGAGTGTCCTGCTCTCTCCACTGCTGTCCCTGTCTCCACCATCTGCTCTTGCTCACTTGTGACTTGTGACAGACCAGGTGACAACACTACTCTATCTCGCGTGGGACCCACCGAGGTGTGCGTATCTGCACTGGTGCTGGTTGCGTTCATGTATGGTGACGCTGCGCCCTCAGAGACTGGAGGCTCCTCTGAAGAGTCGTCTTCCACTTCCTCCTGGACAGTAGGGAGGGGGCTCTTGATGGACCTGTGGGAGAGTAAAGAGATGAGTTAGATATGCCATATGAAGAATAGATACAGATACCAGTATGCACATGATGACATCAGTCCCCATATGAGTGACGGATGTATGCCATGTAGCTGTATGATATGTAATTGTGTCACCAGGTTGCTGAGATGTCCCCCTCTCTCCGTCTCCCACCTCCAGCTGCTCAGCGATATTTCCAACGCAGCCTCCTCTGCTGTTGTGAGGGTGGCAAATGATGGAGGCCCACCTCCCGTTCTCTTCCTTTCCCTCTTATTTTGGGCTCTCTTTTCCTGCAAAGAGGGAAAGAAGAGAAGGTTGAG
The DNA here is from genome assembly GCA_030390025.1 of Squalus acanthias. NCBI lineage: Eukaryota > Metazoa > Chordata > Chondrichthyes > Squaliformes > Squalidae > Squalus > Squalus acanthias. Next base: position 58,526,422 of record CM059428.1, on the reverse strand, counting down.
TGACAGTGATGGATAGAGTGTAAGGAATGGATGGGTTAGATCTTTAGAGGGAGACTATGATGGAGTGTGGTGGCTCAAGCATATGGAGGGAGTCATCGGAGAACCTGGGTGCAGCCTTCTGTCTCTGTGCAGTCATGTTTTCAAGTGTTTAGAACAATCAAAACTTCCAGTGCCATGACTGCACACTCCTAGATGAACCCTCAAATGCAATGTGGCCATGGCTCCTTTAAATATCCCGGCTGAAAACGCGTCATTAAATAATCTACCATTTAATAGGGCCGGGTAACCCGCAGGGCGGGCTTCATAGGCCCTATTAGCGCAAAGTCTATTTCTGCAGCGGGATAGAAGCAAGAACGAGGTCGCGACCCGCCATGGCGCCCGCCCGCACCGGACCCGCCCAGGTAAAGAAAATTCCAGCCTATTTGTTCATAGATAATCTCACTATGTTAACCCTTGAGAGCTGCTGTCTGTAGGAATGTGTCACTTCAAAACCCCCAAAATATCAACAGCTGCTCCCATGTTACAACTGCACTTACTTATCAACCTTTCAAATACAAAATATACAGATTTTACAGAGTAGACATAGCAGAAAGAACGAAAGAGGGGATATTGCTGTGCTCTGTATTTAAAAATGAAGAATTGTCATTCAGGTATATTGTTAGGATTCAGACGCACTCTAGATACTTTTTCTCTTGCTCAGCTCAAAGATCTGCTTCCACGGCAAGCTTATGAATCAAAACATGACCTTATGCTCTAAGTAATCCGGGAGGTAGCATGCCCAGGTAAACAATAAACCTGTTCACTGTCAATAGGGACATGGGAAACTCCTGACCTCTTTGATTGATGAACAAATAACGCTGACTGACAGTGCAGTGTAGATATTACAGATCGTCACGCACAGTGAGGTACCTAGGTTGATGCAAACGCAGATTGGAAATTGATGAGTAGCACTACATGTGAGGGTCTGAAAAATTTTCCTTTCTATCTCACACAACAAACTATGGATCAAGTTTGTTGAAAATAATACCGCAGAAACAAAGTTAAAGGCAGCAGATAAAGAATTCATGGAATCTATTGCAATACCAAAAGAAAATGTCTTTGTTCTTGTTGTTTTCTGTAATACCAAACTTTTACTTTGGACCAATATCTGTGATATGAAGTTTATAGCTAAAATCAGAAATTCATGAAATAGTCCACTAGCCTCATCTCATTAGATGCCTGGTGAAGAGGAGATTCATGATATCAGGCTCCATTTAAAAAAAAAATTCATTCATGGAATGTGAGCATCGCTGGCAAGGCCAGCATTTATTGCCCAACCCTAATTGCCCTTGAGAAGCTGGTGGTGAGCCGCCTTCTTGAACTGCTGCAGTCCGTGTGGTGAAGGTACTCCTACAGTGCTGTTAGGGAGGGAGTTCCAGGATTTTGAACCAGCGACAATGAAGGAATGGCCTTGTTTAAACCCCTTGTTGCTTTACAGTTCAAACAGGGAAAAAGGAAGATTCAAAAAAAAATTCTACATACAGCTAATCAAATAGGTTTTCAAAGGCACAGAAACTGTGTGACAGGCTCTCCTAGTAAAATATTCACATCTGTGAAATAAAGCAACTCTGAGACCGAGAGTGACAGCTTTCTTCCCTTGTGGGCTGGCCAGTACCAATAATGGCGGTCATCTGTTGTACTTATTGAACAATCTACCTTGTCAGAGTCAAACAATCCCCTTTGAAATGGCATTAACATGTTATTCAAGACTTGTAGGGGATGAATTTCCTTGGGGATTCTTTCGATTGGTCTCCGTAACTTCAGCACAAACCCCATTTAAGCATGAAACGGTGTTTTTGCCGATCTTCCGCCAAAGTTAAGGGACCCAATTGGGAGAATCCCCTCGAAATTCCAGGCGATATTTATCCCAAAACTGAGGAACAGGCAGTCCTTCCTCAAAGCAAAAGAGACATTTTAAACTTGTCACAAGACTCCCAAACTATGAATTCCCGTAAATATATATATAAAAATATAGAGGGCAAGAAATTGATTATAGCACAGGAATGGGCAGTATCATTAGAAAAGTTGGAGAATTAGCACAAGGCGCTAATGCTTTAAACTGCACGCAAAATTCATGCTCACTGCTCAGAGAAATGATTAGAGTCCTAATTCAAGTCTTTAAGCCCAAGCTCATTGGCGTACTACTCAAAGGGTGGACCAATATCAGGTGAAGTCTAATCACAAGTCATGATTGCCACAGGCTTTCTTCAGTACTAAAAGGGGAGGTCCATTGATGCTGCAGAACCTCATTCTCAGCATTGCTGGCTGTGCAGCTGCCTCAGCAAGCAGAAGCAGGTCAAGGAGAAGGAGCCGGAAGACCGTAACAGCTGTACTCATGGCAGATTCACGTCCCAGGGAGGGAGCCCGCAGATTCTGTGATGAAGCATTGGAGGCGTTGGTGTTCGCTGTGGAGAGACGGTGGTGGGTGATCTATCCAGCAAGTGGCAGGAGGCCCTCGCCGCATATCTTCTGCACCATGTGGAGGGAGGTAGCGCAGCACATCTCGGGCAGCACTGTGGTCCCCAGGACCCACACACAGTGCAGGAAGAAATTTAATGACCTCACTCGGGTGGTCAGGGTGAGTTAATGCTTCAAAAAAATGCTATATACCACCATCTGAACCATAGTCTTCACACACTGCCCAAAGCATCACATCCCCAGAACTCACCCACCAACAATCTCTACCTACGAACACTCAAACCCACATCTCACACCTTGCACACAAAGACAGCTATTCAACTATGGCAGGCACATCACCCAAACACATTGCTCCACACTCACTCACACACTTTCCTTTCTCTTACAGGCCAAGGTGGTTCACAATAGGAGGGAGCAGGAGCACACAGGTGGGGGACAAGCTGACACCCAACCACTATCTGCGCTGGAAAATAGAGTGCTGCAGATTATTGGGCACCAGGTGGTAGGCGCCGTGGCCACCGGCGATGTTGACCCCCTTGGGGACAACAACGGTATGTTTATCCCTACTCCTTCTTCTCACATCCCACTTTCCCCTCACCCCACAAGCATTTCGCACTTTCCAGCTAATCATGCTGTAAGCATGCATTTCTCCCTTCTTGCCCCCCTCCCCTCACATTAACCTGACTTTTGTGCTTTTATGCTTTCAGATAATGAGCAAGCCGCTGATCAGCCTGTCCCTGAGGATACCATAGAGAGCGAGGCGGGAGAAAAGGAGGAGGAAGAACACACTGCGTCACTGCATGTCTCACCCGCAGGCACCAGCTCAGATACTGGCACTACGCGTTCTTTAGAAGCTAGTATAGTAGCGGGATCTGCACAGGGTGAGGCATCGGGGACGAGTGGGCTGCAGTAAGGATAGCTCGGGGGCTAGCTCCCTATAGGGCGAGTTCACGCGCGAGTTCTGCTGCACAGGACTCAGATGAGGACCTCGATGGGGTGGCATTTAGAAGAAGGGTGGTGGGCATGCACACGGAGATGATAGGTGCAATGGCAAGGGTGCCCGAGAGCCTCACGGCAATGATAAGGATCGTGGAGGAGTCTGCCTCCAACATTGCACAAGGCTCTATGCACAACCTTGAGCTCATCATTTCCAGTCTGCAAAGGATGGTAGACAACCAGAGAGACCGTGGAGACCCAGACCTGATGCCCCGTGTGATGGGCGATCTGGCAGCTTCCATTGCAGCACAGGCAGAAGCGACGCAATGTCTTAGTGCTGTAATGCAGTCTATGCTTGGTGGCACCCAATCTCAGACTGCTCTCCTGCTGCCATTGTGGCTGGGTCTACCACCATTGACCGGGGCTTTCACAGTGTGGCAGCAGGCCAGCAATCTGTGCTCCAATGTATTGCTAGGGATGCTGAGGTGCTGTCCCGGGGGAGTGGCAGTGGGTCAGTGGAGCAGGAACCTGCTGTCCTCTCTCAGGATGACAGCATTCCTGCTCCCAGCACTGCCACTCCGCCATTGCCCTTGTTGCTGCCTGTCATCCAGCCAGACCACACTGCTGCCGCCCATGCTGAGGTGGTGCAGTCTACAGCCGGGCCTTTCAGGCCCAGGGCTGGTCAAGGGCGTCCTGCAAGGCCAGCTGAAGTCTCCTGCATAGAAACATAGAAACATAGAATCTAGGAGCAGGAGTAGGCCATGATCATGGCTGATCATCCAAATCCAGTACCCTGTCCCTGCTTTAATCCCCACAGTACACATATCCCACCCTACCCCCGTAACCCCACGTATTTAATTCCCCCTAACATATCCCATCCTATCCCCATAACCCCACATATTTAATCCCCCCTAACACTAAGGTCAATTTATCATAGCCAAATCAACCTAACCCACACATTTTTGGACTGTGGGAGGAAACCGGAGCGCCCGGAGGAAACCCACGCAGACACGGGGAGAATGTGCAAACTCCACACAGACAGTCACCCGAGGTCAGATTCGAACCCGGGTCTCTGGCGCTGTGAGGCACCAGTGCTAACCACTATGCCACCGTGTTGCCCATGGTCACTCAGCAGTCTTCCACCAGCTCTGCTACAGCCACTGGGCCAATACTTCGTAGGATTTGATAATTGGGGGGCAGTGCTGTGTGGCGGGGGCAGGTTGGTAGAGGACCTTTGTCTTACGGATGTTTAGTGTAAGGCCCATACACTCGTACGCTTCGGTGAAGGTGTTGACGATGATTTGGAGTTCGACCAAGGCCTTGGACAACGTGGACCACTTTCCATACCTTGGGAGCCTACTGTCAACAAGGGCAGACGTCAACGACGAAGTCCAACACTGCCTTCAGTGTGCCAGTGCAGCCTTCGGTCGCCTGAAGAAGAGAGTGTTTGAAGACCAGAACCTCAAACCCGGCATTAAGCTCATGGTCAACAGAGCAGCAGTGATACCCGCCCTGCTGTATGCCTCAAAGACATGGACCATGTACAGCAGGCACCTCAAAGCACTGGAGAGGTACCACCAACGCTGCCTCCGCAAGATCCTGCAAATCCATTGGCAGGATAGGCGCACCAACATCAGTGTTCTGCTCAGGCCAACATCCCCAGCATCGAAGCTTTGACCATGCTCAATCAGCTCCGATGGACGGGTCACATTGTCCGCATGCCCGATACGAGACTCCCAAAACAAGCGCTATAGTCAGAGCTCCGGCACGGCAAGAGAGCCCGAGGTGGGCAGAGGAAATGCTTCAAGGACACCCTCAAAGCCTCCTGGAAAAAGTGCAATATCTCCACCGTCACCTGGGAATCCCTGGCCCAAGACTGCACAAAGTGGAGGAGAAGCATCCGGGAAGGTGCCGAACACCTAGAGTCTCTTCGCCGGGAGCAAGTGGAAGCCAAGCGCAGGCAGCGCAAGGAGTGCACGTCAACCCAAGCACCCCACCCACCGTCTGCCCCACCTGTGACAGAGACTGTAGGTCCCGGATTTGACTCATCAGTCACCTGCGAACTCATTTTTAATGTGGAAGCAAGTCATCCTCGGTTCCGAGGGACTGCCTAAGAAGAAGAAGGACTTCGTAGGAGCACTAGAGTAGGCAAAGGTACAGTAATGAGAGGCACTAAGGGATTACACAAGGGCGAATAGTTAATATTTTTGTTGTAAATATGTCTTCACTGATTTTGATAAATTTAGTAATTCAGTTTGAATTCTTTTGTGGTGTATCTCATTTCAGCTTTGCGCTGTGAAATGGCCTGTGACAGGGATGGAATGATGGGAATGTGGTGAGCAACGGAGATCTGGGGTTTAATTCATTCGAACCGCAGTCTGATGAGGCGGTCACGGACCGCCCTTCCAGAAGGCCGATTGAGTGGCTGCCTCCTCTCTTGCTCCTGTTCCTCCTCCCTCTCGTTCTTCTCGTCGTCTTCCTCATCTTCCTCTTCCTCTTCCTCCTCCTCCTCTCCCTCTTCCTCCTCCTGAGGTGGTCCCGCAATCCCTGATGGCAAGGGCTGGGTCCTCATGATGGCCAAGTTGTGGAGCATGCTGCAGACCACCACGAAATGGGACACCCGCTCAGCCGAGTACTGGAGGGCTCCTCCTGCGTGGTCAAGGCAGCAGAACCGTTGCGTCAGCAGGCCAATGGTCTTCTCAATGATGTTCCTGGTGGCAGCATGGCTCTCATTATATGAGTGCTGAGCAGGAGTGTTGGGGTTGTGGAGGGGAGTCATGAGCCAGGTGGAGAGCGAATAACTCTTGTCTCCGACCAGCCAGCTGCAAGCTTGATGTGGTGGCTTGAAGAGTGCTGGCACACCAGTCTGGCGCAGGATGAAGGCATCGTGGCTGCTGCCAGAATAGTGGGCATTCACATTGAGGATTTGCTGTCCGGTGGTCACACACCAACTGCACATTAAGTGAGAAGTAGCCTTTGCGGTTATTGAAGATCTCAGGATAATTATGCAAGCACGTGGGTGCAGTCAATGGCGCCATGCACCATGGGGAACCCGCTCTCCTGGCAAAGCCACATGCATGCTCATCCTGCTTCTCTCTGGTGATGGGGAAGGAAATGTAATCCCTTCTCCTACTGTAGAGAGCCTCTGTGACCTCCTGGATGCAGCAATGGATGGAGAACTGCGAGATATCAGCTATGTCTCCTGTTGCAGACTGGAAGGATCCACTGGCGAAGAAATTGAGGGTGACGGTGACCTTGACTGCCACTGCAAGAGCTGTGGTCACCCTGATCTGAGGCTGGAAGTCTGGTTGCAGGAGGTGGCAGAGTTCTGTGACCACCTCCTTGCTGAAGCAGAGCCTTCTAATACACTGCTCCTCGCTTAATTGGAGGTAGGAGAAGTGCTCTCGGAATACTCTCGGAGGGTAAGGCCTCCTGTTGAAAGCCTTGATGGCCCTTCTCCTCCCTCTGGGCACGTGTTCCAGTCTTTCTCGCTGCCTCCGCTCCCTCTGCTGTAGATCCTGGAGGGCAAGGTCAATTGCCAGTATAGCCCCCATTAATGTAACCAAGTGTAGCAGATTAATTTTTATAAGAATAAATGTAGCTACTTTTTAGTTGCCACAACACTCCTGATACTAAATAACCTTGAAATTACAGAATGAGACTGTTGCACTATGTGGAACTGACAAGAAAGCACTGAAACTCCACTAACCCACAGCTGCGAGTCATTACTGATGATCCCTTTAAATAACGTCCCTGGAGCCGGCTTCCTGGTGCTTCACGCCAGCTCTCCCTGTTGCCGTTTACTCCAGGCGCTAAGGTAGGTGGCGACAATCAATTTTGCAGATCGGGCGGTCAGTGAGCATTGCACACTCACTGACGTCATGATCCACCTGGCGTTGAGGCTCCCGGTGATAACTGTTAGCAACAGTGCTGCGGCAGAGGGGGGGGGGGAGGGATTTGACATGTGGCGTTGGATTCACCTCGCCCCGACGATAATGCTCTGGCGTCCCGATAGCACCATCTGCTGCCGTTAATGGGAGGTGCTAAGGTACCGAATTTTTCCCCCAGAATCTCTTGTGAAATGAAACAAGTCAGATCTCTGATACGTCACATGTAGTTCATAGATGTGCATCTGATTGCAAATTTTTGGTGATCCACTTGATTAAACACTAACAGACTGGTGAAGGAGCCAAGTACAATTTTCCTGCTGTTGATGACTCTAATAGTGGTTATGGATGGGTCTACAAATGTATTTAGTTAATTAGCTTCTTTGGGTTCTTCTTGAGCAAGCAGCAACATTTCTCCTTCTCCTCTGGTATTAATCAAATGGGGGAACATGATTCAGGCCAACTTGTATGATATAGCTCATCCAACATTTCCTCACATCACTATCAATCTTCTTCGCATGTGAGCAAGTAACATGTTTATTGGAAATACTTTGTTAAATATTGTAGGACAACCTGGACTTTAGCCATTGTGCCAGAAACTTTAATCGTGAACAGAAACAAAAATTATGAGATCAGAATCTGTAAATCTGCCAGAGATATTATTACTGGAATCAAACATTTTGCTTGTGTCATGCTCTCAGTGCCCTTTGATGTCTCTACTTATTTATATCAGTGTCTGCATCCTCCTGAGCAATAAATACAAACTATGTGCCACAATATATAACTGAAATTTAGCTGCACATATAATTGCTCTTTGCATTGTTAGGTGCTGGCATGTAGAAAATTAATAGAATGTAACCCTATGTATGTGATTGGGTTTCAACATTAAATACATCTACTAATCAACACATAGTCATCTAATAGAAGGTCTCATAAGACTAGAATTACATAGAAATTACAACATAGAACCAGACTGTTAATCCCAACCAGTCCATGTTGGTGTTTATCCTCCACACAAGCAGTGGACCTAATCCCATGTGCCTGCCTTGTTCCCATATCCCTTTATCTCCCTGTCCTTCAACTACCTTTCTAACCCTTTCCTAAATGTTGCCTGGGTCTCTGCTTCAGTTATTAATTCCAGTAGTACATTACACAACCTCTGTATAAAAATATTTCTTCTGCTCTCTGTCCTTCACTTAATCTTATATCTATGCCCACTCATTCTAGACCTCTTACATCTACCTTTTGCCCATTCCATCACCTTATCAATATGCCCTTACAATTTCCTTTGGTCATCAGAATTATATACTATGCCTCCCATTTTAATATCATCTGCAAATTTGGACACCACTCCTTCTAGTCATATATACAAATCATTGATGTACAGAGTGAACAGAAACAGTCCGAGAACAAAAACCTCCGGGACACCGCCACCTACTTCCAACCACTCTGAGAAGCTACCCTTAACTCCTACTCTCTGTTTCCCCACTTCCAACCAGTTTTTAAACCAATTTGTTACTCTTTTTGTAGCAGGGTTGCCAGAATTGGACGCAGTACTTCAAGTGTGGTCACACAGAGTATTGCATAGTCTTAGCAGAACCTCTGGAGACTAGTACTCTACTGTTCTTGAGGTATTATTCAGTGTTCTCTTCGGCACATCGTCTTAAAGTTAAAGTGATGAGTCTACCATCACTCTCAGGACCCTTTCTAAATTTTCTTCTGCCAATTTATTGTATATTTATGATGCACACTTATTCAACCAAGTGCAACACTTTACATTTAATAAATAATATTTCCATTTAGACAGCCTCTTAGCGCATTTTAATCCCAATTTAGAGCTGATTTCAGAATGAATGGGACTTCGAATTCGCTTCATCTGCTACAACTGTGCTGTGAGCATTGAATTGAGTTCAATGGTCTGAAAAAGTAGAAATGCAGGTAGACTATTGAGTAGAACCTCAATTATCTGCACTCGTGATTATCCACAAAACTTTTTCAGGGAGTCAGCATTAGTTTTGCATAAACCACCTAAAATGCAATGAAGCATTTTAAATTGATTTTTCAGACTCTCGGTTCTTGAATCAGCACTAAAAGAATAAAACATTTCCATGAAGCCATGTTGTAATAATACTGGGGTAGCCACTAATACATGATGAAGTTGAGTGAGAAGACTGTATTTAGCAAGTATAAAAATGTGTGTGAAATACAAATTGCAATTTTCTGACCTGGACATTTAAATAGCACATTGCAGATACAGTGATTGGGTTTAGTGACTGAAACATAAACAGAAAGGTCAGGCAGCATCTTTCGGAAGGTAAGGTTAATGTTTCAGGTCAATGACTTTTCGTTAGAACTAGGGTTTTCTGTATTTATTTCAGATTTCCAACATCTGCATTATTTTGCTTTTTGTTTTAGGGATGACTGACTTTCTAGTAAGTGCAGAGCTTAACACTCATTTGTAAGGGTACAGTTTCTTGGGCTAGGATGTCCTCAAAATGTGTTACAAGGCTGTTGGCCCTTTAAAATAATATTTATGTGGTCTTCAGAGGGAGTTACACGCTGGTTTTTGGGTCTGCTCATTTGCATTTCCTTTGGTGCAAACATTGATGTAAAACCAGTGTAAAACTGGTGTAAGCAGCTGAACTACCTGGAAACTCCTGTACACCATTTAAAAACAAAGTTCAACCTACAATCTTCAGCAGCAGACTGGGGGAGAAACAGGCAAGAGAGCAAATACTTGGCTCTTTCACTTCACTCTATAAACACTTCATTGCATGCTTAGCAATATATTTATTATACTTGTGTAGAATTATAGCTTTGCAGACACCATCTGGACCCAAAGGGTAGCAGAGCATGACACCAAGCCAGAGATCAAGAACGCACAACTTCACTAATACAGACCTTTAAGCCCTCCTCGAGAAGATTGAAAGCAGGAGGCACAGACCTGGTGGGATGCCACCACGTCAGCGAGAAATGTGACTTGTGCTTCCAGGAGGAGGTGGCATTAGCACTGAGCGCCAACTCACTAACCACATTCTCACAACTCTTGTGAACATCCAAAGGTGAAAAGTGCAACATTTTAGGGTCATTTGGTTGCCCATTGAGGCCCCTTCATTGAAGGGCAAGTGCTGGGCAGAACTTTGTTGTCTGGAGTTAATGTCTACTTGTCACAGGCAAACAGATATTGGTTAGTGTAGACTAACTTAGAATCTTATTATGACACAATTGAATTATATGCAATATAAATAATTTGTCACGAGTTAGAATTACACATTAGACACAATTCTTATTTTTTCATCGCAACAAAAATGCAGAGCAAATGAATATTTGCAACTTGTATGTGTGCTATCATATTCTATGCCTCTTTTGGCTACAGTAGGCTTGTGCATGTCTGAAGAGGGAGGTAGTGATAATATTAGTACAGCACATGAACCACTGGCTCACATTTTAAGTGAGCATCCCACTTTATATACCACCAAGTAACTGGACGGAATAAAAAACTGACTTTGTTCTTTAAAAATAGTTTTACTCACATACGTTGGACTGTAATATTTCTGTTTTATTGTTGCTTCTTTGACCCTTGAAAGAAATGGCCTCCATGGTTTAAATTGAATTATACCCTCCCTGATTCCCTGTCAAAATTATAAATATAACAGAATGGCAGAAGCCTACTCAAGTTAATTCATTAATGAGACTAGTGGAAAATAATATTGAATTTTAAGTAGTTTGGGCACTCCACCACCTAAAAGAAGGGCAGCAGGTGCATGAGAATAACATCACCTCCAAGTTCTCCTCCAAGTCACACACCATCCTGACTTGGTCATATATCAATGTTCCTTCATTGTCGCTGGGTCAAAATCCTGGATCTCCCCACCTAAACGTATTGTAGGAACACCTTCACCACACAGACTGCAGCAGTTCAAGAAGAAGGCCCATTACCACCTAATCAAGGGCAACTGGGGATGGGCAAGAAATGTTGGCCTTGCCAGCGATGCACACATTCGGAGAATGAAAAAAACCTCGACTATGTTAATACCATTGAAAGTCAAGGGAGGTGATTAGCTTCTCTCTTGCTGGAGATGGTAATTGCCTGGCACTTGTCTGACATGAATTTTACTTGCCACTTCCCAGCCCAAGCCTAAATGTTGTCCAAGTATTGATGTATGCGGGCATGGACTGCTTCATTAGCTGAGGAATTGTGAATGGAGGTGAACAATGTGAAATCAGCAGTGAACAGCCCCACTATATCATGAAGGCAAGGTAATTGATGAGAGAGCTCAAGATAGTTGAGCATAGTACTTTGCCCTAAGGACCTCATGTAGCAATGTCCTGGAGTTGAGATGATTGACCTCCAACAACCATTTTCCTTTATGCCAGTATGACTCCACTTTCCCCCCTGATCCCTATTGACTTCAGTTTTATGAGGGCTCCTTGGTGCCATGCCCACTCAAATGCTGCCTTGATGTCAAGGTCGGTCACTTTCACATCACCTCTGGAATTCAACTCTTGTCTCAATGTTTGGATCAAGTCTGTAATTAGGTCTTCAGCCGAGTCAGGTGGAACCCAAACTGAGCATTGATAAGCAGGTTATTTGTAAGTAAGAGCAGCTTGATAGCACTGTTGATGACTCCTTACATGACTTTGCTGATGATTTCGAGTCAGCTGATAGAGTGGAAATTAGCTGGATTGGATTTGTTCTGGTTTTTCTCAAAGGACATACCTGAGCAATTTTTCACATTGTCAAGTCGATACAGTGTTGTAGCTGCACTGGAACAACTTGACTAGAGGCACAGCTAGTTCAGGAGCACAGGTCTTCAGCACGACAGTCGGGATGTTGTCGGGCCCATAACCTTTGCTATGTCCCGTGCACTCAGCCATTTCTTGATGTCACGCAGAATGAATTGAATTAGCTAAGACTGGCATCTGCAATGGCAGGCATCTCAGGAGGAGGCTGAGAAGGATCATCCACTTGGCACTTCTAGCTGTAGATGGTTGCAAACCCTTCACCCTGCTCTTTTACACTAACTTGCTGGGCTCTGCCATCATTGAGGATGGGAATGTTCAAGGAGTCTCCTCCTGCAATTTGTTGCTTAATTGTCCACCACCATTCATGATTGGATGTAGCAGAGCTTTAACCTGATCAGGTTGGTTGTGTGATAGCTCACGTCTGTCTATAGCATGCTATTTTTGCTGTTTAGCATACATGAAGGCCTCAATTTCAGGTAAGCTTGGTGCTGCTCTCGTCATGCTGGAGAAGAAGTTGGAGTGGGAGGGGAAGGATCCAGTTGTCGTGGTCCATGTAGGAACCAATGATATAGGCGACTCGAATAACTAGGGCTGTAGATAGGGCTTTAAACTAAAAAGGGGGGGAGGGGTCAGGTGAAGGGAAATTTAGAAATCTAAAGAGAAAGGTCAAGGCAATAGAGCAGTGTAACGATTTGGGTAAAAATAAGCAGAGTGTGACAGGAAGGAACAGAGGGGGAGAAATTCAGTATCGCCCCATTTGGGGCGCAATTATCGGCCGGGCGCAATTATCGCCACCGACTGCAAACTTGACTTTTATCGCTCCTGGAGGTGATTGGAGCGCTAAATCAGGCGCTTCACACCTGTCTTAAGGCGCAAAGGCCGAGGAGCGAGGCGCTACCTCAGAGCACTGGCGAAGCTCATGTAATGTCAGTCAGCAATGGAACACACACACAATGGCACGGGCCAGTTCTTAAAGGGGATGGTTAATCTTGCTTTCCATCCACATCCTGCTCATTGCTGCCTTGAATCTCGGCCTGGAGAGACCTGCACATCAAATCTGCCGGAAAGAACAATGGAGTGTACCAGGCAAAGAGCTCAGAGTGCAGCCCCCACAGTCTTTTCTAAATCGATACAAGGAATGGCAAATCAAAATGAACCTGCAAAGTGCTGCTGAGTACCCAAAACTCCTTCACACAACGTTGAATCTCTCCAGAAATCTCTCTCTCTCTCTCTCTCAGAATGCGTAGTTAAAAAATGGCACCAACAATAAAAGGCAGGAAGCGGTCACCTTTAAATAGCACTCCCCCTTTCCCTTCATGACTGCAGAACGCTCCCCTCAACCTGTCGTTGCTAGCGTCAGGCCGTAAGGCAGGGGGCGCCACTCAATATCCGCTCCGGGGCGATACCGGGGCGTTGCGCACTCGACTGACGTCACGATCTGCTGGCGCAGGAGATCGTGGTGGTAGTGTTTAGCGCTGCCGCAAAATGTCTAGTTAATTTTGCGAGCGACGCAAACTTCGCCGCGCCTGGGCGCTAGATGCTTTGCGCCCCATTAGCGCCCTCTTAAGGTGCTAACGGGAGGCGCAACCAACTGAATTTTTCCCCCAGAGAGTTTAATGGTAGCAGTGCAGCCAATAAGGTCAAAGCAGGGAATAATGGTGAAAAATGTAAATTAAGGACTCTTTATCTGAATGCACAAAGCATTCTTAACAAGATAGATTAACTCGTGACACAAATAGAGATAAATGGGTTTGATTTAATAGCCATTACAGAGACATGGTTGCAAGGTGGCCAAGGTTGGGAACTAAATGTTCCAGGGGACTTGACGTTTTGAAAAGGCAGGCAGAATGGAAAAGGAGGGGGAGTAGCCCTGATAATAAAGGATGACATAAGGACAGTAGCGAGAAAAGATCTCGGCTCGGAAGATCAGGAAGTAGAATCAGTATGGGTCGAGATAAGGAATAACAAGGGACAGAAAACACTGGTAGGAGTAGTATATAGCCCCCCTAACAGTAGCTATACCGTTGGACAGAATATTAATCAAGAAATAGTAGGAGCTTGCAACAAAGGTAATATAAAAATCTTGGGGGTCCTTAATCTTCATATAGATTGGACAAATCAAATTGGCAAAGGTAGTCTGGAGGACAAGTTCATGGAATGCATTCAGGATAGTTTCCTAGAACAATATGTCATGGAAACAACCAGGGAACAGGCTCTTGGACTGTGTAATGAGACAGGGTTAATTAGCAATCTCACAGTAAAGGATCCTCTGGGGCAGAGTGATCATAATATGATAGAATTTCATGTTAATTTTGAGAGTGACTTGCCTACATCTGAAACTAGAGTCTTAAACTTAAATAAAGCCAATTACATAGGTATGAGGGGCAAGTTGGCTAAGGCAGATTGGACAAATAGATTAAAAGGTATGGCGGTAGATAAGCAGTGGCTAACATTTAAAGAAATATTTCATAATTCTCAACAAAAATACATTCCATTGAGAAACAAAAACTCCACAGGAAAAGTGATCCAACCGTGGCTAACTAAAGAAGTTAAGGATAGCATTAGATTGAAAGAAGAAGCTTATAATGTTGCAAAGAATAATAGTAAGCCTGAGGATTGGGAGTGTTTCAGAAACCAGCAAAGGTTGACCAAAAATTGATAAAAAGGGAAAAAATAAAATGGGAGAAAACTAGCAAGAAATATAAAAGCAGATTGTAAGAGTTTCTACAAGTATGTAAAAAGGAAAAGAGTAGCAAAAGTAAATGTTGGTCTCTTAGCAGCTGAGACAGGAGAAATTATTATGGGGAATAAGAAAATGGCAGAAATGTTAAACAAATATTTTGTATCTGGCTTCATAGTAGAAGACACAAAAAGCATACCAAAAATGGTGGGGAACCAAGGGTCTAATGAGGGTGAGGAACTTAACGTAATTAATATAAGTAGAGAAAAAGTACTAGAGAAACTAATGGGACTAAAAGCCAACAAATCCCCTGGACCTGGCGGCCTACACCTTAGGGTTCTAAAAGAGGTGGCTGAAGAGATAGTGGATGCATTGGTTTTGATCTTCCAAAATTCCCTAGATTCTGGAATGGTCCCAGCGGATTGGAAAGTCGCAAATGTAACACTGCTATTTAAGAAAGGAGGGAGAGAAAAAACAGGGAACTACAGGCTAGTTAGCCTGACATCAGTCGTCGGGAAAATAATGGAGTCCATTGTTAAGGAAGTAGTATCAAGTCATTTAGAAAATCATAACATGATTAGGCAAAGTCAACATGGTTATATTAAAGGGAAATCGTGTTTGACAAATTTATTAGAGTTTTTTGAGGATGTAACTAGCAAGGTAGATAAAGGGGAACCAGTGGATGTAGTATATTTGGATTTCCAAAAGGCATTCGATAAGGTGCCACATAAAAGGTTATTACACAAGATTAGGGCTCATGGGGTTGGGGGTAATACAATAGCATGGATAGAGGATTGGTTAATGGACAGAAAACAGAGTAGGGATAAGCGGATCTTTTTCAGGTTGGCAGGCTGTAACTAGTGTTGGGGCCTCAGCTATTTACAATCTATATTAATGACCTAGATGAAGGGACCGATTGTAATGTATCCAAGTTTGCTGATGATACAAAGCTAGGTGGCACAGTAAGCTGTGAGGAGAACACAAAGAGTCTGCAAAGGGATATAGATAGTGAGTGGGCAGTAAGGTGGCAGATGGAGTATAATATCAGGAAATGTAAGGTTATTCACTTTGGTAGGAAGAATAGAAAAACAGCATATTTTTTAAAAGGTGAGAAACTTTCAAATGTTGGTGTTCAGAGAGATTTGTGGGTCCTCGTGCAAGAAACACAGAAAGCTAGCATGCAGGTACAGCAAGCAATAAGGAAGGCAAATGGCCTTTATTGCAAGGGGGTTGGAGATAAGAGTAAGGAAGTCTTGCTACAATTGTACAGAGCTTTGGTGAGACCACACCTGGAGTACTGTGCACAGTTTTGGTCTCCTTATCCAAGAAAGGATATACTTGCCTTGGAGGCGGTGCAACGAAGGTTCACAAGATTGATCCCTGGGATGAGAGAGCTGTCCTATGATGAGAGATTGTGTAGAATGGGACTATACTCTCTGGAGTTTAGAAGAATGAGAGGTGATCTCATTGAAACATACAAGATTCTGAAGGGGATTGACAGGGTAGATGCTGAGAGGTTGTTTCCCCTGGCTGGAGAGTCTAGAACTAGGGAGCATAGTCTCAGGATAAGGGGTCGGCCATTTCAGACCGAGATGAGGAGGAATTTCTTCACTCAGAGGGTTGTGAATCTTTGGAATTCTCTGCCCCAGAGGGCTGTGAATGCTGAGTCTTTGAGTATATTCAAGGCTGAGATAGATAGATTTTTGGACTCTAGGGGAATCAAGGGATATGGAGATTGGACGGGAAAGTGGAGTTGAGGTCGATGATCAGCCATGATCTTATCGAATGGTGGAGCAGGCTCAAGGGGCCGTATGGCCTACTCCTGCTCTTATTTCTTATGTTCTTATGCTCTTCTACACTCTTCATTCAACAGGTTTGGTCATCTGGCTTGATGGTGATGGAGGAGTGAGTGATATACGGGGCCATGAGGTTACAGATTGTGGTGGTATACAATTCTGCTGTTGTTGTTGGTGCACAGCACATCATGGACAGCCAGTATTGATCTGCTATATCTGTTCTTAATCTATTCCACTTAGCACATTGGTACTGCCACACAACACGATAGAGGGTGTCCACAGTGTGAAGATGGGACTTGGTTTCACAATGTCTGTGTGGCAGGCACACCTACCATGCTGTCATCAACAGGTAGATTGGTGAGAACAAGGTCAGGTAGTTTATTCCCTCATGTTGTTGCTCTCACCACCTTCTGCAAGCCCAGTATGGCAACTATGTAGAATCTTTGGGCTGGATTTTGATAGTGGGGCGGGTTGGGGTCGTGTTATCCACTTTTCGTGTGATCCACCCGACTGCAATTGGATGTGGGAGATTGATGCGATTTTCACCTAATTGGGCAATTGAGTTCCAGCATATGGGAACCCATGAACCAATTAGTGTTTTCAGTCTGAAAGTCGCCTCTGATGATGTCATCATTGCTGCTGCATTGAAGGTCTTCAAAGACTGCCGGGCCTTTGCTGTGAGAGGACCTGAATGCACAATGAGCAGCAGCAGCCCTAGGTCTGCTCCCAGATATTTTTCCTACTACTATTACTCCGTTGTAATAGTGGACCTACAGCTGATAGTCAGCTTTCAAAATGTGCTCCCGCCAGGTTTCACAATCGTGTTTCAGAACAGGCGTGCTTCACGTAGAACAAGGGTTAAAATCACAAAGGCCTTTCAAAATGGCATTATAGAGCCAATCTAGTGCTTGTTAAGGGCCTTAACAGCCTATCCTACCTCTTAAAGGCGGGACGGAGTCGGGACCAGCAGACACGATTGAATGAAAATTGCGTGGAGGCGGGATGGAGGCGGACTTGTGCCCGCCCGCCAGTTTTCACAATTTTAACCCCCCACACGCCTCCAAACCCGCCTCCACGGGTCAATGAAAATCCAGCCCATAGAATGGTTGCAGCACAAAAGGAGGCCATTCAGCTGCTCGAGCCTTTGCTGGCTCTCTGCAAGATCACTTCAGCTAGTCCTACTCCCCTGCCCTTTTGCCGCAGCCCTGCAAAAATATTTCCTTCAGGTACTTATCCAATTCCCTTTTGAAAGCCACGATTGAATCTGCCTGCACCACCCTTTCAGGCAGTGCATTCCAGATCCTAACCACTTGCTGTGTAATTTTTTTTTTCCTCATGTCACCTTTGGTTCTTCTGTGTCCTCTGGTTCTCGACCCTTCTGCCAATGGGAACGGTTTCTCTCTATCTACTCTGTCTCGACCCCTCATGATTTTGAACACCTCTATCAAATCTCCTCTCAACCTTCTCTGCTCTAAGGAGAAAAACCCCAGTTTCTCCAGTCTATCCACATAACTGAAGTCCCTCATCCCTGGAACCATTGTTGTAAATCTTTTCTGCATCCGCTCTAAGGCCTTCACATCCTTCCTAAAGTGCAGTGCCCAGAATTGGACACAATTCAGTTGAGGCCGAACCAGTGTTTTATAAAGGTTCATCATAACTTCCTTGATTTTGTACTCTATGGGGGAAAAATTGGCTCACACCCCCTTTGTGGCGATAACTTTGCCAGCGCCCCGAAAAAGTTAGTGCCCCCGTGCCCGAAATTGAATGGTAGCACCCCAAGCAGGAGGCGGGGTGCTACTGGAAGTGCTCTCCCTCCCTCTTGGGACACTCCCATTCAATATCGTGGCGCTATGTGCAGCAGTGCCACACACGTCGGCACGTAACGCCTCCCTCCCCTGATTAAAGGGGAGGGGCACAGGGGCCCTGCTGGATCAAGAGGAGTGCCGGGCTGCCCGATCACAGCCGGCACCCTGCAAGAGGAGGCGAGAGGGAGCAGGTGCTGGCAGGCGGCCCAGAAAAAATGGAGCCCGGCACCTGCCCTTTAATTATCGCCGCCCCAGCTGCAAAAATGCCACCCTAACCCTGTCGGGCATAGCGTCCGGTGGTAGGTCAGGGGGCATGAGCCAAGTTTGCGGCCGGGGCGCGAGCGAGGCGCTGCACACAGCGATGATGTCATCACCGGAGATGCAGCACCATGGGGCGCTACCGGCTACAGCCGCAGCTAACCTCCTGCTGAATGTCGCAGGAGGTATTAGCGGCGCCGCGCCCGGGGGCTAGCTGCATTGCGCCCCGTTAGCGCCCCCTTGGGGCGCTAATGGGAGGCACAAAGCAATCGAATTTTTCCCCCTTTGACTCTATTTATGAAGTCCAGGATCCCATATGCTTTTTTAACTGCTTTCTCAACCTGCCCTGTCACCTTCAACGATTTGTACACATATACCCCCAGGTCTCTCTGTTCATGCACCCAATTTAGAATTGTACCCTTTAGTTGATCTTGCCTCTCCTCATTCTTCCTACCAAAATGTATTACTTCGCACTTTTCTGCATTAAATTTCATCTGCCACGTGTCCGCCCATTCCACCAGCCTGTCTATGTCCTCTTGAAGTCTATCACTATCCTCCTCACTGTTCACTATACTTCCAAGTTTTGTGTCATCGGCAAATTTTGAAATTGTGCCCTGTACACCCAAGTCCAAGTCATTAATCTATATCAAGAAAAGCAGTGGTCCTAGTACTGACCCCTGGGGAACATCACTGTATACCTTCCTCCAGTCCGATAAACAACCGTTCACCACTACTCTCTGTTTCCTGTCACTTAGCCAATTTTGTATCCATGCTGCCACTGTCCCTTTTATTCCATGGGCTTCAACTTTGCTGGTAAACCTCTTATGTGGCACTCAATCAAACGCCTTTTGGAAGTCCATGTTCACCACATCAACCGCATTGCCCTCATCAACCCTCTCTGTTACCTCATCAAAAACTCAATCAAATTAGTTAAACACTATTTGCCTTTAACAAATCCATGCTGGCTTTCCTTAATTAATCCACACTTGTCCAAGTGACTGTTAATTTTGTCCCGGATTATCGTTTCTAAAAGCTTCCCCACTACCAAGGTTAAACTGACTGGCCTGTAGTTGCTGGGTTTATCCTTACACTCTTTTTTGAACAAGGGGGTAACAGTTGCAATTCTCCAGTCCTCTGGCATCACTCCCCTATCTAAAGAGGTTTGGAAGATTATGGCCAGTACCACCGCAATTTCCACCTTTACTTCCCTCAGTATCCTAGGATGCATCCCATCCGGCCCTGGTGACTTATCTACTTTAAGTACAGCCAGCCTTTCTAGTACCTCCTCTTTATCAATTTTTATCCCATCCAGTATCTCAACTACCTCCTCTTTCACTATGACTTTTGCAGCATCTTCTTCCTTGTTAAAGACAGATGCAATATACTCATTTAGTACCTCAGCCATGCCCTCTGCCTCCATGCGTAGGTCTCAATTTTGATCCCTAATCGGTTCCACCCATCCTCTTACTATCCGTTTACTATTTATATGCCTATAGAAGACTTTTGGATTCCCTTTTATGTTACCTGCCAATCTATTCTCATGCTCTCTCTTTGCCCCTCTTATTTCCTTTTTCACTTCCCCTCTGAACTTTCTATATTCAGCCTGGTTGTCACTTGTATTCTCAACCTGACACCTTTTTCTGCTTCATCTTACTCTCTATCTCTTTCATCATCTAGGGAGCTCTGACTTTGGTTGCCCTAGCTTTCCCCCTTGTGGGAATATACCTCGACTGTACCCGAACAAACTCCTCTTTCAAGGTAGCCCATTGTTCGATTATAGTTTTGCCTGCCAATCTTTGATTCCAATTTACTCGGGCTAGATCCATTCTCAACCCACTGAAATTAGCTTTCCTCCAATTTAGGATTTTTGCTCTAGATTGCTCCCTGTCATTTTCCAGAACTAATCTAAACCTTATGAAACTATGATCACTGTTCCCTAAATGTTCGCCTACTGACACTTGATCCACCTGACCCACCGCATTCCCCAGAACCAGATCCAGCAATGCCTCCTTCCTCATTGGGATAGAAACGTACTGATCAAGAAAGTTCTCCTGAATACACTTCAGAAATTCTTCCCTCTCTCTGCTCTTTTCTTTCTTTTAGTCTTTCTTTACACTATTACTATCTCAGTCTATATTAGGATAGTTGAAGTCCCCCATTATCACTACTCTATAGATCTTGCACCTCTCTGTAATTTCCCTGCAAATTTGCTCCTCTATACCCTTCCCACAAGTTGCTGGACTATAGAATACACCTAGTGGTGTAATGGCACCTCTATTGTTTCTTAACTCGAACCAAATAGATTCTGTCCTTGACCCCTCCAGGACATCATCTCTCTCCAGCACTGTAATATTCTCCTTAACCAATGCTGCCACCCCACCTCCTTTCTTTCCTTCCCTATCTTTCCTGAACACCTTATATCAAGGAATATTTAGTACCCAATCCTGTCCTTTTTTGAGCCAGGTCTCAGTTATTGCCACAATATCATATTCTCATGTGGCTATTTGCGCCTGCAGCTCACCAACCTTATTTACCAGGCTTCGTGCATTCACACACATGCACTGTAAACCTATCTTAGACCTTCTTGTATTCACTCTTAGTCTGACCCCACCTAATACCGTGCTATTTCTTACTCTAGTGCTATCTGTCTCTCCCAATCCTTTGTGCACCTTGTTTCTCCTTTCTAATGCTGCATCCTGGTGCCCATCCCCCTGCCAAGTTAGTTTAAACCCTCCCCAACAGCACTAGCAAACACCCCCAAGAGGACATGGGTTCCGGCTCTGTTGAGGTGCAGCCCGTCGGGCGTGTACAGGTCCCACCTCCCCCAGAACCAGTCCCAATGTCCCAGGAATCTAAAGCCCTCTGTCCTGCACCATCTCTACAACCACGCATTCATCTGCTTTATCCTCCTATTTCTATACTCACTAGCTCATGGCACCGGGAGTAATCCGGAGATTACTAACTTTGAGGTCCTGCTTTTTAATCTCTTTCCTAGCTCCCTAAAATCTGCTTGCTGGACCTCATCCCTCTTTCTACCTATGTCGTTGATACAGATATGGATCACGACGTCTGGCTGTTCACCCTCCCCCCTCAATGTTCTGCAGCTGCTCAGTGACATCCTTGACCCTGACACCAGGGAGGCAACATATCATCCTGGTATCAGGGCTGCGGCTGCAGAAACGCCTGTCTGTTCCCCTAACTAGCGAATCTCCTATCACTATTGCTTTCCCAATCTTCCTCCTCTCCCCCTGTACAGCCAAGCCACCTGTGGTGCCGTGGACTTGGCTCTGGCTGTACTCCCCAGAGGAACCATCGCCCTCAGCATTACTCAGTACTGAATACTGGTTAGAGAGTGAGATGCACTCAGGGGACTCCTGCACTATCTGCCTGGTCCTCTTTGTCTGTCTGATGGTCACCCATTCCCTCTCTGCCTGCACACTCTAATGCTGCAGGGTGACCACCTCCTGAAACATGCTATTCACGTAGCTCTCAGCCTCATGGATGCACTGCAGTGATGCCAGCTGCTGCTCAAGCTCCAAAACCTGGAGCACATGTGGTTGTCCAGGACACGGGAAACATCCTGGAGTTCCCACAATGCACAAGATGTGCAATCCACTGGAATGAGCTGCCGTGCCATGCCTCTACTTAATAGACTATTACCTAACTTAACAGAAAAAAACTCAAGACTTAAAAAAAACAATCACCAGCTACTCACCAATCAGCTCCTTCCCTTGTGCTGACGTCACCTTAGGTTTTTTACCTCGCTCTCTAACGCTCGCGCTCCCTCCAGGCTCTGGGCTCTTGGGCCTACCTTTATCTGCGGCCGCTCCTCTCACTCTCCCGTAGGTCCGATCTCATGCCTAATAACTTAGAGTCCTTGGGGGAAAAATTCAGTTGGTTGCGCTTCCCATTAGCGCCTTAAGAGGGCGCTAATAGGGCGCAAAGCAACTAGCGCCCGGGCACGGTGATGTTTGCGCCGCTTGCGAAATTAACTAGACATTTTGCGGCAGCGCTAAACACTACCGCCACGATCTCCTGCGCAAGCAGATCGTGACGTCAGTCGAGTGTGCAACGCCCCGGTATCACCCCGGAGCGGATATTGAGTGGCGCCCCTGCCTTACCGCCTGCCGCTAGCAACGACAGGTTGAGGGGAGCATTTTGCAGTCAGGAAGGGACTGGGGGAGCGCTATTTAAAGGCGACCGCTTCCTGCCTTTTATTGTTGGTGACATTTTTGAACCACGCATTCTGAGAGAGAGAGAGAGAGACTTCTGGAGAGATTCAACACTGTGTGAAGGAGTTTTGGGTACTGAGCAGCACTTTGCAGGTTCATTTTGATTTGCCCTTCCTTGTATCGATTTAGAAGAGACTGTGGGGTCTGCACTCTGAGCTCTTTCCCTGGTACTCTCCATTGTTCTTTCCAGCAGATTTGATGTACAGGTCTCTCCAGGCCGAGATTCAAGGCTGCAATGAGCAGGATGTGGATGGAAAGCAAGATCAACCCTTCCCTTTAAGAACTGGCCCGCGCCATTGTGTGTGTGTTCCATTGCTGACTGACATCACATGAGCTTCGCCAGCGCTCTGAGGTAGCGCCTCGCTCCTCGGCCTTTGCGCCTTAAGACAGGTGTGAAGCGCCTGATTTAGCGCTCCAATCACCTCCAGGGGCGATAAAAGTCAAGTTTGCAGTCGGAGGCGATAATTAGCGCCAGGCGCTAATCTTTGCGCCCGGCCGATAATTGCGCCCCAAATGGGGCGATACTGAATTTCTCCCCCCTTGGGTTCTGTGGCTCCACTCCTCCTTTTCAGTTAGACGTCTCAACCGCCTTCCTCCTCTCCACTGAATTCCTGCTCTGACTAAATTCTTCCACTCTGCTTGCGATCCACTCCAATTGCATTTTCTCAGCTCTCTCTCCAAGCTCTGTGCTCAGGCTCTCTGTGTTTCAGGACTCAGCCAGCTCAGTTAGTGGTTGTACTACCAAGTCACTCTTGGTGATGAAAATTGAAGTCCCCACCCAGAGTACATTCTGTGACCTTGCGTCCCTCAGTGCTTTCTCCAAGTAGAGTTCAACATGGAGCAGTACTGATTCATCAGAGGGCAGCAGCTGGTAATCAGCAGGAGATTTCCTTGCCTATTTTGACCTGCAGCCTTGGGACTTCATTGGGTCAGGCATCAATGTTGAGGACTCCCAGGGCCACTCCTTCCCAACTGCATACCACTGTGCCCAACCTCTATTGGGTCTGTTCTGCTGATGGGACAGGACATACCCAGGGATGATGATGTTGGAGTCTGGGACGATGGCTGATAGATATGATTCTGTGAGCATGACTGTGTCAGGCTGTTGCTTGGCTAGTCTGTGGGGACAGCTCTCCCAACTCTGGCACCAATCCTCAGATGTTAGTGAGGAGGACTTTGCAGGGTCAAGTGGGCTGGGTGTGCCTTTACCGTGTCCGGATTCGATACCGAGGTTACAGCCAAGTAGTCCATCCGGCTTTTTTCTTGTTATTCTTTATAGCAGTTTGATGCAACTGAATGCCTTGCTAGGCCACTTCAGATGGCAATTAAGAGTCAAGGACGTTGGTGTGAGACTGGAGTCACATATAGGCCAGACCGGGTAAGGACAGCAGTCTTTCTTCCCCAAAGGACATTAGTGAGCCAGTTGTGTTTTTATGACAATCCAACACCTTTATGGTCACTTTTACTGATACCAGCATGCACATTTTCTACTAGCTGTACTGATAAATTTGTGCTGGACTCTGCAAAAGGTAGGTGGGAAGAAGGGAATGAAGATGGTAATCCTTTGTTTCTTGTTCATGTTCTAAGTTAACAGAATCAACAATCTGTGCAGCATTTTGGGGATTTAAACAGCTATCCGTGAACAGTTAGTGTGCTGTTTAAACTGCTGCTACATCATATAAAATGCCTCTTCATGACAAAAGAACCAGAGCATTCAAACAAAAAACTCTGAATAAATGTTAAACGTTAATTTATAGTTTAAGGGGAGCAGCACTGCTTATCTGTTCAACAATGCTGCTCACCAGCACCTTAAACAGCTGAGCAGCACTTTACTCATAGTCCCAGTTTTGGGTTGACAGCTGCTCTGTAGGGAATAAGAACATAAGAACATAAGAAGTAGGAGCAGGAGTAGGCCATACGACCCTTCGGGCCTGCTCCGCCATTCAATAGGATCATGGCTGATCCGAACCTAGACTCACGTCCACTTCCCTGCCCGCTCCCCATAACCCTTCATTCCCTTATCAGCTAGGAAACTGTCTATCTCTGTTTTAAATTTATTTAATATCGCAGCTTCCACAGCTCTCTGAGGTAGCAAATTCCATAGATTTACTACCTTCTGAGTGAAGAAGTTTCTCCTCATCTCAGTTTTGAAACGGCAGCCCCTTATTCTAAGATTATGCCCCCTAGTTCTAGTCTCAATGATGGGATTTCCGCCTTCTGACACTGATCATTTGGTTATAGCGATAACTTGGGAACCTGTCCAAATTGATCACTATAACTGGATTCCACTGTATTGGGAGACTGGCAGGAACTTACTTATATTAGGATTGCTTATGAATTTGTGGTATAATTTGAACAAGGTCTCGATTAGGTAGCACTTAAATGGTGGCTATACTCTCTGAAAATCAGGAGAGAATCCAACTCAGGGTAAAGGTAAAGCAATCTCCTGTGGATAAGGGTCATCATATGTCACATATTAATTGAGCTGCAGAAACCTCAGCCCAGCCGGACATCTAAATGTCCAGAGTGTAAATTGATTATCATTTTGTACAATCAAACTGTTTTCGATATCTATGCTGTAAATAACAACTCAGTGCACTGCTAATGTTGGGAATGAGGTTGAGCCTTTGATTGCTAAATCTTTCATCCTAAAGTAGTGCCATTGTTCAAATAAGTAAAAGCAGTTAGAAATACAGACAACTGAATTCCAGCATTAGGTGCCCATTCTCACTAGCTGCAATGTTCAGTGGGCTGCACAAAAGATTCTATTCAAAACATAAAGGCTCTTTGAAAATGCCACAATTATATAGACGATAAATGCCAACATTTTCTGGCAGCAATTGGTTGCGCGATGCCAATGCAAGGGCCCAACACATCACTGCCTCGCTTTGTCAGAACAAATCTGATTTCAAAGCGATTGAGACATGCTGTATTTATAACTTTAAGCCATAGTAGCACTGTGTCCAGCCTGTACACAAGGGAGTGGCTTGGGAGAAGACAACACAGGGTAACTTGAAACCCTGTAGCACGTGCTGTAGGTTCAGGTGATGAAGCCTGGATTGCTGAAGGTATCAAATAGTAACTACACTGTGTTGCAGTGGCTATCAATTGTGTCCACATTTCAATGCTGGGATTTTCTTTATTCAGTAATTAGCTCTGAAACAAGAACACTTCGTCCTCATGTGGGCCTCCATTATCTTGTTTGATATCTGTTGCATGGTGTAAAGAACAGGTACAGTATTTTGTAATCAGTATGGCACTGTTAATGCCTGTATCAAGTAGCATTGTAAATATGTTTTGGGCATATGACCATGATAAGCATTGGTAACTCAATCCCCCGGTGTAATATCAAGATGACTACCGCTAATACTTTGTAAACTGGAAAATTGTAAACCCTCTTGTTCCATCCTGCAGTTCATGTCATTTAAGTACATCCTGATAAATTATTCCTTACTCTTCAGGAACTATACCAAGTCTGTACAAGGTTTGTCAGCAATAGACATCGTCAGCACTGTACACAGAATCAGCCACAACTGATGATCTTGCTCAGGAAGGTCACAGCCCCCCCACCCCCTTACACATCCTTAACCTTTCATTGAGATTGGAAGGATTTTGTTTTGATTTCTGTTAATATCTTTTTACCTCAGTGGGTATTAAGTAATATTTTTTTTAAGGAAAAAATCAAATGCTTAATATTTCACTTCAAACAGAAGCAGTAGGCACCAAGATAACTAGAAAAAATGGTGCCCTTGTGGGATTTTGCAAATTCAGGAATGTTCTAAATGTGTTGCTGGATGATAAAATTGAAAGTTTACATTTAAAATACTTTTGGATGAAATTGCAATTAAATATTTGTAACAAATGTGTATAAAATCCATCTACCCACAATTTTAATGAAGGCATTTAAAGTAAACAAGTTAGGACCTTTGTTAAAACAGTGGAAAAGGAGTTTCATGTGAATTTTTTACATTCTGAAACTATCATACAGTACAATTTAATCCTTTTAACTGTTTGAATTACCATTGAATCAAACAACCAATATTTGTTTTTGGGAGGGTATTTTATTGTTTTCACGTCTTTTGTTTGTCCCTTTGGTTAAGAGAGTGGGTAGCTAATCTTCTGCATTCTCTCTGCCAATGTTACTCACCGATGGTTGCTTGGAGGTTGTGACTATCCCTTCGATTTTCCTTCCATATTTCCTTCTCTGGGAAAATATTTAGCTTTCAGGTATTCTGAAATTCTGTGTGCTTTCATTTTTGATAATAATCTCTTGTATAGAATCTTATCAAATGCCTTCTGAAAGTTCACATAGAGAACATCCATAGACACTCCCCAAGCCACCAAAAAATTCAACTAGATTAGTCAGACATGACCTACCCGTCACAAGTCCATGCTGACTCTTTTTGATCAGCTCATTTTTATCCAACTGCTCAGTCATTCTATCCCTAATGATAGATTTCAGTAACCTGGCCACAACAGATGTTACACTGACGGGTCCATATTTACGTGATTTCTCCCTCTCTCCCTTCTTAAATAATAGTGACATTTGCAATTTTCCACTCCTGAATCTAGAGAGCTTTGGAAAATTATGACGGATGCATCTGCAATTTCTTCCCTATTTCTTTTAAAATCCAGAGTGGAAACTATCAAGTCCTGGAGATTTATTTATCTTAAGTCCCATTATTTTCTCCATTAGTATTTTTAACGCATTAAAGTCACTAATTTTCTCCCCTTTACTTAGTTTTTTTTTAACTGTCCCTTTTTGCACTTCATTCATTTCTTTGCATCTATTTTCTGTAGCTCTCCCAGTCTTCTGGTTTCCACTTTTCCTTGCATTTGTGCAAGCCTTTTCATTTACACTTTTTTTCATTGCACCCTGAAATTCAACAGAATTTACTCCAAGGTGCTTCTGGGGTGGAATCCTGGCAAACTCTTGGGCTAGCCCAAATTCCTGGCTGTGCAAATGTGTCTTTCACCCATTTATTTCTGTACAAGTTTATCTGGTTAATTATAACTGTCCTTTAAGTACATAATTTTTATACAGTACAAAGTCATGTGTGATGAGTTTTGACAGCTCTCAGTTATATCATTGCTGGTTTGTAGACAGGCTAAATTCGATAGCCCCCAAAAATGGGCGCAGGTATCGCGATGCATGATTAACCCACACCCCTTAAGTCCAATGCAGGCAGCATATGAACTTCATGCTGCCTGCTAATTTTAAATGATAGTAGCCTCAGCAGGGAGCCCAAGTTCGTGTGAGGCTAGCACCAATTAAAGCTAGACTGCACTACTTAAGACCAGCCTGCACCTATTAAAGGGGAGGTGCATTCTGGCTGGCGCATTGCTGGAAGTGGCTGGGGAAGACATTCTGAGCAGGAAGAATATGTACTAACGGCACAACAGGGGAGACAGCAAGCTCCAAGATTTTCCAATGCAGCACTTGAGGCCTTGGTGCGGGAGGTGGACAAGAAGAGAGAGGTTTTCTATCCACAGGTGGCCAGAAGGCACTCCAGACAAACTGTGAGAAGGCAATGGGAGCAGATAGCCATCGTGGTCAATGCCAGTAGTGTTGCCATGAGGACCTGAATGCAGTGCGCAAAAAGTTTAATGACCTCATACAAGTGGTCAAGGTCAATGAATTCATCTTCAAATGCCATATCCCTGCAACTGAACCACTAGGCTCACAACACTGCTCAATTCACCATCACCCACCCCCCCTTCACTCACCTACCAACAATCTCTCTCAATCACGACTCATAGCTCACATTCATAGCTTCACCTCACCCTCACACACTTAGCACTGCTGCAGGCCTCTCACCCACATCTCACAGCTTGCACATACTGTCAGCTATTCAACTATGAGGGGCGTATCACCCAAGCACATTGCACCACACACACTGACACAACTTTCCTCTCTCTTGCAGGACAAGGTGGCTTATAATCTGGTCTGATCAGAAGCCTTGAAGCAACCTGCCACACCACTCGCTGAAGACTTTAGCAACTTCAAATAAGATATCAAACCACTAAACACTTCTACAAACTCACCAACAGCCAGTAGAAATCAATCAGCAATTAGCATGAAAGCAGTTGATGATCCCTTTAAATAGCGGTGGTGGGGGTTTGGCCCTGCTGCTGAACGCATGGTCAGCTGTGCGTGTTTAAGAGAGGGTGTTAGCTGGAGCGTTGAGGTTGAAAATGGCAGCACTGGCATCAAATCAGTGTTATACGCTGACTGACATCGCGATCTGCCTACTCTGCAAACTTCTGGCGCATGCTCCCAGTGCCCGCACTAATGACCTCACCAAAATGGCGTCCGGCGCAACCCATGCCAGAAGTGTGCTCGCGCAGCGTGGACGTCATTTTGGACCTAAAACAGCACCCGTAGTGCAGAAAAAGCGGTGCTATGGAGCCGAATTCCGCGGCCACAATATACATAAGCAACATAAGAACTGCCCCTAATCTAACCTTTGCAAGTGTACTAGTCTATTAATTGTTTATCTGAACAGGTCAACTTAACATCTAATTATTTATTTAACTCTGTGTCTAGCTGGTGTAAATGTTACACTCTAGTTTCTTGAAGTAGTCATATACTGTCTAAGCAGTGTAATATAAAACAGCACCTCCCTAACTACATTCAGGTATTAAAGCACAAACAGAGTTGGAAATTGCTTACTGCCTGTTTTCGGGTCTATAACCAGTGCTGCACCAACAGCACATGCCACGAGCGGAAGGCCTGGGGCCGGCCCGAGATTGCTCCTCGGGCCTCATTAATATTTTTTGTATGAGCTGCTAGCACCAGTCGCACTTCCACAGGCAGCTCATGCATTTTACATTGTAGCATATCTAGCTGCTTGCCCCGCCGACAGCGGCCCTAAGGTAGTCCCAGGAGGTGGGTTGGAATGGCAACAGGGGGGCTGGGGCAGATAGCAGGCAATTGCGAGGACTGTGGAATCAAGGGAGCACTCCTGCTCCTCGTGGCTCCACAGGAGCTCTTTTTAATTAAAACATTTGTTTATACTTAACTGTTGGTGATGGTCGCTGCTTATAGGCTGCAGCAGTCGCGAGAGAATCCTAAACGGATCAGGCCCAGCATCTGCTCTGCTCAATCCAAGCCAATTTCTGCAAGGAGGCCTGAAACAGGCATTAGGTCCCTCAATTACATATGTGAGGAGCCTAACGCTGGTATTAGGTGGCCACCCAGGATGCCTGCAAAGCTGCCTTTATGACTACGGCTGTGTCCATAACATAGGCTCAGTTTGGGCCTAGAACATTGTGCACCAAAATTAGTGCTTCTTGCCCCCATTTTCCACCCAGAAAATGGATGCAATAATGACCAATTTCTACCCCACAAACCTTACAGGTGTATATTTGTAAATGTACAAAGAGTCTTATAAATCACTATGCAATTTTCACCTGGGTATTAGGAATGAATAAATTCTGATTAAATAGAAGGAGTTTTGCAAGTTATTTGCTTATACCTTAACATTATTTCAGACCTATGTTGTAACAAGCTTGGAATTTAAACATTGCTTCGTGTACACATTTGCACTACTTAGAATATTCTCTATCAATTGTCATGGCAAGTACCTGTATTTCAGTACCCAATAAAAATGATAGGATCGAATAGGATTTAAGCTGTCTGGGTAACATGCAAGATATAATCCTAAAAGATCCCTAATGTACACAACACAATCTTAAGAGATTTGCAATGTAAATGACTTAATCTTATGGGAATTCAGATTCTTTTTATCTTGTGAAAGATGTTGAAATTTCTTTTTAGTCATCTACAAGTTCAGCCACTTATCAGAGAGACAGTGTTCCTTTTGTCAGCCTAGAAATAGTTCCTGTGAACACTAAAAAGAATTTGCACAACGCCCTCTTATTTCATTGCCACAAAGTTGGATATATTCTTGACTGATCAAAGGCATAACAATTATACTGGAGAGGTTGAATGTTATAATGGTTTATAGCTTTAAAACCCCAACATATTGGCACTGCTCATCTTTATCTTCATTCTCAGTCTGACATTTTGGATGGACAGTAGAAGTGCAGTGGTAATGAAACAAAAAAAATGCTCTGTTTATACTCTCCAGATTTGACATTGTTTAAACTTACAAATAATATTAAATGGTGGTGGTCATTTGTTCAATGTACATAATATGAATTGCAATTAAGAATAGCTTGCAACTGTTTTACCAAATCTGAAGTGGGTCTCTTTCAGTTTAGTTCAACTGTAGCACTCCTGTTTGTAAGTCAATAGGTTGTGTGTTCCATGGTTGAAGGTATTGGCCTTCAGATGAGACATTAAACTGAGGCCCTCTCTGTTAACATGGAATTGTCCCATGACAATTCTTTAAAGAAGAGTAAAGCATTTTCCTAATGCTGGCCAGCATTCCTGCTTGAACCAAAAACAGATTAAGTGATCATTCATTTCATTGCTGTTAATGGCATCTTGCATATTCACTTACATAACAACAGTAACCACACTTCAAAGGAATTAATTAAATGTGAAACACTTTGGTATGATCTTGCTATAAAAAATACAAGTTCTTGAAGGTGAAGCTATATAAATGCAAGTTATTTTCTTCTCTTGTGAATTTTGAGAGCCAATGCTATTTGTAGAAGTATGAATAGTATTTGTCTCAAAACAAAGAAAAGATATCTTTACAGCCTCTAGACAATTGAACACACCAGCACCATCAAGCAAGTTTTCCAATTTTGGGATTAAACCATTTATGCCTTCTCAGAAAACAACAACAAATTGCATTTATATTGCATTTTTAATGTAGAGAAACGTCCCAAGGTGCGCCAGAGAGGCGTAATCTGAAAAATTAATGGATGCAGACAAAAGAGAAGGTTTCAGGAGAGGTGTGTTTTAAGGAGGGTCTTAAAGAAGGAGAGGGAGGTGGAGAAGCAGAGAAATTTAGGTCAGGAATTCCAGCACATGAGGCCGAGGAGGCCGATGGCATACCTGCCAATTGTGGAGTAAAAGGGGGTGGGGGAGGGATTTTGCACGAGAGGACAGATTTGGAAGACTGGAGAGTTCGAGGGATGTAGGGATGGAAGAGTTTACATAGATAAGGTGGGGGTGAAGCACTTTGGGACATCCTGAGGTCATGAAAGGCACTATAGAAATGCAAGTTCTTTATTTCTTCACTGCTTGTGTGGAGGACAAACACCAATATGGACTGGATGGGCTGAATGGCCTGCTTCTGTGTTGTAATTTCTGTGTAATTCTATGTAAACCTTGATAACATGCCGATTACTTTACAACCTATTCCTTATAGCTAAATATGATGGCTGCAAAAATTCTAACTATTAAAACAAAATCATTCCCACATTACAACAATGACTACACTTCAAAAAGTACTTCATTGGCTGTAAAGCACTTTGAGATGTCCGGTGGTCATGAAAGCGTTACATAAATGTAAGTCTTTTTTTTAGCGTCTATCGATATTGAACAGCTCAAGCAGCCTGTGGAGCAGTTGAGCACATTTTGGAATATTATTATTTACCTGACAGAACTGTCAAACAAAGTTGTTCATTTGGTCAAAAGGGAAATCAAGAACAGTTAACATCTGGCCTTGGTAATAGAGAGCATCAGTGCAACATCAGAATTCTGGGAATCTGCAAGAGCATAGAGGGCCAAGACTCCATGGGGAGAAATTCATTATAGCCCAGGAATGGGCGCTAACTTCTGAAACGTTTGAGATTTATCGCCAGGCGCTAATGAATCTCGCTGCATGCTAAATTAAGTGTTAGTGCTCAGATAAAGGACTGGAGCGCTAAATCAAGCGCTAATGACCTAGCTCAGTGGCGTTAGAGTCAAAGCACGAAGCAATTTCAGGTGCAGTCTAATTGTTAGTCATCATTGTCACAGGCTCTTTCCAGTTCTTAAAGGGGAGGTTCAATTATGCTGCAGAACCTCATTCTCAGCATTGCTGGCTGTGAACCTGTGTCAGCAAGCATCAGAAGACCAAGGAGAAGGAACCGGACCACTGAAGGAGGTGTCATTATGGCAGATCAACAGCCCAGGGAGAGAGCTCGCAGGTTCTGCGACCAAGCATTGGAGGCCTTGGTCCTCGCTGTGGAGAGACGGAGGGCAAGTGGCAGGAGGCCCTTACCGCAAGTCTTCCGCACCATGTGGAGGGAGGCAGCGCAGCAGGTCTCGGGCAGCACTGTGGTCCCCAGGACCCACACACAGCGCGGGAAGAAATTTAACGACCTCACTCGGGTGGTCAGGGTGATTCAATGCTTCAACAAATGCTACATACCACCACCTGAACCTCAGTCTGCACACTCTGCCCAAAGTACCACACCCCCAGCACTCACCTACCAACAATCTCCACCTACCAACACTCACACCCACATCTCACACCTTGCACACAATGACAGCTATTCAACTATGGCAGGCACATCTCCCAAACACATTGCTCCACACACATTCACACACTTTCCTTGACAACAACAGTATGTTCATCCCTACTCCTTCTCACACCCCACTTCCCCCTCACCCCACAAGCCTTTCCCACTTTCCAGCTAATCATGCTGTATGCATGCCTTGCTCCCTTCCTGCACTCCTCCCCTCACCTTAACCCGACTCTTGTGCCTTTATGCTTTCAGATAATGAGCAAGCAGCTGAGCAGCCTGTTCCTGAGGACACCGTAGAGAGCGAGGCAGAAAAAGAGGAGGAAGAACACACCGCGTCACTGCATGTCTCACCCGCAGGCACCAACTCAGATACTGGCACTATGCATTCTTTAGAGGCTAGTATAGTAGCGGGATCTGCACAGGGTGATGCACCGGGGACGAGTAGGCTGCAGCAAGGCCAGGAAGAAAGAGTAGCTCGGGAGTCAGCTCCCCGGAGGGCGAGTTCGTGCGAGAGTTCTGCTGCACAGGCCTCAGATGAGGACCTTGATAGGGAGGCCTTTAGAAGAAGGATGATGGGCATGCACACAGAGATGATAGTTGCAATGGCAAGGGTGCCTGAGAGCCTCTTGGCAATGGCAAGGAGCGTGGAGGACTCCGCCTCCAACATTGCACAGAGCTCTGCGCACACCATGGAGCCACGTGTGATGGGTGATGTTGCAGCTTCCATTGCTGCACAGTCAGAAGCCACGCAACATCTTAGTGCTGTAATGCAGTCTATGCTTGGTGCTCTCATGCAGTCTCAGCTTGATGCCACGCAAGCTCTGACTGCTGCCATCATGGCTGGGTTGACCACCGTCCACCAGGGCTTTCACAGTGTCGCACCAGGCCAGCAATCTGGGCCCCGGCAGATTTGTAGTGATGCTGAGGAGCTGCCCCGGGGGAGTGCCAGTGGGTCAGTGGAGCAGGAAGCTGCTGTCCTCTCTCAGGATGACAGCATTCCTGCTCCCACCACTGCCACTCCGCCATTATCCTTGTCGCTGCCTGTCATCCAGCCAGCCCAGACTGCTGCCGCCCATGTTGAGGTGGTGTAGTCTACAGCTGGGCCTTTCAGGCCCAGAGCTGGTCGAGGGCTTCCTGCAAGGCTATCTGGAGTCTCCCGCACGGACATTCAGCAGCCTTCCACCCGCCGTGCTGCAGCCACTGGGCCAACACTTCGTAGGAGCACTAGAGCAGGCAAAGGCACTGTAATGAGGGGCACTAAGGGATTGCACAAGGGTGAATAGCTAATATTGTTGTTGTAAATATGTCTTCACTGATTATTGATTAATTTATTAATTGGCTTTGGATGATTTTGTGGTGTCTCTCATTTCAGCTTTGCGCTGTGATATGGACTACGACGGGGATGTGGTGCGCAACGGGGATCTGGGTTTAATTTATTGGAACCGCAGTCTGATGAGGCAGTCACGGACCGCCCTTCCGGTAGGCCAATTGAGTGGCTGCCTCCTCCCTCGCTCCTGTTCCTCCTCCTCCTCCTCGTCTTCCTCTTCCTCTTCCTCCTCGTCCTCGTCCTCCTCCTCCTCTCCCTCTTCCTCCTCCTGATGTGGTCCCGCAATCCCTGGTGGCAAGGTCTGGGCCCTCATGATGGCCAGGTTGTGGAGCACGTAGCAGACCACAACGAAATGGGACCCCCGCTCAGCCGAGTACTGGAGGGCTCCTCCCGAGTGGTCAAGACAGCGGAACCGTTGCTTGAGCACCCCAATGGTCTGCTCAATGATGTTCCTGATGGCTTTCATTATATGTGTGCTGAGCAGGAGTGTTGGGGTTGCTGAGGGGAGTCATGAACCAGGTGGAGAGCGGATAGCCCTTGTCTCCGACCAGCCAGCCACGAACTTGATGTGATGGCTGGAAGAGTGCTGGCACACTGGTCTGGCTGCTGCCAGGATAGCGGGCATTCACATTGAGGATTCGCTCTCTGTGGTCACACACCAACTGCACATTAAGTGAGTGGTAGCCTTTGCGGTTACGGAAGATCGCAGGATTGTTATGCGGTGCCCACAAAGCCACGTGGATGCAGTCAATGGCGACCTGCACCATGGGGAAGCCCGATATCCTGGCAAAGCCACATGCACGCTCGTCCTGCTTCTCTCTGGTGATAGGGAAGGAAATGTAGTCCCTTCCACTGTAGAGAGCCTCTGTGATCTCCCGGATGCAGCGATGGATGGTAAACTGAAAGAAGTTAGCTATGTCTCCTATGCAGACTGGAAGGATCCGCTGGAGAAGAGATTGAGGGCGACAGTGACCTTGACTGCCACTGAGAGAGCCACGGGCGACCTGATCTGAGGCTCGAGGTCTGCTTGCAGGAGGTGGCAGAGTTCAGTGACCACATCCTTGCTGAAGTGGAGCCTTCTAATGCACTGCTCCTCACTTAATTAGAGGTAGGAGAAGTGCTCTCGGAATACCCTCGGAGGGTAAGGTCTCCTGTTGAGAGCCCTGATGGCCCTCCTCCTCCCTCTGGCCACATCTTGCAATCTTTCTCACTGCCTCCACTCCCTCCGCAGTAGACCGTGGAGGGCAAGGTCGACTGCCAGTACAGCCCCCATTAATGTAACAATATGTAGCAGTTTGAAATTTTTTCAGAATAAATGTAGCAAATTTGTAGTTGCCACAACTCCTGATACTAAAGAACCATAAATGACTGAATTAAACTCTTGCACAATCGCAAACTGACAAGGAAGCAGTGAAACAGCACTAACCTGACAGCTGCGACTGATCCCTTTAAATATTGCCCCTGGAGCCGCCATCCGCCTGCTTCACGCCTCCTCTTCCTGTCGTTGTCGGGGCGAGGCGCTAAGGCAGGGGGGCAATAATCAATTTGGCAGATCGGGTGCTCAGTGAGTGTTGCATGCTCACTGACATCACGATCTGCCTGGCGCTAAAACCCCAGGTGCTAACTGTTAACAGCGGCACTAAGGGGGCGACTGGATTTGGCGTGCGGCACTGGATTCGCCTCGCCCCAGCGCTACTGCCAGGTGCTAACGGGAGGCGCTAATCAACTGAATTTCTGCCCCCATCAGTTTTATAAACAAAAAGCAAAAATACTGTAGGTGCTGAAAATCTAAAACAAAAATGATTTAATAGTTGGCAATTGGCAAATGGTTCACACCTGAAATGTCAACTCCTTCGTTCTCCCCACAGATGCTGCCTGACTTGCTCAATGTTTCCAGCATTTCCTGTTTTTTGATTCCATCAACATTATTTTTGAAGAAATTTTAAAAGGGCTGCATGAAGAGGAGGAAATTCTTGACTATTTCCCCTTGAATGCAGATTACAGTTTAAGGAAATTTGGAATAGATGGAAAAGAAAGCAAAGAAAATATGAGTGAAAGGAAACTGTGTTTATGTAAATGCAAAGCAAAGTTTACCCATATAGCATCACATGACCACCAAGCACAAGATGTCAAAATTAAAGGGTGTACAATATGAGGAAGCGTGCTACACAGCGGCGTAGCTTAACCCCTATACACATATGAAACTAATTAAGTAGGCATTAGCAACCCCATAATTGGGTAGTTATTAGACATACTACTAGTTAGAAAAATAAGTGTCAGAATTGGATCTAATATAACAAGCATAAAAAAAAAATCATAAAGTATGTAAAGTTAAAAAATGTAATATCATAAAAGGAGATTACTTGTACAAACAAAATAGGGGTTAAATTAGATAACCCCGAAAACAGGCATGGGGATTGTGGTACACGATTAACCTGTGCCCGTTCATTACAATGCAGGCAGCATGTTAAATTTATGCTGTCTGTGGCTTTAAATGATTGCTGCATGCAGCCAGTGCTACCCATGCTGTTCATTGGCTGCACACATCAGCAGGGGGCCTGATATCGTGAGGGGCTGCCGCTACTTAAAGGCAGCCTGCGCCTCTTAAATGGGAGGTGCATTGTGGCAGAGGTAAATGCCAGGAGTGTTGCTCCAAGAACATGGATGCAGTACAGGAAGAAGTTTAACAATCTGACACGAGATGTCAAGGTGAGTGAGTTCATCTTCAAATATCCTACCATTGCACCATTAGCCTCATCCACTGCTCAATTCACTACACCCTCATCACCCACCTACAAACAATCTCTATCAATCAGTACTTAACCCTTCAATTCATATGCTTTACCTTACCCTCAGACACCCAGCACTGTTGCAAGCCTCGCAGCCACAACTCACAGCTCGCACACACTAGCAGCTATTCAACCATGACAGCAGCAGTACCCAAACGTATTGCAGGATACTCACTGACACACTTCCCTTTTGCTTGCAGGAGAAGGCAACACATAACAGCAGGCAGCAGGAAAGAATTGGAGGAGGACAAGTGCGCCTGCATGTTTTAACCCCCATAGAGAAGACAATGCTGGCCATCATGGGAAGGGGCATCACTGAGGCTGTGGCCACTGGCAGGGCTGAAGGGATCGATGATGAGGGTATTTGCATACCTAATCCTCCTTCTCTCTTCCCACTTCTCCCTCATCCATGTAGCACCTAAACAACAGGTGCTACACGGCCCAAGTTACCCCCCAATATATATTTTTCACCTTTCCTACAAGTATTTTGTAAATCCATCTTTCACGCAGTAATATCCAAAAATACACATTGCATGTTAATATTTCATAATATATTTATGGGATAGATAATACAATGACAGGCATCCATTATGCTCCCCAGAAAAGTGAGCACAGACGCTTGAGCCCCATAGAGTGCTTGCTTAAAGTGGCCAGTACGCCCCAATGAGAGTGACAAGCCCAAAGGGGAACAGGAGCCTGCACATAATCTGTGCACTAGGCTCAATAGCCCCCCAACATGTATGATAATTAGGCAGTGCCTAAGCAGTGCTCGAGTCTCATATCCCCCATTTGGAATGGGCGTTGAAGGGGAGGCCACCATCATAATTTTAAAAATATTTAGTGGCCTCAAACCTTCACCTGCCCAGGCACTCCTGGCCCTGTACTTCCACTGTCTCCCTTGCCCCATACTCAGTACTTCTACCCCAATGCTAGGAAAGAGCTCACAACACAATGGACCACCAGTATCTCTTCACTGGCTGCTGGCACCTGACAATGCCCGGGCACGCTCAGTATGCATTGTAAAAGAAGTAGCCAGAACACTAAAAAAAATCATGCAAATGGATAACCTTGCTGGGTTTGTGCATAGGTATGGAGCATGAGCTGCATTATCAACTCCATGGTTTCTAAATATTTCTACTGGATTAAATGATGGCCTTCTGTAGTGTGTGGATGAACATGTTGATATGACAGTCCTCTGTCTGCTGTTTTAATGGAGCTATTAACCCATTTATGTTAAACTGTTATGTCTCCATTAAAATAGCAGGCAGTAAAATGTCATCTTAATGCATTAAACTTTTGCAAGCTAATATCGCCAACAATAAGTTCTAGGTTTACTGGTGTTAAATGAATGATAAATGAATTCTAATTTCTCAGGATTCCCACAACAAACCATGCTATGCAATAATGATGAACTGTTTGACTGTCCAATCTCACATCCACAACAGTGTTTACTAAGTGGACCGCAATCAGGCATATAGAACAAGATAATTCTTTTATGATGCAATTACTCGGTGAAGCTTTAACTTTTAATTTGTTGCATCATCATTTAAGCATTTAATTGAAGAAGTTCACAGTTATATTTGATTGATTAATAATGTATGAATTTATCTGAAAGTGCATTTCTGTGCTTGGTTGGCTGTGTTCAGCTTCAGGCTGGTCAGAGAGAGTCAGACAGACAGTCAGCAAGGACTCCACTCAAAGCTTGCCTGATTTTATCTTTCAATCCACTTTTTATATTTGATATAATAGTGGGAAAACCTCACAAATCTGTTGCTGGAATATAGTTTATTTTTTCTCTATTGTATTTATTTAAAACATTTCTTGCCTCGGTAAATCAAGGGAGCATGGGCAAAAATGACAGGACACCAAATGCATGAGAGCACGGCCAGTAAAGTATCCCTGACAGCGCTAAAGAACTGAATTGGGACAGCACAGCTGGATCTCAACATTAATTCCTTAATAATTAATGATTAATCTATTAATAATTAATGATGAGTTGATAAGTAATGGTCTGGCTGCCATGTCACTTGATTGTAAATATAGCAAGTTGCCTGGAAATCCTCCTCTGCTTTCTTCCATCTCGACTGAACACAAAGGGGAACCAAAAGGAGAAAGAATTAACAAAGTTTAAGTGAAGGTTCAGACTTGTTTCCTGGCAGATGTACACAACTAAAGCAATTTATACAGGTTTATTTCCCACTGCTTTACGTTTAACTCTTGCTGAGCTGAATTCTCTTTGCAACATTTGACATTAAATATTGCTACAAAATAGCATTCAATATGAGGGACTAACACTTAAGGCTTTGTAAGGTGTAAAGTTTGCCTCGAAGACCCATTTCTAACTGAGCTGAGGTAAATTTCCTGAATGTGAAATCTGAGTTGAACCTTCTTCAAAGTTCTGTGTAGTATATTATGATTATGAAAATATGCAACTTGTAACAATATTTTTTCACTACTGGTATTTTATTTCATTGAAGAGTCATCATGAAAAGTGTTTTGTTTTTGAGGAGGCTCTGTGGCAGTAATACATTTAATGTTGCAAACAATAATTATATACATATTTATTATTAAATGTAAACAATGTGCAAAGCAAGTGTACCCATACAACATCTTCATGTGCAGGCATATAGGTTTCAATGTACGATGATTGCTCAATAGAAACATTTGTAATGATAGTTAGAATCAAATTGTTCTGTAATATAATTCTTAGCCCTTACCAGGCCTTTTAAATTGAATGAATTGAGATCTGTCAGGCCTAAGCCTCTAGTTCTTTGTAAATTTCTAATGAATATTAATAACACTGGTACAGATCATGTGCCTGTTTATTACTGGTATTTTGATAAATACAAATCAAATCAAGTTAAACAAATGTTACTGAGGATTTATATGTGTGACAAAGAGTTGATGTGAACTAGTTTACAGATGTTAGCATTGCATACTGTGTTAAAAATCCCAGCCTCCCACTATAGGTACCTTAATCCAAGCAAATCAAAATTAAATTGTCATGAATGATGCAAATAAAGGTAAATGGCTTAAAATGGGTGTTAGGCCACATGGAACCTCAAGGTATGAGTTGTTGTTACATGTGGATATGTACTCTCTCCTGCCTCATTTCAAGTTTACACTTATTATATGTTGTGATGTCTATTACGAGAAAAAAGCATATAAAGCTATGCTGTCACCTTTTTTAATGATTTACAACAATTTGGGACAATTTTCAGAAGTTGAACACCAACCAGTCAGTGTTTTCTTCTTTCCTTGGCCTGATTTAGTAATAAGAACTGTCACTGACTAGATTTTTACTGTTTGAAAGAAAATATACATGATGAAATAATCAACAACAACAACTTGTATTTATTTGACGCCTTTAACGTAGTAAAACTCCCCAAGGTGCTGCACAGGAGTATTTTAAGACAAAAAATTTGACACCGATCCACATACAGATAAGTTAGGGTAGGTGACCAAAAGCTTGGTCAAAGAGGTAAGATTTAAGGTGTGTCTTAAAGAAGGAAAGAGAGGTAGCAAGGCGGACAGGTTTAGGCAGGGAATTCCAGAGCTTAAGGCCTAGGCAGCAGAAGGCACGGCCACCAAAGGGATCCTCAAGAGGGTAGAATTAGAGGAGTGCAGATATCTCGGGGGGTTGTGGGGCTGAAGGAGATTACAGAGATAGGGAGAGGCGAGGCCATGGAGGGATTTGAAAACAAGGATGAGAATTTTGAAATCGAGGCGCTGCTTAACCGAGAGCCAATGTAATGGGTGATGGGCGAACGGGACTTGTTGCGAGTTAGGACACGGGCAGCCGAGTTTTGGATGACCTCAAGCTTACGTAGGGTGGAATGTGGGAGGCCAGCCAGGAGTATGTTGGAATAGTCAAGCCTAGAGGTAACAAAGGCATGGATGAGGATTTCAGCAGTGGATGAGCTGAGACAAGGGCAGAGACAGGCGATGTGGAAGTAGGCGGTCTTTGTTATGCTGCGGATATGTGGTCGGAAGCTCATTTCAGGGTCAAATATGACACCAAGGTTGCGAACAATAGCAAAAATTCAAATGAAAAGGCAAAGCTATGAAAGAGGGCCCAGAAAATGACTTTCAATGTTGAGGGCCTTCACCATGGTCATCATATTAATTGTGGAGATGAGCATTTTGCTATTTAACCCAGAATAGCATCCTCATTTGAGATGTACAGAACATTGGCGTAGTAATAATTTTATAGCCTACATGTTGTTTCTCAGGAATCCCTATGCCACTTACATACCATTTGTGATGCTTGGCACTAATAGTTAAATATCATCCTGGAGTCAGATTGATATATCAATAGGTGAGGACAGGCACATTCAAATGTTAGATATTTCAGGAAGATGACAGGGTTTACAGAAACATTTTAGGGCAAAGTTATCATGGACAGGACCAAAGCTTAACCAGTTTAAGGAAACTTGAACAGTTTTTGTGAGATATCCCACATGAACTATTGGATGAGGAGGATTAATTTCCTAATGCATATCTGGGCCCAAGTCAAGGTAGCAAGTATGAACTTTAGAAAGCCCCTGCTTTTGTGAGGCCCCCTCTTTTGCTGAATAGCAATTCCAGCTGGATTTCAGTAGCCCTGAAAAACCCAACACCATAAATAGTCCCTAAGCCCTTTTAGAATAGCCAGATGAGTAGACTTGACACAGACTGCAAAAATGATTACTTGACAAAGATGAATCTCAGCCAACATGAGTACTTCACAGGAGATTCTTCAGTATTCAAAGGCAGGAGGTAGGACTTACTTTCAATTCAGTACATTTGATCTCTGATCTATTAAGCACATGAAATGCATTGTTCCTACTATTAGCGGTAATGTATAAGCAGAATACATGAGTTAATCCTAACGCATTACAAACTACTTATGACTTTACTACTGGTAGATTGTGAAATTCAACCTCCATTCAGTGGATAAAGACAACGTTCCACAGAAATTCATCAGGGGTTCACAATTTATGTGGATATGAAAACAACCCAATGATTTACATCCAGGCCAGCTTAATCTAACTTCCTTTGAAGCACTCAGCTTGACTAGCTCATTAAGAGCAGATGATGAGAATTTTCACATCTATATAAACTAATATATTA
This sequence comes from Squalus acanthias, assembly GCA_030390025.1. Lineage (NCBI taxonomy): Eukaryota > Metazoa > Chordata > Chondrichthyes > Squaliformes > Squalidae > Squalus > Squalus acanthias. The sequence goes on along the minus strand of CM059428.1, from coordinate 58,484,026 downwards.
CCTCCCACCTTAATGTAAAATTTATTGCATAACCTGCTTAATTTACATCATAGTTTAAAAATAACAATATTTGGACTCTTATTTTCTACATAAATGTAACATGCTTACTTCAATGTGTGTATAAAAATAAACCAGTTATGCAACATAAGAGATTAACCTTTAGATTGATCCTTAATTGAACGTTTCATCATAGTTCAGTGTCTTGAACTAACTAGCTCTTACCAAAAGACTCCATTGGCAAGGTGATCTGTTGAAGAGCCAAAAATGTAAAATAAATCAATTTGGCATGAAAGTAATTTGTTTCATTACTTCTGTTGTTTACTAAATACCTTTTTGACACAGCAGTCTAAATACTTTCTGTGAGACTATAGTGTAAGATGGGCCATTTTTATATTTAAGGGGTAATTTTATGAGGGCCTTGCTAGATGAGAATGAGTGTCAGCCATGGCTCGCTAGTAGCATTTTGCCTCTGAGTCAGAAAGTTGAGGGGTCCAGTCCCACCCCAAAGACTTGAGCACAAAATCCAGGCTGACATTCCAGGCAGTACTGAGGGAGTGCTGCACTGTTGGATGTGCCATCTTTCGGATGAGACATTAAACCAAGGCCCCATCTGCCCTCTCAGGTGGACATAAAAGATCCCATATGTTGGTGAAAAATGAATTCACTCGAGTCTGTCTCAAAGCAGAAGATCACAGTTTATTTAACAGAGCGCTTGGGAGAGGAGCCATAGACCCCGCAGCCTAGTGATCAACTTCTCATCGTTACAGTGGTATCGGAACTTCTTTCATACATTATAGGGTCGGTTACGCAATTCATTACATACAAATGTCTCCACCCAATCACATTCCCCCAGCAACAAGCTCCTGAATTATAATCTGCACTTTAAGCTAAATGTTCTTGTTACTTCCCTTCCGAAACTATAAACATAGAGTGTTGCGTCACATCTGTCCGGCCGGACTGGCTGATTGTTTCTCAAGTGTAACCGTTGTACTATTATTGTCTTAGTGGGCCTCCTTGGTGGGCCTCAAGTTGCCTCACACGTACGCATGTTGACCACAGACATTACTCATCGCACTGTGTCAGCGAAACCATTCTGTATTTACGAATTTACCTTTTACAGCACATTCTTTAACTTTTACGTTGCTGCTTTAAGCCCTATAATTTTTACCCTAACACCATATTTTGAAGAAGATCAGGGAAATTCTCCCTAGTGTCCTGGCCAACATTTATCCCTCAACCAACACCACTAAAACAGATTATCTGGTCATTATCATGTTGCTGTTTGTGGGTGCTTGCTGTGCACAAATTGGTTGCTGTGTTCCCTACATTATAACAGTGACTACACTTCATAAAGTACTTCATTGGCTGTAAAGCCCTTTGGGATGTCCTGAGGTCATGAAAGGTGCTATATAAATACAAGTCTTTCTTTCTATGACACTGTAGGTTTGATTTATAAAATTACCCCTTTAGTGTCACCAGTCTGTTGATCATGGGGAGGTATCAAATCCAAGCCCAATGCTGGAGGAGTCACTGAATAATGATCAGGAATAGTAACACTGAGTGACTTCCTCCCACCCCACCATGGCCAATTTTAGCACCCAAAACTGAGATCAGAATACCCAGCAAAGACCGGAGTTTGTAACTGGGACCTTCCCAGTCTTTATGGCTCAACACCACACAGGGAGGTGCATTTAACCAATCAGCCATGGGTGGAGCTAACCTCCAATCATTTCTATAGAGATTAATTAATCACGTAGCCCACTTACGTGTGTAGAAGTTTCTGGTCTCCTCATTATACAGCTAAAAAAACATTCACCTGAAATTTCTGTGTAGATTCTGTGCGTGAGATCACTGAAACTCCCCTGGAGAAAAGGCATAAATAGCTAAAAATATTATACTGTTTCTTGAGGGGAGGGGGATGCCAATCTCTCGCCAAAGTTATGACCGGCGATCTGGAGAACCCCACAGAAACTCAAAGTCATAACATCTCAAATAAGATTCTTCAGGAGGCTCAGAAATGAAGGAATTATTACACTCATATCCCTGAAGTTGTTTTATGACTTGGCTTCACAACAGAGACACACCTGACAGATGTGTATGTAATACCTTTTTTGAACCTGCAAATTCCTGCTCAAAATCAAAGTTATCCTCTGAGGAATTCATGACAAAAAAAAAACTACAAGCCTGTTTGTGGCTGTTTGATTCACTGAGCTATTAGGCAAAACGTCAGCACGACACAGCCTTTAAGCATAGGATTAACATTTTCTTAGTTTTCTCAGGGAATACGGTTAACTCTTTACTTCAGGCAAGTTCCATAACATAATCTTTTCCAAGAAAGTGTGCAGCTAGAATTAAACATAAATTATACCTTTCCTATACCATTAGACAAACCCCAAACTGTCACTTTTTCAGATATCAAGTAAACGTTTACCATCGATCTTCAAAAGGTAATAAAAAAAAACTCTGCATTTTCTCTGAAATTCAGTTTTTGCTGATTTCTCATTTATCACAGACCAGAACGAGTATTCTGGAAAAGAGTAGAATCAACTATTTATTTTTTTTGTACTGGGAGAATCACATTGATCGATAACAAGGTGGGTGCACATCTTAGCCAATTGTGATTAGCTTTACATCGAGATAATAATGAAGTGAATGTAAGGCAGTAATCTAGTACCATGTGTCAGGTGACATTATAAACCACCAAAACAAAGATGAGTGATTTATAACCATCATCTGAATCAGATTAAATGCAGTCTTGAAATTACTTGCTGGTATTTTTTAATATAATAAAATATATATAAACTGCTTCCATTTTAGTTTGGGAGTTTTATTCTACTTTTGTACAATATTTGTGCTGGTAGAAGCTGTCAGTGCAAATATTACTGTTGATGCATTCCACATTCTTGATCTGTGATGACATTCACACAAAGGGATTAATGATTCTGCCATTGATGTAGATTTATCAAAAATATATTTGTAGTTCATTACTAGGAATTTCCATGTCCAGTGAATAATGGCCCATAATTTACTGTCAAAATAACGGTGAGGCTAATGGCGCTCATTGTTATTTATGCGTAAATGCTACAGCAACTTCAGGTAAGGGCAGATGTGCGGTTAAGCTTGGAAATCCAAATGTTGCTGTCCAAGATGTGCCACTCCGCTGATAACTTCGCGAAAATGGCAACTCACTGAAATGCATTGAATGGTGTGAAGTTGCTGTACTTGCACAGTAGATATGAACTAAACTCACCACAGAGCTGGTCTGAAGTGACGCAAGGAGCCTGTTTTGAAGCCATTTAATGCATATTTAATTAAGCCTGAGATTATTTTAATGATGTGCTCAATGTTAATTACTGCCAATGACCTCTCTGGCACTGAAAATTAAATATTACAAGTGTGGAGACTCATTCCTTCAGGTTTTAATTGTTGTTGGATATTTTAAAAAGTGAAATTTAAAATTAAAAACATTTGTTTTTACTTTTCCTTTCTGTTTCTTTTTCCTCTCTCTCTTAATTCAATCTTTATTTCCCTCTCTTTCTTTTTGTACCTGATTTGACATTGAATTCACCCACTCACACTTCCTTCTCACTGTTAATTTTACAATGCTTCAATCTGATTGGTTAAGGTGATACACAGTTGCTTGCCCTGTTCACTCAGGTCCCAGACGCCTGGTTTCTCTCGCTGCAACGTCATCAGCTTGCACTTTCAGTAACTTGTGGTGTAAAATATGGTTGAGATTAAATGGGCAAGGGCAAATCTAACTAACGGCAGATGCCATTACATTCATGCCTACAGCAAATTGTGGTCCATTATATATATTTTTTCCTTTCTAAAAATAATTTTGATACATTATACTGAATGCAATCTTTACTAATAAATGTCTGCTGACTGCAATCAATGTTAAATGCCTTTAGAATTAAAGCAATTCAGTTTAGTCTAGGCCCCAATTTTTTACTAAGGTCTTACACAGTTGCACTGCTTGGGTTAACTCATCTTTGGAGACGGCTCTAAGTTTAGAAGCTGACTGAAGACCAATCAGTTGGACCAGTACTGAGCTGAACATTGTGGTCAAACATTCAGCCAAGTAAAATCCATTATAATGTGCAAATATTGATATAGTCTGATAACATTTTATTGAACTTTGATGCTTGCTAAACAGCTCACATGACTTCCAATTGGGGAGCACTGGAGGGCTTTGTTTTTTTTACATTTGAGAAAGCAACATCCGGATATTGGCAAAGTAGCAGAAATTAACATTAAGAATGGATGGTTCCAGCACAAAATGATATTGAGATTTCTCAGGTACAAGATTACAGTTGTGGTAAATAAACAGTTAATTTACTCCTATAACTGCACTGAGTATTGCCTGCTATAGTGCAGCACTGCTCTAGCTGTTCCCTCAACTGTGTAAGTATCACACAGCCAACTCTATCCCTTTCAGTGCTCAGACTCTTACCTGCTGTTAGAACTGAGACTTTAAAATGATTTTTTCAGGGGAAGGATGGGGAGGTTCAGGTCCATTGAGAACACATCATTGTGCAATGGCCCACACCCACTCTACACAGCTGGAACATTGCCACCATCTGGCTTCTTGCCAGAACTGGGAGTTCTACTGGAAGATTATGCCAAAGGAAATCTTTATTAGGGAAGGTATTAATATTAGAAAATAGTAAGACAGCAAAACATGCTTTACTGCTTTCATAGGAACAGGAGTAGGCTATTTACCCCCTCGAGCCTGTACCACCATTCAAATCGATCATGGCTGATCTGTATCTTAGCTCCATTTACCCAGCTTGGTTCCATAACCCTTAACACCCTTGCCTAACAAAAATCTATCAATCTTAGTTTTGATATTTTATTAATCGGTTAGACACTTTTTAAAAGATTAACTTGGTAGGGTCCACAGCTTGCATCATAACAATACGGGCACTGAGTTAAAGATTAGAAGGTTTCCCAAACAACCTGTTGGACCACTCCAAATTTGAGGAGCTCCACTTTCTAGACTGTTATACCAGGACAATGATTAAAGTGACTTCCTTTGCCTGTCTAGCTGACTGTGGGTGGAAGCTGAGCTCTGATGAGATTTAGAGCCTGAAATGTCAGCTCTTTAACATTAGTTAAATGGTATTTTACCATCCAGCCATCCGTCCATCATGCTGCACTGGGGTCAAAACAAAAGTTACCCCTTATCACAGGATTGTGCATATGATATCATGTTTATCACTACTCCTGGATAGAAAAAGAGAAACTATAGTATCAGGTTTCTAGTTCTCATAATGTTTTGGTGTTATTGCAAGCTGGCGTGTTCAAGATTCAACAGGGAAATCTTGGCATCATCTGTGCCAAAACAAGTATCTGCTTGAATCTGGAGTCCATTACAGTGATAAATTACAGGCTTTTAAATGTTTCTCTTAATAGTTTGCCATAATCACTGGTCACCTGCACATGTACGCTGCGAAAATGTTCATTTCCGCATTGTGCTCGGCCTACCCAAAATAGACAGTTAGCCACATTTCTTATGACTGGAAGCTATTGTTTGATCAAAGTTAATTTTATATTGCTGATAGAATCCTTCCTATTCTGGGAGCTTATTTTGGAGTTTCGAAGAAAAACCTAATGGGACCTGGTTTCCATGGCAGCTGGTGATATATCGCTCTGCCATGAACATTTTTTTTTAAACATAATTCCAAAACAGAGTATTGTCTTTATAGCCACTTAAGATGGACATGGAACATATGGAATAGTCCAGGATACTGCCACAAGACGAATGTGAGGTGGATGTGAAGAATGTTGTGTGTTTATAATAGGGAATTTCTAACCAATCTTTAAAACTCTTTTTCAGAGTTCCTAATCCATGGATTTAACTTCAAAAAACTGAAACTTGTCATGTCGGCACATCCTCCATTTTCCACCTTGGCTTTTAGACAGCTGAAAGCCATTAGCACTGACAAACTTCACACTTCTCAGTGTAGCATGATGGCATTTTTTTCTGATATTGATCAGCTGGAATTACAGAGAGGCTCAGTCAGTTACATAAACCTGTACTACATTACCAGACAGAAAAGTGTGCTTGTGTCTGACTTACAACAGAATGCAATCATTGTGATAGGAATGCAGCAGTACATGCGATGCAGCTGTAGATTCTATGCCAGAAGGTATTAAGAAAATGCACAACCCTCAGCTTAAAAGGTAATATTAATGAGGCACTGTCTGTCTTCCCTGATAGCTCAGTTGGTAAATACACGGTCAGCACAGAACTGACCAATACTGCCCAAGAAGGACCTAGACCACATTCCCAGTCTGTGCTCAATTGATCTCAGGTAAAAAAACAGTGGCAAAGGTGCTAACATTGATCAAGTACCAAAGGCGACATGAGGAAAAACTTTTTTACGCAGCGAGTGGTTATGATCTGGAATGCACTGCCTGAAAGGGTGGTGGAGGCAGATTCAATCGTGGCTTTCAAAAGGGAATTGGATAAGTACCTGAAGGAAATTTTTTTGCTGGGCTACTGGGAAATGACGGGGGAGTGGGACTAGCTGAAGTGCTCTTGCAGAGAGCCAGCACAGGCTCGGCAGGCCGAACGTCCTCCTTCTGTGGTGTAGTCATTCTATGATTCTATGAAGTGCGATGGTCATTCCTAATCATTATCCTATGTCCTCTGCTGGAAAGCTTGTGCGTGTGACATCAGTTGAGAACAAGATTGTGCACAATTGTGGTAGCCCTGATGGTGGAATAACCTACCACTTGAGCAAGGTACTGGAGAATGACTGATGCACATGGAAATGTATTGCAATTTCTTCAAAACTGGGGGGAAAAATATTAGGCACTTGTTTGCTGAAAATGTATGTTTGAGAAACGTTTTCTGTGTTGGCCAACTGCAGCACAGCGACACAGCTCATAGTGAAACACCTGTTGGAAAGGCACTGTGACAAAAGTGACAAACTGGATCTGCAGCTATTGAAGCTGGTTTTCCTGCCTGGGCACAACAGTACATTTTAAAGGCAAAGTGGTATACACTGAAGCATAATTTATCAAATGAATAACTGTTAAATAAGAAACAGATTGTTAAAATGTATCAAGAAACTATAATAAAATATTAAAGATGTGTGCATTTATCAACACATAATCTGACTGAAATAAATAACTGTCGATCTTTAACCTGGTCCCTTTTCACCATTCTTTTATTATGACATTGTCTATTAATTTACATAGCTCCATTGATGTAAGATTTAATTGACATTGTCATGTACAACCTGCTCAAAAATGGTCTGCACAAAAGGGTTAAATTGATGCTCCCTCTGTGACAGAATTAAAATGTGCCACACCAGGAGATAGTTTGACAGCCCAAACACTCTATCATTGTTTGTTTGTAGAAAGTGTACAGGCAGAGAACAGTGAAAAATAATGATATACAGCACGTACATCAACAGAGTTATGCAGCTTCACCCAGCTACCAGACACCTCCTTCACTGACATTTCCAGCTTCTAACCATCAAATACATATCTTCTAACTTTTTAATTAGGGGGTGGTTTTGTGCTCTTGGCTTAGCTCCATTTGAGATTAGTCTGAACTTGCCAGAACTCATTTCACTCAACGATTGGTATCTGAGAGTTGATCTTATGTCACCCCTCCCCAGGCTGGATTTGAACTTGTTTCCCACAAAGATGAAGGATAATGGCTCCCTATCCTAGTCTATAATGCCAGCTACACCACATCTCCTGCTTAATAAAATATTAATCTGCTCAAGATGCTTGGTATTGTAGTATAAAAGAGATTTGCACCACAAGAATGAAAACTATTGCTCAATTGTCAATGCATGGAGATTGTTCTGGCACTTTCTCCAGTTCCTTGGCCAGCTGGTTTTCCTTGGCTTGTTATCTTTGTTTTACTCACTGGAGAGCATGTTGATTGGTTAAATGGTGATGCCATGTTGGCACTCGAACTGGAACCCATAGAGTCTATGGATAATTTATCCTTCCTGTCAGCAGAAGGCACTGTATGGGAATGAGTGCCTTGAGCAGAAGTGTCAGCCATGGCTCAGTGCTAGTACTCTCACCTCTAAGCCAGAAGGTTGTAGGTTCAAGACAGCTACAGAGATTTGAGCATGTAATCTTGGTTTGATTCTTCAATGTAGTACAGAGGGAGTGCTGCACTGTTGGAAGTGCAGTTGTTTGAATGACGTTAAATAAAAGCCCTGCTTGCCCTCTCAGATGGACATAATCAGCAATCCATTTAATTATAAGGGCATCATAGCTGAGCAAAATTTTCTCCTCACCTAGTATCCTCATAAATGCTTTTAAGGATCATTGTACGGTGATGAAGAACCTTGGTTCAGGGAGGCTGAGACGAATTCTAATGTCCCTAGTGTCAACCTGGCTGAGAGCAGCCAAATCATCACATTATCAGGAATTGTGTTTGGATCCTTGCTTGTGTTTATAGCTCAGTACCACACACTCTAAATACAATCTGAAGTAATTCTTCTTTTGCCAATTTGCTTATTAGACAAGCTATTTTGTTTCCTTATTTAGCCATATTTTCTACTCATACTAGTTGCTTATGTTAAGTCGGAGAATATCGTCACTCTCTTACCTGTCTAGTGTGTCTTTGTGTTATTGTTTCTGTCTCTTCTGCTTTCATCCCTCTTTCTCTTCTCTCCTGCTTCTTGCCCCTCAACTCATCTTTTGCTTCTCTATCTGTCTTTTACTTTTTTCTTTTCCCTTTGGTGGGCGGTGGTGGATAGTAAAGCAAGATGTGATGGAGAAAGGAGCCATCATGGCTGTAGCCTGCATTTCAGGTGACGTTGAAGGGAAAATGTGACCCTCAGTGGCCCAATGCTCCTTCCCTCACCAATCACTTGCGCTTCCCCCATGCCCGCACACCCGTTGCCCTTTCCCATTAAAATTTCACTTTTATTACTACCCCTACCTTTTCCCATTCAAAATACTGATTAAACTCCTCTGTCCTCCCCTCCCCCTTGCTCTACAATCACTCACCATTAACATTTTATCCCCTTTCCCCTCTCACTTACACTCTAAGGGTGAGTAGCAAAAGGTCAGAGACCCCCTCATCCTCAACCTGCTTCCCTCCCTCTATCTTTCCTTTCCTATTTTCCTATTTGTTTCTCTTAAAGAGGCTTTGTATACTTTCAAAATGTCAACTTACTCATTTAAAAAAAAATCTAATTAGAATGAGGAACGACACACACTCTCTCTTGTGACCAAAGGTGGGTGCCAATATGCCAGTACCCCCTCACCCTTAATCCTACTCTCTTTCCAAGAGGCTTTATTTGCTTACACAATTCAACTTTTTTTAATCAAGAAATTAAATTATAATGAGGAAACAGCTGCCTGTCTGCTTTTCTCTCTATTTGTGTCTCCCCTTCTATCTCTCTCTTTACCTTCCATCTCTCAGGTGTTAGAAATTAAAATCTTTCACAGGTATAGTCAATTAATTTTCTAACTGTCCGATTGAGGTAATTAGCTGACTTCAGAATGCAACTTTTTTTTCTTTTACTTGAAATAGCATTACACATTCTCTCGCCTTTTCTCTCTCATCCATTTTCTTTCACTATCTAAAGTTCATATAACAAAAAATCTACAATAGGTGTGTATTCAAAACATTGTCACTTTTTCCTCTCTTTCTCATGTATACACTCAACAACTGTTGAATTATTTTCCTTCAACTTTATATTTTGATGTTGAAATGATTTTGACAAGTCTTACAGAAAGCTTAACTATTTCAGCATCTGAGAAAGTAGCATTATAAGAGAGAGAGAGACTTGCATTGATGTAGCGCCTTTCACGACCGAAGGATGTCCCAAAGCGTTTTACAGCCAATGAAATACTTTTGAAGTGTAGTCACTGTTGTAATGCAGGAAACGCGGCAGCCAATTTGCGCACAGCAAGCTCCCACAAACAGCAGTGTGATAATGACCAGATTAACTGTGTTTTTTAGTGATGTTGATTGAAGGATAAATATTGGCCAGGATACCGGGGATAACTCGCCTGCTCTTCTTCGAAAATAGTATCGTGGGATCTTTTACGCCCACCTGAGAGAGCAGACTGGGTCTCAGCTTAATGTCTCATCTGAAAGACGGCACCTCTGACAGCACTCCCTCAGCACTGCACTGGAGTGTCAGCCTGGATTTTGTGCTCAAGTCGCGAGTGGGGCTTGAACTCACAACTTTCTGACTCAGAGGCAAGAAGTGCAACCATCTGAGCCACGGCTGACACAGCTATTGTGGCTACTGTAACATCAGTCCACTCAGGAGAAAACTGCACATAGATCATTCAGTGGCATGTTATAGCCATCTTATACCTGAGTTTTGGCACCACACTCAAGTCACTATAATCAATAACTGGGTACTAAAATCCAAATGTGGATGTGCCAGTGCAGTCTTGATCTTTACTGTGTGGACAGGAATGAGACTTCCACAAGATGGTGGTTTTGTGATGGCATAGTATTGTGTCTGTTGCAGTAAAACTGAAGTCCCAAAACGTTTGTGTGCTTACGCAGCAAAGGGGAAGGGGCAATTCCAAGTTTCAGCTCACATTTATGTACCCAGCCCCCCACACAGGAACTACTACATCCTGCTTGCTGGCTGGATCCATTTAGTTTCTGTGTGCTTGGATTTATGCAGTGCACACACGTGGCTCCAGCAATGCCATGTTAGTTAACGCACAATTGCTGATATTGATACCACCCAGAACTCAGCCCAAGGTGATTTTGCCAGATTTATTAATACACACTACAGAAGTCAAAGCTTTTATTCTTATATCAGTTGAGGATGATGTGCTAACAGTTATATTTTTCATGAATGACCATGATGTTTAAAAGATCATAATAGCACAAAGTAGATATTTTTTCATGTTGTTATTGTGAAAAAGCGTTGTTTTTTTTTTCCCTGAGTCTCTGGCTGGAAATGTACACTGACTGGAGAATGTATTCCGCCTGTACGTAATACAGAAGCAGATCAATAGCACTTTGCACCCAATCATTATTTCCCCATTACAAGGTTTAGCTTTTAATGCATTGTTTGCTCCCTCCTGACTTACAGATAAAATCCAAGCTGGCCAGAAAACACATTTTTTTCCTCATCGAATTGACAGAGACCTCAGGTTGTGCTTTGCCCTTCCACAACAGGGTGAAGATCTCTTTTTTTTCTCGGTCACTGGAAACGTATTGAATTTAAATCACTTCTTTTGCAGAGGGTAGGGTCGTATTAGGAGAAAATTGCCTTTCAATCAATGAAGCTAGTCAGTCAGAAAAAGGAGCAGAAAATACACATGACAGAGGAAATGGCTACCTTATTATTAACACACAGCGTGCAGGAGGAAGAAGCTCTTGTCTGGTGCACACTTGACCAGCAGGCCTGCTTTGTTTCTTTCTTCCCCACCTGAGCTGGTTCAGATTTCCCATGAAGATAGCAAATCCGAGGCTAGTCAAGATCAGTGAGTTTGCCGTGTGCTATTATACTTCAGACCTCTCCTGAGACTACATTTGTGCCATGAGTACTTTGCACTGTACGTCTGGCATTTAACACAAGAAGGACTGAAAGGGAAATTCAAAGGCAGCCGGGGTTGTGTGGGGTGGGGGGGGGGGGTTATGGGGGAGGGTTGGAGGGTCAATCATCAGTAACTCCCAGGTTACCGCCACGCACCCCTGTCCCCTCTTCATTATCAGCCTACCTAAAATTGTTTGAAAAAAGAGTTTTTAAGATTTTATGAAATTTGTAGCTCTACACCATTACTGTTCATTTACTACAGTGAGATTACATCTATAATTAGAAATATTTGGGCATTTTAGAATGTGCTGTTTTCAATCCGTATTTGAAAGTGAAATCCCACCTGTTATATAATTATTTCACTTGAGGTGTGTTTATATTACCACTGCTCCATCAGTATGAAATGGTTTGACTTTGCACCAATGCTAGTTAGTTATATGGGATAATTCTATGAACTTGTGCTCTCAGCATGGAGTTTCACTCCTGAGAGCACATATATGCATCATGGGAACACCATCGTCACAAAGATTGCAGCATTTCATAAAGAAGGCTCACTATCATCATTTCAGGGCAAATAGGGTTGGACAATCAAAGTGGCCTTGCTAGAACTGCCAACAAATATAAGAACAAATATAAACAAAATCGGGAATTTGTATGTGGAGTCAGGTTGGGCATTACCTCTGGGTTTACACTATGCAAGTTTGGTGTACAGTACAAAGCAGAAACGCCTTTGCACTAATGCTAAACTTGTAGTGTAAATGATGATTTAAGTAGTAACCTAGGTGTGCCTGTAATATACCAAGGAATTGAGGAAACAGTTGAAGGATAAGACAGCAGGTTAAGTCTTTCAATTCCACTGTGCAAGTGCAGCGCTGCAAGGAGACAGGTGAGTGGACTTTCAGGGAAGTCAAATCAAAAGGAGGACTGGGAACACAAAACAGATCAAGTTTGTAATGGCGTCCGCACTGTGTGCGCACACATCTGGTGTGGGCCACACCAGACGCCATTTTGGTGAGGGCGGTAGGGCAGGCATCAGGAGCATGCGCCAGAAGTATGTAGGGTAGGCAGATCGTGACATCAATCAGCGCGCTGATTTGACACTAGCACTGCCATTTTGGTCCTCAACGTGGGAACTAACGCCCTGGCTTAACCTCGCACAGCTGAACATGCATTCAGCAGCAGCAAGGACCCCCACCAGCGCTAGTTAAAGGGATCATCAACCACACTCAGTTTAGTTGCTGATTGATTTCTACTGGCACTGTGTAAGTTTGTAGAAGTGTTTGATGCTTTCCAGAGTTGTTTAAAGTTGGTGAGGTGACAGGGGGTTAGACTTTAATGGAGGAGACGGGTTGGAGTCGGGTTGCTTGGTGTGCGGGTTTTTGTCCCGCCGCCTGTTTCAGCCGCTCCTGGTGTCCCATTTTGATTTAATTGCTCCAATTAGTCCCGTCGTGCACGCTGCCTGCTGCAATGAGTTACAGTGGGTCTGTTGGTCTGCACTGATGAGGTCATTGCTGCGCTTGTTTTTAAGGGCTCCATGTAGCCTCAGCCTCTCATTTCTCATCGCTGCTGCTGCTGGAAAGGGCCAGGATCACCACGAGTGCTGCCACAGGCAAGAAGGCTGCTCCTAGATTCAATGACGACTCCCTGCAAGCTCTTGTAGAGGGAGTAAGAGGGCGCAGGGACATTCTGTTTCCTGCCGATGGCCGCAGGAAGCCTCCTCAACAGACGAAAGCAGCCTGGCTGGAGATAGCTGAGGTCAGTGTAAGGTCGTTGTGTGGACGCACCTGGTTCCAGTGCCGCAAACGCTTCAGTGATTTGTCCGAACATCAAAAGTGAGTTTCACATCACACTTCCCTTCTCGTCTCATCACCAGCACTCTGCATTGTCAGCCTCCTTCTCCACATCCTACCTTACCCTTACTTCCCTTGCACCCATACCTTTCTATTTCTCTCGGTACTGAAGCACTTCACCATCCTGCTATGTAGCCCACACACTCGCTCTCACTGTTATGCAATGACAACGACTAACAATGCACAGGGAAGCTCCTTCCTCTTGCCACCTCACTCCATCCTGGCCTCCCTCTAAGATTCGACCTTATGGATTCTTCACACTCATTCCATCACTCTCGCTGAAACTCCACTTGTGTCCCTCCTTGCAGGAAAAGATAGCCCACAATAAGAGGGAGAGAGCCAAGACAGGAGGAGGCACACCATCACTCGCCACATTAACTGACGCTGAGGAGGCTGCTCACGACATCTTGGGAGGTGGCGAGGAGCTGGAAGTGGGGGATGGAGAGACGGGTGCACTAGAGGAAGCTGGTGACAGAATGCATTTTCATCCCTCGCTTTTACAATTCCTGATTGACTGCAATGGCATATGTTGCTCATAGAGTTTGACTTCTGATCATCCGCACCATAGGATGTGTCTTCCACCTGAAAATCTGATGTCTAACTCATGCCTTTACTCTCTCACTATACATATTGAACAGGTGTAGAACATTTTCTGGGAGAAGGGGAACAGCCAGAAGATAAGGTCCATGTTGAAACCAATGACTTAGGTAGGAAAAGGGTTGCGGTTCTACAGACAGAGTTTCAGGAGCTAGGGAGGAAGTTTAAGAGCAGGACCTCAAAGGTAGTAATCTCAGGATTACTCTCAGTGCCACATGCTAGTGAGTAGATGAGCAGTAAGATAAGATATGTTAACGTATGGCTGGTGAAATGGTACAGGAGGGAGGGCTTCAGATTCCAGTTCTGGGGCAGCAGGGACCTGTTCAAGATGGACGGGTTGCACCTCAACAAACCTGGGACCAATGTCCTTGCGGGAGGTTAACTTGTGCTGTGGGAGAAGGTTTAAACTAATTTGGCAGGGGGTGGGGCATGAAGCATTAGAGAGGAGAAACAAGGTGCACAGAGGACAGGGAGAGACAAACAGCTTTAGAATTAATAGTTCAGAAATAGGAGGGATCAGACAGGGGGGAAATGTGAGACAGACTAAGATGGTTTAGAGGCCAGTGTCGGGAGTGGAGAGAGCAGCAGCACAGTGAGTAATTAAACTCACTTTCGCGGGCTTTTTTTCAGAGGCCAGTATCGGGAGCGGAGAGAGCAGCAGCACAGTGAGTAGTTAAACTCACTTTCACGGGCTTTTTTTCCAGAGGCTTACCAATCTCACAGACCAGGGGCGACGTTCCAGAGCCACGTCACAATTCAAAAAGTGACGCAGACAAGAGGAAGCAGCTGATTGCGTGAGTACGGCCAGGTGAGTATTTATACTACTCTGTAGTTTGACAGTTAAGGTTAATAGTTTATTAAGTTTAGTAGTTCCTAATTTTGGTGGTTATAGTTTCTAAGGTCTCTGTTGTGTAGCAGGGAGTGCTAGTATACAAGGGCCCTTGAGTATCTCATTTAATTGTAGTGTAATTTGTGGTATTGATTTGAGTTAATTTAAATTAATTAAAGGATAAGTCATGGGAGCACAGCTCAGCCCCGTGGCATGCTCCTCCTGCACTATGTGGGAAATCAGGGACACTTCCTGTGTCCCTGTTGACCATGTGTGCGGGAAGTGTATCCAGCTGCAACTACTGGCAGACAGCATTGCGGCACTGGAGCTGCGAATGGATGCATACTGGAGCATTTGCGATGCTGAGGACTTCGTGGATAGCACGTTTAGGGAGTTGGTCACACCGCAGGTAAAGGCTGCACAGGCAGGAAGGGAATGGGTGACCACCAGGCAGAGTAGTAGGCGCAGACAGGTAGTGCAGGCATCCCCTGTGGACATCCCCCTCTCAATCAGATATATCACTTTGGATATTGTTGAGGGAGATGGCTTATCGGGGGAAGGCAGCAGTAACCAACTTCCTGGCACCATGGGTGGTTCTGCTGCACAGGACGGGAGGAAAAAGAGCGGGAGAGCTATAGTGATAGGGGTTTCTATTGTAAGGGGAATAGATAGGCGTTTCTGCGGCCACAAACAAGACTCCAGGATGGTATGTTGCCTCCCTGGTGCAAGGGTCAAGGATGTCTCGGAGCGGCTGCAGGGCATTCTGGAGGGGGAGGGTGAACAGCCAGTTGTCGTGGTGCATATAGGTACCAACGATATAGTAAAAAACGGGATGAGGTCCTAAAAGCTGAATATAGGGAGTTAGGAGGTAAATTAAACAATAGGACCTCAAAGGTAGTCATCTCAGGATTGCTACCAGTGCCATGTACTAGTCAGAGTAGAAATAGAAGGATATTTCAGATGAATACGTGGCTAGAGGAATGATGCAAGGGGGAGGGATTCAAATTCCTGGGACATTGGAACCGGTTCTGGGGGTGGTGGGACCAGTACAAACTGGACGGTTTGCACCTGGGCAGGACCGGGACCCATGTCCTGGGGGGAGTGTTTGCTAGTGCTGTTGGGGAGGATTTAAACTAAAATGGCAGGGGGTTGGGAACCTGTGCAGGGAAACAGAGGAAAGGGAAGCAAGGATAGAAGCAAAAGACAGGAAGGAGAACAGCAAAAGTGGAAGGCAGAGAAATCAAGGGTGTAAATCAAACAGGGCTACAGTAAATAATAATTCTAAAAGGACTAAGAGTGTTAAAAAAAACAAGCCTGAAGGCTTTGTGTCTTAATGCGAGGAGCATTCGTAATAAGGTGGATGAATTAGCTGCACAAATAGATGTAAACGGATATGATATAATTGGGATTACGGAGACATGGCTCCAGGGTGACCAAGGCTGGGAATTCAACATCCAAGGGTATTCAATATTCAGGAAGGACAGACAAAAAGGAAAAGGAGGTGGGGTAGCATTGCTGGTTAAAGAGGAGATTAACACAATAGTAAGGAAGGATATTAGCTCTGATGATGTGGAATCTGTATGGGTAGAGCTGAGAAATACCAAGGGGCAGAAAACGTTAGTGGGAGTTGTATACAGACCCCCAAACAGTAATGCTGAGGTTGGGGATGGCATTAAATGGGAAATTAGAGACGCGTGCAATAAGGGCACAGTAGTTATCATGGGTGACTTTAATCTACATATAGATTGGGCTAACCAAATTATTAACAATACTGTGGAGGAGGATTTCCTAGCGTGTATACGGGATGGTTTCCTGAACCAATATGTCGAGGAACCAACTAGAGATCAGGCCATCTTAGACTGGGTATTATGTAATGAGAAAGGATTAATTAGCAATCTTGTTGTGCGAGGCCCCTTGGGGTGGAGCGATCATAATATGATAGAATTCTTCATTAAGATGGAGAGTGAAGTAGTTGACTTAGAGACTAGGGTCCTGAATTTAAATAAAGGAAACTATGATGGTATGAGGTGCGAGTCGGCTAGGATGGATTGGGGAGCGTTACTTAAAGGGTTGACGTTGGATAGGCAATGGCAAACATTTAAAGATCGCATGGATGAACTACAGAATTTGTTCATCCCTGTTTGGCATAAAAATAAAACAAAAAAGGTGACTTAACCATGGCTAACAAGGGAAATTAGGGATAGCATAAGATCGAAGGAGAGGACATATAATTTGGCCAGAAAAAGCAGCAAACCTGAGGATTGGGAGCAGTTTAGGATTCAGCAAAGGAGGACAAAGGGATTAATTAAGAGGGGAAAATAGAATATGAGAGTAAGCTTGCTGGGAACATAAAAACTGACTGTAAAAGCTTCTATAGATATGTGAAGAGAAAAAGATTGGTGAAGTCAAGCGTAGGTCCCTTGCAGTCAGAATCAGGGGAATTTATAATGGGGAACAAAGAAATGGCTGACGAATTAAATACATACTTTGGTTCTGTCTTCACAAAGGAGGACACAAATAAACTCCCAGAGATGTCGGGGAACATAGGGTGTAATGAGAGGGAGGAACTGAATGAAATCCGTATTTGTAGGGAAATGGTGTTAGGGAAATTGATGGGATTTGAGGCCGATAAATCCCCAGGGCCTGATAATCTACATCCTAGGGTACTTAAGGAAGTGGCCTTACAAATAGTAGATGCATTGCTGGTCATCTTTCAAAATTCTATAGACTCTGCAACAGTTCCCATGGATTGCAGGGTAGCTAATGTAACCCCATTATTTCAAAAAGGTGGTAGAGAAAAAACGGGGAATTATCGACCGGTAAGCCTGACATCGGTAGTGGGCAAAATGCTAGAGTCCATTATAAAAGATGTAATAGCAGAGCACTTGGAAAACAGTGACAGGATCGGACAAAGTCAACATGGATTTACAAAAGGGAAATCATGCCTGACTAATCTACTGGAATTTTTTGAGGATGTAACTGGTCGAATAGATAAGGGAGAAACAGTGGATGTGGTGTATTTGGACTTTCAGAAGGCTTTCGATAAGGTCCCGCATAAGAGATTAGCGTGCAAAGTTAAAGCACATGGGATTGGGGGTGAGGTACTGATTTGGATGGAGAACTGGTTGGCAGACAGGAAGCAAAGAGTTGGAATAAACGGATCTTTTTCTGAGTGGCAGGCAGTGACTAGTGGGGTACCACAGTGATTGGTGCTAGGACCCCAGCTATTCACAATATCTATTAATGATCTAGACGAGGGAACTAGATGTAATATCTCCAAGTTTGCAGACGACACAAAGCTGGGTGGGCATGAGTGCTGTGAGGAGGATGCAGAGGAACTCCAGTATGATTTGGACAGGTTGGGTGATTGGGCAGATGCATGGCAGATGCAGTATAATGCGGATAAATGCGAGGTTATCCACTTTGGTGGCAAAAACAGGAAGACAGATTATTATCTGAATGGCAATAGATTGGGAAAAGGGGAAGTGCAACGAGATCTAGGAGTCCTTCTGCACCAGTCGCTGAAGGTAAGCATGCAGGTGCAGCAGGCGGTGAAGAAGGCAAATGGTATGTTGGCCTTCATAGCGAGAGGATTCGAGTACAGGAGCAAGAATGTCTTGCTGCAGTTGTACAGGGCCTTGGTGAGACCACACCTTGAGTATTGTGTGCAGTTTTGGTTGCCTTATCTGAGGAAGGATGTTCTTGCCATGGAGTGCAGCGAAGATTCACCAGACTGATACCTGGGATGGCAGGAATGACGTATGAAGAGAGATTGGGTCGATTAGGCTTGTATTTGCTAGAGTTTAGAAGAATGAGAGGGGATCTCATTGAAACTTATAAAATTCTAACAGGCCTACTCCTGCTCCTATCTTCTATTTTGCTATGTTAACGTTTCTGCCATTTCCTTATTCCCCATAATAATTGCTTCTGTCTCAGCTTCTAAGGGACCAACGTTTACTTTTGCTACTCTCTTCCTTTTTATATACTTGCAGAAGCTCTTACAATCTGCTTTTATATTTCTTGCTAGTTTTCTCTCATATTCTATTTTTTTCCTTTTTTATCAATTTTTTGGTCATCCTGTGCTGGTTTCTGAAACTCTCCCAATCCTCAGGCTTACTATTATTCTACCTTAGCCAACTCGCCCCTCATACCTATGTCATTGGCTTTATTTAATTTTAAGACTCTAGTTTCAGACTGAGGCAAGTCATATTCAAACTCAATGGGAAATTCAACACGGTGGCATAGTGGTTAGCACTGGTGCCTCACAGCGCCAGAGACCCGGGTTCGAATCTGACCTCGGGTGACTGTCTGTGTGGAGTTTGCACATTCTCCCCGTGTCTGCGTGGGTTTCCTCCGGGTGCTCCGGTTTCCTCCCACAGTCCAAAAATGTGTGGGTTAGGTTGATTTGGCTATGATAAATTGACCCTTAGTGTTAGGGGGTATTAAATATGTGGGGTTATGGGAATAGGATGGGATATATTAGGGGGAATTAAATACGTGGGGTTACGGGGGTAGGGTGGGATATGTGTACTGTGGGGATTAAAGCAGGGACAGGGTACTGGATTTGGATGATCAGCCATGATCGTATTGAATGGCGGAGCAGGCTCGACGGGCCGAATGGCCTACTCCTGCTCCTAGATTCTATGTTTCTATGTTTCTATATTATGATCACTCTGCCCCAGATGAACCTTTACTATGAGATTGCTAATTAACCCTGTCTCAAGATCTAAAATAGCCTGTTTCCTGGTTGTTTCCATGACGTATTGTTCTAGGAAACTGTCCCGAATGCATTCAATGAACTTGTCCTCCAGACTAGCTTTGCCAATTTGATTTGTTCAGTCTATGAAGATTAAAGTCCCCCACAATTATTGCACTACCTTTGTTACAAGCTCCTACTATTTCTTAATTAATTAATATTCTGTCCAACAGTACAGCTACTGTTAGGGGGCCTATATAGTACTCCCACCAGTGTTTTCTACCCTTTGTTATTCCTTATCTCCACCCATACTGATCTTCCTGATCTTCCGAGCAGAGATGCTTTTTCTCAACTGTCCTTAAGTCACCCTTTATTATCAGTGCTACCACTGCCCACCCCACCCCCCATCTTTTATATTCTACCTGTCTTTTTGAAAAGTCAAATACCCTGAAGCATATAGTTCCCAACCTTAGCCACCTTGCAACCACGTCTCCGTAATGGCTATTAGATCAAACCCATTTGCCTCTGTTTGTGCCACTTGTTCATCTATCTTGTTACGAATGCTTTATGCATTCAGATAAAGAGTCTTTAATTTGGACATTTTACCATTATTCCCTGCTTTGACCTTATTCTCTGCTGCACTGCTACCATTAAACTCTCTATCCCTTCCTGTCACACTGCTTATTTATACTCAAATCGCTACACTGCTCTATTGCCTTGCCCTTGATACAGTGGTGATAATGGAGATCTGGCTCAAACAAGATAGGGATGGGCAAATAATATTCCTGGCTACAATGTATTTAGGAAAGATAGGGAAGGGAAAAATGGAGGGAGGGTGGCAGTATTGATCAAAGATTCTGTTACAGCACTAGAAAGGGATGATGTACTTGAGGGATCAAAGACAGAATCTATTTGGTTAGAATAAAGGAACAATAGAAGAGCTATTACGCTGCTGGGTGTATACGAGAGGTCACCAAATAGTGGGAAGGAGATAGAGGGGCATAATAAGAACATAAGAAATAGGAACAGGAATAGGCCATTTGGCCCTTCGAGCCTGCTCTGCCATTCAATAAGATCATGGCTGATCTTCTACCTCATCTCCACTTTCCTGAACTATCCCCATATCCCTTGATTCTCTTAATATTCAAAAATCTATCAATCTCAGTCTTGAATATACTCAACGACTGAGCCTCCACAACCCTCTGGGGTAGAAAATTCCAAAGATTCACCACCCTCTGAGTGAAGAAATTTCTCCTCATCTCAGTCCTAAATGGCCGACCCCTTATTCTGAGACTGTGACTCCTGGTTCTAGACTCCCCAGCCAGGGGAAACATCCTCCCTGCATCTACCCTGTCAAGTCCTGTAAGAATTTTGTATGTTTCAATGAGATCACCTCACATTCATCTAAACTTTAGAGAATATCGGCCTAATCTACTCAATCTCACCTCATAGGACAATTCCCCCATCCCAGAAACCAGTCTGGTGAGCCTTCGTTGCACTCCCTCCATGGCAAGTATATCCTTCCTTAGGTAAGGAGACCAAAACTGTACACAATACTCCAGGTGTGGTCTCACCAGGGCCCTATATAATTGCAGTAAGACGTCTTTACTCTTATACTCAAATCCTCTTGTAATAAAGGTCAACATACCATTTGCTTTCCTAACTGCTTGCTGTACCTGCATGTTAACTTTCAGTGATTTGTGCACAAGGATACCCAGGTCCCTCTGAACGCCAACATTTCCCAATCTCTCACCATTTAAAAAATACTCTGCTTTTCTATTTTTCCTACAAAAGTGGATAACTTCACATTTCTCCACATTATATTCCATTAGCCATGTTCTTGCCCACTCACTGTCTATATCTCCTTGAAGCCTCCTTGCATCCTCCTCACAACTTACATTCCCATTAAGCTTTGTATCATCAGCAAACTTGGATATATTACATTTGGTCCCCTCATCTAAATCATTGATGTAGATTGTGAATAGCTGAGACCCAAGCACTGATCCTTGCGGTACCCCACTAGATACAGTCTGCCAACCCGAAAATAACCCGTTTATTCCTACTCTCTGTTTTCTGTCCGTTAACCAATCCTCAATCCATGCTAGTATATTACCCCCAATCCCATGAGCCCTAATTTTGTTTCATAACCTCTTGTGTGGCACCTTATCGAATGCCTTCTGAAAATCCAAATACACCACATCCACTGGTTCCCCCTTATCAATTCGGCTAGTTACAACCCCAAAAAACTCTACCAGATTTGTCAAACACGATTTCCCTTTCATAATTCCGTGTTGACTCTGCCCAATCCGATTATTATTTTCTAAGTGCCCTGTTATCACATCCTTAATAATAGATTCCAGCATTTTCCCTGCTACTGATGTAAGGCTAACTGGTCTGTAGTTCCCTTTTTTCTCTCTCCCTCCTTTCTTAAATAGTGGGGTTACATTTGCAACCTTCCAATCCAAGTGAACCATTCCAGAAGCTATGGAATTTTGGAAAATGACAACCAATGCATCCACTATCTCTATAGCCAACTCTTTCAAAACCCTAGAATGTAGGCCATCAGGTCCAGGGGATTTATAGGCTTTCAGTCCCATTAATTTCCCCAGTACTACTTTTTTACTAATACTAATATCTTTCAGTTCCTCATTCCCTTGGTTGTCCACTAACGTATAAAATTTTGACAGGGCTAGACAGACTGGATGCAGGGAGGATGTTTTCCCTGGCTGGGGGGTCTAGAATGAGGGGTCACAGTCTCAGGATATGGGGTAGGACATTTAGGACAGAGATGAGGAGAAATTTCTTCACTCAGAGGGTGGTAAA
Source organism: Squalus acanthias (assembly GCA_030390025.1). Taxonomy (NCBI): domain Eukaryota; kingdom Metazoa; phylum Chordata; class Chondrichthyes; order Squaliformes; family Squalidae; genus Squalus; species Squalus acanthias. The sequence goes on along the minus strand of CM059428.1, from coordinate 58,461,727 downwards.
CCTGTGGAATTCTCTACCACAGAAGGCTGTGGAGGCCAAGTCACTGAATATATTTAAAAAGGAGATAAGATAGATTTCTCGACACAAAAGGCATCAAGGGGTATGGGGAGAGAGCGGGAATATGGTATTGAGATAGAGGATCAGCCATGATCATATTGAATGGTGGAGCAGGCTCAAAGGGCCGAATGGCCTGCTTCTGCTCCTATTTTTCTATGTTTCTATTTCCGGGAATTGCAGGCAAATTGCAGAAAGATGCAAAAACTTTAAAGTAATGATAATGAGGGACTTCAATTATCCTAATTTAGACTGGAAAACAACAGTGTAAAGTGCAATGAAGGGGAGGAATTCCTGAAATGTGTACAAGAGAACTTTCTTGATCGGTTTGTTTCCAACCCAACGAGGAAGGAAGCAGTGTTGGATCTAGTTCTGGGGAATAAAGTGGGACAAGTGGAGCATTTTTCAGTGGGAGAGCATTTGGGAAACATTGATCACAATATCATTAGGTTTAGAGTAGTAATGGAAAAGGACAAGGAAAAATCAAACGTGAAAATATTCAACTGGAGGAGAGCTAATTTCAGTGAGTTAAAAATGGACCTGGCCTAGGTGGATTGGAGTCAAAGATGGGCAGGTAAAACAATAAATGAACAATGGGAGGCCTTCAAAGAGGAGATAGTTCAGACTAGACACACTCCTGCAAGGGGGAAAGGAAGGGCATCCAAAGCTAGAACTCCATGGATGACTAAAGATATAGGGGTCGATTTCCCCCAGATACTTTAGGTGCTAAAGAGCCTCCAAGATGGGGTCTTGAGCTGCAACGCCTGGTTAGTCTGCCTTTAGCGCAAGACACCAGCTTGCTAAAGGAGTTGAATCGCATGCTAGGAACGGCCACCCCAATGATGAGTAAGGCTCTGAACTCCAATGAAAGTGGCTCCTAATGCTCATTAAAGAAGCTGCACGCCATTTTGCTGGCTAGCGCTGCAATTAACGACCTCTCCTAACAGTGATCAGCTGAACAGGAGTAAAGAAGTCATTGGTGAGGATTGCGAGCGCTACTTAAAGCCATGCTCAGCTTTCATTGTGCACATGCTGCTGGAGATTGACTTGCTACACTACGTTTGAAGAGGGCTTTTGAGACACATCGGGAGACTTTCTGGGACACTTTGTCAAGACTTCACCAACATTCTATTAACATTTATTCTGGAAATTCTCTCAGGACTTCATCTAAAGAGAGTAAGTGCTGTGCTACTGTACCTTATTGGAGACATTATAGGAGTCACCAGCAGAAAGGGAGTGCTTGGTCATGGGATCTTGCTAGGGGTCTCACTTGGTCTGGAGGAGGAATGGGCTGAGGAGATGAGTCTAGGCAGAGCTGCTGGAGGAGAGAGGGAAAAGAGGGACAAGAGGGTGAGCAGGGCTCCAGTTTTGTGGTGACTTGCTACATGCTCCACAATCTGGTGATCATGAGAGACCAGCCATTACCACCAGCAATTGTGCCAGAGCTCAGGAGGAAGAGGAGGAGGAGGAGGAAGAAGAGGAGGAGGGTGAAGAGGAGGAGGAAGACAAGGGGGAGCACCAGAGGGTTCCATGTAGATGGCCCACACCTGGGAGGGACACTCGCCTCCATCTAATTGAAGACCACTTTTGAGAGACGTCCTCCAGCATCAGACTTCGGAGCTCTGTTGTCGCATTTCTTACCTTCCATGACTGAGGATACATCAAGAAGTTCACTATCTGCACTCAATCCTTTCAAACCGTTCCCCATGAAGAATACAATAAAAAAAGACCACCAATTCCACCACTACTTAATTAGCATAATCAGTCTTTAGCTCGAGCAAAAACTAACAATAAAAACATGACACAACCAACAGCACACACAAATATTAAACTATTCAGTCTGGTGCTTACCCTTTCTGGCTATCCTATAATTGCTCTTGCCTACTCTGGTGCTTCTACAAAGTGCATCCTGAATGGCAGTGGCACACGAGGTGGATGGCTGCTGAGAATCTGAAGAGGGCAGCTCAGATGCTCTCCTACGATGCCTTCGAGAGGCTGTGGGCCATGATGGCCCCATCTCAGACTGCACCATCTCAGCATTGGCTTGAGCAGTCTGGACCGCCTGGCTGACAGGCAACTGCAAAGCAATGGTAGAGTGGCAGGGGAGGGAGCAGGAATGCTGCCATCCGGAGCGAGGCCAGTAGGTTCCATGATTCACACGCCACTACTTCAGGGCGTCTGTTCAGCCCACCCATGGATCTGCTGGAGGACTGATTTCTGGGCATCTGAGACACTTTGCAAGCCCCTTTTAATCGAGGAGCCCAGAGCAACCATGGCTGCTGCCTGAGCTTAAATTGTAGCACTTTGCCGTTCCATGGAAGATGCTAGTAGCAATGTTCCCTGTAAATTTTCTCGGCGCTGCGCGGCCCCTTTAAGGATTTGCATGGGTCATTGTGTTCTTCATGGGGAAGGGGTTGAAAGCATTGAGTGCAAATGGTGGACTTCTTGATGGATCCTCATTGAAAAGCTCGTTGCGCGGGTTCCCTGGTGCGCTGCGCGGCTGCGCGGCTTAAAGGAAACATTGGCTAGTAGTGCAATGGAAGCTGTTTGGGCTTCCTTTGCAGCACTTTGTGATTCCATGCAAGCTGTTTGGCATTCCATGGAAGCTGCCATGACTGCAGTGGAAGCTGTGACCTCAGTCATCAGATGCTGTATGGTGTTGAATTCCACAGGTTGCTGGATGGAATTGGCCAGTCTCTCCACGCTGCAGCGGATGGGTTACAGGCTATGTGTCAAGCCACGGCCAAGCTGGTGGCGGACCCCATTGCACCAAACATTTGGTTTGTCAGACCCATCAGCCTTTTTCTGAAGGTTGGCCCTGCGAGGTCCTCATCTGACTCCTCTACAGCAGAACTAGTATGTGACCTTGTCCCCTGGCAAGGTGACACCTGTGATGTCTCTTCCACCCAGTGTGGCTGCTGCCCACTAGTACCTGGTGTGTGCGACTGTGGGGATTCCTGTTCTACCCTAGCCTCTAATTTATGCATGGTGCCAGTCTCTAAGCAATTAATGCTCTCCTCCTCCTCTTCCTCTTCCTCCAGGGCTGGGGGGCAGTGGTGGGGGAGGTTGCTCTTCCTCCTCTTCCAGTTCCTCCAGGGGGTGAGGTGGATCTTGCTCCTGGGATCCTGCAATGATAAGGCTAAATGGGTTAGGGTGCAGTGTGTGTGGCCACTATAGGAGGATATGTATGATGAGACCATATGGAGCTTGTGAGTGTGGATAGGTTTGGGGATTAGGGATCAGGAATAGTTGTGCATATGTAAAGAAGCTGGAGTAGTCACATGTGATTCATGTGAATCATGTGATTGAAGAGCTGTGTCTGAGGTGTGAGTAGTGCCTGTGACAGATGCATTAGTGTGGGGTGTGTGAATGATAGTGTAGAGTTGGTGGAAGAAGTGTGTTATGATTGTGATGCTGGTGGTGGTACAGTTATTGAGATGTATGTTTGTGAAATGGGATCTTACCTTGACCACTCATGTCAAATCGTTAAATTTCTTGTGGCACTGCAGCCATGTCCTTGGGGCAGGGCTCCTGGCTATGACCTCCTCGATGATCTCCTCCGCTGCATTATTTTCCTCTGAGGCCTCCTACCCCCCTGAGTACAGGACATCACTCCTCCTCTGCTCCTCCTCCACCAGGACCTCCAGTGCCGAGTCCGAGAACCTATGAGCCCTCTCCCTCGATCCTTGAGCCATCCTGATACATGCCGTTGACTGCCAGCCAGCGCACTCTACACTTTCAGTGGAAGTGGGTGCGTGGAAGCTGCTTATTACCGCTCCACGAAAATTGCTCCTAATCAGCGCTTGAGTGCTAAACCTGTAGGTCTCCATTTTAGCACCTGCAGGCACAGTTAAATTATGATAATCACCAATTAGCCCTAAAATTGCGGGCTAAAAGTAGACTTTTAAACAGACGTGTCTTATTAGCACAGCACCCACTTAGTGCCTGTTTTCACCGTTTACCCAAAATAATCTCCTATTAAAATGAAACAGGAAAAGGAAGCTTATGATAATGTTGGGTTCATAATTCAGTAGAGATCCAAGCTGAATACAAAAAGTACAGGAGAGAACTAAAAAAAGAAACAAGAGGGACAAAGAGAGTTCATGAGAATAGATTAGCAGGTAACATAAAAGGGAACCCAAAAGTCTTTTATAAACATATAATAGTAAAAGTTTAGTCGAAGGAAGGGTGGGACCAATTAGGGACCAAAAAGGACATCTTCTTATGGAGGCAGAGGGCATGGCTGAGGTACTAAGTATGTACTTTGCATCTGGCTTCAAAGAAGAGGATGCTACCGGTGTCTCAGTAAAGGAGGAGGTAGTAGAGAAATTGGATAGGATAAAATTAGATAAAGAGGAGATACTTAAAAGTTCAGCAGCACTCAAAGTAGAAAAGTCACCTGTTCCAGATGGGATGAATCCTAGGTTGCTGAGAGAAGTAAGGGTGGAAATTGCAGAGGCTCTGGCCACAATCTTCCAATCCTCTTTAGATATGGGAGTGGTGGCAGAGGACTGGAGGATTGCAAATGTTAAACCCCTGTTCAAAAAAGGGGAGCGGGATAAACCCAGTAATTACAGGCCAATCAGCCCAACATCGGTGGTGGAGACCCTCTTAGAGACATTAATCAGGGACAAAATTAATTGGCACTTGGAAAAATATGGGTTATTAAATGAAAGCCAGCACGGATTTGTTAAAGGCAAATCGCATTTGACTAACTTGACTGAGTTCTTTGATGAAGTAACGGAGAGGGTGGATGAGGGTAGTGCGGTTGATGTTGTATATATGGACTTTCAAATGGCGTTTGATAAAGTATCACATGATAGACTTGTTAGCAAAATTGAAGCACATGGGATTAAAGGGCAGTGGCTACGTGTATATGAAATTGACTAAGGGACAGAAAGCAGAGAGTAGTGGTGAATGGTTTTGTGTAGTGGTGTCCCCCCAGGGGTCGGTGTAGCGACCACTGATCTTTTTGATACATATTAATGACCTGGACTTGAGTGTACAGGGCATAATTTCAAAGGTTCCAGATGACACAAAGCTGGGAAATGTAGTAAACAGTGAGGAGGAGAGTAACAGACTTCAGGAGGACATAGACAGACTGGTGAAATGGGCAAACACATGGCAGATGAAATTTAACACAGAGAAGTGTGAAGTGATTCATTTTGGTAGGATGAATGAGGAGAGGCAATATAAATGACATGGTACAATTTTAAAAGGGGTGCAGGAACAGAGACCTGGGTTGTATGTACACAAGTCTCTGAAGGTGGCAGGACAAGTTGAGAAGGCTGTTTAAAAAAAGGCATACAGGATCCTTGGCAGATGAATTGTGGCATAGAGCATAAAAGTAAGGAAGTTATCCTAAACCTCTATAAAACACTGATTAGGCCTCAGCTGGAGTATTGTGTTCAATTCTGGAACCACACTTTAGGAAGGATGTCAAGGCCTTAGAGAGGGTGCAGAAGAGATTTAATAAAATGGTACTGGGGATGAAAGACTTCAGTTAGGAGGAGGGGACCAAGTGCAACATATCCAAGTTTGCTGACGATACAAAGATGGGAGGAAAAGCAGTGAGTGAGGAGGACATAAAAAACCTGCAAAAGGACATAGACAGGCTAAGTGAGTGGGCGGAAATTTGGCAGATGGAATATAATGGCCCAGAAATTGATCTCGCTCTGTTCCCGCGGGGGTAAGCCTTCCCCGCGATGTCTCACCTCGCTTATGCTTTTTCTGATCCAGCTCGCACGAACTTGATGTTCCAGACATCAGCTGTGCTGGGCTTGCGTATCCCAGCGGCGCAGTTAATTCGTGCGAGCTGTGGGATCACGTGACTCAGTTAGAGCCAATGGCAGCACACCATCTTCCATTCATAAGTCTCACAGCATGGCTGTGAGACTTATGAATCTTACACCCCCCCAAAATAACAGCTAAACCTCAATTAAATTAAAAAAAAAACCATCACATTAATAAAATAAGTATAGTTAATTAAATTAACCATTTTAAATAAAAAATTAAATTTTTGAAAAAATTTAAAATCTTTTAAAAAGTTATAAAAATAAACTTACCTGTCTTTAAAGTCTATAAAAAAGATATACCTGTAAAAAAAAATTCAAAAAAATACTTAATTCACTACTTACCTTCTTAAAAGCGGGTCTTACTCCTCCTTTTTACATTTCCAAAATCTTCCCTACTTACCTGCGCGTCCAAAGCATGAAGTGCACAGCGTGCGCGCAGCCTGTAGCGCGCACGCGATGCACTCAGGCCCCGCCCCCTTTTCGGAAGAGCAATTGCCGGTTTTCAGCGCATGCGCAGGGCATGCAGAAAACCGGCAATTGGAGTGGGAATACGCGAGAGTACGCAGTGCGTACTCTCGCGTCCCGGGATCAATTTTCGGCCCAATGTTGGAAAGTGTGAGGTTATGCACTTTGGCAGAAAAAATCAAAGAGCAAGTTATTATCTAAATGTAAAGAAACTGCAAAGTGCTACAGTACAAAGGGATCTGGGGGTCCTGGTGCATGAAACACAGAAGGTTAGTATGCAGATACAGCAGGTGATCAGGAAGGCCAATGGAATCTTGGCTTTTATTGCAAGGGGGATGGAGTATAAAAGCAGGGAAGTCTTGCTTCAGTTATACAAGGTACTGGTGAGGCCACACCTGGAATACTGCGTACAGTTTTGGTTTCCATATTTAAGAAAAGATATACTTGCTCTCGAGGCAGTTCAGAGAAGGTTCACTCGGTTGATTCCGGAGATGAGGGGGTTGACTTATGAGGAAAGGTTGAGTAGGTTGGGCCTCTACTCATTGGAATACAGAAGAATGAGAGGCGATCTTATCGAAACATATAAGATTGTGAGGGGGCTTGATCGGGTGGAGGCGGGGAGGATGTTTCCACTGATGGGTGAGACTAGAACTAGGGGGCATAATCTTAGAATAAGGGGCTGCCGTTTCAAAACTGAGATGAGGAGAAACTTCTTCACTCAGAGTGTAGTAAATCTATGGAATTTGCTACCTCAGAGAGCTGTGGAAGCTGCGACATTAAATAAATTTAAAACGGAGATAGGCAGTTTCCTAGCTGATAAGGGAATTAAGGGTTATGGGGAGCGGGCAGGGAAGTGGACGTGAGTCTAGGTTCGGATCAGCCATGATCCTATTGAATGGCGGAGCAGGCCCGAGGGGCCATATGGCCGACTCCTGCTCCTACTTCTTATGTTCTTATGTTCTTATGTTACGTGGAGAGTTGAGAAAAACTGGGGTTGTTCTCCTTAGAGCAGAGCAGGTTAAGGGGGGATTTTTTAGAGATGTTCAAAATCATGAATGGTTTTGATAGAGTAAGTAAAGAGAAACGGTTTCCAGTGGCAGCAGGGTCTGTAACCAGAGGACACAGATTTAAGGTTAATTAGCAAAAGAACCAGAGGCAACATGAGGAATATATTTTTTATGCAGCATGTTGTTATGATCTGGAATGCACTACCTGAAGAGGTGGTTGAAGCAGATTCAATAGTAACTTTCAAAAGGGAATTGGACAAATACTTGAAGGGAAAAAATTGCTGGTCTATGGGAAAGAGATGAACTGTAGACTCTTGCTGGATGAATGAGCCTAAATAATCCAAGTGGTTTATTTTGCGACCTGCCAAACCTCACTCATTTGGAGTAAGCTTCACCATTTATTTTAGAAAGGGAATTAGATAGTTGCTTGAAAAAGTATAAAATTAGTAGAATTAGACCAGGTGGCTCATGTGGAGAAAAACATTGGTGCCGACTTGATGGGCCAAATAGCCTGTTTCTGTGCTGTAACATTCGATGATTCCATGTGAAATGTTCAAACTGTACATATATCACTGACATGAGTAACTTCTTGAGCATTGGCATGTGAAAAGGAAAGTGAAAGTCAAACTGAGACATTTCTTTCCTGAGAGTCAGTGTTTGAGATGACACTGCTTTTGTGTCAAGAGTACAGTTTAGACGTTCTAAATGTTAAGGTTTTACCCTCCTCCTTCCTTTCCTCTCACAAAAATGTGTCACCAGTGAGAGTGCCTCTGGGAAAGGCTTAGAAGTTCTTTCCAGCGATACCTTGAGTGTTATCATAGTAATACCAGGAACTACAATGCCCATCAGAATTTCTTTGGCCCTCATTTCAATAAATAGTACATAATTTCAAACCATAATTAACCTATTGTATTGTTAGGGATATAAATAAAAACAGAAATGCTGTAAACACTCAGCAGGTCAGGCAGCATCTGGGGAGAGAGAAACAGGCATAGGTTTTGACTAAGTCAATGGAAATAAAAATCGGGAGAGATGTAAAATAGGCTGCCAATTCAAATCACTTGTTTTACACTATCGCACAGTCAAAATTACCTCCTCTAACACCAGTTAAAGCTGTAATCTAATTTTCTGGTTTCGATAAAAATTGCAACCACAAATGCAAGTAATCTGAAATAAAAATGTACAGCAGTCAGTCAGCATCTGAAAATGAAAGACAAGTTAACTTTTGGAAGGTATCTCTGTCTTTCTATTTCTCTTTTAGATACTGGCTAACTCGTCGTGCTGATGAAACTCCTCTGTGCATTGGATGCTAAGGATGTATTAAGTGGTATTAATGGAAATTAGCATTAACAGAGCATTGGCACATTTTTGCCCACATTCTTCCTGGAAGTAATCTTGATTAACGTGCCAACCAAGTGTTAATTTTTTTTGACTTGTTAAGGATTGTTAAGCATAAATTCATGGCAAACATGCAAGCTTGCTTATGCTTGTCTTCAACAATAAAGGTGATGTTAAAGCCTTTGTAGAGAGCCACCAGAGATCAAGCATAGAACAGAGCAAAGGATATTGTACAGAGAAATTCAACTTTTTCATCCGCCTCCCCAGCCATTGCCTCAGGCAGACTGTTTGCAATCTTGATGTTCTATTCATCTCCAAGCTGAACTTCTGTCCTCATATGCTCTCCATCACAAAGAGTGCCTATTTCCACCTCCCCAACATCACCCGTCTCTGTCCCTGCCTTATCCTATCTGCCTCTGAACACTTCATCAATGCCTTTGTCACCTCTAGACTCAAGTATTCCAATGCTCTCCTGGCTGGCCTCCCATTAGCCACCATCCATAAACTTCAGCTAATTGAAAACACTGCTGCCTGTATCCTATCCTGCACCAAGTCTTGCTCACCCAATACCCCTATACTTGCTGACCTACATTGGCTCCCAACCTCCAATTTAACATTCTCAACCATGTTTAAATTGTCCAACGGTCTTGCTCCTTTATTTCTCTGTAACCTCCTCCAGCCCTAAAACCCAAAACCCAAAGTTTCCATTCCTCTAACTCTTGCCAATTATTTATCCCCTCCCTTCACCCAGACAATGAAGACCGTGCCTTCTGGAAATCCCTCACTAAACAAGCCCCCCTCCATCTCTCCAACACCCTCTCCTCCTTAAGACCATTCCTAAACCCCACCTCTTTGACCAAGCTTTTGGTCTCCTCTCCTAATATCTTTATCTTTGGCTCGGCATCTATATTTTTGATTACATCTCCTTGAAGTGATTTTCTACATTAAAGATGCTACATAAATGGAAGTTGTTTTTGTTGATGAGGAACTAGCAGAAGCTGAGCAGCCTCTGCAAGAAGTTGCCTGTCTGTATTTGGCAAGCTGTGGTTAAGGAGTTTGTATTTTGTGGCCTTTATGCTTAGTTAGATGTTTTGGTGCAGATATCCTCTTTTGTTCTTTGACATAAATAATTGCCTGATAGGGGAAAATGTTGCGGATTTGGGAGGCTATGCCAAAGAAGCCTAGTCAAGTTGCTGCAGTGAATCTAATAGATAGTACACACTGCAGGCACGGGACACCAGTGGTGGAGGGGATGGATATTGTGGTTAGTGCGAGAGTCTACAGAAATATTTTGGTGGGGAATACCACGAAAAAGGTTGAGAATCATTGGTATAATGAAGTATCAAAAAATAAATCCAATGCTCCTTTCTATTGTGTGCAACCCAAGGTTTTGAAGCAACATAATGGCCCTGAAATTCACCTCTCCGGCTTGCCGCGGGGGTAAGGATCGCGCGCGCACTTACCTACCGCGCCTGCCGTTGTGTTTTGGGCCCACAGGAACTTCAGCTCCTGGGCCTGCTCCAAGAGCTGGCACGCAGTGCTTGCATGTCCCAGGGGCGCAGTTAGTGCGATGCATCCCCTGGGATCACGTGGGCCATGGAGAGCCAATGGCAGCAGACCATCTTTCATTCATAGATTTGACAGACCTGTCAAATCTGTGAATTGAAATCGGCCCCAAAAGAACAGCTAAACTTAAAATAATTTTTTTAAAAACCCATCACATTTATAAAATAACTATAGTTAAATAAATTAACCACCTTAAACAAAAATTTAAATTTTTGAAAAAATTAAAATACTTTTTAAAAGTGATAAAAATAAACTTACCTTTCTTTAAAGTATCTAAAAAAGATAAACCTGTTGAAAAATGTTTTAAATTATTCTTAATTAACCACTTTCCTTGTTGAAAACGGCTCCTGCGCCTCCTTTTTATAAGCGTAGGTTCTTCACTACTTACCCTACCGTAGAAACCTGAAAAAATATCTAAGTTCGCTGCGTGCGCGCAGCCTCTACCGCGCACGTGGTTCACCTAGGAACCGCCCCCTTCACCAGACCGGAAGTTCCGGTTTCCCGCACATGCGCAGTGCATGCAGGAAACCGGCACTTCGGGACGCATTACGGGTGAGTACGCACTGTGTACTCACCCGGGAAGAGCCGAATTTTTGGCCCAGTATATGTAAGATACAGACATTTTTAACACTTAGGTTACCAGAGTTTCCACTTTGGGCACAATCGTCAATTCCAGAGCAAACTCCGCTCAAACCCGTTTTGAAAAGTGTTCCCCCCCCGGAGTTGCCACACAAACTCATTTGCATATCGTCGAACGCAAAATCTGCCATGAACCATCACAATCCGGCAGTGTTTTAAAACGTAATTTTTTTAAAACAAATTTTCCGTTAAAAGATATTCCTTGATATATTTAATAGTGGTAACTTGGTAAAGTTCAATTAAAACAGCTGAAAATGGGTTTATCACAAGAAATTAGCATTTTAAATCACAGTGTCAGTCCACCACCTGTGAGTAACCCGATTTTAAATCATTGAAAATGATTCTAAAAAATTTACAAAATTATTTTCTAGTTAGATTGTGGTACAATAGTCAGTTCCTTAGTAAATTTAAAACATAAATCATTCAAAACCTTTGAAAACGTATCATTAGTGTCCTTGTGCCTAAAAGTTCAAGCTTAATTTTTTGAGTCTCCTCGAAGGCTTGCAAACGAGTGCAATTAGCAGAAACTCTCAAAGATGATTAATTCACCGGGGGGCGTGGCCAGTTTTGAGGGTGGGACCTGCTTCTAGCGTGATGTTTTTTAAACTAGCACAAAAGATCACGGAAATTCGAGTTGCGCTGAATACATTTTACGCTTAAAATTCCACAATCTTTTGCGCCAGTTATGCCGATATCGGGGAAAATGCCCCAAAAAACCAGCGCAATTGAGCGCAAACTCCAGGCAATGATCTTTTATTGCAATAAGATCTAAATTGAATTAACATATTGACCCAGAATTTGCTGAAAAAATAACGGTGAGTGAACGCGCATGCCTTTATTAATGTGCAAATTGCCCAGCAACTTGTGGAAAGGAAGAGATATCCCGTGATTTATGAATTACCACAAGTTGCTGGACAATTTGTTCCTTTCCACTGCTAGCTTCGCGAAAATGGCATCTCACCCTTAACCTCCCCATGAGTTTCATGAAGTTGCTGCATTTGCACATTAATTTTCCAAAAAACTTGCCACAGAAAATTAAGTCTAGTAATTAACAGTATAAGTACCCTTTTAATGACATAACAATTGTTAATGAGTGCCAATCAACCTCCCTTACCCAGAAAGTGAACAACTAAAAGTGTGGAGTCTCATTCCTTCAGGTTGTAAATTGTACTTTTGTCTGCCTTTTCCTTTCTGTCTCTTTTTTTTCTTTCTCTCTCAATCCAATCTTTCTTCCCCTCTTTATTTCTCTTTCGGTACCTGACCTTGACATTGAATTCCATTGAATAGTCTGCACAGAGTGGTCTTAACCGGAAAGCTTCAAAACAGAGTGATAAAGTTGGGAATTTGGAGAGAGTGGAAATTCGGAGCAGAGGTGGTGCGGCTTTTTGTCTCCAATACTTGTAGTGCTTTGTGTTACAAATAAATATTTAATTTCATCTACATATAACTTAAACTAGATCAGGTGATTAGTTAAAAAACTAAACTATAAGCTAAGTTAATAAAATAAAATAAACACTAAGTAATTAAATAAATAAAACAAGGTTATATAGAGATGGCAGTGCAGGTGGTGTGCAGCAACTGCAGCATATGGGAGTTTGTGGAGAGCATCGCCATCCTAAACGATCACATCTGCAATAAGTGCCTGCATCTTGAGGAACTTCAGCTCAGAGTTGATGAGCCAGAGTCCGAGGTGCAGACATTGCGGGGCATCAGCAGGAGGTTAGCGGCGGCGGTAACCATTAGCGCCCCCCGGGGCTGCGCTGCCGGCAATGACATCATCGCCATGCGCAGCGCCCCACTCGCGCCCCGGCTGTGATCTTCGGTAGCGCCCCCTGACTTACCGCTGGACGCTATGTCCGATGGGGTCAGGGGGGCCTACCTGCAGCTGGGGCGTTGCTAATTAAAGGGAAGGTGCTGGGCAGCCATTTTTGTTGCTGGCCACCTGCCAGCACCTGCCTGCTTTGCCATGCCCGGCCTTCTGAGCAGCCCCCCCACGGAGTGCCGAGCTCTTTTGCTGGCACTCCGATCCCTGGTGGCCCAGCTGGGCCCTGGGTAGTGCTGCGCAAGGCCCCTCCCCTTTAATAAGGGGAGTAAGGCCTGCAGTACCGCGGCACAACGTGCCGCAGCGCCCAAGAGGGAGGCGGGGCGCTTCCAGTTACCGGTGAACTTTTTTGGGGCGTTAAAAGTAGCGCCCTGGCGAAGTTAGCGCCCCAAAGGGGGTGTGACCCAATTTTTCCCCCTTAAACTTAAATAAAGCCAATTAGGTATGAGGGGCGAGTTGGCTAAGGTAGATTGGAAATTAGATTAAAAGGTATGACAGTAGATAAGCAGAGGCAAACATTTAAAGAAATATTCCAAAATTCTCAACAAAAATACATTCCATTGAGAAATAAAAACTCCATGGAAAATGTGACCCATCCATGGCTAACTAAAGAAGTTAAGGATAGTATTAGATTAAAAGAAGAAGCTTATAATGTTGCGAAGAATCGTAGTAAGCCTAAGGATTGGGAGAGCTTTAGAAACCAGCAAAGGATGACCAAAAAATTTATAAAAAGGAAGAAAATAGAATGAGATAAACTAGCAACAAATATGAAAACAGATTGTAAGAGCTTCAACAAGTATGTAAAAAGGAAGATAGTAGCAAAAGTAAGCATTGGTCCCTTAGAGGCTGAGACAGGAGAAATTATAATGGGGAATAAGGAAATGGCAGAGACTTTAAACAAATATTTTGTATCTGTCTTCACAGTAGACGACACAAAAAGCATACCAAAAATAGTGGGGAATCAAGGTGCTATTGAGAGTGAGGAACTTAAAGTAATTACGATCTGTAGAGAAAAAGTACTTGAGAAACTGATGGGACTAAAAGCTGACAAATCCCCTGGACCTGATGGCCGACATCCTAGGATTCTAAAAGAGGTGGCTGCAGAGCTAATGGATGCATTGGTTGTGATCCTATGCATCCTAGATTCTAGAACGGTCCCAACAGATTGAAAGGTAGCAAATGTAACACCACTATTCAAGAAAGGAGGAAGAGAGAAAACAGGGAACTACAGGCCAGTTAGCCTGACAGCAGTTGTCAGGAAAATGCTAGAATCCATTAATAAGGAAGTGGTAACAGGGCATTTAGACAATCATAACATGATTAGGCAGAGTCAACATGGTTTTATGAAAAGGAAATTGTGTTTAACAAATTTATTAGAGTTTTTTGAGAATGTAACTAGTAGGGTAGATAAAGGGGAACCAGTGGATGTAGTATATTTGGATTTCCAAAAGGCATTCGATAAGGTGCCACTAGTTAAGAAAGGAGGGAGAGAGAAAAAAGCGAACTACAGACCAGTTAGCCTTACATCAGTAGCAGGGAAAATGCTGGAATCTATTATTAAGGATGTGATAACAGGGCACTTAGAAAATAATAATCGGATTGGGCAGAGTCAACACGGAATTATGAAAGGGAAATCGTGTTTGACAAATCTGGTAGAGTTTTTTGGGGTTGTAACTAGCCGAATTGATAAGGGGGAACCAGTGGATAGAACATAGAACATAGAACAGTACAGCACAGTACAGGCCCTTCGGCCCTCGATGTTGTGCCGAGCATTGTCTGAGACCAAGATCAAGCTATCACACTCCCCATCACTCTGGTGTGCTCCATGTGCTTATCCAATAACCGCTTGAAAGTTCCTAAAGTGTCCGACTCCACTATCACAGCAGGCAGTCCATTCCACACCCCAACCACTCTCTGAGTAAAGAATCTACCTCGGACATCCCTTCTATATCTCCCCCCATGCACCTTATAGTTATGCCCCCTTGTAACAGCTGCCTCTACCCGAGGAAATAGTCTCTGAACATCCACTCTATCTATCCCCCTCATCATCTTATAAACCTCTATTAAGTCGCCTCTCATCCTCCTCCGCTCTAAGGAGAAAAGCCCCAACTCCCTCAATCTTTCCTCATAAGACCTCCCCCCAAACCAGGCAGCATCCTGGTAAATCTCCTTTGCACTCTTTCCAATGCTTCCACGTCCTTCCTATAGTGAGGTGACCAGAACTGCACACAATATTCCAAATGTGGTCTCACCAAGGTCCTGTACAGTTGCAGCATAACCTCACGGTTCTTAAACTCAAACCCTCTGTTAATAAACGCCAACACACCATAGGCCTTCTTTACTGCTCTATCCACTTGAGTGGCAACCTTCAGAGATCTGTGGATATGAACCCCCAGATCCCTCTGCTCCTCCACGTTCCTCAGAACCCTGCCGTTGACCCTGTAATCCTTATTCAAATTTGCCCTACCAAAATGAATCACCTCGCACTTATCAGGGTTAAATTCCATCTGCCATTTTTCGGCCCAGCTCTGCATCCTATCAATGTCTCTTTGCAGCCTACAACTGCCCTCCACCTCATCCACTACTCCACCAATCTTGGTGTCATCAGCAAATTTACTGATCCACCCTTCAGTCCCCTCCTCCAAGTCATTGATAAAAATCACAAACAGCAGAGGACCCAGCACCGACCCCTGTGGCACACCGCTGGTAACTGGTCTCCAGTCCGAAAATGTTCCATCCACCACCACCCTCTGCCTTCTATGAGATAGCCAGTTACTTATCCAATCGGCCAAATTTCCCTCTATCCCACAACTCCTTACTTTCTTCATGAGACGACCATGGGGAACCTTATCAAACGCCTTACTAAAATCCATGTATACGACATCAACTGCTCTACCTTCATCTACACACTTAGTTACCTCCTCAAAGAATTCAATCAAATTTGTTAGGCAAGACTTACCCTTCACGAATCCGTGTTGACTATCCCTGATTAAGTTGCCCCTTTCCAAATGGTCATAAATCCTATCCCTCAGGACCTTTTCCATTATCTTACCAACCACCGAAGTAAGACTAACCGGCCTATAATTACCAGGGTCATTCCTATTTCCTTTCTTGAAGAGAGGAACAACATTCGCCACTCTCCAGTCCTCTGGCACCATCCCCGTGGACAGTGAGGACCCAAAGATCAAAGCCAGAGGCTCTGCAATCTCCTCCCTTGCCTCCCAAAGAATCCTAGGATATATCCCATCTGGCCCAGGGGACTTATCGACCCTCAGGTTCTTCAAAATTGCTAAAACATCTTCCCTCAGAACATCTACCACCTCCAGCCTATCCACCTTTATCACACTCTCATCCTCAAGAACATGGCCCCTCTCCTCGGTGAACACTGACGAAAAGTATTCATTCATCACCTCTCCTATCTCTTCTGACTGCATGCACAAGTTCCCACTACTGTCCTTGACCGGCCCTACCCTCACCCTGGTCATTCTTTTATTTCTCACATAAGAGTAAAAAGCCTTGGGGTTTTTCTTGATCCGACCCGCCAAGGACTTCTCATGCCCCCTCCTAGCTCTCCTAAGCTCTTTTTTTAGCTCATTCCTTGCTACCTTGTACCCCTCAATCGACCCAACTGAACCTTGTTTTCTCATCCTTACATACGCTTCCTTTTTCCTCTTGACTAGACATTCAACCTCTTTTGTGAACCATGGTTCTCTCACTCGGCCATTTCCTCCCTGCCTGACAGGGACATACCTATCAAGGACACGCAGTAATTGCTCCATGAAAAAGCTCCACTTTTCGTTTGTGCCTTTCCCTGATAGTTTCTGTTCCCATCTTATACTCCCTAATTCTTGCCTAATCGCATCATAATTACCCCTCCCCCAATTATAAACCCTGCCCTGCCGTATGGCCCTATCCCTCTCCATTGCAATAGTGAAAGTTACCGAATTGTGGTCACTATCTCCAAAGTGCTCTCCCACATACAAATCAAACACTTGGCCCGGTTCATTACCCAGTACCAAATCCAACGTGGCCCCACCTCTTGTCGGCCTATCCACATATTGTGTCAGGAAACCCTCCTGCACACACTGTGCAAAAACTATCCCATCCGAACTGTTTGACCTATAAAGGTTCCAATCAATATTTGGAAAGTTGAAGTCACCCATGACAACTACTCTGTGACCTCCACACCTATTCATAATCTGCTTTGCAATTTCTTCCTCCACATCTCTATTACTATTTGGGGGCCTGTAGAAAACTCCTAACAACGTGACCGCTCCTTTCCTATTTCTAACTTCAGCCCATATTACTTCAGACGGCAGATCCCCCTCGAACTGCCTTTCTGCCGCTGTTAAACTATCCTTGATACTTCTACTAAATTGGGCGTTAGTGCCCCAGGAATGCAGTGGGGCGCTAAATCAAGCACTAATGACCTCATTGGGGCGCTACCAGCAGAGCACTAATGAATTTCAGGTGCAATGCATTCAGCAATGATCCTTCACATTGGTTCCTTCCAGCTCTTAAAGGGGAGGTTGCATCATTGTGCAGATGCTCATTTTCATCATTGCTGGCTTTGAGGCGACCTGTGAGCAAGTGAATCCCCTGATGGCTACGGCTGTTCCCACTCCCAGGGAGAGAGCTCGTTGGTTCATAGACGTGGCATTGGAGGCATTGGTGGCTGGAGTGGAGCAAAGGAGGGCAGTACTGTTCCCGGCCACTGGAAGGAGGCCATCGCCTCAGATGTTCAGGGCAATGTGGAGGGAAGTGGCCCAGGAGGTCTCGGCCAGTAGTGTGGTGGAACGCAGCCTGACACAGCGCCGCAAGAAATTCAACGACCTCAGTCGGGTGGTCAAGGTGAGTACATGCTTCAACAGCTCCTACAAATCAGCATCTGAACCTAGTCTGTACACACTGCGCAAACAACCACACCCCCACCACTCACCCACCAAACATCTTCACCTACTCAAACTCACATCCACATCTCATGCCTTGCCTACAATCACAGCTATTCAACTACAGCAGGCATATCTCCCAAACACATAGCTGGATTCTGACTCAAACACATTTGTTTCTCTTGCAGGCCAAGATGGCCCACAATAGGAGGGAGCAGCAGAGAACAGGTGAGGGTGATGCGCAGCTCCAGCAGCTCTTTGACCTTGAGGAGCGAGTGCTGCGACTCATTGGGCAGCAGGTGGTGGGTACCATGGTCGTCGGTGACGTCGACCCCGTTGGGGGCAAAAATGGTATCTTCAGCCCCTCCCCTTCTCTCATCCCACTTTCCCCTCACACCACAAACCTTTCTCACTTTCCACCACCTGAGAATGTCTGCATTCCTTGCTCCATTCCTGCCCTCCTGCCCTCACCTTAACATGAATCTTGTGCCTTTATGCTTTCAAATAATCAGCAACCAGATGACCAGCCTGTCCCTGAGCCTCCCACTGAGAGTGAGGAAGGAGAAGAGGAAGAGGAGCAAAGCACCGCGTCACTGCATCTCTCACCCGCAGGCACCAGCTCAGATACTGGCACCACGCGACCTTTAGAGGCAAGTTTAGTAGAGGGGTCTGCACTGGGTGATGCACCGGGGATGAGCGGGCTGCAGCAAGGCCTGGGGGAAAGGGTAGCTTGGGAGCCAGCTCCCTGGAGGGCGACTTTGCGCATGAGTTCTGCTGCACAGGACTCAGATGAGGACCTCGATGGGGAGGTGTTCACAATAAGGGGGATGTCCATGCACACCGAGATGATAGGTGCAATGAAAAGGGTGCCCGAGAACCTCTCGGCAATAGTGAGGAATGTGGAGGAGTCTGCCTCCAACATTGCACAGAGCTCTGCGCACACCTTGGAGCCCATCATTTCCACTGTGCAGAGGATAGTGGACTCCCAGAGAGTTTGTGCGGATGCAGTCAATAGTTGCTGCCAGCGATTCTCAGACTGCTCTTATGCAGTCTTAGCTTGATGCCACGAAAGCTCTGACTGCTGCCATCTTCACTGGGTCCACCATAGTCCACCGGGGATCTCACGGTGTCTCAGCAGGCCGGCAATCTGTGCTCCAGCAAATTGGTGGGGATGCTGAGGTGCTGCCCCGGAGGAGTGGCAGTGGGTCAGTGGAGCAGGAATCTGCTGTCCTCTCTCAGGATGACAGCATTCCTGCTCCCACCACTGCCACTCCACCATTGCACTTGTCGCTGCCTGTCATCCAGCCAGCCCAGACTGCCGCCGCCCATCCTGAGGTGGTGCAGTGTATAGCCGGGCCTTCCAGGCCCAGAGCTGGTCGAGGGTGTACTGCAAGGCCATCTGTAGTCTCTGGCACTGACACTCAGCAGCCTTCCACCAGCCCCGCTGCAGCCACCGGGGAGACACTACATAGGAGCACTAAATTAGGAAAGGGGACTGTAAAGAGGGGAGGCAAGGGTTTGCACAAGGGTGATCAGTCAATATTGTTGTTGTATATATGTGGTTAATGGTTTTTGATAAATTTATTACTGGAATGTTGCAGATTTGGTGCTGTGTCTCATTTCAGTTCTGGGGTGTGGTATGGAATCACAAAGTGATGGAATGATGGCGACGTGCTCAGCAACCGGAATGAGGACTTGAAGTCACTGGAAACGAAGTCTGATGAGGCGGTCACAGACCGACCTTGCAAAACGCCGATTGAGTGGCTGCCTCCTTCATCGTTGCTGTTCGTCTTCCTGTTCTTTCTGCTCCTCTTCCTCATCCTCCTCCTCCTCCTCCTCCTCCTGAGGTGGTGCGGCTAAGCCTGGTGGCAATGGCTGTACAGCATGTAGCAGACGATGATGAAAAGTGACATCCGCTCTGTGAATTAGTTTATATTTGGTGTCGGTCTTAGCTCAGTGGTAGCACTCTCATCTCTGACTTAGAAGGTCATTGTTTCAGTTTAAAAAAAAATAATTGTTCCTAGGATGTGGGCATCACTGGTAAGGCCAGCATTTATTGCCCATCCCTAATTGCCCTTGAGAAGGTGCTGGTGAGCCACCTTCTTGAACAGCTGCAGTCTGTGTGGTGAATGTACTCCCACAGTGTTGTTAGGGAGGGAGTTCCAGGATCTTGACCCAGTGACGATGAAGGAACGGTGATATATTTCCAAGTCAGGATGGTGTGTAAATTGGAGGGAAACTTGCAGGTGATGGTGTTCCCATGCGCCTGCTGCCCTTGTCCTTCTAGGTGATAGAGGTCGCAGGTTTGGGAGGTGCTGCTGAAGAAGCCTTGGCGAGTTGCTGCAGTGCATCTTGTAAATGGTACACACTGCAGCCACGGTGTGCCGGTGGTGGAGGGAGTGAATGTTTAAGGTGGTGGATGGGGTGCCAATCAAGCGGACTGCATTGTCTGGATGGTGTTGAGCTTCTTGTGTTGTTGGAGCTGCACTCATCCAGGCAAGTGGAAAGTATTCCATCACACTCCTGACTTGTGCCTTGTAGATGGTGGAAAGGCTTTGGGGAGTCAGGAGGTGAGTCACTCACTGCAGAATACCCAGCCTCTGACCTGCTCTTGTCACCACAGTATTTATGTGGCTGGTCCAGTTTAGTTTCTGGTCAATGGTGACCCCCAGGATGTTGATGATGGGGGATTAGATGATGGTAATGCTATTGAATGTCAAGGGGCGGTAATTATACTCTCGCTTGTTGGAGATAGTCATTGCCTGGCACTTGCGTGGCGCGAATGTTACTTGTTACTTATCAGCCCAAGCCTGAATATCATCCAGGTCTTGCTGCATGCGGGCAGGGACTCCTGCATTATCTGAAGAGTTGTGAATGGCACTGAACACTGTGCAATAGAAGATAGGAGCAGGAGTAGGCCATTCAGCCCCTCGAGCCTGCTCCGCCATTTAATGAGATCATGGCTGATCATCCAAATTCAGTACCCTGTCCCTGCTTTCTCCCCATATCCCTTGATTCCTTTAGCCTTAAGAAATATATCTATCTCCTTCTTGAATATATTTAATGAATTGGCCTCAACTGCTTTCTGTGGTAGAGAATTCCACAGGTTCACCACTCTCTGGGTGAAGAAATTCCTCCTCATCACAGTCCTAAATGGCTTACCCCTTATCCTTAGACTGTGACCTCCGGTTCTGGACTTCCCCACCATCGGAAACATCCTTCCTGCATCTAGTCTGTCTAGTCCTGTTAGAATTTTATAAGTTTCAATGAGATCCCCTCTCATTCATCTAAACTCTAGCGAATATAAGCCTAATCGACCCAATCTCTCCTCATACGTCATTCCTGCCATCCCAGGTATCAGTCTGGTAAATCTTTGCTGCGCTCCCTCCATGGCAAGAACATCCTTCCTCAGATAAGGCGAACAAAACTGCACACAATACTCAAGGTGTGGTCTCACCAAGGCCTTGTACAACTGCAGCAAGACACACTTTCTCCTGTTCTCGAATCCTCTCGCTATGAAGGCCAACATACCATTTGCCTTCTTAACCTTGTGCTGCACCTGCATGCTTACCTTCAGCAACTGGTGCACAAGGACTCCCAGATCTCGTTGCACTTCCCATTTTCCCAATCTATTGCCATTCAGATAATAATCTGTCTTCCTGTTTTTGCCACCAAAGTGGATAACCTCGCATTTATCCACATTATACTGCATCTGCCATGCATCTGCCCAATCACCCAACCTGTCCAAATCATACTGGAGTTTCTCTGCATCCTCCTCACAGCACACACGCCCACCCAGCTTTGTGTCATCTCCAAACTTAGAGATATTAAATCTAGTTCCCTCGTCTAAATCATTAATATATATTGTGAATAGCTGGGGTCCTAGCACCGATCCCTGCGGTACCCCACTAGTCACTGCCTGCCACTCGGAAAAAGACCCGTTTATTCCAACTCTTTGCTTCCTGTCTGCCAACCAGTTCTCTATCCAAATCAGTACCTTACCCTCAATCCCATGTGCTTTAACTTTGCACGCTAATCTCTTTTGCGGGACCTCA
Organism: Squalus acanthias; assembly: GCA_030390025.1. Taxonomy (NCBI): domain Eukaryota; kingdom Metazoa; phylum Chordata; class Chondrichthyes; order Squaliformes; family Squalidae; genus Squalus; species Squalus acanthias. The sequence goes on along the minus strand of CM059428.1, from coordinate 58,440,097 downwards.
TCGAAAGCCTTCTGAAAGTCCAAATACACCACATCCACTGGTTCTCCCTTATCTATTCTACCAGTTACATCCTCAAAAAATTCAAGTAGATTAGTCAGGCATGATTTACCTTTTGTAAATCCATGTTGACTTTGTCCAATCCTGTCACTGTTTTCCAAGTGCTCTGCTATTACATCTTTTATAATGGACTCTAGCATTTTGCCCACTACCGATGTCAGGCTTACCAGTCGATAATTCCCCGTTTTTTCTCGACCACCTTTTTTAAATAGTGGGTTTACATCAGCTACCCTCCAATCCATGGGAACTGTTCCAGAGTCTATAGAATTTTGGAAGATGACCAGCAATGCATCTACTATTTCTAGGGCCACTTCCTTAAGTACCCTAGGATGTAGATTATCAGGCCCTGGGGATTTATCGGCCTTCAATCCCGTCAATTTTCCTAACACCATTTCCCTACAAATACTGATTTCATTTAATTCCTCCCTCTCTTTAGACCGTATGTTCCCCGACATCTCTGGGAGTTTATTTGTGTCCTCCTTTGTGAAGACAGAACCAAAGTATGTATTTAATTGGTCTGCCATTTCTTTGTTCCCCATTATACCTCCCCTGATTCTGACTGCAAGGGACCTACGCTTGACTTCACCAATCTTGTACTCTTCACATATCTATAGAAGCTTTTACAGTCAGTTTTTATGTTCCCAGCAAGCTTACTCTCATATTCTATTTTCCCCCTCTTAATTAATCCCTTTGTCCTCCTTTGCTGAATCCTAAACTGCTCCCAATCCTCAGGTTTGCTGCTTTTTCTGGCCATTTTATATGTCCTCTCCTTAGATCTTATGCTATCCCTAATTTCCCTTGTTAGCCACGGTTGAGTCACCTTTTTTGTTTTATTTATATGCCAAACAGGGATTAACAAATTCTGTAGTTCATCCATGCGATCTTTAAATGTTTGCCATTGCCTATCCAGCGTCAACCCTTTAAGAAACGCTCCCCAATCCATCCTAGCCAACTCGCGCCTCATACCATCGTAGTTTCCTTTATTTAAATTCAGGACCCTAGTCTCTGAGTCAACTACTTCACTCTCCATCTTAATGAAGAATTCTATCATATTATGATTGCTCCTCCCCAAGGGGCCTCGCACAACAAGATTGCTAATTAATCCTTTCTCATTATATAATACCCAGTCTAAGCTGGCCTGATCTCTAGTTGGTTCCTCGACATATTGGTCCAGGAAACCATCCTGTATACACTCTAGGAATTCCTCCTCCACAGTATTGTTACTAATTTGGTTAGCCCAATCTATATGTAGATTAAAGTCACCCATGATAACTGCTGTGCCCTTATTGCACGCGTCTCTAATTTCCCGTTTAATGCCATTCCCAACCTCAGCATTACTGTTTGGGGGCCTGTATACAACTCCCACTAATGTTTTCTGCCCCTTGGTATGTCTCAGCTCTACCCATACAGATTCCACATCATCAGAGCTAATATCCTTCCTTACTATTGTGTTAATCTCCTCTTTAACCAGCAATGCTACCCCACCTCCTTTTCCTTTTTGTCTGTCCTTCCTGAATATTGAATACCCCTGGATGTTGAATTCCCAGCCTTGGTCACCCTGGAGCCATGTCTCCGTAATCCCAATTATATCATATCCATTTACATCTATTTGCGCAGCTAATTCATCCACCTTATTACGAATGCTCCTCGCATTATGACACAAAGGGGTAAAAATTTACTTGGTTGCGCCACCCGTTAGCGCCTTAAGAGGGCGCTAATGGGGCGCAAAGCCGCTAACGCCCGGGCGCAGCGATGTTTGCGCCGCTCGAGAACTTAACTTGAGATTGTGCGGCGGCGCTAAAACTTACCGCTGCGACCACCTGCGCGCGCAGATTGTGACGTCATTCCATGGTGCAACGCCCTTGGGGCGCCCCGTAGCGGAAATTGAGTGGCGCCCCCTGCCTTACCGCCTGGCGCTTCCAACGACCAGAAGACTGGAACGCTATCAATCGCTGTGGGGCTGGGGGGGGCGCTATTTAAAGGGGGCCTCTTCCTGTCTTTTATTGTTGGTGGCATTTTTGAACTACGCATTCTGAGAGAGAGAGAGGGAGAGACTTCTGGAGAGATTCAACGTTGTGTGAAGGAGTTTTGGGTACTGAGCAGCACTTTGCAGGTTCATTTTGATTTGCCATTCCTTGTATCGATTTAGCAGAGACCGTGGGAGCTGCACTCTGAGCTCTTTGCCTGGTGCTCTCCATTGTTCTTTCCAGCACATTTGATGTGCAAGTCTCTCCAGGCCGAGATTCAAGGCAGCAATGAACAGGATGTGGATGGAAAGCAAGATTAACCATCCCCTTTAAGAACTGGCCCGTGCCATTGTGTGTGTGTTCCATTGCTGACTGACATTACATGAGCTTCGCCAGCGCTCCGAGTTAGCGCCTCACTGCTCGGCCTTTGCGCCTTAAGAGAGGTGTGCAGCGCCTGATTTAGCGCTCCACTCACCTCCCGGGGCGGTAAAAGTGAAGTTTCCCATCAGTGCCGATAATTAGCGCCAGGCGCTAATATTTGCGTCCGGACGATATTTGCGCCCCAAATGGGGCGCGACCTAATTTCTACCCCAAAGCCTTCAGGCTTTTTTTTTAACACTCTTAGTCCTTTTAGAATTATTATTTACTGTAGCCCTGTTTGATTTACACCCTTGATTTCTCTGCCTTCCACTTTTGCTGTTCTCCTTCCTGTCTTTTGCTTATATCCATGCTTCCCTTTCCTCTGTTTCCCTGCACAGGTTCCCAACCCCCTGCCATTTTAGTTTAAATCCTCCCCAACAGCACTAGCAAACACTCCCCCCAGTACATGGGTCCTGGTCCTGCTCAGGTGCAAACCGTTCAGTTTGTATTGGTCCCACCTCCCCCAGAACCGGTTCCAATATCCCAGGAATTGGAATTCCTCCCCCTTGCACCATTCCTCTAGCCATGTATTCATCTGAAATATCCTTCTATTTCTACTCTGACTAGCACGTGGCACCGGTAGCAATCCTGAGATTACTACCTTTTGAGGTCCTATTTTTTAATTTACCTCCTAACTCCGTATATTCAGCTTTTAGGACCTCATCCCGTTTTTTACCTATATCGTTGGTACCTATATGCACCACGACAACTGACTGTTCACCCTCCCCCTCCAGAATGCCATGCAGCCGCTCCGAGACATCTTTGACCCTTGCACCAAGGAGGCAACATACCATCCTGGAGTCTTGTTTGTGGCCGCAGAATCGCCTATCTATTCCCCTTACAATAGAAACCCCTATCACTATAGCTCTCCCGCTCTTTTTCCTCCCGTCCTGTGCAGCAGAACCACCCATGGTGCCAGGAAGTTAGCTGCTGCTGCCTTCCCCCGATAAGCCATCTCCCTCAACAATATCCAAAGTGGTATATCTGTTTGAGAGGGGGATGTCATCAGCGAACATCCCCACTTCTGACCTTATGATGGAGGGAAGGTCATTGATGAAGCAGCTGAAGATGGTTGGGCCTAGGACACTGCCCTGAGGAACTCCTGCAGCGATGTCCTGGGGCTGAGATGATTGACCTCCAACAACCACAACCACCTTCCTTTGTGCTAGGTATGACTCCAACCAGTGGAGAGTTTTACCCCTGATCCCCATTGACTTCAGTTTTACTAGGACTCCTTGGTGCCACACTCGGTCAAGTGCTGCCTTGATGTCAAGGGCAGTCACTCTCTCCTCACCTCTGGAATTCAGCTCCTTTGTCCCTGTTTGCACCAAGGATCTAATGAGGTCGGGAGCTGAGTGGTTCTGGCGGATCCCAAACTGGACATCAGTGAGCAGGTTATTGGTTCGTAAGTGCCGCTTGATAGCACTGTCAATGACACCTTCCATCACTTTGCTGATGATTGAGAGTAGACTGATAGGGCGGTAATTGGCCAGATTGGATTGTCCAGCTTTTTATGGACAGAACATACCTGGGCAGTTTTCCATATTGTCGGGTAGATGCCAGTGTTGTAGTTGTACTGGAACAGCTTGGCTGGAGTCGCAGCTAGTTCTGGAGCACAAGTCTTCAGCACAACAGCCGGAATGTTGTCAGGGCCTATAGCCTTTGCTGTATCCAGTGCGCTCAGCCATTTCTTGATATCGCGTGGAGTGAATCGAATTGGCTGAAGACTGGCCTCTGTGATGTTGGGGACATCAGGAGGAGGCCGATAAGAATCATCCACTCGGCACTTCTGGCTGAAGATGGTTGCAAACACTTCAGTCTTGTTTTTTGCACACGCGTTCTGGGCTCCGTCATCATTGAGGTTGGGGATATTCATGGAGCCTCCTTCTCCCGTTAGTTGTTTAGTTGTCCACCACCATTCATGACTGGATGTGGCAGGATTGCAGAGCTTTGATCTGATCCGTTGATTGTGGGATCACTTAGCTCTGTCTATAGCATGCTTCTTCCGCTGTTTAGCATGCAGGTAGTCCTGTTTTGCAGCTTCCCCAGGTTGGCACCTGATTTTTAGGTACGCCTGGTGCTGCTCCTGGCATGCTCTTCTGCACTCCTCATTGAACCAGGGTTGGTCCCCTGGCTTGATGGTAATGATAGAGTGAGGCATATGCCGGGCCATGAGGTCACAGATTATGCTGGAACACAATTCTGCTGGCCCACAGCGCCTCATGGATGCCCAGTTTTGAGCTGCTAGAATAGTTCTGAATCTATACCATTTAGCATGGTGGTAGTGCCACACAACACGATGGAGGTCGTCCTCAGTGTGAAGACAGGACTTCGTCTCCACAAAGACTGTGGGGTGGTCACTGCGACCAATGCTGTCATTGGCAGATGCATCTGCGACAGGTAGATTAGTGAGGACGAGGTCAAGTAGGTTTTTCCCTCATGTTGGTTCTCTCACCACCTGCCGCAGGCCCAGTCTGGCAGCTATGTTCTTCGGGACTCAGCCAGCTCGGTCAGTAGTGGTGCTACCGAGCCACTCTTGGTGATGAACATTAAAGTCCCCCACCCAGAGTATATTCTGTGCCTTTGCCATCCTCAGTGCTTCTTCCAAGTGGTGTTCCACATGGAGGAGTACTGATTTATCAGGGGTCCTCAACCTTTTTGTTTCTAAGGACCCCCTCCCGTGTTATAAAAGTTCCCTGTAACACAACACAAATATGCTTTCTGCTTAAACAATAGTTAGATAATTAAAAGTATATATTTATTTTTATTTTACTTACTTAATTAACCTTACGTAAAAGAGAATGTATTACGTAACCTGAGAATGTGTTAATTTCTGCGCTTTCAGCACCAACATGCACCAACTAGAGATGGGCAGAAATGCCTGCCTTGCCAACATCCCAAGAATCAAAATATATATTAAAAATGTCCCAGCCCTCACCCAAATGGTGAGTCAAGCATGATACCTCAACCTCAAATGGGTGAACATATCATCAGATATCCCAACCGCTTCTGAAGAAATGTTGCCTGCTATTCCTGTAGATGTTGAATGACCTGAGGTTTTCCAGTATATGTACTTGTGAAGGAATAAGCCATATAACCTATTCAAAAAAAAATACACCATTCTATGAAAGAATTCTGGCCTTATTAAAACATGACAAACTGGGTTTGGAAATCTAGAAACCTAACAATGAAACAGCTGTGAAAGCATTCTGGCTATTGAGATAAGATAGTTGTTGACAAAGAATCAATAACCTTATTGAAACAGAAGGTTAAAGGCTCCCGACAGTCTGAACCTTTGGGAACAAGACAATGGTTCACCCTGGACAAGGTGTTCTAATTTACACCTAGTAAAGAAGCACAAACATCTGCCTTCGTAAAAATGACATCAAGTAAAACGCACCTGCCGTTAGACCGTTTTTTATGGTAAACTTAGAACACCTAGAGAAGAGACATAATTCTGTAATGCTACCAGCTGAGGTGATTGTAAGAATTGCAGGGGTCAGCAGAAAAATGACTAGAGATAATTAGCTTACATCAGCAGAAAACCTTAAAGGAAATACCACTGGAAAAGGGTATAAATATTGAACTCTCAAATGGGATAGTAGACTCGCTTTAAAGGGGCAAAGCAATTCTCGGCTTCAGAGGCGGCTCTGTAAGTCTCCAACTCTTTGTACCTCGAGGATCAAAGGTATTTGATTTTGGTGGATATCCTGTAGAAAACTAAGAACTGTAAAACTGTAGCGAAGTTAAGATTTGAGAATAGATTCTCTGATAATAGAATTGTAAGCTTTCTCTTTTGGAACTGTTAATATTGTGAGTGACTCACCAACTGTAAATTGCATGTTGGTTCTTTAATAAATCTATATATTTTTAGAATTGTCTCACATAAGACTTCTGTATCAAACTCGCAAACTCAATCTCTGTACACTCTTTGGTGAGGAGTTGCAGAATTCTGGGGGAGTTTTCTGGACCCTCATAATATCCAGAACGTTACAGTCTAGCTAAACTTATTAAAAGCACTATCTGTAGGACAATAACATTTTCAGGTTGTTCCTTTCCTTTAGGGAGAGATGGTTCAGACCTTTAGACTCAATTAAGCGTCTTTAGGATTCGGCTACCTCAAACTTTAGTTGAAAGTGAACATCTGAGGAATACGCCTGATCTGGGGTAGCCCTAAAGGGGCTAGGACTAGTAATTATCCCTTCATACTGTTGCAGTAATTTGCTTTTTACCTTCCTATAAAGGGGGCGCTTAGATTGTAAACCTGCACCACATTAATTCCCAGTTCTAGGGAGGAGCTGCGCGATGAGTTGCCGGGCACGACCTCCTGTCTCACGGGTTATTGGAGTGGTCGCCTGCAGATGACTAAATAGCGAGTTCAGCACATCCGGAGTCTGGACAGGGGAAGGCAGAGCCTGTGGTCGAGGTCGGATCCGCACGGGGTGGGGTGGGGGGTGGGGACGGGGTTGCAACTCGTCCGGTTAACTGCCAACATCACACCCCCCCCCCACCCCATCTCTATCTTGTGTGTCTGTCACTCTGCTAGAGGAATACATGTCTTATCACGTGACTGATCTGATTGTTCAGCCTTACAGTGTAGAGATGAATTTCAGTAGCAGTCATTCATTCTTAATAATATTGACTTTTATTAATTATTTTACTAAATCATTTGAATCAAAAACATCAGGGATATTGAGAATATATTCACTATATAGGTTAGGGGTCAGCTTTCTTTCTCATTAAAGCATTCCAGCACAGTCAGTTCCTATCAAGTGAATAATCTTTTTGGCACAGCCATTCATTCATTATCAGAAATAATTCACTAGCCACGATTTCACATTGGAGCACTGCACTCATTCATGTCCTATGGGCATTGACAGTGTTTTCACAGTCACTGAAGATAGTTCAAAGTGGTGATAATAAAAATAATATGACATATCCTCGAGCTTTTAATTCCTTTCGAACTTTAAAATTGCAAAATAATTCCCTTATTCTAGTCTCCTATGATTCATGTGACAACATCATTCTGCATCAATTACGTTACATTCTTTAACAAGTGTAACATTAGCTCCATTTTAACTGTCCTTAACACAGTTTCCATTTAATTCAGACTATAGCACATATTATATAAAAAATTATTTATGGCACAGAATGAATAAAAACCTGTAATAACAGCACCCAAGTTTTGCTCCTGTGGTTTATATTGTAATTTGAAACCTAACATAAGTTACATCTTTCTTACACACTTACATCTACAGTTCCATGGGGCTGTCAATGCCATCTTTGGCACCAGAAGTGCAGCTTTGGGTGCTGTGGCCTATACAGTGCTCAATGTCCCCAGAGCCCTATAACATGGACCAATAATGCAATCGGTGCATAAAGCCTGTGCAGCCAATGGGCGCATGGCTCATTGAGGTTTCATTTCTAATGAAAATGAGGCCCCTATTATTTCACTGACAGTGAGCTGGAGGTTCTTTTGCAGATGATGAGGCAGAGGAGACACAGTGGGCGCAAAATTGAGATCATTAGCACCCATCTTTTGGGTGCTATGAGTGCCCTTAGAGCTCCAAAATGGCATCTGCGGTATGCGCGCAAATCTGTGGGATGACTCGCGCTGGACACCATATTGGTGAGGGTGTTAGCGCGCGCAGTGAATGTCTGCAGAGCAAGCAGATCATGACGTCAATCAGCGTGTAACACTGATTTGATGCCAGCGGTGCCATTTTGGAGCTCAACGCTGGTGCTAATGCCCTCTCTTAACCTCGCACAGCTGAACACGCGTTCAGCAGCATGAAGGACCCCCCCACCAGCGCTATTTAAAAGGATCATCAAATACACTCAGGGTAGTTGCTGGTTGATTTCTTCTGGCTGTTGATACAATTCTACAAGTGTTTTGTGCTTTCTATAATTGTTTAAAATTGCAAAAGTCTACAGGGAGTGGTGTGGCAGGTGCTGAAGGACTTTTTGCTGACTTCAAGGCTCTGCACAAACCACTTGCTGCCAGACATGGGAGCACTAGTAAGCATTCCCCTTGGAGTATAGCATGACTTAGAGAATGAACAGAGGACACACAGAACAGGACAAGCTGCTGGAAGTGGAAGGAGGAGGAGGAGGAGAAGGGCTCTCGTCAGGAGGCCAAATCCGCCCAGAGTTTTCAGGGAGTAATTCTCCGACTTGAACCTCAGTAAGGAACAATGTGTGAGGCGTCTGTGCTTCAGTAAGGATGTCCTCACTGAAATCTGCCACTTGCTGCAGCCACAACGACAACCTCAGAGCAGGGCGAGGACCACATTGCCAGTGGCTGTGAAGGTGATCGTGGCGATGAGGTTTTACGTGTTAGGCTCCTTCCAGGCTCGAGCTGGAGATATTTGCAACATCTTGCAGTTTGCCGTCCACAGTTGCGTAAGGGAGGTCACTGAAGCTCTCTATTCCAAGAGAGCTGAATACATTTCATTCCTTCTTGCCAGAGAGCAGCAGGCGGAGCAAGCATGTGGCTTTGCTAGGATTGCAGTCTTCCCCATGGTGCAGGGTGCCATTGACTGCACGCACATCGCTTTGCGGTCGCCGCATGTCAACTCTGCCATATACCGGAACCGAAAGGGATTCCACTCCCTCAATGTCCAGCTGGTGTGTGACTATAGGCAGCGAATCATACAGGTCAATACCTGATATCCTGGAAGCAGTCATGATGCCTTAATTCTGTGGTAGTCCGCTGTGCCATCTGCATTGCCACGACGGCAAACCAAATGGTGGCTACTGGGTGACAAGGTCTAGCCGCTAACAACATGGCTCACCCACGCACATGTGCACAGCAGACATACAATGAAAGCCATGCTGCCACACAAAATGTGATAGAGCAGACCATTGGTGTGCTGAAACAACGCTTCTGCTGCCTGGACCACTCTGGAGGAGCCCTGTAGTACTTGGCAGAGCGTGTGTCACGATTTGTGGTGGCCCGCTGCATGTTGCACAACCTCGCACTCATGAAGGTACAGCCCTTGCCACCAGCTATACGGCGAGAAGCTGAGGAGGAGGGGAAGAGGAGTAGAGGAAGGGAGGAGGCAACTTAGACAGCCTTTCTGGCCGGGCTGTCCGTGAAGAGCTCATCCAAGTGTGATACCCGTAACCGCAACCTCAATTGCCCATTCACCAACAGTCCCACATCTTACCTTCCCTCTGTCACTGACCATCACTGCGTCCGCTTGGCTAGAATACAAAAATAAATGCCACCACAAAATAAACATTCCAAACCAAATTTATAAATGAAATCATGCCGTATTGCATGCAAAAGTGAACTAATCACCCTTGTGCATTCCCTTAGTGCCACTCTTCCATGTGACTTTGCCTGTCTTAGTGCTCATACGCAGTGCAACCCCAGTGGCTGCAGCATGGCTGCTGCTGACTTTCAGTGGAGGAGACTGCAGATGGCCTTGGAGGATGTCCTCAAGCAGCTCTGGGCCTAGAAAGCCTGGTTGTGGACTGTACCACCTCGGCATAGGCGGCAGCAGTCTGGGCTGGCTAGCTGACAGACAACAGCAAGGCCACTGGCCGAGTGACTGTTTGGGAGGATGAATGCTGTCTTTCTGTGAGAGGACAGCAGGTTCGTGCTCCATGGAGCCACTGCCACTACCCTGGGCGACGCCTCAGCAATCCTAGTAATCTGTTGGAGGACAGATTGCTGGACTGCTGTGACACCCTGCAAGCCCCTTTGCATATTGTAATTCACAGCCATGACGGCAGCAAGCTGGTATTGCATGACTTCAGTCTGAGCTTCCCCTGCAGCACTCAGACTTTGGGTGACTTCTGCTTGTGCGGCAATGGAAGTTGTGACATTGGCCATCAGATGCTGCATCATGATTGGTTCCACAAGTGTGCTAATGGAGTTGGCCATCACTTCCACGCTGGAAAGGATGGGCTCCAAGCTCTGCGTAAAGCTCTGTGCCAAGTTGGTGCTGGACTCCTCCATGCTCCGTGACATTGAAGACAGGCTCTCTGGCAGGCCTCCCAATGCACTAAGCATTTTGTAGTGAAAACCCATCTTCTGTAAGGTGCCCCATCAAAGTCCTCATCTGCGTACTCTGTAGCAGAACCCGTGTACGACCTTGCCTTCCGACAAGCTGCTACCTGCACTATCCTTGCCCCCGCTACTCATGCCCGGCGTCTCACCATGTACAGATTCCGCCTCTATGCTATGTTCTAAAATACGTGCAGTGTCAGTATCTGAGCTGGTGCCTGCGAGTGTGAAATGGAGTGATGGTACGTCTTCACCATCACTGTCTTCCTGCTGTTCGTCCATTGGCTGGCCAGGTTGCACTTTTTGGGTATCTGAAAGGAGAAAGGTACAGGGTAAGGTTGTGGTGAGGGGAGGGGGGGTGTGAAAGGAAGAGGTGCATGCTTACCCCATCTGCAGCTTGTAAGTCAGAAGAGATTGTGGTATGAGGAGGAAATGGGATGTGAGAAGGAGGATTAGCTATGAGGATAACCTCATCTTCCATTGATTCAGCCCCGTCGCTGGCCACGGGCTCAGCAATTGCCATTCCAATAATGGCCAGCACTGGCTCCTCCCTGGGTGTTAGGACATACAGGCATGCCCATCCTCCTATGTGTAGCGCCTGCCACCTCCAGTTGTGAGCCACCTTGTCCTGTAAGAGAGAGGGAAGTGTGTCAGTGAGTGCGGTGCAACCTTTCTGGGTGGTGTGGCTGTCATGGTTGTGCAAGCTGTGAGATGTGGGTCTGAGGCTTGCAGCAGTGCTAAGTCTGTGAGGGTGACATGAAGCATATGAATGTTAGGTTTGAGTCCTGATTGATAGAGATTGTTGGTAGGTGAGTGATAGGGGTGGTGTTGAACTGAGGAGTGTCTGAGGCTAGTGGTGCAGTTGGTAGTATATGTCATTTGAAGATGCATTCACTGACCTTGACCAGTCGTGTGAGGTCATTGAACTTCTTGCAGCACTGCATCCAGGTCCTCGTAGCTCAACCCCTGGCAGTGACCTCCATGGCTATTTGCTCCCACTGCCTTTTGAGCATGTGTCTGGAGGGCCTCCTGGTCCCCTGCAGACAACAGGACATCTCTCCTACTTTCTACCTCCTCCACCAAGGCCACCAGTGCAGCGTCCAAAAACATTGAAGCCCACTCTCTCCCATGTTGTGCCATTCCTCACTGTTTCCCAGGTCAGATTCACTTCCTGCACGGCTCCTAGAACCTGCTCCAGCCAGAATGCACCTCCCCTTTAAGAGGATAGCAAAATACTGCGGATGCTGGAAATATGAAATAACAACAGAAAACGCTGGAAAAACTCAGCAGGCCAGGCAGCATCCGTGGAGAGAGAAACAGAGTTGACGTTTCAGGTCGAAGACCTTTCATCAGACGACCTGAAACGTTAACTCTGTTTCTCTCTCCACGGATGCTGCCTGGCCTGCTGAGTTTTTCCAGCGTTTTCTGTTGTTATTCCCCTTTAAGAGGTGCAGGCTAACTAGGCTAGCTTTAACTGGTGCTAGCAAGTTACGATATTGGCCCCCTGCTGATGCGTCCAGCCAATGAACAGCGAGGTTAACTCCGGCTGAACGCTGAAATCTTGGAAATGAGCAGGCAGCACGAAGTTGGCGTGCTGCCTGCATTTCAATCAACGGGCACAGGTTAATCACGCATCGCGATTACCTTCACCCGTTTTCGGGCGCATTAGCCCCCAGCATGTTTTTCATCAAGATCAATGGCTGCAGCACAGTAAAGGGTGGAGGCAATGGCAGTAACAGCCACCTCTATGACCCCACCACCTCTGGCCCCTCCCCCCACTCCCAGGACAACTGTTCAGTGCTGGAATAAATTTTATGACCTCTTGAGACTAGGCAAGGAAAAAGAAAGTACCCACAGGTTGCAAGAATGCATTATCTAACTATTCATTTCATTCCCTTACTATTGGCCCTGCCTGTGTTCCATGGCTTCATCAGAGCACAACAATAATGGCTCTGCATTTCCTGGATCGTACTTATGCAGAAATTCACGCTGCTTTCTGCGTTGATCTTGCTGACAGAAACTTACTCCAAAATTTCTTGTGGAGCTCATTTGCCTATACCGGAACATAAAACCAGCACAAACCAGCACTGAACATAGAGCCGCCAATTTGTGTTACAACTGTAGATATAAAGGCCTAGAAATTCAAGATTGCTGGAAACCTGCTGGTGGCACCGCGAGCCACAGTTAACGGCTGCCGAAATTATAGTGCTGGCAGGACCGGTAAATTGGTGCTGCTTGGTAATTAACATTAATGCAGCATTAAACTCACTGTGCAAGGCCGTTTTCATGGCGGTGGTCCCAGCAGAAGTCCCAATGTAACGTGGCCGTAGTGTCATTGCAGCAAGAACAACCTTCTCTTAAAGCAAGACAGTCATTTTAGAAAGGGGAACTGCCTTCTAAAATGAAAAGAAAAATCATTTAAAAAGAGGCAGTTTTTAGCCCTTAGAGCTCAACTGCCTTCTGAAAAAAAATTACATTAAAAATAATTCCCAAATGGCAGTCTTCAGCTCTTAAAGCTGAATTGCCTTCCGCGCCTAAAATAAAATGGGAAAAGTGCTTCAGCACTAACACAAATGGCTCAACCAGCCAGGGAAGGGGCACCCAGGGTCTCACAGACAGCACTCCAGCTTTGTACAGGGGGTCAACAGTGCAAGAGAGGTCCTCTACCCACAGGGGCCAGGAGGGCCTCTAGAAAGAAGAATGTGGGACCAGATCATCGAGGTCATCACTGCCAGCAGTGTCGCCCCCACCACCTGGCTCCAGTACACAAAGTAGCTTCATGACCAAAGACCAGTGGTCAAGATCAGTGAATGCATCATAAAAAGCTGTATACTACCAACTGTATCACTAGCCTCACACACTGCTCAATGCATGACCCCCCACCCCAATCGCTCACCTACCAACAATCTGTACCAATCACGAGCCACACCTCCCATGCCTAGCTTCACCTCACCCCCTTGGAGGCGATGGTGCTGGCCATTCTTGGTAGGGGCATGGCTGTGCCCTTGGCCAGCGGCGGGGCTGAAAGGATACAAGATGCCGTTGTGTTATGTTATCCTCCTTCTGGCATGCACCTCTTGCTTTCCCACCCTCTCCTCACCACAACTCCACCCTTGTGCCTTCCTCATTTCACACACCCAAGAAATGCAGCCTGCCCAGCCAGTGGGTCACCAAGAAGAGGGAGCGGAGAATGAAGAAGAAGAAACATCGTCACGAGATTTCACACTCCCAGCCACCAGCTCCTCAAGGTCGACCAGCAAGAACATTTGCAGTGTCCCCCACCGAAAGTCAGCAGCCTTCCACCAGCCATGCTGCAGCCATTGGGGTAGCACTGTGTGACATCAGTAGGATAGGCAAAGGCACACACAAGACAGTCACTAAGGGAATACATAAGTGTAATTAGTTGATTTCTTGATGTCACATTGGATGGCTAGATGTATAAAGTTGGATTGGAAAGTTTGTTTTGTGCTGGCTTTTATTTCAGCATTGTGGCCAAGAGGATGCTAGCCCGGCCACGAAGGGGCTGTCTGAGTTGCAGCTTTCCTTCTGCTTCCTCCTCTTCTGCTTCTTCCTCTTCTGCGCCTTCCACTTCTGCGCCTACCTCTTCTGCGTCTTCCTCTTCCCCCTGCAAGTGGATGCAGTAAATCTGAAAAAAAGCAGAAAATGTTGGAAATACTCAGCAGGTCAGGCAGAATCTCGACCTAAGATGTGAACTTTCTTTCTCTCTCCATGGATGCTGCCTGACCTGCTGAGTAGTTCCAGCATTTTCTGTCTTCTCAGAAGCCTTCCTTTACCATCCAAGGCCTTGCAAGCACCCAGCAGCACTCCCTACACTCCCTACATACACTAAAAACTTTTAACATCTATTGCACCAAGTCACTACTTCAATAAAAAAAATTAAAATCCACTCCAAAAGCTTAAATGCAAACTTACCTGAAAGATATGTGTGTCCCTTTAAGAAGTGTTGACAACGTTTTAGAGCAAGCTTAGGATCCAGCGTGAAACTCAGCGAAAAGGTCCAAGTTCGCGTTGCACGCCGACTGATGTCGCGCTCTCCATATTTGCTTGTCCAGGGCCAGCACTGTTACCGGCGGTGCAATGACCCTCACCAAAATGGTGGCCATTGAGTCCCGCGTCAGCGGCAGGCATTAGAGTGGCAGATGCCATTTTTTCCAGGATTGCAGCGCAAACAGGTGGCGGTAAGTAGCCCAATTTCTGGGCCAATGTACTTTATAAGCTAATTTTAAAATAGGGTATTCCCCTCAGAAAACGCACTGCGTGTGTCTGTATTGCTGTTTGGTGGACTTTTGTTGTAAAATCAGGAACGCTGCATGTGTGGAGTGTGACACATGGCACTCTGAGGCTTCACAGCTGTAGTGCTGCATCAGTTCACACTTGAGTGGAGCATAAACGCCGGCATGGACTGGTTCGGCCGAATGGCCTGTTTCTGTGCTGTATATCCTACGTAGTTAGTGATCTGGTAAAAACCACCAAACCGTAATTTGCAGCCTCTAAGGGCGCGCAGGTTCCGGGTTTAGGCATGCGCTGTGCATGTGCTAAAACCTGGAACTTGTGATCTGTCAAGAATTTTCTTGACAGATGATTCGCATCCCTGGGAAAAGGGCATCCGTGGGCAGAGTTGCGCTATTTGCCCAACTTCTGCCCAGCGAATGCCTGTGAAATTCTTACGCCTGGCAGGCATAGGGCCTGCTTTTACCAGCATAAGAGTTTTAAAAAACAGAAAAATAAAATTTTATCAATAATTTATACATTTAAAAAACTTGTTAAATAAAGTACGTTTATTTTTAGTCCCTTTAAAACATGTAAATTTATTTTTCAAAAAATTAAATTTTTGTTTTAAATATTGAATTAAATGGCATTTTAATTAATTTTAAATACGTGATTTTTTTTAAATTTGATGTCTAGGTGTATTTTTGGGGGTATTCCCATTCATACTTTTGGGGTTTCCGTACATAGGGAATTCCCATAAGAATGAATGGGGATTCCCTGCTGTCATTCGTTGGGCCAGCCCACGTGATCCCAGGGACGCTCGCGAACTGCCTGCGCCCCTGGGATACGTGGGCCTCTGCCCGTGGATACCCGGAAAGCCCCAGGATTGCGAGTCTCCATACCTCCCGCACCACCAGGTAGGCGCGGATTTTATTTGCGGATCGGAGGCATTTCCCCGCGGACCGCAAATGCAGGGCCAATGTGGGGAAGCAAGTGTGAATTTCATTTAAATCTGGGTTTGACTCACTGTTGTCCAGTTGCGATATCTGACATTTTACCACCAGGCCCACTAAAGAGGAATTTATTCCTGGTTTAGCCTCTCATTTCGACATGCAAATAAAAAGGCAGCGGCTCCATTGCTATATCCAGTAACTAAGATTAATTTGCACACCTTCACCATGGTGTCAATTTGGGCAACATCCAAAAGTAGTGTCAAAAGTTCATTGCTCACATTGTTAAAGTCTGAATTATACAGAATTACCTTCTGAGGTTAACATCTCTATCAGATGTAAGTTCTCTTTTGATTCATATTAGCTGGGAAAACATGCCTCAGGATGGTGAGAGAAGATTCTGGGACATTCACTGCTTGATATGATTCTTATTGACCTTTATAAGTGATTGTTTACAACTGAGTGGCTGGTTCGACCACTTTAGAGGGCATTAAGAGGCAACTGTGTAGTGTGTAGTGTGCAAGTGGAATCACATGTAGACCAGACTGGGCAGTGGGTTTTGCAAAAATCTGGAGGCTTCCAAGGTCAAGGTTAGCCCACAAATGATTACGTTTATTGAATTCAATTTCATAGCTCCCCATGCTGGTATTTGAACTCACAACCTTTGGATTGCTAGTCCAGTACCATAACCAATAGTGTCACCATAACCTGAAGCATGTCTTCAGCATTCCCACAGTGTGCTCTGTTATCAATCTGGTGGCAGAATAGACCTCATTATACCTCTCCTCAGCTTGGGTCCTTGAGAACTGCACAGGTGTCGTCATTCATGGGAAAAGAGGATAACCTTCGTTCCCTCAGAATCCAGCTGGACTCCTGCCCTTGGTTTTGGAAGCTAGGTAACTGGTAGCATTTTGGATTTTTCAAGCATTGTCCTACCAGAAATTGTTCAATTTATAATATTTCTTATATAATAAATGCAGCAGTTATATAACATTAAAGCCAATAGACAGCAACCAATGGGAGGAGGCCTGGGTGCCTGGAAGTATTAATAAGCCACTCAAAGAGAGATAGAAAGCCATCACAATGTTAATTTTGCATATTACTTTAACTTTGAGACAATGAAGATTGTTAGCTTTAATTCTAAGCATTTCATGCTGTTGTGCTAGTTCCTACATCAAAAGGAACGCATTTCATTCAGAGCTCTAACTATGATTGAGAACTCAGCAGGCAAATCTTCCACGCACAGAGTTGAGGGAGGGTCAGAGGACTGTACTTGTCTCTCTCACTCTCTGTTTTCAGGCTGGGATATGAATTTATGCAGCCTGTAACACAGGAAGGCATGGCAAATTAGCTTAGCAACAGATAGCTTAAAATTTATTCTAGGAGGAGCAGAGGGAAATAGATGAATCTCATTGTGGAAACTGTGGCCTGGATTTTAGCCTAAAGGCGAGTTCTATGCGGGGGTGAGGGGGGACGGTGGGGGTGGCAGGGTGCTGTTGCGAGATCGGGAAACCCAGAAGAACGGGTTCCCCAAATATCCTGCAGAATTTAACTGCAGGGCTCCTTTAAGTGGGGTTTTCTGCCCACAGGCAGCTTGATTGACAGGTTGGAGGCCTTTCAGGCGGGAAGCCTGCTTCACAAGGCTGAAGCCTACTCGAGCGGATAGTTGTATTGGGGAAGTGAGAGAGATCGTGGGTGGGGGCGTTCCCGATCATGGGGCGGCTCCGGATCAAGGGGGTCCCGATTGCGGGGGAAGGGTCCGTTGGTGGTGTGGGATCCCGATTCCAGGGGGTTCCGATGGTGGTCTGGGGGTCCCGATTGCGGGGGTTCCGATGGTGGTCTGGGGGTCCCAATTGCAGGGAGTTCCGATGGTGGTCTGGGGGTCCCAATTGCGGGGGTTCCGATGGTGGTCTGGGGGTCCCGATTGCAGGGGGTTCCGATGGTGGTCTGGGGGTCACGATTCCAGGGGGTTCCGATGGTGGTCTGGGGGTCCCGATTGCAGGGCGTTCCGATGGTGGTCTGGGGGTCCCGATTGCAGGGGGTTCCGATGGTGGTCTGGCGTTCCCGATTGCAGGGGGATCCGATGGTGGACTCGATTGCGGGGGGGTTCCGATGGTGGTCTGGGGGTCATGATTCCAGGGGGTTCCGATGGTGGTCTGGGGGTCCCGATTGCAGGGGGTTCCGATGGTGGACTCGATTGCGGGGGGGGGTTCCAATGGTGGTCTGGGGGGCCTGATTGCGGGGGGTTCCGATGGTGGTCTGGGGGGCCCGATTACAGGAGGTTCCGATGGTGGTCTGGGGTGCCTGATTACAGGAGGTTCCGATGGTGGTCTGGGGGGACTGATTACAGGGGGTTCCGATGGTGGTCTGGGGGTTCCGATGGTGGTGGGTTCCGATGGTGGTCTGGGGGTTCCGATGGTGGTCTGGGGGGCCTGATTGCGGGGGGTTCCGATGGTGGGCTGGGGGAATCCCAATTGCAGGGGGTTCCGATGGTGGTCTGGGGGGCCTGATTACAGGAGGTTCCGATGGTGGTCTGGGGGGCCTGATTACAGGGGGTTCCGATGGTGGTCTGGGGGGCCTGATTACAGGAGGTTCCGATGGTGGTCTGGGGGGCCTGATTACAGGAGGTTCCGATGGTGGTTTAGGGGGCCTGATTGCGGGGGGTTCCGATGGTGGTCTGGGGGGCCTGATTACAGGAGGTTCCGATGGTGGTCTGGGGGGCCTGATTACAGGAGGTTCCGATGGTGGTCTGGGGGGCCTGATTGCGGGGGGGGTTCCGATGGTGGTCTGGGGGGCCTGATTACAGGGAGTTCCGATGGTGGTCTGGGGGGCCTGATTACAGGGGGTTCCAATGGTGGTCTGGGGGGCCTGATTACAGGGGGTTCCGATGGTGGTCTGGGGGGCCTGATTACAGGGGGTTCCGATGGTGGTCTGGGGGGCCTGATTACAGGAGGTTCCGATGGTGGTCTGGGGGGCCTGATTACAGGGGGTTCCGATGGTGGTCTGGGGGGCCTGATTACAGGGGGTTCCGATGGTGGTCTGGGGGGCCTGATTACAGGGGGTTCCGATGGTGGTCTGGGGGGCCTGATTACAGGAGGTTCCGATGGTGGTCTGGGGGGCCTGATTGCGGGGGGGGTTCCGATGTTGGTCTGGGGGGCCTGATTACAGGGAGTTCCGATGGTGGTCTGGGGGGCCTGATTACAGGGGGTTCCGATGGTGGTCTGGGGGGCCTGATTACAGGGGGTTCCGATGGTGGTCTGTGGGGCCTGATTACAGGGGGTTCCGATGGTGGTCTGGGGGGCCTGATTACAGGGGTTCCGATGGTGGTCTGGGGGGCCTGATTACAGGGGGTTCCGATGGTGGTCTGGGGGGCCTGATTACAGGAGGTTCCGATGGTGGTCTGTGGGGCCTGATTACAGGGGGTTCCGATGGTGGTCTGGGGTGCCTGATTACAGGAGGTTCCGATGGTGGTCTGGGGGGCCTGATTGCGGGGGGTTCCGATGGTGGTCTGGGGGGCCTGATTACAGGAGGTTCCGATGGTGGTCTGGGGGGCCTGATTGCGGGGGGTTTCCGATGGTGGTCTGGTGGTCCCGATTACAGGAGGTTCCGATGGTGGTCTGGGGGGCCTGATTGTGGTGGGTTCCGATGGTGGTCTGGGGGGCCCGATTGCAGGGAGTTCCGATGGTGGTCTGGGGGCCCGATTGCAGGGAGTTCCGATGGTGGTCTGGGGGGCCCAATTGCAGGGAGTTCCGATGGTGGTCTGGGGGGCCCGATTGCAGGGAGTTCCGATGGTGGTCTGGGGAGCCCGATTGCAGGGAGTTCCGATGGTGGTCTGGGGAGCCCGATTGCAGGGAGTTCCGATGGTGGTCTGGGGAGCCCGATTGCAGGGAGTTCCGATGGTGGTCTGGGGGGCCCAATTGCAGGGAGTTCCGATGGTGGTCTGGGGAGCCCGATTGCAGGGAGTTCCGATGGTGGTCTGGGGGGCCCGATTGTGGTGGGTTCCGATGGTGGTCTGGGGGGCCCGATTGCAGGGAGTTCCGATGGTGGTCTGGGGGGCCCGATTGCAGGGAGTTCCGATGGTGGTCTGGGGGGCCCGATTGCAGGGAGTTCCGATGGTGGTCTGGGGGGCCCGATTGCAGGGGGGGTGGGGCCTGAAGGTGGGGTCGGGGGGAGCAGACCAATCGCGGGGTATGGGGGTGGTTTAGTGGGTAGCTTGTTGGGCCAGGGGAAGCACTCCTGCTCCTCCTGGCCCACAAGCAGTGCTATAAAGGCATTTACCTCATGGATTCAGCCTTTCAGCTGCCGAGTTTCCAGAGAAACTCAGCTGCCTGTGGTTAAAAATAGAAAAACTGTCTCATTATAATATTTAAATGACCAACCCGTGGATTGGTCGCCCACCCCTCATTCCGCCTCCGTTAAAACCAGAAGTGGTGGGTTCGAGACAGAATATTTAATGCAAAACCTGTGAAATTTCATAATAGTGACACAGATGACTGCCTCAATATGAAGGATGATGGCAACTGCCTAGAAACTGAGCATTGTCATACAAAGTCGAGATTTGGCAACACTTTCAATCAATGCACTGTGACTATTGGGAATCACGCCACCTTTGCTTCTGTGCCATGGTAACAAGGAACACCTGTTTTGTGCAGGTGCTGCTTATAACAGGCATAAATTAATAGGACTTGCAGGAACAAGTCGTGATTGTGTCATTACATTATTATGTACTAATTTAAATATTTATGACCACAAGCGGATGGGTTCTTCCTGCATCTGGCATCACATCCTCCAGAAAATTGAGATAACATAAAAATGGGCAGAATTGTCGTTTCCCGGTTCCTGCCTGAAATACACTGAAAAATAGATGGTGGGAAGGCAGAAAATCAAGCCTGTGAACTATAATAGTAAAGAAATGCACGCCCATGTTACATAAAAAGATTTATTTGTTTCTGTAACTGTGATATGTCAGGGAAACATATTTATTCACTACTTAGAGGGTCAGGAAAGCGGACGTTAATTTTCCAGAAACTAATTATCAAACAAGTCCCATGGCCCAGAAATTCGGGTCGGAGGCTTCCCGCGGGTGCAAGCATAGCGGGTGCACTTACATAGCGCGCCTGCCGTTGTGCTGTGAGCCTGCATGGGATTCCGATCCTGGGCCTCCTCCAGCTGCCGGTGTGCAGTGCTCGCGTATCCCAGCGGCGCAACTAGTTCGCACCGTCCCCTGGGATCACATGGTCCATGGGGAGCCAATCGGAGCAGGGAATCTCCATTCATAGATTTGACAGAAGACCTGTCAAATCTATGAATAGAGATCGGCCCCAAAACCTAAGTAAAACTTCAAATATTTTTTTTTAAATCACATTTTTAAAATATCTATAAATTACATAAATGAACTACTTTAAACAAAAATTTTAATTTTTGAAAAAAATTATTAAAGTTTTTAACGGGGCTAAAAATAAACTTACCTTTCTTTAAAGTATTTAAAAATGATAAACCTGTGCAAAAAATGTTTCAGTTTTACTTAATTCACCTCTTACCTTATTAAAAGCAGGCCTTGTGCCTGCTTTTTCCACGCGCAGCTGCTAGAGACTTACCCGCACGGAGAAACCTGTAAAAAAAGCCGAAGTTCACTGCGTGCGCGCTGCCTCTCCCGCGCACGCGGTTGACGCGCGAACCCCTTCCTTCAAGAGACCGGAAGTTCCGGTTTCCTGTGCATGCGCAGTGCATGTGTGAAACCGGCACTTCTGGTGGCCCTACGGGTGAGTACACAGCGCGTACTCACCCGTGGGGACCCGAATTTCTGGCCCAATGTCTCTGAGCTGATCCCTTACGAATTTCTTTCCCAACTCTTCCTGTCGTGTTGTGAATCCCTCCTCTATTGCCACATGCCTACCTTGCGCCCCCTTGCAACAGTGCAGCCTCTGAATCACCAGCGCATTTAAAATGTACTTCGATATGCACTTGAAGTGCCAGAATCTATAGGGCTATGGACCAAGAGCTGGAAAGTGGGATTAGGCTGGATAGCTCTTTTTCGGCTGGCACAGACACGATGGGCCAAATGGCCTCCTTCTGTGCCATAATTTTCTATGATTCTATGATCAAGGCTATGGGAGATCTGCAAATATATGTTGAATGCAATCTAAACAAAATATACAATACTACAAAACAATCCATATTATACAAGCAACTCATAGTGGATTTGACATAGCTCATTCTCCGGTATATAGTCAAGGAAATATTAGAGATGGAAGTGTAAGGTTTCAGTGGGCATATAGCAATTATTTTACTGAAATAACATTTGCCATTGTTTTCTATTGAGGACAGTTTACTGAATGCTGATAACTCCTTGTTTACACTTGAAAATTCCACAATTTACCATGATGGAATATTAAGGGTTACAGTAGCAATATGCATGTGCTGGCTCAGTGCCTACACCATGTGTGGTAGTAGGTTTGCTGAATTTTGTTGATATGTGCAGACAGGTTTTCCAAGATAGAAGTCTAAATTTTGGGGGTCGGTAGCCATTTTCATCACCGTTCCAGGCATTTCAACGTCAGATTATCCTGAAATAGCTGTAAGAAAATCAGTACAATCTTTCTAGAAAATATTTCCATTATAGCCATCAACTAAAGATGGACCAAGTCAGAACAAGGCACTGATAATGCTGGGCTCAGTTCCACGCTGAGTACCAACACAGTGTGCTAACTGAGTTCATACTATGGAAAGTTGTGCGAGGACAGATGCACATAGAGAGAATACATGTTGGTGACTTCCCATCTTACTGTCATAAGGAACAAAGGTTAACTCAATGGCAATGCAGAGCAGTATTGTTTTTAGCAATTAAGATCCATCGTTCAATTTACTACAGCTGTGTGTTGCTTGCTTAATTCCATGAGTAATAAATAAGCCTCATCTGCAAAAAGCTGGACAATTATAGAAAATTATCAGAAATATACATTTTAATGGATCTGCTAAAGCTTTGTTAATTAAAGGTGCCTTTATTTCTGCTCACTTACCATAAGCATTTACTGAGGTAGTATTCATTCAGTTAACCTGATTTAGAATGTTTGCTGAAATGATTGGTTGCCTCATTGCTGGACTTTTTTACATCAGTTTGATGAGATGGTTCTAACCCTATTCCTGTGAGGAATGAAGGGTATTTCCAAAGATTTGTATTTATTCGCAGTATTTTTAAATCACATATTTTCCTTCTTATTCCATTTACAAAAATATCTTTCTGAAAATGTCTAATGCATATTTTATAAAGTAGAACGTAGAACAAAATGTGCTGAACCATACCAGCTTTCTCAATTCATACAATTGCAAGAATAAACTAAAACTATGACATCTCATTATAATATTAGGTTTGATGTACTTTTCACTGTAGTAAAGGTTTTTGTTTTATTAAATA
This sequence comes from Squalus acanthias, assembly GCA_030390025.1. NCBI lineage: Eukaryota > Metazoa > Chordata > Chondrichthyes > Squaliformes > Squalidae > Squalus > Squalus acanthias. The sequence goes on along the minus strand of CM059428.1, from coordinate 58,417,045 downwards.
CTGAAATATTTGTATTAATAATACAAATCACTTTTTTAATAAAGTGGGCAATTCACTCTATCAAAAATAAGGGACAATATTTCAGCAACAAGAGAATATGGAACTAGAGACACAGCAATCAAAAAAATAAATAACAGGCAATACCATTACAATAAGTACTTCAGTGTAAGCTTTACATCCCATATTAAATTGTAATGTCATACACATGGTCTCAAACATAGTTAATAATCATTGGAATAATAAAGTACGGCTGTGAGAACCTTTCATATTACCAGTTTGAAAAATACAACTTGTCAAAAACTAAAAGGGATTGTAAATCATTCACTGAAATTAGGGAGGAAGAAAATGAATGTATGACACGATTCAGCACATACGTGTAATGTTTTGTGTAATACTGCTCTGAGAATTGTATTTATAGTGCAGGGTATGTTGTAGCACTGGATTTTTACTAAGCTAGACATTCACACTGAGCCTGACAAATGGATTTAATTCAGTGTTCTGGTATCAGACATCTTATTTACCTAATGTAGCCTTTCTTCAAGGTTAAGAGATGTTTAACATTTGGGCAGTCTACAAAGTATTTTTTAATCAAAAGGCAGTTTGGAACAGCTTGAACTCTGAAGGGTAGCCTGCGGGACTGGACAATGGTCTATTCAATAGGTTGCTATTCTTTTCGATGCTTTTCATTTCAAAGTACCTGGGGTGGGGGCAGTGCGGGTGCAGAGTGATTGGGCTTCATTGCGAAGCCTGCGAGCATACCTAGTAACGGCAGCCTAAGGCTTTTTCTATTTCTGAACTGACATTAAATCTTGGGCTTATGACCCCTGACAGCAAACATCGTCAGTCATTATTTAACCCACCTTCGTGAATTAAAAAAAGGCTGTGCTGCTTTCTCTCAACACTTTGTTTTTTCTATTCTTGAATGCTGTCAAAACTGGAACAAAGGCCAATATGTGTTGCATATAATCTAATAATGTGTTGATTCATTAATTTTGATTCAGATTTTGTCACTAGCTAACAACTTTATCCCCTTGTTTTACCAATGTCTTTAGTCTTATTGTAATGCAAATGCATTCATGCACATGACATAATACAACTGTACAAGACTCACAACCAAAATGATCTTTTATACCTGATAGGAAGGCCAATATGAGCACAATGTTAGCTGTTATCTGCTAATGTACCTAATGATAGATCACAAAGTGGTTCTTGTTTCAGTAATTACTACAGTATTAATCACCTTGTTTCAGTTCTGCCACTATTTCCTCCAAGTTCTTCAATAAAAATGACATCACTTAACTGGATTACTTACAGTACATTAGCCTGGCTATTTCCACCCATAATGCTCTTATTTACAGTAACCATTATCACACAATTACAGAATGAGGAATCTTTAAACCCAAAAGCTATATTATTATTTGACCACGGAACTGCAGCAATCTGAATGTCTATTGCATTATTAATTCAATACAGGAATAAATCATAAATTAAAATGCAAAAATGAAGCTCTGTGAAAAATGTAATGGATGGTACAGATTAAGTGAAAAGTAAAATCGAGGATATAATACAATGTATAACACATTTATTAGTTAATACTATTCACTCCATTTGCAAATGGCTCCCATATCAGTATAGAATGCTCTGATAGAATTAAAAGGGATTTAAGCATAAACAGATCAGTGTGGCTGGCAATAAGGGCAGATTGTTTTCAGTGACCTAAACCCAACTTTCTTTCACTAAAAACAAGAACAAAGTATGTTTTTCTCCAAAATCAAGAAACCGCTTACAAAATCACATGAATGTGTGGTCTTCAAATTTATAATTTATGAGAGTGTGATGTAATGGGGCAATATTCCCATATATTTGGCTGAGAGGAACAGCTCCCAGCAAGCAAAGAAGACAGGGAGTGTTGCAATACGTCACAATCAGGGCCAATGCTGTCTCAGTCACTGAGAGCATCTAACTGGGGATCCAGAAGAAGGCTTGTGACTTCAAGAGCATGAAGGTAAAGCATGACTATTAAACTAAAGTGGCAGCACGGGACATTTATTCATATGAATTAAAGTATTAAATGTTAAAAGTTAGAGATGCAAATTACAATATACATGTCATAATGGGAGAAAGAATATATTGCAGGAAGCAACTTTTGGTCGTCAAGTTATCGTGTCTGAATCACACTGCTCTTATGCCTGAAGGTGAAACAAGGATAAACTCCGTGACATTAAACAATTCTCTCCAAATGAGAAATTGGTCATTGATTTATTTAGGATCTTAATTCAAGATTCAAGAAAGTGTGGAGATTGGAAGGTGCACTGGACCACTGAGATATATTAAATTAATCCGAATATATATTCTATGATTTGTAAGATGTATTACATCAACATGTCCATACACACTCATTGTGCAGAAACATGTAATAGTGTATTTAATACCAATACAGTATCCAAATGGATAAGTGTGCTTTAGTTAATAAAATGTTCCAGAATGAGGCAATCCAGTCAAAAACATGAGGCACCTGAGCACCAACTGTCAATATCCACCACAGATGCACACGCTACTGGAGTACATAGTCATGAGAATGAGGAAGTATAGGGTGAGGCATTGAGTACTGTTGTGCAAGTGGTAGCTGCAATGGTAGACAATGAGAGGCCAGCTGGCACAGGATGGAGGTGCCCCTACTGAGCTGTTCAACACCAGTGGGAGGGTCAGTGGAGACTTTATTTATGTAGGTCATAGGTTCAGTTGGTACATATCTTGTGAATGGGGCTTTCAGACCAAACCCCAAGATGGATTCACGGCTGCTTTCAATTCACTTAGAACAAAAACAGCAACAACTTGCATTTATATAGCAATTTTAATGTATAAAAAACATCCCAAGGTGCTTACAGGCAACCATGATGCTCACTACATTCTGAGGAGATGCCTTTCACCAGTAGCATGTGTGGACCAGAACAGGAGCACTCTGTTGCCACCCATGCCTACAACAATTCTGTGTCATCACAAAGCCCTGCACAAGTGATTCATTTCAGTTACAAACTCCATGGTCAGCTTGAGTCTCCTCGTGTACTGCTTGTCCACCATGCTCAGGTAGTTTACACCGTTGCAATACTCACACTGCCTGTGGTAGTACCTGTGGTGAGTGGTGCATATCCTATGTCCTCTGTGTCCTGGTCCACCCGCTCCTCTCCCTGCTCCTGCTGCAATATCAACAACAACAACAGGTGGTTACATAGTGCTCCTTGTAGAGGAAGACATCTCATAGCATTTTAGAATAAGGATACTGTGTATGCCAAACTTGGGGAAAGGATTAAAAAAAATGGATGAGGAACCAAAGGCAAGTTGAAGAGGAAGGTTTAGAGGAGATTGTTGGAAAAAAGGAAGTACAAAGGTGGAGAGGAGTCGGTAAAGAGTTCCATAGGGCAGGATCATAGTGGCTGAATGAGCAGAGGGATCAAGGGATACACTGTGATATGCCTGTCATTTGCCATTGCACTTATACTCTCGATAAAAGCTATACTTCTCTCGCTGCTGTCATGATATTTTGAAATTATCCCTTCATTAACATCACTAACGTCAGGGCTGACCTGGAGTGAAGTATTCATTGTTGATATGATTCTGCAGCTGCAGAAGGCTGCAAAATTGAATCACGAATGAGCTTTAACAAGTTAAATTTGCCTTTCTCTTACTTTTCACACTTTTTTACTCTATTTTTGCAGCATTGCTCAGAGCAACTTCAAACATTGACAAATCATATTTCAGTGTTTTCTCTTAACATTCCCCACGCTTCACCCATGTTTATTTTTGTTGCTGAGATAAGCAAACATGGGAATATTGGTCCCCAGTTTTATTTTTATTTTCTCTTTGTTAGTATCTATTCTCAAAGATAATACTTGCTGTATCTTTAACTTCACCTTTTTCCCTATTTCTTTCCTTAGTCCCTTATTTCTAAAAAAAAGAAGCCAGGTATGGATTGGCCATTGCACCTGTGCAAGCAATTTCCCCCTTACTTACCCCTTACTTATCTATTGGAGGATCACATCTGAAAGGGTAATGTATGTTTTAGGGATGTTTGTAACTGTTATGCTGACTTTTTAAAATAGCTTGCTGACTAAGCTGGAAGAGCAGCTTCAGGAATAATTTCCAATCCACAGAGCAACAGAGCTTGGAGTGTTGATCTACTGTTGCTGCTGCTCTGCAATTAGTCAACATGTGGCGCAACTTAAGCGGGCCAAGCCACGCAATGCCGGACTTTCACCTTCCCAAAGATGAAACACCTTGACTTCTGTGCAGTCGTCTGGACCCTTTAAAGACCCAGAATTTCCTGAAAACTTGTGCCAAAACAACGGCGTAAGTACGGCATAATAACAACAACTTATATTTATATAGCGCCTTTAATATAATAAAACGTCCCAAAGCGTTTCACAGGAGTGTTATAAAAAAAAACCACAAAATCACCGAGCCATATAAGGAGATGTTAGGGCAGATGACTGAAAGCTTGGTCGAAGAGCTACGTTTTAAGGAGCGTCTTAAAGGAGGAAAGAGAAGTGGAAAGGCGGAGAGATTTAGGGAGGGAATTCCAGAGCTTAGGACCTAGGCAGATAAAGGCACAACTGCCAATGGTGGAGCATTTAAAATCGGGGATGTACAAAAAGCCAGAATAGGCGGAGCACAGAGGTCTAGGGTGATTATAAGGCTGGAGGAGATAACAGTGATAAAGAGGAGCGAGGATGAGAATTTTAAAATCGAGGCATTGCTTAACTGAGAGCCAATTTAGGTCAGCAAGCACAGGGGATATGGGTGAGCGGGACTTGGTGCGAGTTAGCACACAGGCAGCGTTTTGGATGACCTCAAGTTTATGAAGGGTAGAACTAGGGAGGCCGGCCAGAAGTGAGTTGGAATAGTCAAGCCTAGAGGTAACAAAGGCATGGATGTCAATTTTCAGTGCATAAGATTGAGGAAATTCAGGCATAAGTGACTTGCACCTGTTTTTACGCTAGGCCAATTCGGTAAAATCTCCACTGAATCGCTCTGCTGCTCATTAACAACTTTGGCCTCTTGTAATACGCCGCTCACATGGATTTCCAGTAATTATGCCAGTTCTGAATGGGCTCTGCACTTACATCTAAAATTTTAGGCACAACAGAACCTAAAGTCATATTTCTGGTGATTTATGGTGATTTTTTTTCAGCGTTTTTGAAAAGTTTCTTCTCACTGAGAGCTAAAATATATTTCCTGTATTTTTATGGCAGCAGAATAATTTTCATTAAAAATTGAAAAACGTGCATGGTTTCATTTTCTTAAACATCCTAATGTGCATAAATGATGGTTTGATGGCTTCATGCTTTAATTTTCATACAAAAAGGGACTTAAAAAAGGAACACGTGTAAGTTTGGCGCTTTCCTCGGGATCCGATTGTTGATGCTGATTTCTATTTTTATGTCGGTTTTTATGTTCTGCCGTGTGCTGAGATTCTTGAGAGGTTTTGGCGTAACTCGCCAACGGGAAGATGGCGGTTACGCCATTTCAAGAAATTCCGGGCCCTTTGACTTTGGAACAACACTTGCGATCACTTTACTTGTTGCAGCACTCTGCCCAGCCTTTGAGGCAAATAATCACAAAATCCACCCCCCTGAAAAAATCAAATTCAAGCAGCAGGCAGATTTGCAAGAAGAACCCATGGCCCTTTTGGTCAGGAGGCAGATCCTCTTTCACTTGTGCTCCCCGGAACCTTATTTTTGGTGATAATTCATTCAAAAGCACCTGTAAAAATTCATTACTATCATTTTGAAAGTGAATTAAATTCTGAAAGGTCTTCTGAGTCTCATTAGTAATAACCCTCTAGCATATCGTTTCCACTCTTCAAGGCATGTAGATATCTCCCATCGTGCATTATCAAGAAAACTGGTATCCTGTGAATTTGGATTGCTTTATGTTCTAAGCATGAATTAGAGAAATACACATTTCAATCGTATTTCTTCAGTTACAGATTATTTTTTAATGGAGAGGGTGGATAAACATTCCAAATAGTTACAAGCTAACCTTTTCATTTCATATTTGGTATAATCCTAAGATGGTTTGCCTTTTACTTAAGCACAGCATTAACTTAAAAGTGCAGTAGATATAACTCCTAGTTGCTTTTACAGAGAATATACTTTATGCCACAGAAAAATATGTTGCTATTCTTATTGGATTAGCCATGGTAATTCGCACTGATTATTTTTCACTGTATTGTGATTCACATTGCCAGTCGGGGTAATAAATAATGTGCAGTTAGCTGTGGCCATTGGTCATTTGAAGTCCTATCGCAGCCATCCCCCCCATTCAGTGTAGTTGTGAGGAGATAAATGTGATTTAAATTAATAGCCAGTCCTAAATAACTCCTCAGCTGGTAAACGATGCATTTATCAGCCAGAGACAGGCACTGTCCTTTGATTCATGGTCCCCCAACGACATGAAGGGTGCGAACAAAAATTGTTATTACTTTTTAATAAAGTGAACCAGTCAGTCTTCAGTCATTTATCAGAAAATGTGGCATTCTGACACAGCACAATATCTCAGCAGCAGATGAATGGGGAAATAGAGACACGGTGATTTAAAAAAATAAAAATAACAGGCAATATAATTGAATTACATTTTCAAAAAAAGCTGTTTAAAGAATGCGTCTTGAACTGAAGAATACAAGTTGCCTTTTCTACTTTGAAATTGGGGAGGCAGAAGGTAAAGAGAAGATTCTATCAATTTAACATTCCAAATACCAAGGTCTTTCTGTGGAACACAAACATGTTTCATTTACCTGACATGTACAATAATTATATTTGCAATACAATTCTAACTGCTTTTGTTATTGGAAGTGCTGGGGTGTGCTTTTTATGGAAGTTAGGCTGAAAAAAGGGGCAAAGTCTAAATCCGATTTCTCAGAATTACTAGGGTCATGTTTTACTGATGATATATATATAGTAAAATTTAAATACTTGTTCAATTTTTTTGTGCAATAGTGGTTTTTATTATGCATTGATTAATAATATGAAATCGTTGTCATAATTTGATCATGTGTTACAAATAACAACTTCAAAGGTCTGTAACTTTAGGGCCGATTTTAACTCAGTGCAGGAATTGAGGGTGCAGGCGCCAAAGTGGGTGACAAAGCATCGGCCCCACTCCCCCAAATGAGTCTCGGAAGGTTTTTAACTTCCAGGCCTCATTTGCATGTCCTGACTCTGACTCCACCCGATGCCAGCAGGAATGATGTCACTAATGACGGTCGGACGTCAAATTTGTTGGCGGGAGCGGGAGGGTCAAGCCGTTGCCAGGGACCCACGGAAACGTTCCTTGGCAAGGCAAGTACGGATTGGGAGGAGGGAGATAAGGGCTGCGGAGGACCAAGTTACCTTTGTGGGTCAGGAGGAGCACTCCTGCTCCTCCTGACTCTCAGGGAATCTTTAAAAAATACTTGGGTTTATATCCTTGCTGCTGCCAGCTTTTGCTTAAAGGCTGGAGATCCTGCAGGCTGTGATTGGGCTCTCAGTTAAAATGGCGTGTACTTTCCGATGATGTCATTAGGACACAACATTGCATTTTAAATTAAGCCCCGCTCCTCTGGGATGGGCAGCCTTCCCGTGCCTGCAGTCAGGTAAATAATAATGGTGGGGGGCGGGAACACCGTCTCACCCCCGCCCCCCCCCCCCCCCCCCCCCGCCGCCTTGCCCGCACTGTTACTGCAAGCCAGATTGGGGGGGGGCTAAAATTGTTCCTTTTGTGTTAGATTATTTCCTTGTCGTTTACAATTTGTATGATTAATCAAATAATATTCTGCTGTGTGAATCTTTTTAGTGATTGTTTTTGTAATTATCTTTATTGTGTTTGTCGTGTACGTTGACTCTGTTGAATCTTCTACTTTGTAACCAACTAGCCGTCCATGAACTGCCTTCTTCCTTATTGGATAAGTCTGTGTTTATCTCCATCTACTTGGTCATTTTCTACTTTCATCATTTACCATTCACATTTTGCAAACTTGTCTCCATAATTTAATTTTCTATCAAATCAGATTCCACCAAAAACTTCTCTGAGATACAAGTGAGACAGTTCTCGCCTTCCCACTATATACCCCTAAAATATAATTCCTAACATAATAGATACATACAACAAATTCACAAAAAAGTTTACCCCAAAACTTGGTTCCCCATTGTTCCTCTGAACATCCTGGACTCCAGGTACACTCTCAGCCCCCAAACGGTAACTGCATCATGAATTCTTTAGTTGAAGCTCTTCCAGTTGTTGACACCATGACAGCAGTCAGTGCAGAGGACGTCTCCTTAATGGTGGAGGAGCGGGAGAGGATCGCTAATGCACCTGCCACAACAGCATTACCTGTACACAGCCAAATGACACCTTCAGGTAGGCCACAGGCTGATCCAAGGGGAGCAGCAATAACCGATCAAATAATGAATGAAGCAACTGTGGTTGATGGAAGTCAGGGAGAGTGCAGCAGTTGTAATGTTTTACTGTCATCTCCAGCAGCAGTAACACCAGTTCATGCAGCAAGTAAGGATGACAGATGAAGTGCAGCAATTCAATGCCCACATTATAATGTTGTGGGGTGAAGACAGAGAACCTGTTGAGCCAGGGACTTGGAAGCATGGGGAGAAATACCCAATTGTGGGGCAGTGCAGCATCTCCTTTCTGAGTGTGAGAGAGATGATTGCTCTCAAAGTTTAGAGAGCCCACATTTTAAACAGTGTACGCTTTTACTTTCCACAAGCAATGTAGAACTCTACAAGATTACTCTCAAAATTGGAAAGGGCATATAATAAAGAGAAGTTAGTGGAAACTTTAAAAAACAGAATACTTGAAAAATAAAAATTTTAAAGGGCAGGGCAATGGGACTAAATGAGTAGTTCTTTCAGAGAGCTAGCAGGGATATAATGGGATGAATAGCCTCCTTCTGGGCTCTAAAATGTTATGATTCCATAAACTAAACAGAGTTGTCCATCAGTATTAGACCTTAAGTAGGTAAGGGCCTATTAAAAAATACAATTTTTCTCAAACGGTGTAAACAAAATATTTTGGGGGGAAATGGCATAAACATGTCACCATACTTCTCAAAAAGTTAAAAGTAAAAAGTCACTGTATGCTATAACAGCATTAAAAAAAACTGTTCAATTTAGTTTACAGGAAAATAAGCCATGCAAGCAATCCTCTTGTGTATAGGGTTGTGTTAAGCCCCATGCACAGGTAACAGTCAATCCATTAACCTTTGCTTTAGCTTAACCCATATGTCGCCTGCCTCAGAGTCTTCCTTTTTGTTTTAATACCTTTTCCTTAATAGTTGCTCGTCTGTAACTGAAAAGGGCAGAGGCACTCCTGATGACATTGACTGCGGCATTGTAATAATAAGCTCCTTTTTGCCTCACCAGGATGTCAGCAGCCATTTCGGAAGGTAATATAAAAGAGCTGTAAGCCAGGGGTCATGTTAAATTGTAACGCAAATGTTATTCCTCGATTATCCAGCTGGGTTAAATGTCAACTGCTGAAGGCAAAATCAGCTGGATGGAGTGTGTATGTGTGTGTGGGTGAGATGGAGAAAGAGGCATGAACTTGGCCCAGTATCTGATAGGAATGTCAAAGCAGACACTCGCTTGTGTATGACTTTCTTATTCTTATATTAGGCACCGTATCAGCTAGAAGGAGTGAACTCTGAGGTTTAACAAACAGCCATTGCCTTTATAGTACTTGTAATACTATTTACAAATCATCAGGTTTTGGCTTGACTTTCTTACTGCAAAGAGATAGTTCTTAGCTATTCTTCTCAGGAGAAAAAGCCCATAAAAAGAATGTGAATGAAACACAGTGGAATCCTGTTACATGGTATGGAAAAGAACAAATTTAGATCATAAGGTAAATGAACTCAAACAATTCCACTTTTAGCCACCTTAGGTTAAAGATTGAATTTGGTGCTCATCCCGACAAGAAACACTGGACTAGAAATTTGGTACTTTCCATTTTTGGGCGCCTTACCCGTAGAGTGCTAACAGCCCACGCTCAAATGGGGAGGTCTGAGGAGCCCGGGATTTTGGGCCTCGGACATAATTATCATGTAGATGGCGCAGTGGTAGGAGCCCGCACAGGTTCATGCACCAATTTTCAATTAAGTGAATGGGGAAGAAGATTGGGGAGGTCTGGAGGAGGAACGGCTGGGCCTCGGAGTGTGATTGGAGGGCCGTCAGGGATCGGGGAAAAAGATCATGGGTGTCTGGAGTATTGTTGGGGGGTCGGGAGTGCTATCAGGTGGGGGGCTAGGAGGCCGGGGCCGGGGGGCGATCGGGGGTGCCTGGAGGTTGGAGTCGGGAGTGAGGTCGGAGATCTTGGGACCAGGAGCGGCGGTGATTATGGTAAGTATTTATCTTTTTTTAAATACCATGCTATTTAGCGTTGGTTTTCCCGGAGGCAATCAGCACTGGTGCTGGCTGCCTCAGACGCAAACCAAAGTTGCAAAAGAGAGCAGAAAGAGGCATTCGGTCCCTTATTTGCATATGCTAATGGCCTAACATCTGCTTCAGATGTGGGTAAAGGACACCTCTTGTTTGGCCTTTACCAAGATAGTGTCCGGTGTGCCCTGCACCAGAATAGTGCGCGCGCGGCTCGGATGCCATTTTGGACACAAAATAGCACCCGTAGCCACATAAAGCCATGCGCTACGGAGCCGAATTTCTAGGCCAGTGGCGTTTAATCAGGTTTTCATATTACAGTAGTACTTTCACTAGTTTGAGATAAGCCTTAAAATTACATCTGAACCGAAAGTACTGAGCGATAAGTATATCTTCCTGTAGCTCAATGGCAGAACTGAGAGTGTGACTCAGATCCAACTCTACCTTTTGGAGGAATAATTAAGTAAAACAAAAGAGAATTCTGGAAATACACAGCAAGGCAATCAGCCTCTGAAACAGAAAGGTAGTTTAATGCCTTCCCCTTGCCCACCAAGCCAAATCTCCTCCAGGCTCCAAATCGTCATTCTCTAGTTTTTTGCCTATCTCCTGTCATGCCCTGTCATCTTGTCCATGAGACCCACCTCCCGTTCCCTTGATCTCATTCCCACTAAATTGCTGACCACTCAACTTCCCTTCTTGGCCCCCACACTAGCTGACATTATAAATGGTTCCCTCTCCTCAGGTACTTTCATTTTCCCCATAATTCTATGTTTGAATCTCTCCAATAGGTTTCTGTCTCTCCTTAGTTGTCCAGCTCAGTGGGACTGCCGTTGCTTGCTTCTAATCTTACTTATCCAATTATAGCCGGGGCATCACCAGCAATGGCTTCTGAATGGCTGCCCTGCACCATTATCTCCAGAGACCCACAAGGATCTATCAACTTCCTCATCTACACGCTGTCTCTTGGCAACATCATTCGCAGACGTGCCATCAGCTTCAACATGTATGCTAATGACACCCAGCTCTAACTCTCCATCACCTCTCTGGGCCCCTCTACTACCTTTGTGTTGTCAGACTGCTTGCCCGACATCCAGTCTTGCATGAGCGACAATTTCCTCCAATTAAAGATTGGGAAGCCCGAAGCCACCGTCTTTGTCCCCTGCCACAAACACCATACCCTCACCACTGATTCCATTCCCCTCTCTGGCCATTGTCTCAGACTGAACCAAGCTGTTTTGTAACCTCAGTGTCCTATTCGACCCTGAGCTAAGCTTTGGCCCTCAAATTCTCTTCATCACAAAGAGCGCTTACTTCACCTCCATAGCATTGCCTACCTCTGCCACTACCAGGCCCATCTGCTGATAAAACCATCATCCATGCCTTTGTCGCCTACAGACTTGACTATTCCAACAGCCTTCCATCCTCCATCTTCTGTGAAAATCAGCTTATCAAAAACTCTGCTACCCCAAGTCTCGCTCACCTAGCATCCTTGTCCTTGCTGACACTGCTTCCAATTTAACATTTTCATTTTTAAAAAGAAATCCCTTCATGGCCTCACCCTTCCCTATCTCTGTACCTTCCTCTAGCTGTACAATCCACTCACCAAATTCCATTTCTCTTACATTGGCCTTTTGTGCATCCTTCTCTCTTTTCACCCCACCATTGGCAGCCATTACTTCAGCCACCTAGGTCCCACACACTGGAATTCCTGCCTATGGGATTTTGGGGCCTTAGGAGGCTGTGTAGGGCCCAATTTAACCTCCTAACACTTTATTTACATCAACATATACTTACTTTGGTTTTCCAATATTCTCCATTCCTGACGGTGGTTACTTGTGCTGGGATATGGTGCACAGACACCAGGAGCTCTCTTGTGTCTCACCCAAGTATCTATTCTTAATGTATGAGCCTATACAGTAGGGCCTTACCCACTGGGAACATATATTGGAAATTCAGGCGTCATTCTCCAACCATTCATTGATTAAAGTTCCACATGTTAGGAATTTGGGTAATACTCCCAAGTAATTATTAATGGCTTATATGTGCCCTGAGTGGGAAAGGCTCCCTGCTGGCAATGCAAGTTTAGAATGTCAACCCTAGTGAGGTTCATCATAGCTGAACCGAATCTTTGGGCCAATTTCTCTGATCCTTGACCTAGGGAACACCCATTTCCCTGGGCGCTAAGTTCAAGATAAAAGGGATGGCGATTCATGATTTCTGGGGCTTTCATGGGGGCAGAGCTGAGCCTATGGCTGCAATAGGCGCAAGCCTGCCAATCCCAGGTTAATTAGATGGGAGGGTATGTTCCCGGCTTCCTACCTCATTTTCCTGCTGCAGTGCTGGCTGGACAAGCCAGCCCAGGGTACTCAATGAAACATGGTGCACTGGCCTGGCCCTGGACCCCCAGTTGATTGGGGGCATGCCAAATACAGGAGGTAGGAGAGGCCTGAGAGGACTGCAGCTGTGTTTGCATTTCCTGCTCCTTCTGTTGACAGTCGGCCCGGATTGATCCCCTTCTCAGTGCAGGGTTGCCAATGCTAACCTTAATGGCCTTGTAGCCATCCTTGCTCAAATCAGCTACCTCAGCAGAGACCAGAAACTGAAACAGGGATCTCCTGGTCCAAAGTGGTTCAGCAGCACACTGGGCAGTGCATTTATACCTGAATTGCATTTTAGCTGTATAATGGAGTGAGTCATGTTTATACTGGGACTCTGTCCTATTATCTGAGCACAATACTTTGATAAACAATGTTGTATACTGCCAATTCCTACAAACAGAGAGTTTAATTTACTGTTTACACACGTATGTGCTGGCCCCAGCACATTACACATGTCTGGGTACATGGAGGCTCAGAGGAACATTAATTCATTGAAGACAGTCATCCTTCTTTGTATACCAGAGAGATGCCCAAATCAGTATCGGCATGAAGCCCATCCTTCCTCCTCAACCACCTCCTGAGTTTACTTTAAATTGGATTTGGATTTGTACTATCTGAAATCAGAATAAATGCAACTTAATAGGTAGTAAAGTCAATTCTTACTAAAAGATTTGGGTTTGGAAAGCACTATGTCCACCAGTGGAATCAGATGGATTTCCAGCCCTCACAGCCGAATCAGCTCCACACTGTTTATCTCCAGGACAGTGTATGTACTTGTCTGCTCAATACGGCCTAATTGCCCCATCTCCCTACAAACCTTCCTTATGTGATTTGCTCCTGAAAAAAAATCTCTCGCAGGTGGGGCTGCTTTGCTTGCTGCTGCAGCAAGGATAATTTGTGATATTATTACACGGGCGTGAAGGTGATGAGCCATTCTTTCAAAGTACTCAGGCAGCTGAGATGGAAGGTGGGGGGGAATACGTGTGGTAACAACTTAATTTGCAGCAGTGAACTGGAGTGGATTTAATGAAAAAAGTCCATTTTGATCGGCAGCTGAATGCCACGACGAAAAGGCAGCCCCCATGCAGATGGAATTGGCTACTGCTGTGGTTTTTGTTGGATCTTGTGGCAGAATGGCGAATGTTTAACTCATGGATTCCACTCACATGAAAATGTAACCTAGGAATTCTCAAGATTTTATCATTGTATCACAGTAATAAAAGTTTTCCATTGACCTTGTATTACATAGCTGTTATGGGTTCAAAAGATCAGATAAAGCACTTTTGTAATGGAAGGAAATATAAAGAAAAATTACAGAAAAATATTCTCCAATACATATTATACAGCATAATTAAAAATACAATGCAGTTCTCCTTCTGCACCTCTCCCATGACTCAGTTGTTAATATGTTCACAGTCCAGAATTGAGGCATACAGACTAGGCAGATCCCAGGTTCAGTGCCTGGTCTCTGCTGAATTAGTTACTCTCAGCTGCAGTGGCAGTGAGGGAGCTAAAAGTGACAGAGTGGCCCTTTTGTAAGGAGGGAAAATAAAAGCAGTCAGGACTCCAGCTTCTGATTGCTATCCAGTGACTCCAGCTGCAATATTTGTGTGTAAGCAGTTGTCAAGTGAGGACAGGATCAGAATCAGCTGCAATGCCCCCCAGAGTTGAACAGCTTGCCAACAATCACGGTCTAGACTCACACATAAAGAACAGCTACTTGGACAAGGTACCAGAGGGAGGCCGTTGCCTGTAGCATTGTATCTCAGCATGAGTCCATGGCCAAGAACCTCCTCGGAGCTGCTCCCACTTCACCGCTGTAACTTTGCCGGAAGTGCGGTGTAAATGGGGTTTTTGACGCACTTCCGCTGACGTTACAGTGGCAGATCAGGAGCAACTCTGAGGAAATTCCTGGCCTATACCTTCTGTGGGGGAAGAGAGAAATTGAATGGAAAGTGTTAAAAAAGTAAGAAAAAGTATAATTTAACAAATTAAAGAATTGTTTTATTTATACATTGAGTGGTGATATTATTCTATGAGATATATTTGGTGTCTCATAATTTGGACTAATATTATTTTAACTGTATTATTATAATGAATAAGTTCCTGCTGAAACATTCTACAATTCATATAAGGGGGTTAATGTGCTTGTATGCTAATATCATATAGCTGAACTTCATCCTTTATGTTTATTCTCCATCCCCACATGTTGCTAAATTATGCTTTGTTTTAAAAATAGGATCAGTAACTATTTTTTGACTATTTCTCTAATAAGAACTTTCTTTGGACGTAAGTTCAAATAGATAACCATTCAACAAGCCTGTCATTGCACTGTGAGCTGTTTCATCGAACTTCAGCTGGGAGTTACAGCTCATCACTATATATTATGAAGGAATAAGCCATATTCAGAAAAATACACCATTCTATGAAAGAATTCTGGCCTTATTAAAACATGACAAACTGGGCTTGAAAATCTAAAAACCTAACAATGGAGAAGCTGTATTGTTAACAGCATTCAGGCTATTGGGATAAGATAAGTTGTTGATACTGAATCAATAACCTTATTGAAACAGGAGTTTGGAGGCTCCTGAAGTCTGAAGCTTTGGAAAGAATACAATGGTACACCCTGTTAAGGTGTTCTAAGTTACACTTCATAAACAGGCACATAAAATTAAGAAACATATGCCTTCGTAAAAATGACATCAAGTAAAAGAAACACCTGCCATCAAACCGTTTTTGTGTTGAACTTGGAACACCTAGAGAGACATAATTCTGTGTTATAACCAGCTGAGGTGACTAAGAATTGCATAGATCACCCTGGTTGAGGTGTTTTAATTTGCACTTCATAAAAAGACACAAACAGAAGACCTTGGTAAAAATGACATCAAATAGATGCACCTGCTGTTACACCGTTTTTTATGGTGGGCTTGGGACACCTGGGGTAGAGACATAATTCTGCATTGCTACCAGCTGAGGTGACTGTAAGAATAGCAGGGATCAGCAGAAAGATGACTAGAGATAATTAGCTTACATCAGCAGAAAACTTCAAAGGAAATACCACTGAAAAAGGGTATAAATATTGAACTTTCAAATGGGATGATAGTCTCGCTGTAAAGGGGCAAAGCGATTCTCAGGCTTCAGAGGTGGCTCTGTAAGTCTACAACTCTTTGTACCTCGGGGATCAAGGTACTGTACTGTATTTGATTCTGGTGGATATCCTGGAATAAGACTAAGAACTGTAAAACTGTAGCAAAATTAAGATCTGATAATAATAATTGTAAGCTTACTCTTTTTGGAACTGTTAATGTTGCGATTGAAACACCTACTGTAATTACATGTCGGTTCTTTAATAAATCTATATATTTTTAGAATTATCTCACATAATACTTCTGTATCAAACTCGCAAACTCAATCTCTGTATGCTCTTTGGTGAGGAGTTGCAGAATTCTGAGGGAGTTTTCTGGACCCTCATAATATCCGGAACGTTACAATCTAGCTAAACTTATTAAAAGTGCTATCTGGAGGACGGTAACATCTTCAGGTTGTTCCTTTCCTTTAGGGAGAGATAGTCTGGACCTTTAGACCAAATTAAGCATCTTTAGGATTCGGCTACCTCAAACTTTAGTTGAAAGTGAACGTCTGGGGAATACGCCTGATCCGGGGTAGCCCTAAAGGGGCTAGGACTGGCAAGTATCCCTTCAATATAAATTCACAAAATTAACAGAATGAAGTCAGACATCATGGGAAGTTGGGCCAGAATGATACAATTTATCAGCCATACCCTATGATGCATGAATGTGGTGTTAAAATAAAAAAGCCAAAGGAAACCCAACTCTAATTCCAGTGATTTCTTTAAACCAATTTATCTATAAAAAAACACATACAAACATACGAAAACATCAGACTGGAAACGACAAGCTGATCCATCTAGGATGTTCCATACAGTTGTGATACCTTATGCTTCAGGTTAAGGTATTCCCTACATCTTAGGTGCCATGTAGTCTCTGGTGAGAGGCCAAAAACAGATCAAAGGTCTAAGGCCAATTATGGAGAAAAAATCTGTACATTTCCTTTACAATCCTTCCAGGAGACCACATAGATCATGGTTTATATTCATTGGTATCTATCCCTTATGCGATGCCATCTCCACCCCAGATATAAACAGGTTCAGCTCTCTCTTGAAAGTATACAGTGAACCAGTACTCACCACACAAGCCAGCAGCCTGTTCCACAGATCTAATATTCTCTGGAAAAAGACCTGCCTAACATCTAACCTATTCTTCCCTTACGTAATTTATAGGCATGGCCCCTGGTCCTCCCCACGCTATCTTTGGAATTCTCTACCCCAGAGGGCTGTGGATGCTCAGTTGTTGAGTATATTCAAGACTGAGATCGATAGATTTTTGGACACTAAGGGATATGAGGATAGGACAGGAAAGTGGAGTTGAGGTAGAAGATCAGCCATGATCATATTGAATGGCAGAGCAGGCTCAAGGGACCGTATGGCCTACTCCTGCTCCTACTTCTTATGTTCTTGTCAAATTGAACTAATTTGTCAGTGTGCACACAATCTAGTCCTTTGATTATTTTATAGACCTCAAATGCCTTGAGTCTATGGTTCTCTAAAGTATATAGATCCAGCTCTTTAAACCAATGTGGGTAGCTGAAGTGTTTTAAAGTGAGAATCTTTCTTGTGGCCCTCCTCTGAACCTTTTCGAAAGCCTCAATATCACCCATCATGTGAGGGGACCAGAACTGGATACAGTATTCTAAATGAGGACTAACCAAGGTCTTGTACAAGAACAAAATAGTTTATACACCCCCACCTCAATGAATTTTAAATTCAGCACAATGCTGAGCTCTTCTTCCATTGCCCACACCTCCATGCAAACTTCTGTGGCCAGGAGTCCTTCACCCTTTCTCCTGTATCCAGAATTATCACAGAATTATCATTCCACCTGGACCCCTCCCTTTAGCCTCTTACCCTCTTTAGATCTTTTCATTTGAAACTGATGGCTTGACATTGACCATCTCAATTTCTCTACTCCCCTCAATCACTCTAACCTACCTCCCTCTGAACTTGCACCACCCCGTTCTCTCAGGTCCAACCCTGACATTGTCATTAAACCTGCTGACAGGGCGGCGCTGGTGTTGTTTGGTGAACAGACATCTACATTGCAGAGGCTGAATGCCAACTCTCCGACACCTCCTCCTACATCCCCCTGGACCACGACCCCACCGCCGAACATCAAGCTATCATTTCCCAGACCGTCACTGACCTCATCTCCTCTGGAAATCTTCCCCCCCCCCCATGGTCTCCAACCTCATGATCCCCCAAACCCACACTCGCACTTCTACCTCCTTCCCAAGATCCAAAAACAGAACTGCCATCGTAGACCCATCGTTTCAGCCTGTTCTTGCCTCACGGAACTTATTTCTTCCTACCTCAACTCTTTTTTCTCCCCTTGTCCAGTTTCTTCCGACCTACATCCGCGACTCTTCCGACTCCCTTCACCACTTTAACAGTTTCCAGTTTCCTGGCCCTAACCATCTCCTTTTCATTATGGACGTTCAATTTTTCTGCACCTACATCGCTCACCAGGACAGCCTGCGAGTCCTCCACTTCTTCCTTGAATGGAGACCCAAGCAATCCCCATCCACCACCACACTCCTCTGCCAGGCTGAATTTGTTCTCACATTGAACAACTCCTCCTTTGACTCTTTTCACTTCCTCCAAATAAAAGGTGTTGCTATGGGAATCTGTATGGGTCTTGGCTAAGTTCAAGTCTTACTCAGGTCCCTTCCTTCACCTCTTCTTCCAGTACATTGATGACTGCATCGTCAAACCAGGCAGAGTCAACATGGTTTTATGAAAGGGAAATCGTGTTTGACAAATTTATTAGAGTTTTTTGAGGATGTAACTAACTAGTAGGGTGGATAAAGGGGAACCAGTGGATGTAGTATATTTGGATTTCCAAAAGGCATTCGATAAGGTGCCACATAAAAGGTTATTACACGAGATTAGGTTTCATGGGGTTGGGGGTAATATAGTAGCATGGATAGAGGATTGGTAAACGGACAGAAAACAGAGAGTAGGGATAAATGGATCTTTATTAGGTTGGCAGGCTGTAACTAGTGGGGTGCCGCAAGGATCAGTGTTGGGGCCTCAGCTATTTACAATCTATATTAATGACCTAGATGAAGGGACCGAGTGTAATGTATCCAAGTTTGCTGATGATACAAAGCTAGGTAGGACAGTAAGCTGTGAGGAGAACACAAAGAGTCTGCAAAGGGATATAGATAGACTAAGTGAGTGGGCAGTAAGGTGGCAGATGGAGTATAATGTAGGGAAATGTGAGGTTATTCAATTTGGTAGGTAGAATAGTAAAACAGAATATTTTTTAAATGGTGAGAAACTTTCTAATGTTGGTGTTCAGAGAGATTTGGGTGTCCTCGTGCAAGAAACACAGAAAGCTAGCATGCAGGTACAGCAAGCAATAAGGAAGGCAAATGGTATGTTGGCCTTTATTGCAAGGGGGTTGGAGTATAAGAGTAAGGAAGTCTTGCTACAATTGTACAGGGCCTTGGTGAGACCACACTTGGAGTACTGTACACAGTTTTGTTCTCCTTATCTAAGGAAGTATATACTTGCCTTGGAGGCAACGAAGGTTCACTAGATTGATTCCTGGGATGAGAGGGCTGACCTATGATGAGAGATTGTGTAGAATGGGCCTATACTCTCTGGAGTTTAGAAGAATGAGATTCTGAAGGGGATTGACAGGGTAGCTGCTGAGAGGTTGTTTCCCTTGGCTGGAGTGTCTAGAACTAGGGGGCATAGTCTCAGGATAAGGGGTAGGCCATTTAAGACTGAGTTGAGGAGGAATTTCTTCACTCAAAGGGTTGCGAATCTTTGGAATTCTCTGCCCCAGAGGGCTGTGAATGCTGAGTCTTTGAGTATATTCAAGGATGAAATAGATAGATTTTTGGACTCTAGGGGAATCAAGGGATATGGAGATCGGACGGGAAAGTGGAGTTGAGGTCGATCATCAGCCATGGTCTTATTGAGTGGCGGAGCAGGCTCGAGGGGCCGTATGGCCTACTCCTGCTCTTATTTCTTATGTTCTTATGTTCTTACTGCTTCACACCCCGAACTGGAAAATTTCATCAACTTTGCTTCAAATTTCCAACCCTCCCTCACCTTCAGATGATCCTTCTTTGACTCTTCCCTTTCCTTCCTCGACTTGTCTATCTGCATTTCTGTGAATAGGCTGTCAACCAATATCTACTATAAGCCCACTGACTCCCACAGCTACCTTAATTACACTTCCTCCCACCACACTTCCTGTAAGGACTCTATTCCATTTTCCCAGTTTCTCCATCTCCTTCATAACACTGCTTCCAATCTGTCTTCCTTTTTCCTCAACCGAGGATTCCCCAACACCATGGTTGACAGGACGCTTGACTGTATCTGTCGCATTTCCCACGTATCTGTCGCATTTCCCACACATCTGTCCTCACTCCTTCCCCTCCTCCCAGAACTACGATAGGGTTCCCCTTGTCCTCACCTTCCACCCCACCAGCCTTCACATTCAATGGATCATCCTCTGCCATTTCCTCCACTTCCAGCATGATCCCACCACCAAACTCATCTTCCCCTTCCCTCCCCTGTCAGAATTCCGAAGAGGCCATTCCCTCCGCAACACCCTGGTCCACTCTACATTACCCCCAACATCCCCTCCCCATCCAATGGCGCCTTTCCATGCAAACGCAGGAGAAGCAACAGCTGCCCTTTCAACTCCTCCCTTCCCACCATCCGGGGCTCGAAACACTCCTTCCAGGTGAAACAACAATTTACTTGTATTTCTTTAAATTTAGTATACTGTATTCATTGCTCATGATGCGGTCTCCTCTACACTGGGGAAATTAAATACAGATTGGGTGATCACTTTGCTGAACACCTTCATTCAATCCGCAAGCATGATCCTGAGCTTCCAATCGCTTGCCATTTTAATTCTCTGCTCCACTCCCACTCTGACCTCTCTGTCCTTAGCCTCCTACACTGTTCCACTGTTCGAGGAATAGCACCTCATCTTTCGATTAGGCACTTTATGACCTTCCGGACTCAGCATCGAGTTCAGAAATTTCAGATCATAATCTCTGCTCCCATTTTCAGATAACAGGTGCTGGTAATGATTCTGCTGTTACCATTTACACCTCCTCTAGACCCATCATTTGTTTTTTACTTGTCCCATTAACATCCCCTTTTGCCTTGCACCATCATCCCTTTTGTCATTTAATCACTCCTGCCTTCCATCCTATCACAGTAACTTTCAAAAGGAAATTTAAGGGGAAATATTTGCATGGCTATGGAGAAAGAGCAGTGGAACGGGATTAATTGGATAGCTCTTTCAAAGAGCCAGCACAGGCATGATGGTCCGAATGGCCTTCTTTTGTGCTGTATGATAAATGGGGGCCCATTCCCCCAACATATCAAGAGCTGCTTGCAGTCATTTAGTCTCCTCCTTGGTCCTAACACCTGCACAAATCCTCGTATCATTCACAAACTTGTGGATTATTCCCCCAACACCTTCATCTAATTCATTAATATAGATAGTGAAGGGAAAAGGCCCTAGCACCAATCTCTGCGGGACACCCCTGGTAACCGGTCTCCAAGTCGATCCACAGCCATTGATAACAACTTCCTGCCTACGGCATGCAGCCAATTCTTAATCCACTGTAGCAGCTTCCCACTAATTCCACAAAATTCTATCTTGTGGAGCAACCTATTGTGAAGTCCCTTATCAAATGCTTTCTGAAAATCCAAGTGGACAATGTCTTCTGGGCTACCCTCATCCATCAACCTAGTAACTTCTTCAAAAAATTCAGTCAAATTAGTCACCTTATTTTCCAGAAGCCATGTTGTCTGTGCCTGATGACTCCTTCTCGGCCGAGATGATCATAAAGAGCATCTCTTATGATCCATTTGAGCATCTTTCCTGTTACTGAAGTAAAACTAATAGGTCTATAGATCCCTAGCACTGCCTTGTTTCCCTTTTTGAAAATTGGAACTATACAACTAATCAAGGGTAAACCCAATTAAAATCTCTTTCATTGAAAAATCTTCAGGGAGTGTCTTGTGCAATGTGTCATTTCTGGAGATATTTGATGAATAATCCACTGCAACTAACATAGCACATTACTGAAGCCACCAGAAGGACATCCCTTCCCCCATGAGCCACCACACCTACAATCCCAACTCCCAACCATGGAGATATACTCAGTGGAACAGCATGACTGTGAAAACTGAATAACCACAGAGGTATGAGACAAGGGCACATGTGCAGTAATGTGTTGCCTGGCACAGAGCTACCTCTTCAATTTTCAGCTAAGTGTTGGTTCAACTCAACCAACCAGATGGGGAACATTTGCTTCTTTAATAACTCAGTACAAATAACTGCTTTCATAGTAGATACAATGGCAGTTCCATTATGAGCATGAAAAAAATCCAAAATTCACAAGCACCACAGGCATTAGTGAAATAACATCTGGAAATGCACCAGCGGTGAGATTTTTAAAATATTTTTCTGTAGATGCGCATTTCTGCATAAAACCTCAAGTGCTTCTTTAAAAATCAATTCTGGAACACTGGGCACTGCTGCCAACTGCTAAGCAGCAATTCGCATGTGAATTATTGTTCCTTGGTACTGCATGCGAGCATCTTGTATCCCATGGGTAATGATATTCCCTATTATGCCTGTAGAAAACCAAATATTATTGAAAACTAGCTTGTAGTGCAATGTACCAGTCTTCCAAAAAAATATTATAATGCACATGACTAGGCAGCTAACCTTTCCAAACCGTGCCAACAATGAACATCCCATTTACCTTCATCTATCTCAGTCAGATACTGACCAGATGTCTACAACAGATTTTTTAAATGAGCTGCTAGGGGTGTAATGATTATGAACATTAGTGATTGATTATTCATGAACCATAATCAATTAGTTACCAAATCATCATTACGATAATCCACCCCTTGTGAATTTGCTGTACTAAACAGGCTGCATCGTATGGAAGATATTAAGGACAAAAAATAAAATAGTGTAGAATACCACTGTTCGTATGTTGATAAAGAAAAGATAAATTTAAATCCACAGATATGTAGGCATGATTTTGACAAATTCTTGATAACATTCCGATACACAGATATTGTTGCAATTTTGCTCTTTACATTATCAGTACTCTATTTTCTAGCAAGGATGTTAAAACATCTTGTTTGATATTTGATTAATTGCAGTTCACCACATGCATTGCATTGTAAAGGAAGTTATATATTCATGTGCCTGATGGTGAGTGGGGCTGACAACTCATATCCATTCTGTACTATTTTCTTGACAGGATACCAGCTATTAATTTGTTATCACCAACTTTAGAAGTGGTTGTCAAGTTGACTAATTTCAAAATTGTTAATAGCAAATTGATAATTCCTCTTTTTCCCTCTGGTGTTATAGGTTTCATTGGAAAGAATGTACCATGAGACAGATTTTCACTAAATAGATGCACTTTCTTGTTCAAAAATACAGCAATTGTATGATGAGACTGTTGTACATAAAATCCAGGAATAACTCACATTTTGTCTGTTCTAACTCATTGCATTTAAGAGGATCCATTGTATCATGTTTGGTATGAGGGAACAGAATAAAACAAATGATTACACTGCAATTTCTACTGCTGTTGTCTATTTTTCAGGATAACATATGGAACACTGACATTTGCTTAATGCTAATGGCTCTCAAATCTGTTTCCTATGAGCAAAGACCACAAACTGTGTTACCAGCTTCACACATCCATTTGGATTGTAATGTTTGATTTGATTTTAGCCAGAAATTATGTTCCTGGGATGTGTCTCAGCTAATCCAGCCAATGTCCAATAAGGGTTAGAAGCAAAATATTTCTGTGAATATTCAGTAGATAATCAAAGAGAAAGTCATTCATACAACTGGAAGCTATGGACATAAGAAAGATCACAGATGACAACAGACCAACTAGTCTATTAAAGTTCATCCCTTTAGTAACTCATCCTTATTAACTTCCCCATCATGGCTTTGAAAACAACAATGTTTCCATTCGGCAAGTAGGGAAAAATTTCCATATTTTATGTTATAAAACTAGTTAAGATAGAATCACAGTTCCCTTGACCAAATTGCAGCTGTCTGCAAAATATAGGCAGGTTCTTTGATCTGTAAATAAGCCAGGATTTGGAAGCTTGCTAATTAAAATTGTTGCTTACATAAGTGA
Source organism: Squalus acanthias (assembly GCA_030390025.1). Lineage (NCBI taxonomy): Eukaryota > Metazoa > Chordata > Chondrichthyes > Squaliformes > Squalidae > Squalus > Squalus acanthias. The sequence goes on along the minus strand of CM059428.1, from coordinate 58,392,945 downwards.
ATGTGGGTTTTTGATATGTAAACCCTTCCCCTGCTCAGTCAAAGATGTGAGCCTGAATTTTAAATGGGGACAAAGGGCGAGCATGAGGTAGGCAGGGCAGGTGTCAGGCTCAGCCCGGATCCCCAACATGAGGCCCAGGTAATTTTAATTCCCAGGCCTCATTTAAATAAGTTAGGCCTGACTCCTGCCTGAACTTGATGTGAATGATGTGCCGCCAGCTGGCGGGAGTGGGCGAGCGCGGCAGGAGGCCGCTGTTAGGAACCCACGGGAATGATCCCCGGCAAAGGTAAATGTAGAGGAGAGGGAAGCCTGAGGCAGGAGAGTCCTAGGTTTCCTTGTGAAGCCCAGAGGAGGAGTACTCCTGCTTATTTTTTTATATGCTTATATTGACTTCTCGGCCCTCTTCTGGACCTGCTGTTCCTTGACACTGGGGTTCCCTGGTAAGGCCGGCAACAGCTGCTGATCTCATGACACAAGCTTAAAATAGCATCAGGGTCTGATTGATGTCATCAGACCCCGACTTTTGAATCTCAATGAGGCCCTCGCCTGTCTTGGGGCGAGAGTCTCTCTCGCCAGCCAAACACGTTTGCTAAAATGGTGCGAGGTCAGCGCAGACCCGGTGGATTGCATGCTGCCGCCATTTTATCCCCCATACAACCTGTTCTTGTCAGGTGCAAAGGGTTAAAATTTGGCCTGTGGTTTAAATTGCTGATAAGTGTTAATGTCTGCAAACTTGTGGATGAATGCATCAAATTTTAAATGGCCGAACCATCAAGAGTTCTAAGAGTTCAGGTTACACTTTATTTAAACACATTGACAGGTAAGTAAGTACTGGATTTTAGTGCCAGAAGGTTGACAGCAGATATACAATAAGTTAAGCTGCCTTTATATCTAAGGAAGATCATCCCATAAATTCAGATCTATCCCCTGGATTTCAGTTCCCTGCTTCATACTGCCTAAACCTCTAGAATGGACAAACAGGAGCTCTGTGCAAAGTCAACTCCCACGCATTATCCATCCGTTGTTATTGAAAATAAATACAAGGATTTTGGGCCATAATTTTTCTTATTTTGCAACAGTTTGTGTAAAGTTAATATTATATTTTTTGCATCTCGCTGTATCTTCCTGCTTCTGTGTAATATTTTACTTGTAAATAAATTTATTTGTTTTTGCCTGAACATAATGCTGTGGTATTTAGTGCCTTTCAAAATAGACAAAAGAACATAGTGGGCATCCCACATGCTCTTGATCGCAACCTATAAAGGGTAATTGCTATCCCACTGAAGGCATACACAACTGTACATATTCCAGCTCATACAGGCCTTGGTCTGCTTATGGAAAATGCCTCTCTGCAGTGAGCACTAGTCAACAGAGTTGAGAGGAAGCCCAAATTATAACAATGGCATATAATTGAATTTTGTGATGGAACAAAGGATGGGAGGATACGCAAGGGCCTAAGTCAAAGGAACAAAGAATTGGGGATTGTAGGGTTGGAGGAGGTTACGAAGCTGGGTTGGTGGGGTGTAAGGCCATGGGGCAATTTAAAGACAAGGACACAACCATTTTGCTTCTGGTCTATAAAGCTTAAGGGCTGGATTTTCAATGACCCGTAGAGTCGGGTTTGGAGGCGGGGGGTGGGGGAGTGCAGATTCGGGGGTCCTGACCCCATCCCGCCTCCAACCTGCCTCCATGCCAGTTTCTCTGGCGGCGGGTACCCGACCTGTGCTGAGACCCAACTCCCCGAGGCGGGAAGGGATTAATGACAATTAACTGCCTGTTAGCAGGTAGTTAACAGGCAGTTTTTTGCATAATCCCTATTTTAAAAAGAAAAGTGTGGGCTTCCCGACAGGTGGCAACCACGCCAAGTTATCGGGGCGGGCCGTGGGTCTGCAGGGGTTGGAGGGGTCGATATGTCCGGTGGGCAGGTGAGTGATGGGTGCATGTGTGCAGAGGTAAGTGGGTAAGGTAAGTGCTAAGTGTTGAAAAAAGTTTTACTTACCTTAACTTCCTCCTGCAGGTGTCAGCCCTTCAGTTCTCGGGAGTCAGAAATCTCACCGGCACAGAAAGCAGGAAAGCCGTGGTTCTGTCAAAAACTGCAGCCTTCTGTTTTCTGTGGTGGAATGATTTCTAACTCAGCCTGAGAAGAAGGACTGAAGTGAGAAATCATATTGTCAGTATTTGACAGCTTCACAGAGCTGTCAAACGCTGATATTTCATCTGTCAAAAGCTCTTGACAGATGAAATGTCAGTCTGTGACGTCACCTGTTGCCGGGTGGCCCTTAATTGGCCTGCTGAGCCCACTGGGCGGGCTCAACAAGGTCAATCAAGGGAAAATACAGTGGGTTGGCCACATCTCGATGGAGGCGGGTTCACAAGCCAGAATGTATGATTCCCGACACCAACCGAACCCCAGTTTCAAAATCCAGCCCTAAGTGTCTCTATTTTTTCCTGTCGCCTCATTCCCTTTAGACTTCAGATCAGTCTTGCTGTTTTTCCCATGTAAATGTATTTTATTTGTGGTGTGGTGACTAAAACCAGATACAGTATTCTAAGTGTAGATTGACCAGTCCATTGTAAATCCTCAGAATAACATCTGTAATCTTGTAAAGGTGAAATTCAGCAACACTGCATTTCCTGTGGGGAGCTGTGTTCTGAGAGAACATGGATCAGAGAATCAGCACCAGAGATATGTAACCCTATCTCCGACCCGCACTCCCTTCAAGCACTGAGTGCAGACTCACTGAATTTACCCTATATTCTACTGTTCTGGCAAAATATAAAGCACTCCACTAGCTTTTTAATTGCTTCACCACATTATTTGGACGTTGAAACTGACATGTATACTGTTACTCTCAGAATCTTTTCCAATAGTATCTAATTAAATATTTGTTCAGAAATAAATTAGTATCTACGATCTACTTAATATTTTGTGGCACATAGGTCAACAATTTTTGATCCCAAAAAACCCTTGGGGGGATTGCACACAGTGCCAGTTTAATGGAAAATGTGGATGGTGCCTGGTTTGTCAATAAGCCTCCCATTGCATACGAAGCCTTGGTGGCATAAGGTCTTGGAAGATTTTACCCATAGCACTAACTTTTGAACTTCTTGGTATAAATGGTTCTTTCTATTATTTGTAATTTATTTTCCAATACAAGTTAAATAAATATTGAAAACTATAAACACAACATGACTTAATGTGTAGTGGCCTATAAACTGGTTCATGTACAACCTTGGACACAAACTCAATGGCAGCCACGAACTGCCACGCCAAAACTGCCACACAAAAGATTCATGCAAAATTGGTTCTCTTGCATCCTCAAGATGCAAGCGGTATGTTGCAGATGCCAGTCGCATCCCAATAGGCAGTGTGTCGGTCACGAAGAAGATGGTGGGGTCACCAGCACTGGACCTACAGTGAGTCCGGAGTGGGGGGAAGGAATCGAGAGAGGGGTGAGCACTGGTTGTCAGCAGCCTACAGTTTTAATGTGGAGCCAGGAGGAGCACTCCTGCTCCTGCCAGCTCCACACTCAGGTAAGTAAAAAAAAAGTACTTAACGTTTAGCTGGCAGCCACCAGCAGTCCCTTTAAAAGTTGTTGGTCTGGCTACTGTTCGCCTTTGAAAACTGACGGCAACATGCTGGAGTCAGAATAGGTGTTAGGCCCCCTGATTTGTATAGACAATGAGCCTAACTAGTTTTAGACAGGCATCCTAAGCAACAGGGCACATACACGATGTGGAATGAGCCTGATAAAGTGGCACTGTGTACTTCAATTTCTAGACCAGTGATTCTAAACTGTTTCTTTCACATGAGTTAAAGTTACACTGTCCAAGATCTTTTGAATTTAACCTTTTTCATATTTTCAGTCGTTCAACTGTTCCAAAATTAAATATAATGGATTGGATTTTCTTCTTCAGGTGAGAGTGAAATAAGTTTAAGGCATAACCACGATATTTCTGTCTCATGGCAACAGAAAATTTCAAGTGAAATTATTTTGCCACCAATATTAACAGGAATCACTCACATTAAAAAGGTTAAATGGAGCTGGCAGAATTAACAATGAATTTCCTGACCTTCCGTTTCTGAAACGCCTGCACAGATAAGGCACCAACTAGAGTTTACTTGTAGTCCATTGATTTCAATTCAAAAAATGTATTACATCCTCTCAGAGGCCTGCGATATGTTCAAAGAAACCTCCCTTTTTGAAACCCAGCCCCAGCCAGCTGTTTTCCTAGACTTCCTGTCCTGTATCACCATTCTAACATCACCAAAACATTGGTGGTCAGTGATTTAGATATTTCAATCATCTGCTTACTGCCACTAACTAAGCAGCAGGGAGGTGGAGTTACTGTTGCACTCAGAAGAAAACTTTAAGGGTTACAAAGGCTTGTTTCAATAGAATGGCCCAGAATTTGCAGTCAGTGGTAAAGCGATGGTGCTCGCCGTTGACCATGAAGAAAGCTGCCCACAAAGATCTAGCAATCTCTGTGGTGTGAATTTCAGCTCTCCCAACCTTTATTTGAATCTGGCACCAAATCAAGTGAATCCTAAGTTTCCAGCAACAATTATGTCATCCAGCTGGCTAATCAGATTGAAGAATTCTCACAGACAGCAAACCAGGAAGTAAAATGCACAGATTTTAATTGACTTTTTAAAAATTTTACAGAGAGTGAAATATGATTGGGACATACACATATGATTAAGGCAGAAGCTGAAATATCATAGATGAACTTAAAAAAATTATATTAAAAACTTGTAATTCTTAATCATATTAATGGAAAAATTTGACATTCCACAAATATAAAATTGTTTATCAGGGCCAGAATGGTTGTTCAGCAGTCAGTACGCTGTTAAAAACCCAGTTACATCTCTTTCAAAAAGGCTTAAAGTTTTAGGGGGAAAAATTCGGTTGCTTTGCGCCTCCTGTTAGCACCCAAGAGGGTGCTAATGGGGCGCAAAGCAACTAGCACCTGGGTGCGGCGATGTTTGCGCTGCTCGCGAAATTGACCAGACATTTTGTGGCAGCACTAAACACTACCGCCACGATCTCCTGCGCCCGCAGATCATGACATCAGTCGAGCGTGCAACACCCTGGTAGCGCCCTGGACCGGATATTGAGTGGCACCCCCTGCCTTACCGCCTACCGCTAGCAACGACATGTTGAGGGGAGCGTTTTGCAGTCGGGAAGGGACTGAGGGAGCGCTATGTAAAGGCGACCGCTTCCTGGCTTTTTTTGTCGGCGGCATTTTTGCACCACGCATTCTGAGCGAGTAAGAGAGACTTCTGGAGAGATTCAACGCTGTGTGAAGGAGTTTTGGGTACTGAGCAGCACTTTGCAGGTTCATTTTGATTTGACCTTCCTTGCATCGATTTAGAAGAGACTTTGGGGGCTGCACTCTGAGCCTCTCCATTGTTCTTTCCAGCAGATTTGATGTACAGGTCTGTCCAGGCCGAGATTCAAGGCTGCAATGAGCAGGGTGTGGATGGAGAGCAAGATCGACCCTCCCCTTTAGGAACTGGCCGGCGCCAGTGTGTCTGTGTTCCATTGCTGACTGACATTGCATGAGCTTCACCAGCGCTCTGAGGTAGCGCCTCGCTCCTCGGTTTTAGCGCCTTAAGATAGGTGTGTAGTGCCTGATTTAGCGCTCCAATCACCTCCAGGGGCAATAGAAGCCAAGTTTGCAGTCGGAGGCGATAATTTGCGCCAGGCGCTAAACTTTGCGCCCGGCCAATAATTGCGCCCAAACGGGGCGAAACCGAATTTTTCCCCCTTAGGGTTTTTTTTTATCAGTGATGTTCCATTGTAAAAGGGGAAGTTTTTGTCCTTATAAGTGATTTCAACTGATTGCTGGCTCCGGGGAGTTCCACAGCGCAACCTGTGATGGAGCACTGAATGACTGACTGCAACTTCAGGATTTCCGTGTTTATCTGCGTATACGCTAAATCCTGAAGTTGCGATCAGTTTCAGAGGGGTAATGACAGTTTCACCGTCATTACCACTGCAAAATCTGGGCCAATGTAACAATCTGTATGTTTTGAATTCTGCAAATAATATTCAGTACTCAGAATGTTAATTAGCAATTGTACCATTTTCCTACAGCAAGCATCAATTTAGTATCTCATCTGCAATACTGCTTTGAAGCGTCAGCTTTGATTATGCGCTTAAATCCTGGATTAGGGCTTGAGCCCATAACCTTCTGACTCAAAGCCACAAGTGCTACCAACTGAATCAAGTTAACATAGCACATAAACACTTAAGAATCAGCATGTAGGTGGATATGAGAAATGTTTCAATGCCACTGTTGTTTTATACACATAACAGCATTTGAGCAATATGAAGCTCTGTGCTGGTTTGAAGTTATTCACTTTAATATTGTCCATTTGCCCCATTTCCACCCCATCTCTTCTGAAACTTGTGAATCAAGCTAGGGAACAGTAGCCCTCTAGTACCTCAACCAGTGACCACACTGTGTGTGTGAGCAAATGAATTTCACCAATACTATTTGGTCATGGAGGCATCAGAGCTAACCCAACCCTCTTCTCGTCCATATCCCCATCGTTACATTTTCTAGCAGGGGATGGTGATCAGGAATGGGAAGCCCACTAGCCTAGGAGCACTGAGGTGAATTGTCATCCCCTCATCACTGTTCTGGCTAAGGTTAGCTAATACAGTCCAGACCTGGAAATGAAGCAGATACCTTCCCTATCTGTGGCTGGAATTTTTACCTTAGAGTCGGGGCGGGTGGGTGCAGGCCGCACAGCTGGTCACCATCACGAAGTTTTCAACAGTGCGTTCTGCACTGCGCGCTTAACTCAATTACATCAATTGAAACAGTCATGCGGGTTTCCCAGCCAATGAACTGGAGCGAGTCTGATGGCGTCACCGATGACTCGCTTCCAGCTCAGATATTTAAAGGAGCCTTGCACACATCACAGTTGAAGGTTGTTTGAGGAGGCTTACAGATGGTTGGGAGAGGTGGCTATTCTTATCTATCGAAGAATTGTGTAAGGGTGCAAGGAAAGATAGGGTCACAGCATCAGAAGGCTGCGCCCAGGTTCTCAGATACCTCCCTGGAAGTCCTGGTAGCGGCAGGGAGAGACCAGCCAGTGAAACCAAGAGGGCGTGGCTGGAGATCACACAAGAAATAAGCAGCAGGGGCGTAGTGAGCTGCTCCTGGATACAGTGCCGCAAGAGATTTAATGATCTCATGAGGTCAGGAAAGGTGAGTACAATGCCACACTCAACTACATCCTGATGTGCGGGTCACCCCAACCCCCTCACTCTGCCTTCCCAAGCCTACTCCTGCATGTCACTCCTCACACCAACCTACCTTGCAGGTCCACCCATCCCTCACTGTCTATGTACCTACTCACATCCCCATCTGACTAACCACCCCTGACACTCACCCTCAGCCTAATGCAATCCTACAAAGTAACACCACAGAAGGAGGCCATTTGGCAATGTCACGACACTCCCTCATAGTCACCCTTTACAGATGTAGCCCATCCATTCCTTACACTCATTCCATCACTCTCATACAAAGTTCTCTTCTTTCCTGCCTTGCAGGAGAAGAGAGCCCAGAACTGGAGGGAAAGTAAAGAATCGGAGGTGGCCTCCAATATACACTAATTTGATGCCAGCAGAGGAGGACGTGCTCGAAATAAGTGGAGCGGCAGAGCTGCTGGTGGTGGGAGACGGAGATCACAAGTGAGCAAGAGCAGATGGTGGAGACAGGGACAGCAATGGAGAGTCCTCGCTGGAGGGTGCAGGATGCTCCATGCTCCAAGCTCCAAGCTATTGCGCCAGTTAAACGAGAACATGCTTGTGTGAATAACAGATTGCAGACTCTTATTGAACTCATCTCTAGAAGGGATAGCAACGTAGACGTGGGTCCTCATGGCCCCACTGATGTGCAGCAAGGTGTTTTCCAGCTCCTTGCTAGCAGGGAAGTGCGGGTGGCCCATGAGAGGGAGGATGCTGAGAAGGGACATGGAAGTGGGGCTCTTCTCAAAGCACTCCCACATTCTCCCCCGTTGCCTCCCCATCAGTCAGAGCCCCACATGCTGCCTCGGATCCTGATGGCCAAGTCTGCCCCTGCACAGTTACAGGGGCAGCAGTCTTTGGTGGGGCACGCACAGGCTCCAAAACAAAGAGGATGTCCGCCAAAAGTGTCTAAGCAGTCGCAGCAGGGAAGTGAGCAGCCTGCCTCTACCTCTGCTGAAGACACAGGTATTGTACCTCATAGAAGCACTCGGAAAAGAAAAAAGACACAATCCTAGATGCACAATGGTATGTACATGGGCATTTGCCAAAATGTTAGTGCTAAGTTTCATTTCTATTTATGACGCACATAAATTAATTTCTTTGCACCACTTTCCCGTCTTGTCCATTTTTGCCTACTACCTGGGAAGTGGCCTTGTCACTTGGAGTAAATGGTGAGGTATTACTTACTGTGCGCTCTGTGCCTTGCTCCTCCTGCAGCTCCAACCCTCGCTGCAGCGCTATGTTGTGCAACGCGCAGCATACGATGATGATTCTGGAGACCCTGGCTAGTGCGTATTGAAGGGCTCCTCCAGATCTGTCAAGGCATTTGAAGTGCATCTTCAGCATGCCGATTGCTTGCTCTATGACACATCTGGTCAACATGTGGCTTTCATTATAGCGCTCCTCGGCCTCATTGCTTGGCCTCCTCAAGGGCGTCATCAGCCACATCTTCAGTGGATAGCTGTTGTCGCCAAGCAGCCAGCCAGTAAGTCTGTTTGGGAAAGTGGACTGGTGCAGGACGAAAGAGTCATGACAGCTCCCTGGAAATATGGCACACACATGCATGTTGATCTTTTTATGGTTGCAAACGAGCTGCACATTGAGGGAGTAGAAGCCATTCTGGTTCACAAACACTCCTGGGTGATCTGGGGTTGCCTTGATGGCCACATGTGTGCAGTCAATGACACCCTGCACCTGTGGGAAGCCAGCCAGAGCCACAAAGCCGAGCGCCCACTCAGTCAAACTGGCTTCATCAGTGGCAAAGTGTACATAAGTGGCTGACTTGTGAAACTTGGCATCGGTCACCTGGGTGACGCACTTGTAGGCGGTTGACTGCGGGGTCCTGCAAATGTCTGCTGTGAAGAAGTTGAGGGCGGTGGTGACTGTGACAGCCACTGGTAAGGCATGTTCACCAGGTCCTCTGGGCAGCAGGTCTTCTTCCAGCAAGCTACAAATGTCTGCCACGACCTGGTGCGATAGCCAGAGCCTCCTGAACCACTGCTGTTCAGTCATGTTAAGGAAGCTCATCCTCTGCCTGTATACCCTGTGTTGGGTGTATCGCCTCCGGCTGATCCCCTTTCTTCTGTGGAGCATCAGGTTGGTGAGGAGAAGGCTGCTGCTGGTTTTGTTGCTGCTGCTGGTTTTGTTGCTGCTGCTGCTGGTGGCTGGTGTTGCTGGTGTTGGAGCTCATCGTGGTCCGAATCTGAGGTCCAGCATGAAACAGCATAAGCGGCACCCATGCTGATCTGACAGATGCCAGGTAAAGTGGAGATCAGAGGCACAATCTTCCAATGTAGTGAGTGTGACTTACAATGTGGTGAGAGTGGCTTCCAAGGTTGCAGAAATGAACTGCAAACTCCTGAAAGCAAAATCTCTGCACAAAATGGTGTCAGTGAGGGCCTTTCCCTTAGGCAAGGAAGCAGGTGTAAGGTGTGAGTATTTATGTGCTTTTTGCAGCCATCACTTAATGAAGTAGCACAATGGCCACTGAGCTCCCACCTCCCCTTCACAGGCGAGGCTCCCGAGGTCCGTGAATCCCCTACACAACCAGTTAAAGATGAAACCTCACATTTAAAAGGCTCTTAAGGGTCTCTCAATGAGCAGTTAAGTACTTCAATAAGGTCGTCCGCCTCTCCCGAGTGGGTCTGTGGCGTGCTTCGAAACGTCCCCACTTAAATGCGGAAGTCGGCAGGATGACGGCGTGTTCCCGATGTGCTGTTAATTTCATCGCTTTTAACCGCTGACCCGCTCCCAAACTCGCACGCTCTGCAATGTTAAAATTCTGGCCTGCATGTCTCATATCCCCACAAAATGGTGTATTTACTTACTGAATCATTGGGGACCCCACATTTTTTAGATTCTATTTTTATTCCTCTTTATATCTACCACTGTGCCTCCTCATTTGAATGGGAGGGTTGCCAAACCTGGATCATGGTCTTCTCTGCGAGTCGTGTCAATGTCACTCAATGACGAATCGAAAGGAGCTACATTTCTACAAAGATAAACGAGTCTATGCAGTTTCCGTTCTGTTGGAGATAAAAATGCTCCAATAATGTGGTGGAGTATTCTATCTAATAGTTGGATGGGAATGCATTAAGACAATGAAGCTTAAATCAGTAGTTCAGTAGCACTGAACTCAGGTACTCTGGATGGAAGTCCAGTGCAATCCTGCCAGAGCTCTCAAACCACTTCATATGGCAATAAACTGCACTGATCACTCAGAAAATAACAAGCTGTGATTCAGAGTTTCTATTATTTCACATGGTACGTAATAAAATATAGTTCCTTTGGATGACCTTTGATAAATGACAAACACTGCCGTCTGGTTTTTAATTGTAAAGGCATCACACTGCTGCAAAACCCAGTACTGTAATATAAATACTTGTAATAATCATTTCAATTCCTGCTCTTGGTTACAGAAAAGGCAGTTATCAGTTCTGAACCTGTTCTTTGGACCAGAATAGGTTTCAACCATTTGGAATTCAGTTCATTAGCATTTCTACAAACAATTCTGAGCTATATTTACGCCTTAAATGGTAGCAGACTCGAAGCTTGGTGGAAGTCATGGGTAGCCCAAGGCCCACTCTAATTCTAATTGATGTAAATGAACAAAATAATGAAAGCTTGTGAATGTTGACCTTGTTATACGGGGTGGCTCACCCCAATTAATCAAGGATCCTTTGGAGGATGCTTTAAGCTATTAAAAGGAAGGGCTGGGTCTAGTGCTTTGGAAAGTTAGACACAGTTGTAGGCAATACTTTCAATGTATTGCAGAAAGACATCTGCAACTAGAACTCATTACCACATCCATCCTTTAGAACAATGGGAAAATTTGTGATTATTATTTAATATTTCCTGTTAATGATTGTTATAAAATATCACCAGACATTTGCCTACTGTCTAGCCTCTTGATTGAAACTGCATATTTTCACCATGTAACAAAATTCATCTATGAATTTGTCCTGGTTGGGGAATGCGTTGCATCTGTTTTAGCATAGGTTGTAAGATCTATTCAGGTATATTTGCAGCGTTAATCGTGAGGTAAGAAAAAGTAAATTAGAAGAATAACTATTGGTAAAAATTGGATGAGCTACCATGGTGTTGTTCACAGAGAGTGGAAACAGTGAAATATCCCCAACATTGATGGCACAGGTCAGTGGCAGTGAGGGCATGCACTCACATGGGGTCAAAGGTTGCATGGGTGGAGAAACCCAAAAAAAGAGAGTGGAAACTCATACAGAGAGATCCTAAGAGTAACACTTTGAGGCACAGAGTTAGATCACAAGATAGGTTTGGATAAAGAAGACTTTTCATCCCACTATATCTAGTCCTTCCAGAAAATCAACCCTGCCATCTTCCCATTACAGTATCTTTATGCTTCTTAAGTGAGTCCAGTGTCCTGGCCTCAGTCACTCGTCAAGTATGCAGTGGTGAGGGATGAGGAGGAAAATAGAATCGCCAAAACAGAGCATATGATGTAATGGGTTACTATTGGTAAGTTTGCACTTGTTCTTCCAGAATTCTTGAACTTTGAACAAGTTTATTGTTATATAAATTTTATTTATAGGCCTATATATTGCAGGGTGTGTGAAGAAGCAATATAACCACTAGTAGCTTTTCCTAACGGTCGATATTTAAAGAAAACAGCTGCTGATTTGAGCCAACCAGAAAGGCAAGACATCTTTATTGTGTTATGGACACAGTTAAAGTGTGAGATGTGCTATATCCAAGAATTTTAATTAGATAGATAGATAGATAGATAGATAGATAGATAGATAGATAGATAGATAGATAGATAGATAGTTAGATATAAAGCAGGGTAAAGTATCTTATTTAGTCCCTTTTCAGTGTGTATATTATGGGTGGGCAGGGGAAGATATTGGTTATTTGCATTGTTGATATTAAATTTCCCATAGATTTTCCCCAATGATTTTCAGCACTCTGGGCCCATATATCAATCTAATAATACATATTAAGTAATGTAATCATGTCTTGAGGCAATTTTAAAGTGCCCTAAAGATGTTAGCACTTGTGGCCTAGAAGATAAATTATTATTAATTATTGCAAGAATATTTCAAATCCATAGAATAAGGCTGGATAATATGGGGTAGATTTTATGAACTGGTACTTCCAGTGTGACTAGAGAGCATACTAGATATTTGGATGCAGAAGTCAACACACCCTGTAAGATTTTCCATCCATCAATATTAATGGATGGAAAATTTTGCAGGATGCACTGACCTCAGTGCCTACATTTAAATCATATGCTCCTGCTAGGAACACTAGTTCATAAAATCTATTCTTATATCCCTTATATTGTATTTCCCAGTAAAAGGAAATATATAATTCCACAGTAAAATCCCATCTTCCTGTCACACAATACATTCTAGTAACCTGGGGGAAAAGCTTGCTTCTGTACACTTTATAGGGTACGGCAGCATAGTGGTTATGTTGCACGACTAGTAATCCAGAGGCCTGGACTAATAATCTGGGGACAGGAGTTCAAATCTCTGCCATGGCAGCTGGGGAATTTAAATTCAATTAAATAAATCTGGAATAAAAAGTTAGTATCTTTAATGTAGGAGAATATCCCAAGGTGCTTCACAGGCATGTAATCAGTCAAAAATTGACACAGAGCCAAAGAAGGAGTCATTAGGACAGGTGGCCAACAGCCTGGTCAAAGAGATAGGTTTTAAGGCGTGTCTTAAAGGAGGAGCGAGAAGTGGAGAGGCGGCAAGGTTTAGGGAGGGAATTCCGGAGCTCAGGCCCTCAACAGCTGAAGGTACGACTGTCAATGGTGGGTTGAAGGAAGTGGTGGAAGGCAAGAATTGAAAGAACACAGAGTTTGTGCTGGGTGTTGTGGGGCTGGAGGAGGTTATAGAGATAGGCAGGGGCAAGGCCATGGAGGGATTTGAACACGAGAATGAGAATTTTAAAATCGAAGTGTTGGTGGACTAGGAGCCAATGTAATTCAGCGAGCACTGTTGTCATGGGTGAACGGGCCTTGGTGCGAGTTAGGATATGGGCAGTTTTCGGATGAGCTCAAGTTTATGGAACGTAGAAGATGGGACTCCAGCCAGGACAGCACTGGAATAGTTGAGTCTGCAGGTAACAAAAGCATGGATGAGGGTTTCAGCAGCAGATGAGCTGAGACAGGGGTGGAGATGGGCGATGTTATGGAGGTGAAAGTAGGCGGTCTTTGCGATGGAGAAGATATAGGTCGGAAGCTCAGCTCAGGATCAAATAGGACACTGAGGTTGCAAACAGTCTGGTTCAACCTGAGACAGTGACCAAGGAGGAGAATGGAATCAGTAGTGAGGGAATGGAGTTTGTTGTGGGGGCCGAAGACAATGGCTTTGGTCTTCCCAATGTTTAATTGGAAGAAATTGAGGCTTATCCAGGACTGGATGTCAGACAAGCAGGCTGACAAGACAGAGGCAGTGGAGGGGTCAAGAGAGGTGGTGATGAGGTAAAGCTGGGTGTCATCAGTGTACATGTGTAACCTAAAATCACATCTTCAGACGATGTTGCCGAGGAATAGCACGTACATGGGAAATAGGAGGGGCCAACGATAGATCCTTGGGGTACATCAGAGGTAATGATGCAGGGACAGGAAGATTCTCTGGCTATGGATAGGCAAGAGTGAAACCAGGCAAAGGCAGTCCCACTCAGCTGGACAACGGAGGAGAGGCACTGGATGAGGATGACGTAGTCAACTGTGTCACAGGCTACAAGAGAGGATGAGAAGGATGAGGAGGTGTAGTGCATCAAGGTCATAGAAAATCTAACTTGTGATTTTGATTACTGCAGTTTCAGCGCTGTGGCAGGGACAGAACCTAATTGGAGAGGTTCAAACATGGAAATGTGGGAAACATGGGCACACGATGGTAGTTTGCAAGGACAGAGGGGTCAAGGGTGTTTTTTTTTGAGATGGGGATGATGATGGCAGATTTGAAAGAAAAAAGGACAGTACCTGAGGAGAGGGAAATATTTACAGTATCAGTTAGCACAGGGAACAGCTAGCTTACAGAGGAACTCATCCCTCTTTATTATAAACGTGAAAATGTCTGAACTGGGCCTTTCTTGGTTCATTTAGAAAAAATAGAAACTGGTCTAATTCTTCCAAGCTCAAATTCAAAGGTAGCTGATCTTTTACATAGTATGGTGGGCAAGCATGCAATGTGCCCTTTCATTTGTTCTCTCAATCTTTAATTAAAAGGACTGTCACCTCATGATGAATATGTGTGAATCCTACCTCTGTTTGAAAAGGAGGAAGGGAATTGTGGTAGTGATACATCCAATTAATCTCTGGTGAGCAAGGAGCCATGTTGTGAAGTGATGAGCAAGCTATATAATTCCTGGTGATTTTATCTGAAGTGGGTATGCAACCATGTGGTGGAAGTATATATCATTCCTGGTGGTACTGTTTGGGAAAGGGATTGACTTTATTATCCCTGTACCCAAGTTCCTGAGCATAGGTGAAGCCACTTCCTTACATTATCTGCACTAAGCATCATGAATCAGAAATATCAGAAAAGGGATTTACATGTCAAGTGTGTGTCCAAGTCTCTGGTGGCTCTTCCCTTCTCACTTGTGAAGCCTTTAAATTTAGAGTTTGGATTCAGAGGATCTAAGTTTTAACCCTCCAAAGCTGAATCTAAAGTTAATCTCAATATAACAATTAAGTGCAAGGAACAATCTCCCCTAACAAGATGTCTTCACAAGATTTAAAACTGCCAAAATGTCAGCCAAGCAGAAGATTGTTAATTGTTGGAGTTTGGAGAGCAACAGGAAGACTTCAATAATCAAAGAAGCTTAATCTCTCAAAATGAAAGAAGAAATAATAGCCTAGAAGGTAGGCCTCCTTTGGCCACAGATGAAAGTAGACCGTTTGCAGTCCTAGAACAAATAGGAGGAAATACATTTCCACTACCACAGCAAGCACTAGAATACAGACTGCAGTACCTGAACTCACACATCCCCAGCAAAAGAGAAATCACTAGGGATACAGTTTGTAGCATGTTTAGGACTGTTGGAACATCAGACAGCAATGTGTGTTGGTAATGTTGCATATCACAAAGTCATGGACCAGAGATTAGATGCCGTCCAAAGCTCAATTTCTCAGATGTAGTCAATAATTAGCAACAGAATGGCTGCAATGGAGTTCACACATAACATTATCATTCCAATATTATGACTAGTCTATAATCAAACCTAATTGTCAATGGAGGACAGGCTGTGTTGCAAAGTGTTCTGACTGTGCTTGAACCTGACATGGGCTCAATTCTTGAAGTAGTTCTGGAGAAAGGCTGTCACAGTTTAGAGAGGATTGTTGTTATTGTGAAGAGAAGGTTGAGCAGAAATGGGAGGGATGTCATTCAATCTGGCCTTTATAGTATAACTTTGCAGGATGCAACCAAAGGTATTAAACTTTTTCTTGAAGTGACTTAGGTCATTTCATACCTCAATGCTGTAAGAACACTGGGATGATTACCCTGGCAAGAATATTTATAAGGGCACCAAAATAATCATTCACCACTTCATCTTAACTCCTGGTCAAGAAACCATCTGGGGTTTACCACCTTGTCTATGCCTAGGAGTGAATAATGCCTAAATTAGGTTTGCCAACTAGTTTGGATTATGTTAACATTTACACTCTTAACCTCCCATCAAGATCAGCACAAGCTACTGGGTGAATGAACCAACCCTTTCTTGCCAATTGTCAAGAGTTGTCCCTGGAGAGAAAGAAAATTGGACCTACCTTAGATCCTGTGTTTTTTCCATTAATTGGAGAGGGACTGCACGCTAGAGCCTAATGCCTACTTCTTCTGAGTGCCACTCAAAATCGACACTCAATTGTCAATCAAAGAGAACAATGATGTAGGAGGCCTGACAACAAAGTTATGAATTAATAATTGTTTATTAACGTTAGAATCATGGGGTAAATTTTTATCTTCACCACATGGGTGATAATCTGGCAGAGAAAATTGCCAGTCCATTATAGAACCCACACAATTTTTATTCCAGTTTACCACCCATGTGGTGAAGATGAAGATTTACCCCATAATTAGCAGCAGTTAAACATTAACTATGCAAATAATTAATAGATAGGATTAATTTTTAAAAAAATAACAAAGTTACAAAGGCAGTAACTGCTTACTGATTATAAATTTACAGTGAGATCAGTGTCTAAGATTGATATAAATTAGAGAGATTAATTTAAAATTAGACTCCTTAGATAGCTGACAAGCTAACAGCATTGAATAGAATAAAGTCTATATGATAATAGCGAACAATGTTTCCAGAACAAATACAACTTTGCCCTTCTGGGCGAGCGTGAATTAACCTGTGGTTTCGCCTTCCTCTGGGAGGATGATTTTAACATTCTACGTCAACTTGAGGTCATCCAAAACTCTGCTGCCTGTCTCCTAAATCACACCAAGCTGCGTTTACCCATCACCGCTGTGCTCACTGACCTACATTGGCTCCCGGTTAAGCAACGCCTCGATTTCAAAATTCTCATTCCTGTTTTCAAATCCCCCCATGGCCTCACCCCTCCCTATCTCTGTAATCTCCTTCAGGCCCACAACCACCCCCCGCCCACCCCCCCCCCCCACCCCGAGATATTTGTGCTCCTCTAATTCTGCCCTGATTATAATTACTCAACCATTGGTGGCCGTGCCTTCTGTTGCCAAGGCCCTAAGCTCTGGAATTCCCTCCCTAAACCTCTCCGCCTCACTACCTCTCTTTCCTCTTTTAAGACACTCCTTAAAACCTATCTCTTTGACCAAGCTTTTGGTCACCTGCCCTAAATTCTCCTTATGTGGCTCGGTGTCAAATTTTTTTGTCTCTTAATACTCCTGTGAAGCGCCTTGGGACGTTTTACTACGTTAAAGGCGCTATATAAATACAAGTTGTTGTTGTTGTTCTGAGATGCCAGAGTGATAGAGTTGCTACCTGTTCCTCCTGGAGCCTCTGCTCCTGGGTAAATTCACCTTCCATGCTCGTAGCTGTATCTGGATTTCTTGGCTTAAATCTCACCTCCCTTGATCTCAGGGAAACTTGTGCATCTAAGTGACACACTTATATTTGCCTGTATCTGGCTGGTATAGCCGTACAATTTAACTTCTGTAACTTTCCAACAGAATAGCAAAAATAAACACAAGTAACTTGCAATAAACATGGGTGGAAGCTTTTGTCAAGCATATTATTTATACCTAACTAAAGTAAAAAAGTAAATGTTATCAACCACCAAGAAGGTCCTTTATACAGCACCTCTCTGACCGAATGGGAGCAGTTTAGATGTGAAGCATTCATCAGGCCAGCGTTGGGTGGTTGGAGGGTGCCCAACAGATGTGGCGAGCTGCCAGTGCTAAACAATTTGCCGATTGAGGGAGTGGGCAGGAAATCCAGCGGCTCATTTATAGAGCCTAGCCAACAGCGGACGGTTAGAGGGTGAGGCCCCGGCTGATCGGTAGGGAGGGGACGTGGCAGCAGGGGGTTCTTGTGGAGGCACAGGAAGAGCAATCATACTCATCATTCAGGCCCTAAAATACCTCCACCAATCTTAAATTTGTCCGTTTCTAAGTAGCCTCCTGCAATCCCCTTAAGGAACATTGGTTTGGCTGTTGTCCACATAGTTTCAGTGATGATGGGCCTTGCACAGTGCCAAGTGTTGACAGATTAAAATGATGTTGGACTCCTAGCTACATCATAGGACCCCGATTAGGATATAATAATAAGGCTCCTACCTGTTTCTGGCGCTAACACCGGCCACTTATTTCACAGCCCGGTCCAAAATGGCAGCTGGCAGGATGCCACTGAAACAGACGGCGGTAGAGTGCCTAAAATTGCCTCGAATGACTCAAAGCCCTTTACAAGAAGGCAAAGAGGAGACCAAGCAGGAAGGTGACTGGGACTCAGAGTTGGACTGTAAAAAGCAGATGAAAATTCAAAGGCTGCAGAATGGTTTTTTTTGTTTATTTTTTAATGATAATTTATTTTATGGATAAAAACAGCTCATGAAATCTTCTCTATAATTCCTTTCTCAAGAAGAAGCCTAGAACAGCTGACGGTTTTACTATTTATGCCTTTTGATTATAATTTGCAGCTTCATAATTGAATCTGGAGATTACATATCTATGCAAGTTTCAGCCAGTAGTGTTACTATAGTAACTGAATTACTAAATGTCTATGTTCCTGCTATTAAAACTTGTAACTTAAAAATTATAATAGTAGATTCTAATTTAGAAAAGACAGCAAGGTATGGCAGTGACATTAAGGATCGGTTTAAGAACAATATATATTTACAATCTAAACCAATGGATTTCAAACTTTCATATGAGTGGACCCCTTGCTATATCAACACACTCCCCAAGAAGTTATCGATACTTCCCAGGAACCGCTGTCCTAACTTCTGAAAGATAGGCCTGAATTTTAATGGGGAAGGCGGGTTCGGGCTCCTGGGTTTCCCGACCGCTTCAGAGAACAGGTTTCCCGTAGTCCCTGCCGAATTTACCGGCAAGGCCTGATTTGCAAGGGAAACCTGTTTCCCACCTGCAGGCAGCCAGATTGAGAGGCTGGCTGGCTGTAGGTGGGTAGGCCTGTGGCACTAGGCCACAGAGAGGAGAGAGGGAGGGATCGCATGGGGGCTGGGGGGCAGCCAGAGGAGCACGGGGAGGGGGTCTGAAATGATCGGGGGCTGGGAGCAGCACTGGGGTGGAGGGTAGGGAATGATCGGCGGCCGGAGGAGAACGGGGAGGGCCGGAGGAGCAGGGAGAGGGCCGGAGGAGCAGGGGGAGGGCCGGAGCAGCACAGGGAGGGCCGGAGGAGCACAGGGTGGGCCGGAGCAGCACAGGGAGGGCCGGAGGAGCACAGGGTGGGCCGGAGCAGCACAGGGAGGGCCGGAGCAGCACAGGGAGGGCCGGAGGAGCACAGGGTGGGCCGGAGCAGCACAGGGAGGGCCGGAGGAGCACAGGGTGGGCCGGAGCAGCACAGGGAGGGCCGGAGGAGCACGGGGAGGGCCGGAGCAGCACAGGGAGGGCCGGAGGAGCACAGGGTGGGCCGGAGCAGCACAGGGTGGGCCGGAGGAGCACAGGGTGGGCCGGAGGAGCACAGGGTGGGCCGGAGGAGCACAGGGTGGGCCGGAGCAGCACAGGGTGGGCCGGAGGAGCACAGGGTGGGCCGGAGCAGCACAGGGAGGGCCGGAGGAGCACGGGGAGGGCCGGAGCAGCACAGGGAGGGCCGGAGCAGCACAGGGTGGGCCGGAGGAGCACAGGGTGGGCCGGAGCAGCACAGGGAGGGCCGGAGGAGCACAGGGTGGGCCGGAGCAGCACAGGGTGGGCCGGAGGAGCACAGGGAGGGCCGGAGGAGCAGGGGGAGGGCTGGAGGAGCACAGGGACAGCAGGAGGAGCAGGGGGAGGGCTGGAGGAGCACAGGGAGGGCCGGAGCAGCACAGGGTGGGCCGGAGGAGCACGGGGAGGGCTGGAGGAGCAGGGGGAGAGCTGGAGGAGCAGGGGGAGGGCCGGAGGAGCAGGGGGAGGGCCGGAGGAGCAGGGGGAGGGCCGAAGGAGCACGGGGAGGGCCGGAGGAGCACGGGGAGGGCCGGAGGAGCACGGGGAGGGCCGAAGGAGCACGGGGAGAGCTGGAGGAGCAGGGGGAGGGCCGGAGGAGCAGGGGGAGAGCTGGAGGAGCAGGGGGAGGGCCGAAGGAGCAGGGGGAGGGCCGGAGGAGCAGGGGGAGGGCCGGAGGAGCACGGGGAGAGCTGGAGGAGCAGGGGGAGGGCCGGAGGAGCACGGGGAGAGCTGGAGGAGCAGGGGGAGGGCCGGAGGAGCACGGGGTGGGCCGGAGGAGCAGGGGGAGGGCCGGAGGAGCACAGGGAGGGCCGGAGGAGCAGGGGGAGGGCCGGAGGAGCAGGGGGAGAGCTGGAGGAGCAGGGGGAGGGCCGGAGGAGCACGGGGTGGGCCGGAGGAGCAGGGGGAGGGCCGGAGGAGCAGGGGGAGGGCCGGAGGAGCACAGGGAGGGCTGGAGGAGCAGGGGGAGGGCCGGAGGAGCAGGGGGAGGGCCAGAGGAGCAGGGGGAGGGCCGGAGGAGCACGGGGAGGGCCGGAGGAGCACGGGGAGGGCCGAAGGAGCACGGGGGAGAGCCGGAGGAGCAGGGGGAGAGCCGGAGGAGCAGGGGGAGGGCCGGAGGAGCAGGGGGAGAGCCGGAGGAGCAGGGGGACAGCAGGAGGAGCAGGGGGAGGGCCGGAGGAGCAGGGGGACAGCAGGAG
The DNA here is from genome assembly GCA_030390025.1 of Squalus acanthias. Lineage (NCBI taxonomy): Eukaryota > Metazoa > Chordata > Chondrichthyes > Squaliformes > Squalidae > Squalus > Squalus acanthias. The sequence goes on along the minus strand of CM059428.1, from coordinate 58,372,410 downwards.
GAGCAGGGGGAGAGCTGGAGGAGCACGGGGTGGGCTGGAGGAGCACAGGGAGGGCCGGAGGAGCAGGGGGACAGCAGGAGGAGCACGGGGAGGGCTGGAGGAGCAGGGGGAGGAGTGTCGGCAAGGATCGGTGACTGGAGGAGTGGAGGAGCGGTGTTGGGAGGGAGGGTGAGTCGGCATTGATCGGGGGCTGGAGCAACAGATCTGGGTCAAAGGAGAAGGGGGGGTTTGGAGCATCATCGGAGGGCCAGGAGGAGCACAGGAGGCCAGGAGGAGTGGGGGGTGAGGAGGAGCGGGGATGTGGGAGGCAGACGACATTGGAGAGCCGGAGGAGCATGGGGGGTGGGGGGTAGTCTTGTGGGGGGATCGGAGGCCTCATGGTGGGTCACTGATCGCATGGAGGGGTGGGTTAGGCAGGGACACTGGATCCAGCAAGTAAGTGTAAAGGTACTTACCTCCTGGATCCACCAGTCCTCGCCTTACTTTTGTTGGTGGGTTTCACGAGGCCGGCAAAACCCGACCAACTAAAGTTAAATTCAAAATGGAGGTTAAATCAGAGGCTTCCAGCCTCATTATAATATTTAAATGATGTCCCGCCTCCTGGGAGCGGGTTGGCTGCCCGTCCCCGTGTCACGCCTCTGTTAAAACCGGAAGTGGGTGGGTTGGAGGTAGGTTCTGGTTGGGATTCAGATTTTTAACACTTTAACTTCCCACGTGACCACAACACACCTGTTTTCTTAGGTTAAAATTCCACCCTATAGTGTCAACTATCCTTAACATATCAGGGCAATCATTGCAGTGTTTTTTTAAAATCAACATACAACAGAAATAATACGCAATTAACAATGATGAAAGATATATAGAAATATGATGACCTCGGGGACCTGCTGGGATCCCCTAGGGTCTGGGAATCCCAATTTTAAAATTTCTGATCTGAGCAATCTAACCTGCAAATTTAGTTTTGCTTCAGTAATTAGGAACAAAGTTTAATATGTAAAATGCTATTGTAAAATAGCCCAACATCTTCGTGCACTTAATAGAATTGATCAAATATGGCACTCTGGTATGCTGGGGATTTTTCTATCCATATGTCATATTTAATATTTAATACATACTTTATAAAGATTGTTTTGATTTTTGTGATCATTGCCATAAAAGGAATTATAGATAGCCCACAGGATTCATGGGAAACTGACTAAGATTTAACTTAATCAAAATCTTGAATTTGTGAGCCTGCCATTTCTAAACTCCTACATGGTGTGAGCTTGCAGTGAGCTTGCTGTGATCTTTGAAAGGACAAGGCCACCCTAATTACAAACTGAAAGGTCACTTATAATTATAATGTTCTTTTTCTTTGTGTCCAACTGAGCAAAGCTGTTGGTTTGAGAAGTTGTAGGTAAGCTCACACCGACTTTTGGACATGGGGAGGCTGCCGTTTGCTCTTACTTTTTTGGGATTGTGTTCTGAAGATGTCAATTTGCATCACTCAGCTCTCAGGGGTTACAGCCAACAGCTGTGGAATTCCTCTGAATTGTGTTAACACATTTATTTTTATCATTACACAAATAATGTTTATTGTGAAAGATAAGAGAATTCCGTCTCTACTGAGCTTCCTGTGTACCAGAGGAAGTGATGCAAAGGAACATCTTGGATTTCTGTAGTGATGCAAATAAGTTTCCTAGGTACTGAGATAAAGCATTAAACCAATTTACAGTGCCCATTCATTTCCAAAAGCCCCCAAAACAGCAATACACAATTGAAATCACCTACCACCTGATGGGTTGCACATCACATTGTGCAGAGGAGATTCACCAGGATGTTACCTGGTGTAGGGGGTGGTGTGGTAGGGTCAGCTTCACCTCTGACTCAGTGAGCGGTTCGAATCGCTCCCACGCCCCTGGTTCTAGACCTTGGACTTATTTGGGGGTCGTGAACAAAGGTGCAGTAGACAACAGGTTTTGATGAAAGAATTTTGACTTTTATTCAAGAAAAAGGTAACAATCTTAAAACATACTTAACACTTAAACACAGGTTGGGAACACACGGTACAGACGAGGGAGAATAACAATATACAAAACCCCTTATCCCTCCCAAATCCCACTGCCTAGCTAGGTTTGATTCCAGAAGATCAGGGATAATGCTCACCAAACAGGGGTTTCTTGACAGTTCGAAATCCAGCCAGGTAAGCCGGTTGCGTTTTTGGGGTACGCTCTTTGTGTCCTTTGGGGCCTGCCGTCCCCACGTGGTACCGGTCTGTGGAATCTGCGAAGGTTCCTCAGTTTGGTGGAGTCCGCTGATGCGGTATGGTGCGGTTATGGATATATCAGGTGAGTACCCGATTTCTTTGTTTCTAGCTGCAGGGTTTAGAGTCTTTGCATGTAAGTCTTACCCAGGGGTAAGCCAGGAGTAGTTGTAGTGTTGGCGTTTCTTCGGGTTTCCCCTGGTTGGCTGGTTTTGGTCGCGGTTACCTGGTGGTTGGTTGCTGCGCGGGGCCTTGGTTTCTGCGGTACTTTCGAGTGTCAGTTTACCTCGTGGAGCCCTTGGCGGCTCTTGTTGTTGGTTTGTTGCGTTGGGGGCCTGTCGGGGTGGTACCTCCTGGAGCTGGACCATGTGTTGAGCGATGCCGACTCGCTCCCAGCTCGTGGTCTCAGTTCTAGCACTTGCCTGGCCTTGTCTGTCCCTGCCTCCGATCTCACCTCGGGTCTGCCTGCCTCGTGGCCTAGCTGCTTGTCTCTCCTCCTGCTCGTGTCGTGTGTGTAGACCCGTCTGTGTAACTTAACTTTCTTGGGCGATTAGGCCCTCAATTATACTGTTTCAGGTCTATTGTGTTCTTCGCGCCAAAACTGTTTCACTAATCGTTTTCGCGTTAAAGTGATTTAGGTTTCAGTTGAGGCCTGCTTATATCTTGGCACCAAATCTACCCTTCTTTTGTCTTAGGTTTTGGCGGGCTTGTTAAACTGTTCCTGTCGATACTTGGCTGATCGGGTTTTGATGGGACGATGGGTTGTGAAACTGTGTACTGGCAGTTTTATTGTTAGGAATTGTTTTCAGACTTCCAGCATCCTGTTTGGACCTGGGGATTTCAAAAGGGGTTTTGGTTTATTCATTTCTGAATGTGTTTGTGAGGTTTTGGATGAGGCTCTTCCTCCTTGGTTGGATTGCAGTGCAAACATCTCCCAGACAGCTTGACTTGGTTCCAAATACCCAAAACTGTCCAAACTGCCTCACCACACCCCTCTCCGCAGCCTGTGTTGTTTCTGTGACTGCAGGTTTTCCCAATGGCCCTTTTAAAAGGTATATTATCATTTTCCTCAGGGCTTTTCTTCCCTGATCCTTAAAAATGTCCAAAACTGAGGTTTTGACCTCAAATTCCTTCATTTCGGTCCCACCATTCCAAATTCGTGTTAAGATCCAAAAATCACCCCCTTCAGGGTTCTGTTCGAGTTTCTGGGGAATTTTGCGAAGCCTACACTGGGCTGCAGCGCTTCAGCTATGAAGATAGGCTGGACAGGCTGGGGTTGTTTTCCTTAGAGCAGAGAAGGCTGAGGGGGTACCTGATTGAGGTGTACAAAATTATGAGGGGCATAGATAGGGTAGATAGAAAGGAACTTTTCCCCTTAGTAGAGGGGTCAATAACCAGGGGCCATAGTTTCAAGGTAAGGGGCAGGAGGTTTAGAGGGGATTTGAGGAAAAACTTTTTCACCCAGAGGGTGGTTGGAATCTGGAACTCACTGCCTGAAAGGGTGGTAGAGGCAGGAACCCTCACAACATTCAAGAAGCATTTAGATGAGCACTTGAAACGCCATAGCATACAAGGCTACGGACCAAGTGCTGGAAAATGGGATTAGAATAGACAGGGCTTGATGGCCGGCACGGACACGATGGGCCGAAGGGCCTCTTTCTGTGTTGTATAACTCTATAACTCTATTGACTCTATGACATTGGTAGGCAAGTAATGTGAAGATGGAAGTGGGGTCCTGGGAGTTTAATTAATTTTGTACATCCCACAATTTCTAAGCTGGCAATCCTGCTTATACAACATATTTGTGGTAATACAGTAACAACATAAATGTACAGTTTTACAGCTAAAGTGCTAACAGTTATGATTGCATGTAACCCCAGGTCATGTGACATCACCAGCATTATGACTGGGTTGCAAAATAGTCATCTGAGTGAGATTGCCAATCTTGTGCCAATTAGTGCCATATTAGGACCAGTTTTATGTTGTATACCTATGATTACTGGGGACTGGATTGAAACTGCTTAAACTCATTTTACATGGGACTCTCACAATCATGAGAGAGAGGAGCCTTTCATTCTATCAGTCTGGGCTCAATTTGAACACAGCTCCCAAGCATGAAAGGCCAGTGGCTAACCGTCAGTTCTCCCTTCAATTTTCTCCAGCAATTTTCTCAGCAGGAATGTCATCACACTATATTTTAGAAAAAACCCAACTTCCTGGCTTCAAAGCTAAACGTTTATTGACAACACAAGGATTTTAACTTTTCAACAAGGACTGTTTGATTAGTTTATTTCAATATCAAATATAAGGAAATTATTCAATATTTGTAGGTTGTTATGGATGTAACTGATGTTAAATTGCTCTTAGGTGAAAGTATATCATAACCTGGATCGGTTCTATGCAAAGACAAATACACAGAGAGCTGTGAATGGACTCCACTTCTGTCACTCGCCATCTGTTTTTAAAGCTCGTACAAATGACCTGATCCAAAATGCACACAACTTATTACTGATGTGAAGTTACAGAGGAGCAATTTTCAACCAGATGTTGGATGCTAGTTGAATTTAATCATTAATACTACTGGGTTTAAATATTTTCAGTTTAAAGGCCTGGTAACATTGTGTATTCCTACTATGCTATGCACCATTCATTTTTTTTAGTAGTCATTTTGTTTTTGAAGCTGCAGAGGTCACTGCTGTAAGAACATCATGTTTGCCACAATTATAATCAAGCCACGGAGGAAGGGTTATAACCAGGGTGTATTTGCTAATAATGACAAGATGGGCTGCACATCACATCTGTAGCCAAATAAAAAGTGAAGATGGAAGTGGGGTCCTGGGATGCACCAGCTGTTGCTATTGCTCCTCCCTGCTGAGCCCAGAGCCCCGAGTCCCCTCCGGAAGGAAAGGCAATCTGTTGACATTCCCAACTCTCTACTACTACAGGACTCTTGACTGATTCTAAGAAGACAATCATCTGGCTGAGTGAACAAAAATCAATGCCTACAGTGAAAACTGGGAGGAAAACACAAAGCAGATGGCTGGAGGCCTGCGTGCTCCTGTTTCTGGAGCTGTTTACATTCTTAATTGACTAATTTCGACATGTAATACTACAATGAAATTTTTTCATATGACCCACATAACTGTCTACTGTGTGAAATGGGACTTTCCTGAATTTAAAGCAACTATTCTCCTAAATAATTTCATACAGGAATACAGGGCCTCTCCTGAACATAGCTGAGATTACCAGTTGTCCATGCAATTTCAAAACTGCTTAACTGTCACTGACAGGGCCCAATGATGGTAACCCATCTAGCCCTACTAATAAGATGTGCCACTGAATGGTAGTAAATAGGTTCTTTCCCAGTGATTCCTCACATGAAGATTACCTGAGCCACATGCAAAGTGGGAAAGTGAGTTAACCTAAGGTACACGTATAGCTCCTAGCATCAGTGACTGATTCACAAGTAGCGCTGACAGAGGCCTAGGAATAAGTCAGGGAATGCTGTGTGGTGCAGCGAGAGCTACTGAGGGTGAAACTAACAAAAGGAGTGAGGAAATAACTGAAAGGAACTGTCCTGCTGAGATTGAATTAAGTAATGGCTTTGTTAATAATACTGATTCTATTGCTTGTGATTTATTAAAAATAAACTGTAAAAAGAATACACTTTGGAGAACATACCAAATAAAGATTGCATTGGTTTTCACTGGGTCAACTCACTCTGACCAGCTCCCCAACATCAGTTTTCATGATTTTGTGCAGGGACAGACATGCTTTGACTCCTTTCTGCATCTGTCCCAGTACCTGACCTTTAAGGGACGCGATGATAGTAGGACAAACCTTTTTAGTGTGCAATATCCTATACTTTATTGTTAAACTAACAATACTTGCAATCTCAAGGGCAGCTTTTAAAAGCTTACCTGTAAGAATGTTTTTCATTTTAACAAAACATCCGTAAGGTGTTATCAGCCAATGCAGCATAGATGCGCTACAATTGGTCTTTGTGCTCCAAGGCTAAGGAGTACAAATTGGTCATGGCTTCTTCTTCTGATCACTGCTAGAAAGTGTATGTGTGTTGGGTAGAAATTAGTCTGGGCCGATTCGGGCCCAGACTCGGCGATGCAGAGGCAGCATGCACCTGAGGTAAGAGGCTGGAGGATTGATTGAAATTGGTCTTTGAGCCTCATCTGAATAATTGAGGTGAGTTGCTGGTGTTAGTCACGCCTCCACAGGCAGCCCGTCCCAATGGGAGACATCAATATCGGGCTGCCTGCCTCACTGACCGTAGGTAAGTCCTGGGGGGGAATACAAACAGAAAATGCTGCAAATGCTCAGCAGATCAGGCAGCATCTGTGCAGACAGAAACAAAGTTAACATTTCGGGTCGATGACCTTTAATAAGAACTAGAAAAAGTTAAAGATGTAACAGGTTTTAAACAAGTACAGAGGCAGGGAAAGTGGGGAGGGGAGGAAAGAACAAAAGGGAAGGTCTGTGATAGGGTGGAAGGCAGGAGAGATTAAATGACAAAAGATATGATGGTGCAAGGCAAAAGTGGATGGTAATGGGGCAAGTAAAGAAACAAAAATGGGTCTAGAGGAAGTATAAATGGGAATAGCAGAATCATTACCAAAAGTCCTGGGAGGGCGGGTTGGAGTGCGTTCCGGGGGAGGGAGGAATCACAACTCCTGCAGAGTTGGGGGAGCAGTCATGCTCATCTTGGCTTCATAGGGTGGTGTTTTTTTTTTTATTAAAAAATTATGTTTGGTTGGTGGTCTTGAGGGCTGTTGAAAAATCTTGAGCGGGACAGACCTTAAATGGATTTCTAAAAGGAAAGTCATGTTTAATCAACCTTATTGAATTCTTTGAAGCAGTAACAGAAAGAGTAGACAAGGGAAAGCAGTCGATGTGGTATACATGGACTTTCAGAAAGCCTTTAATAAGGTGCCACCTGAGAGACTCAAAAAAGGTCAGAGCATGTGCAGTTAGGAGCCAGATAGCTGCATGGATCGAAAGATGGCTACAAAACAGAAAACAGAAGTTAAGGGAGGTTTCTCAGACTGGCAGAAAGTTGTAAGTGAGATCTGTGCTGGGACCATTGGTGTTCACCATATACATAAATGATTTGGACTCAGAATTTGGAGGTGTGGTATCAAAATTTGTAGGTCATACCAAATGTGGGGGGCGGGGGGAGGAGTGTATAGCTAATAATTTGGAGGATGGTCCCTAAACACAGGAAAATATAGATTTGGCAGATAAATGGCAAATGAAATTCAATATAACAAAGGTTGAGGTGGTTCATTTTGGTAAGAAGAGTAAGGAGCCCACATTCCTTGGTAGGTAAGAAACTAAATGGAGTAGAAGAGCAAAGAGGTCTGGGAATATAGATACACAAATCTCTTTAATAGCAAAGAAAGTTGATAGGGCTGTAAACAAAGTACTGGGGTTAATTTCTAGAGGTAATGCTAAATATATATATAAAACCTGGTTACACCACACGGAGTACTGTATGCAGTTCTGGTCCCCATACTAGAAAACTTGTATTGAAGCACTGGAGAAAGTGCAGAAAAGATTTACAAGAATGCTACCAGAATTGAGAGGATTGAGCAGGCTCTTTGCAAAAGAAAATCCGAAGAGGTCGTTATAACTGATATAGGTCTTTAAAATTATGAAAGGGTTCGATAGGATAGATGTAGAGAAACACAAGATGGCGCGAAAATGCTGTTCAGAGCTCTACCGTCAGCTGATGGTGGTTCCAGTGCCGCACGCCATAGCCATCTTGCTGGTAGCGCTGCCGGTAAACTCGATCGCTGGGGACATCGCAATCACAGAAATCATAATGTCAGTGAGTGTGCAATGTTCACTTGATGCCCGATCTCCCAACTTCGTTTTGGCCATTGAAGTTACAGGCTGGAGAAAGCAACGACAGGTTGAGGTGAGGTGCAGCAGCAGGAAGCCGGCTCCAGCGATGCTATTTAAAGCGATCCTCACCAATCACTCGCACCTGACAGGGTTTTGAGGTTTGAGTGGCTGTGTGCTAATTCTTGCTACTGCAAGAGTTTTCTTTAGTTATTTCAAGGTTATTTGGTATCAGGGAGTGTTCTGACAAGTACAAAATTCCTTCATTATTTTTGAAACGCTTCAAACTGCAACACTTGATAAAAGTCATCGGGGCTGTACTGCCAGTTGACCTCGCCCTCCAGAATCTACTGCGGAGGGAGCGAAGGCAGCAAGAAAGATGGGAACATGTGGCCAGAGGGAGGAGCAGGGCCATCAGGGCTCTCAATGGGAGGCCTTACCCTCCTAGGGCCTTCTGACATTACTTCTCCTACCTCCAATTAAATGAGGAGCAGTGTATTAGGAGGCTTCGCTTCACCAAGGAAGTGGTCACAGAACTCTGCCACCTCCTGCAACCAGACCTCCAGCCTCAGACCAGGGCAACCACAGCTCTCCCAGTGGCAGTCAAGGTCACCGTGGCCCTCAATTTCTTCACCAGCGGATCCTTCCAGTCTGCAGCAGGAGCTATATCTAACATCTCACAGTTCACCATCCATCGCAGCATCCAGGAGATCACTGAGGCTTTCTACACCAGGAGAAGGGACTACATTGGCTTCCCGATCACCGGCGAGAAGCAGGATGAGCATGAATGTGGCTTAGCCAGGACAGCGGGCTTCCCCATGGTGCAGGGCACCATCGACTGCACCCATGTGACTTTGCGGGCACCGCATAACAATCCTGAGATCTTCCGCAACTGCAAAGGCTACCACTCACTTAATGTGTAGTTGGTGTGAGACCACACACAGCGAATCCTCAATGTCAATGCCCATTATCCTGGCAGCAGCCACGATGCCATCATCCTGCGCCAGACCGGTGTGCCAGCAATCTTCGAGCCGCCATGTCAAGCTCGAGGGTGGCTGCTCGGAGACAAGGGGTATCCGCTCTCCAACGGACTCATGACTCCCCTCTGCAACCCCAACACTCCTGCCCAGCACTCATATAATGAGAGCCATGCTGCCACCAGGAACATCATCGAGCAGACCATCGGCCAACTGAAGCAACAGTTCCGCTGCCTTGACCGCTCAGGAGGAGTGCTCCAGTACTCAGCTGAGTGGGTGTCCCATTTCATGGTGGTTTGCTGCATGCTCCACAACTTGGCCATCATGAGGGAGCAGCCCGTAGCACCAGGGATCGTGGGACCACCTTAGGAGGAGGGACAGGAACAGGAGGAAGGGGGGAGGCAGCCAGACAATCGGCCTTCCAGACGGGCAGTCCGTGACCGGCTCATCAGACTCGAATTCGAATGAATGAAACCCCAGATCCCCATCATACCATCCCTGTCGCAGGCCATAACACAGCGCCCTCCTGGGCGCAAAGCTGAAATGAGAGACACCACAAAAGCTTCCAAACAAAATTAATCAATTTATCTATACACATATTACATCAACATTATTAACTAATCACGCTTGTGCAATACCTCAGTGCCTGTCGTTCATGTGCCTTTTCCTACTCTAGTGCTCCCACGCAGTGCACCACCATTGGCTGCAGCACGGCTGGTGGAAGGCTACTGAGTTTCCATGGGGGAGACTTCAGATGGCCTTGCAGGACGGCCTCGAGTAGCTCTGGACCTAGAAGGCCCGGCTGTAGACTGCACCACCTCAGCATGGATGGCAGCGGTCTGGGCTGGCTGGCTGACAGACAGTGACAAGAGCAATGGCGGAGTGGCAGTGGTGGGAGCAGGAATGCTGTCATCCTGAGAGAGGGCAGCAGCTTCCTGCTCCACTGACCCACTGCCACTGCCTCGGGGCAGCACCTCAGCATTCCTAGCAATCTGTTGGAGCACAGATTGCTGGCCTGCTGTGACACCGTGAAAGCCCCAGTCGACAATGGTAGACCCAGCTACGATGGCAGCAGTCAGAGCTTGGGTGGCATCAAGCTGAGATTGCATGAGAGCAGTCAGAGCTTGAATGCCACCAAGCAGAGACTGCATGAGAGCAGTCAGAGCTTCTGCTGCAGCACTAAGACAATGGGTTGCTTCAGCCTGTGCTGCAATGGAAGCTGCGAGATCACTCATCACACGCAGCATCAGGTTTGGGTCACCACGGTCTCTCTGGGAGTCTACCATCCTTTGCAGACTGGAAATGATGGGCTCCATGGTGTGCGCAGAGCCTTGTGCAATGTTGGAGGTGGACTCCTCCACGCTCCTTGCCATTGCTGAGAGGCTCTCTGGCAGCATTGCCATTGCACCTATCATTTCCATGTGCATGCCCATCACCCTTCTTCTAAAGGCTTCATCATCGAGGTCCTCATCTGAGTCCTGAGGAGCAGAACTTGTGCACGAACTCACCCTCCAGGGAGCTGGCCCCCGAGCTACCCTTTCCCCCTGGCCTTGCTGCAGCTCACTCATCCCCGGTGCCTCACTCTGTGCAGATCCCACTACTACACTAGCCTCTAAAGAACGCTTAGTGCCAGTATTTGAGCTGGTGCCTGCGGGTGAGACATGCAGTGACGCAGTGTGTTCTTCCTCCTCCTCTTCTCCCCCCTCGCTCTCTACAGTGCCCTCAGGGGCAGGCTGTTTGGTTTTTTGCTGATTATCTGAAAGCAAAAAGGCACAAGAGTCGGGTTATGGTGAGGGGAGGGGGGCAGGAAGGCAGAAATGCATGCATACAGCATGAGTAGCTTGAAAGTGAGAAAAGATTGTGGGCTGAGGGGGAAGTAGGATGTGAGAAGAAGTAGGAATGAACATACTGTTATTGTCCCCAAGGGGGTCAACCTCGCCGGTGGCCAGGGTGCCCACAACCTGACGCCCAATGATCTCCAGCACTCTACTTTCCAGCTGGCTCAGCTATTCAATGTGGGCTTGACCCCCGCCTGTCCGCTCCTGCTCCCTCCGGTTGTGAGCCACCTTGGCCTGCAAGAGCAAGGAAAGTGTGTGCGTGAGTGGGAGCAATGTGTTTGGGTGATGTGTCTGACATAGTTGAATAGCTGTCATTGTGTGCAAGGTGTGAGATGTGGGTGTGAGTGTTGGTAGGTAGAGATTGTTGTTGGGTCAGTGCTGGGGGTGTGGTGCTTTGGACAGTGTGTGAAGCTTGTGGTACAGATGGTGGTATGTAGCATTTCTTGAAGCCTTCACTCACCCTGACCACCCGTGCGAACGCGTTAAACTTCTTCCTGCACTGTGTGTGGGTTCTGGGGACCACAGTGCTGCCCATCACGTGGTGTGCCACCTCCCTCCACATAGTGCGGGACACTTGTGACGAGGGCCTCCTGCCAGTTGTCGGGTACAGGACCGCCCGCCTTCTCTCCACCGCGAAAACCAAAGCCTCCAAAGCTTCATCTGAAAACCTCCAGGCTCGCTCCCTGGGGTGACGATCTGCCATCACGATTTGTTAGTAACTGATGGTTCTTCTCCTTCTCCTTCTCCTTCTCCCCTTCTCCTTCTCCTTCTCCTTCTCCCCTTCTCCTTCTCCTTCTCACAGGTGCACACCCAACAATGCTGAGAATGAGGAGCTGCAGCATCACTGAACCTTGCCTTTAAGTAGTAAAAAAAGCCTGTGGCAATCATGACTTGCAATTAGACTGCCCCCGATATTGGTTCAGCTTTTCAGTGTACTCTTTTGATGCACACTAAATCAAATAAACTGTAGCTAAACTTAAAACATTAAAGGAAACTTAACAAATTAAATTAAAATTTGGTTGTCCAGGGTGATAATGCACTCCAGTCCCTGCGGTGCCCACAGGTCATGGAAGGCCTCAAGCATGCCGGCGGACACCGCGTGCTCCATCTCCAGGGCCACCCGGGCACGAACGTGGCCGTGGAAGAGAGGCAGGCAGTCGGGCTGAACAATCCCCTCGACCGCCCGCTGCCTGGATCAGTTGATGGCCACTTTGGCCAGGCCCAGGAGCAGTCCTACGAGGAGGTCCTCCGATCTGCCCGCTCCCCTCCGCACTGGGTGACCAAAGATCAGGAGCGTTGGACTGAAGTGCAGCCAGAAATCGAGGAGCAGCCCCTTCAAATAATGGAAGAGGGGCTGCAACCGCTCACACTCCGTATAAATGTGGAACACGGACTCCCAGCTTTTATGTGTAACGCCAATGAACTTGGATTTTTAGACTAGAATCATGACTGCAATCATTTTTATGAGGAGTGAGTATGAATTTTGCGTGCAGCCTAAACGATTTTCAGGTGGCGCCACTTAACAATTTTAAATCTAAACACTGCCCATTTCTTGGCTATAATGATTTTCTAGCCCTATGTATATAACAATGTTGGGTACCTCATAGGCCTATTTTTTAAATCATTATTCATTCATGGAATGTGGGCGTCGCTGGCAAGGCCAGCATTTATTGGCTATCCCTAATTGCCATGAGAAGGTGGTGGTGAGCTGTCTTACAGAACTGCTGCAGTCTGTGTGGTGAAGGTACTCCCACAGTGCTGTTAGGTAAGGAGTTCCAGGATTTTGACCCAGCGATGATAAAGGAATAGCGATATATTTCCAAGTCAGGATGGTGTGTGACTTGGAGGGGAACTTGCAGTTGATGGTGTTCCCTCGCGCTTGCTGCCTTTGTCCTTCTAGGTGGTGGATGTCGCGGATTTGGGAGGTGCTGTCGAAGAAGCCTTGACGAGTTGCTGCAGTGCTTCTTGTAGATGGTACACACTGCAGCCACGGTACGCCCGTGGTGGAGGGAGTGAATGTTTAAGGTGGTGGATGGGATGCCAATCAAGCGGGCTGCTTTGTCCTGGATGGTGACGAGCTTCTTGAGTGTTGTTGGAGCTGCACTCATGCAGGCAAGTGGAGAGTATTCCATCACACTCCTGACTTGTGCCTTGTAGATGGTGGAAAGGTATTGGGGAGTCAGGAGGTGAGTCACTCACTGCAGAATACCCAGCCTCTGACCTGCTCTTGTCGCCACAGTATTTATGTGGCTGGTCCAGTTAAGTTTCTGGTCAATGGTGACCCCCAGGATGTTGATGGTGAGTTATTCAATTATGGTAATACTGTTGAATGTCAAGGGGCGGTCATTAGACTCTCTCTTGTTGGAGATGGTCATTGCCTTGTGTGGCACTTGCGTGGCGTAAAGGTTGCTTACCACTTATCAGCCCAAGCCTGAATGTTGTCCAGCTCTTGCTGCATGTGGGCATGGACTGCTTCATTATCTGAGGAGTTGTGAATGGAAATGAACACTGTGCAATCATCAGACAGCAGCTCTTGGTAATGATTCTGCTGTTGCCACTTACACCTCCTCTAGTCCCATCTTTTGTTTCTTTACTTGTCCTATTACCACCCACTTTTGCGTTGCACCATCCTTCCTTTTGTCATTTAATCTCTCCTGCCTTCCACCTTACCACAGACCTTCCCTTTTGTTCTTTCCTCCTCTCCCCCCTTTCTCTGCCTCTGTACTTGCTTAAAGACTGTTGTATCGCTAACCTTTTCCAGTTCTGATGAAAGTTCATTGACCTGAAACGTTAACTCTGTTTCTCTCGCCACAGATGCTGTCTGACCTGTTGAATATTTACAGCATTTTCTGTTTATTTTTTCAAATTTCCAGCATCCACATTATTTTGTTTTGAATGAGAAATGTCATTGTGGATAACAGATCAACTATGCTTGCAATAAAGTCTGGACTGTCTGTTTAGTGAAGTAATCATGTGTGAGGATAGAAAGAAAGGCCGGAATTTTCCCTACCTGGGTGGGTCAAGTGCGGGCGGTTGCCATAGCGAGTCGCGAGCCCGTTGCTGGCTCCAACCCGCTCCACAAAATGACTTTACATCAATAGGGCCTATTAAGCCCGCCCTGCGTGTTGCCCGGGTGCGGGTCTGCTGACATCATTCATGACGCGTTTTCAGCTGGGATATTTACAGGGGCCATGGCCACATTACATTTGAAGGTTAATCCAAAATAGTGCAGTCAGTGCACTACAGCATTGGAGTGCTGCAAATACTTTGGAAATGACTGCACCGAGACAGAGGGATGCACCCAGGTTCTCCGATGACTCCCTCCATAGGATTGCGGAGTGAGTCTGAGCACGCAGGAGGTCCTCTTCCCTTCCAATGGGCAGAAAAGACCTCCCCAGGAGACCGAAACAGCCTGATTGCAAATTGCGGAGGAGGTCACAAGCAGGGATGTGTTAAGGAGGACCTGGGTGCAGTGCTGGAAACATTTCAATTATCTCATTAGGTCAGGAAAGGTGAGTGCAAACCCACACTCAATTTCATCCTGCTGTGCCTCTCATCACATCCCCATCACTCTGACTTCCCTACCCTACTCCTGCACATCCTTACTCACACCAACATACCTTGCACGTCCACCCATTCCTCTCTCTCTATCTACATTATCACCCCCCCATCTGACTAACTACCCCTCACACTCACCCTCTTCCTAGTGCAATCATACCAACCAACAACACACAAGGAGGCCACTTGGCTTTGGCACCCCACTCCATCACAGTCTCCCTCTAAAGATCTAACCCATCCATTCCTTACACTCATTCCATCACTCTCACTCAACCTTCTCTTCTTTCCTTCCTTGCAGGAAAAGAGAGCCCAAAATAAGAGGGAAAGGGAGAGAACCGACGGTGGCCCTCCATCATTTGCAAACCTTACAACAGCAGAGGAGGCTGCTTTAGAAATATCTGGAGTCGCCGAGCAGCTGGAGGTGGGAGACGGAGAGAGGGGGACATCACAGCAACCTGGTGACAGAATTACATATCATACAGCTACATGGCATACATCAGTCACTCATATGGGGACTGATGTCAGCAGCCACTGAATGGTCATTATGTACATAATGGTATCTGCACCCATTCTTCATATGACATATCAAACTCATCTCTTTACTCTCCCACAGGTCCATCAAGAGCCCCCCCCCCACTGTCCAGGAGGAAGAGGAAGACGACTCCTCAGAGGAGCCACCAGCCTCTGAGGGCGCAGCGTCACCAGACATGAGCGCACCCAGCACCAGCGCAGAGACACACACCTGGGTGGGTCCCACGCGACATAGAGTAGTGTTGCCGCCTGGTGTCTCACAACTCACAAGTGAGCAAGAGCAGATGGTGGAGACAGGGACAGCAGTGAGGACTCCTCGCCGGAGAACGCAGGACGCTCCTAGCTCTGCTCAGCTGCATGCAGACGCTGAGCCTTGGGGGCCATCCAGAAAGAGGGCAATCCTGGAGCTGCAGCAAGAAGTGCAGGGGGTTCTGACAGGTTTTGCGAGTGCGATGTCAGCAAATGTTCAGAGAATGGAGGAGTCCATCTCCTACATGAGTACCACCGTGTCGCAGGCGATGGCGATTTTAGGCTCCTCCATGGATAGGATGGTGACCTACATGGAGCAGCTAATGCGCCACTCACAGGAGCACATGGTCTCTATGGAGAATAGATGGCTATCTATGGAGAATAGATGGCTATCTATGGAGAATAGATGGCAGAAGCTCATACACCTCCTCTCTCGGAGGGACGTTAGCATAGACGCGGGTCCTCATGGCCCCACTAATGTGCAGCAAGGTGCTCTCCAGCTCCTTGCTAGCAGTGAAGTGAGCAGGCTGCCTCTACCTCTGCTGAAGCCACAGGGATAGCACCTCGTAGAAGCACGCGGAAGAGAAAGATGACACACAAGTAGATTCACAAGGGTAACTACTTGGGTGTTTTATCAAATGTTTATGTAAAGTTTCCATTAATGTGGTGTCAAACATAAAAATCTTTATTTTCAACACTTTCCGGTCTTGGACAGATTTGTGTGCACCTTTGGAAGTGGCTAAGTGAGTTGCAGTGAATGGTGAGACATAACGGTACCTCCAGCAATGGTGATGAGCGTGAAAGGAATGGCTTGGGCATTGTAGGGATGCTTTATGGTGTTGGTGTGGGGTGGTGCCAACCTGGCGCATCATATGGGTGTACAGCCGATCCTTCATCGTCGCTGGGTCAAAGTCCTGGAGCTCCCTACCTAACAGCACTGTGGGAGTACCTTCACCGCATGGACTGCAGCGGTTCAAGAAGGTGGCTCACCACCACCTTCTCAAGGGCAATTAGGGATGGGCAATAAATTCTGGCCTTGCCAGCGACGTCCACATCCCATAAACGAATTAAAAAAACAAAAAAAACCAGCATAAAGTGAAGTAAATTTAGCCATGGTGAGGCCATCCCTGGCCTCCTGGGCAGCAACGTGCTCGGGTGCTGATGCACTGTGTCCTGTGCAGCATCAATTGATTGTGGAGAAGGTTGGGGTTGTTGTTGTTGGTGCTGCTGGTATGCCTGGTACTGCTGGTGTTGGGGCTCATCATGGTCAGATTCTGATGACCAAGGTGAGACAGTATAAACAGCACCCATGTTGATGGAATACATGGCAGGTGAAGTAGAGATGACAGAAGCAACCTGCCAATGGTGAGAGAGGTTCTTCCAATGAGTTGACACTGGGTAGAAACTTTGCTGGAAAGACTTGCAGCCTGCAGAAAGCTCAATCTGTGCTGGGAATGCAGTCAGCAACAGCTTCTGTCTGAGGAAAGTGATCAGCTGTCAGATGGGAGCTTTTATATTACATTTGATGCTGTCAACTAATCAGCTGGATCAATGGCCACTCAACTCCTGCCTCAGGTTGACAGACGTGGTTTCCGAGCAGCGTGAGTCCAGTGGGCAACCAGTGAAATTGTAAATGTATGGTTAAAAAGACTCTTAAGGGTCTGACAACAAGCTAATAATGCTTTAAATTGGGTCACCCGCCTCTGCCGTTTGGGTCGTTGCTGCTCCGGCAGACGCGCCCGAGGGAAAGGCTCATGGGGGCAGGATGATGGCAGGTTCCCGATTCGCTCCAAGATATTTTAACTTTCCCACCTGACCTGCCTCCGTTCGCACCCGCACGGACCCCGGAAAATTCCAGCCAAAGTTGTTACACATTGCAGCTTTCTCAAAATAGTTACTGGGAGCGCTCATTTTTTAAAAACTTTGAATTTTTCTCTCCCCACAAATAACTGTAAAAAGTTTTATAAAAATGACATGGTCAGTATTGTTGCAAAATATTGTAGTAGTCTCTGGATTACTCTCAGTGTCATGCGTTGGACCAGAGAGAGAGAGAAAGATAAGAATTGTCAATGTTTGGCTGGAAGGATGGTGTAAAAGTGAAGGTTTCAGATTCCTAGGGCACTGGGGCTACTTTGGGGGCCAGGGGAGGCTGTACAGATGGGATGGCCTTCAACTAAACTGGAGAGGCACCAGTGTCCTTGCATAAAGTTTAAAATGGACTTGACGCTGTGCACCCTGGCTGCCACATGATGCGCCAGGTTGGCATCACCCCACACCAACACCACAAAGCATCCCTACAATGCCCAAGCCTTTCCTTTCACACTCATGACCATTATGTCTCACCATTCACTGCAACTCACTAAGCCACTTCCAAAGGTGCACACAAATCTGTCCAAGAATGCAAAGTGTTGAAAATAAAGGTTTCAATATTTGACATCACATTAACAGAAACTTTACAAGAACATTGCATAAAACACCCAAGTGCCTACCCTTGTGTGTTGTTAGTTGGCATGATTGCATTAGGATGAGGGTGTGTGTGAGGGGCGGCTTGTGAGTTGGGGATGTGATAATGTAGATAGAGAGGGATGGGTGGAGGTGCAAGGTAAGTTGGTGTGAGTAAGGCAGGGTAGGGAAGGCAGAGTGATGGGGATGTGATGAGAGGCACAGCAGGATGAGGTTGAGTGTGGCTTTGTAATAACGTTTCGTGATCTACTGAGATCATTCAAACTTTTACGGCACTGCACCCAGGTCCTCCTGACCACATCCCTGCTTGTGTCCTCCTCAGCAACGTGCAACCAGGCTGTGTTGCTCTCCTGGGGAGGTCTCTTCCACCCATGGGAAGGGAAGAGGACCTCCCTGCATGCTGTGACTCATGGGAGAACCTGGGTGCAGCCGTGCACCTTTGTGCAGTGCTTGTCAGTGTTTGCAGCATCTCAATGCTGTAGAACACTGACAGCATAAATGTCAAATTAAAGTTGGCCATGGTCCCTTTAAGGAAACCGGCTGATGACATGTCATTGAATGGCGTCACCAGACCCACTTCCTCTAATTGGCCGGGAAACGCACTGTTCAGGCTTAATAAGCCCAATCAAGGGAAATTCATTTTACACAGCGGGCTGGAGCCAGCATCGGTGTCAGGACCCACCACCAATGTCGTCTGCCATGGACCCGCCGAGGTTAGTAAAATCGCGGCCGAGGTTATGTGGTGGAACAAAGGGATTTAGGCATTTATAAATCACTTAAACATAGTGCACCGGTAAAAATTAATGGTACATTGGCCCTAATCTGAAGCGGGTTGGAAAAGAAAACTGAGGAAATGATGCTTCAGTGTCAGACCCCATTGGAATAATGCATTCAGTTTTGGGCACCGAACCTCAAGAAGATATATTGGCCTTAGAGTGGGTACAACACAGATTCACCAGAATACTACCGGGACCTAAAGGTTTGAATTATGAGGACAGGTTGCATAAACCTGGTTTATATTCCCTTGAGCTTAGAGCTTAGAGAGGCGATCTAATCGAGAAAGCACTTTTTCACACAAAGGGTAGTGAAAATCTGGAACTCTCTCCCCCAAAAGGTTGTGGATGTTGGATCAATAGAAATCTTCAAGACTGAGATCAATAGATTTTTGTTAGCTAAGGGTATCAAGGGATATGGAGCATAGGCTGGTAAACAGAGTCAAGGTACCGATTAGCCGTAATCTAATTAAGTGGTGAAACGGGCTCGAGTGCCCTCCTCCAGTTCCTATCTTCCTAAAAAGAGCTTCTCCCTATTAAAGCACTTATAGAAGTTACCTTTCTTAAGCTTCTCCTGCCTTATTAATTGCCTAATTTTCAAAAGTGTCACTGAGGTGCACACATTTCTTTTAATGCCAACAATATTATTCAGCAGAACAAAAACTAAATGTGGTCATGATGATAACTGTATTTCAGACCACACAGTTACAACTTCAGTTGCCCTTTATCAATGTCATCTATAAATTAACACTGGAAGGAGAGGTTTATCATATATATATATATATATATATATGTGTGTTAAATATTTCAATAACTTGTAAAATATACTTCATATAGGAACTGACTTGATGCTTTCCATTTAATGACAGATGTTTGCAAGGACAACAATTCTCTTGCGGACATTCAGTCTTGATAACAGTGGAACCACTTATTTTCTCACAGAGGGAGGCTTTCTTCTGTTACTAAATCTGTCATGACCTCTAGTGATGATTAGGTGACAATTTTCTTCAACTTAAGAAAGTGGATTTTCTTTGGTGATTGAATTTTAATTTTTCATTTATTCTCTCAGTTCAACACAGTTATTCCAGTCCATGATATCTTAATAGATCATGTAAAAGAAGCTAGCAAGTAAAATTGAGGGTTTTGCTAGCTGGTTTGATGTCAGTAATGACAACAACAACAACAATTTGTATTTATATAGCACCTTTAATGTAGCAAAACGTCCCAAGGCGTTTCACAGGAGTATTATAAGACAAAATTTGACACCAAGCCACATAAGGAGAAATTAGGACAGGTGACCAAAAGCTTGTTCATAGAGGCAGGTTTTAAAGGAGCATCTTAAAGGAGGAAAGAGAGGCAGAGAGGCGGAGATGTTTAGGGAGGGAATTCCAGAGCTTAGGGCCTAGGCAGCTGAAGGCAATGCCACCAATGGTTGAGCAATTATAATCAGGGATGCTCAAGAGGGTAGAATTAGAGGAGCGCAGATATCTCGGGGGATTGTGGAGCTGGAGGAGATTACAGAGATAGGGAGGGGTGAGGCCATGGGTGGATTTGAAAACAAGGATGAGAATTTTAAAATCGAGACGTTGCTTAATCAGGAGCCAATGTAGGTCAGCGAGTACAGGGGTGATGGGTGAACGGGACTTGGTGCGAGTTAGAACGCAGGCAGCCGAGTTTTGGATCACCTCAAGTTTACGTAGGGTAGAATGTGGGAGGCCAGCCAGGAGTACATTGGAATAGTCAAGTCTAGAGGTAACAAAGGCATGGATGAGGGTTTCAGCAGCAGATGAGCTGAGGTAGGGGCGGAGACGGGCAATGGTACGGAGGTGGAAATAGGCAGTCTTAGTTATGGCGTGGATATGTGGTCGGTAATGCCAATTGCTTTGAAAACCTCTTGGGGTATATTTTGCACTTTCCATGCATAATGGGTAAATTACACTTCTTTGTATATAATGAATCCAAATCAAGATGGCAGGTGTGTGTAATATTGCTTCCTAAGTTTTCATGCAAAGTGATTCTATTTGTTTAAATGAAAGAAAACTGCACATGTAATATGCTGTTTTCACATCACTCAAGCACTGGCTAGTTAGCCAATATAAATGGTGAATATTTTGCCCATCCAACTATAAAATACATAAATCTTTGTAACAATGGAGCCGCAAAGAAATTCTGAAGCCTATTCCATGGATCAAATAATTAAGATCTTGATTGACAGCTTACTTGAATAATCTAATGAACATTGGGATTGGAGAAGCAGCCCAAAGACCTTCACCATATTGAAGAACCTGGCTGTACCTAATTGGCCAGTCCAAATCAAGGTCAACCACCTAGAGTATAGGAGGAGTTGTGCTAATTTTATGGCTTCAAAGAGAGCACTAAGAAATGTTAGTCTGTCTTAATATGGAGCTAAAGGATACAGATGAAAAATGTTTTTAACTGTAGCTTTTTAAAGTGATCAATGAAAGAAAGGACACTCACAAAGGCAAGCCTGCTGTACAGAAAGGCCTCTTCTCTAGTAACCAATTAATATCAGTCTCAACTTTAACTTAATAAATCATATTCAAACCTATATTAATAGATCACTTATTTGTGAAGAACAATTGGTCAGTTACATGTATTCTTTATAGACACATTGCATTGTTTATCGATATCTCAAGGCCAAAGATGAACATGTTAAATTTAAGAGAATTACAAGGCACAACACTGGTTACTTAGAGTCACCCCAATTATACCTTAGTGACTATTATATGTATCTTTGTGACAGTTAATTAGTCAATCACTGAATCACAGGGAGGGTAAGCAAAACATATTTAGAGCTACTGTAGTTTGATCCAATAATATGCAATAGGTAAGGGATATCACCAGCTGTTTGTATGACAATAATTTAATCATCATCATTACATTTACCTCACACACAGATTAGGAAACCTTACTGAGTTCACTACATCACTGCAAATTTCTTTTTGCTCTCAGGATGTGAGCGACACTGGCAAAGCCGTATTTATTGCTTATCCCTAGTTGACTTGAGAAGGTAGTGATGGGCCTTCTCCTTGAACTGTTGCAGTCAGTGTGGTGATGGCGCTTCCACAATGGTGTTAGGTAGAGAATACTAGGATATTGACCCAACAGCGATATATATCCAAGCCAAGGATGGTTTGCAACTTGCAGGGGGAATTGAAGGTGATGGAGTTCCCACCACATTGCTGCTCTTGTCCTTCTCAGTAGTAGAGGTCGCAGGGTGGATAGGTGCTGTCAAAGTATCCTTGGTGAGTTGCTGCAGTGCATCCTGTAGATAATACATACTGCAGCCAGAGTGTGCCACTGGTGGAAAGAGTGGATAATGAGCCTGCTAACAGGGGTGTCATTCCAGAAAAATGATCTGCCCTAGATGATGCTGAGCCTCATGAGTGTTGTTGCAGCTGTAGCTAACATTGCAAGTGGTGAGTATTCCATCACATTCCTGACTTGAGCTGCAAGATGGTAGAGAGGCTTGGACGGGGCTGGCGGTGAACCACTTGTCAGAGTACCCAGCATCTGCTCTGCTCATGTAGTCATGATGTTGCTATGGCTGGTCCAGTTAGCATCTGGTCAGTGGAGACTCAGGTTGTTGATAGTGGGGAAATTGGCAATGGTGGTGCCATTAAAGGTCAAGGGAAGATGGCTGGACTTTCTATTGTTTGAGATGATCATTACCTGGCCCTTATATACCACAAATGTTAACTGACACTTGTCAGTCCAAGCTTAGACATTATCCAGGTCCTGCTATAGGCTGGCATGGGCTGCTTCATTATCAGAGGAGTTGTGAATGGAGCTGAACACTGGAGTCATCGACAAACAACTACATTCCTAACCTTATAACAGAGGAACAGTCATTGATGAAGTAGTTGAAGAAGAGCAGGCCTAAGACACTTACCTGAAGAGCTCCTTCAGTGGTGTGCTGGGGCTGCAATGACTAGTTTCCGATCACCATATACATAAAACAAGTGATATCAATTCAGTTGCCTATGATGCAATTCTCCTGATTTTCATTTCCATTGGCTTTGTCCATAACAGGTGGTTGAATCAATATCGCCCATTTTACACTAATACACAAAGACAAAATTACCCCCATCAGGGGATATTCTGACTTCCTGTATCCAGTGTATTTCATTTGTATGAATCTCAGATTAAATTTGTTACAAATGAGTTTGAAAAGCAAAAAATACAGTACACACCCCTGTACTTAAAGATTTGAAATGATTGAACGATAAATGGCCTTTAAAGTGACTTTAGCAGAACTGATGTGATACTGTGAGGTTGTATCCCAACCCGATAGGGAAAACATGTGAATTGGTTGATAGACTAGACTGGACAAAGTTAATGAATGATTTTTTTATTTGATTAATACCACAGTACTCAAATAATCACTGGAGCCCTTCAATGTAAAAACATACTTAAAAAACCTACACAAGCTATTTTTCCATTACAATGAATAAAATTGTTTTTTTTGGCCCAGAATTATACTGTTACTTAACTGTAATTTATATGAAGGGAAGGTTTGTGTCAATTTCCGCATGGATGGATGACTTATGAACTTACAATGAAAGGGAAGAAGTTAAACAGGGAGATACATTTGAATTACATTTGGATTTCACTAACAGATGAAAGTGTATGTTTAAAAAAAAATACAACTAAGCTGGCAGTATCAATATCTCCATGTATCACTTTATAATAGTGTAAAATAATCTGTACACACAGTTAATAATTGACTTGAAGGCTTAGTGTAGGTAAGGTAAAATGTTCCTAATTAACAGATCTCAGCCATTTTTAACAATTAAAATATTGTAAGGATTAAAATCTATGCAGCATCATACTGTAATGGCAGAAGTCATCTTACAATGGTGTGGCAATAACAGCAACAACATGAATGTTTTTTTTTGCAGTGAGCTGACCAGCAACTTTAAATAATAGCGATAGATCCATGGATGGGTAGTGAGAGAGAACAAAATAAAAGGTATTATTATGGACCAGGAAGAAAAGCTTAAAAAAATAAACGTGCAGCAAATTTTTAAAAATGCTTTTTTTTAAATCAGGAAAGAAAGACAAATTGAGGAATGGATGAGTAAGCAAAGAAAGATAACATGAAGTAAAGGAAATAAATCAGAAAGAAAGAATGGCAGACAAAACAAAACATGTCAAAGAAACAACATTTAATGTGAAAAAATATTGGCCTAGAAATTCGATTAAGCCCGAAAGGGCGGAGCCACCACGGGCCAAGGTTAACGAACGCCTGCAAAAAGAGCGCAGGCAGCAAATACCGGTGTATTTTGTTGCTGCCTGCTGATTTAAATGAGCACAGCACAGAACCCTCCGTCCAACACTTTCTTTCCGACTGTAAAATCAGCAGGAGGCTGAAGGTCGGGTCTAAAGGATCTGTGTGGTGTTCTCAGGAAATCACGATTTGTGAAAGTGAACTGCTATGTTTCCGGTTATGTTTCTTGGTTGACAGAGAGGGTATGCAAGATAAATGAAAGCGTAAAAATAAACTAATCCGTCATATTTTAAAGAATGCAACCAATATTTTTGATTCTACTCCCTAGAATACAAATAAAAGCAACCTGTTCTTTTCATACACATACATAGTGAATAAGCTTTGTTATTACAGAGGCTTTTCACTGTAAGTCTTTTTAAGAAAGTACCCAGATAAGCATTTTGAAAGGGCAATGGTGTACTGGAATTAGGAGATTTGTTTGCAATACTGGATGTCAGAGCCGGCATAGGTGATCCATGATTCCTCCCTGAATAGACCGAGATGTGAAAGGTTTACTGGATACCCTGAACACCTGAATATCGATACAAGTAAATGCAGATGTACAAGTTCCTTCCTTTCATTGAAAAGTAATAAGCACACACCTGTTACATCAGAGAAACAGGATGCATATTCAATATGGACATTTGGAACAATAAGAGTAAACATTTCCAAAGCCCAAATATTATTTCATTTTCAGTTTACTGACACAAATGCAAACGACAGTAATGGACCAGGCCTTTAGATGCAGTACAAGTCCCCCAGAATATTTGCAACTATATGCTGTTCTGTACACATTACGTGCCAGAACTCACTGACCTGCTCCGGTTGAGTCCTGGCATCTAACGCGTACAGGACAGGCATTCAACCTGTTGATGTGTTTTTGCAGCAATCACCATGAGCCATCTCACTGGACTGGACATACTCTGCAGAGTTATTGAAGACTTTGGCAGAGATCTATAGATCTCTGCCGCTTTCTCCTGGCTCTACGCGCTGGCAACAGCTGCACGCACAGGCATACTCTGGAGAGGCGGTAAGAGGAGCTGCGATGTCCAAAATCACTGAGCGTGCATCAATTCGGCATTGCACGCCGATTGACATCACGTCCCTGGTCATCAAAATATTTGTGACGAGCGCAAGGAACAGCAGCGCTGCCTACCAGCCCAACAGGCGGAAGCGAGGCGACCGCCATTTCTTCTTCAAAACCAGCCTTAACGGCCGGCCTTAAAGGGTTCAATTTCAAGGTCATTGTCTTTACAAAAATTATTTACTACTGTTGATCTTGGTTTCATGATACAATTTACAACATTTAAGGATTTTTTTTTACTGAATATTGGAGCCTATAGAGCTGAGGGGTGTCTTGCTACTTCGCTCCTTGTGATTCCAATACAAAGGAAAGCCAAACTCCAGACAAATTTGTGGAATCTTATTTCATTAAACAAGTAGGGGCAAACAAGGGACAAACAAAACCTCACTTAGAAGTAAGACTGACTATACTATTGCTATGAAAATATAGAAAGAACATTCAGTGTACTAAACATTAGCTGTTTGCTGTCTTTAGTGTTTAATGAAACCATTCAAAAATGTTGAACATTTGGTATGTTGTTCAAAGCAGTTACAATCTTGCATTCTCCCAGTTGGAGGTTAGCAGTATTAGTGACAAGTGGCTAAACGAGGGAGCGGAAAGCAATGGAAACAAAGAAAAATTGGAATAAAATCAAATTGAAGTGCACGTTAAACCCTTTAGTTTAAAAGCACCGTATTGTTAAATTATCCAACTGTTACGATTAATGACCTATTCATGCTGCTGCTGCTCTGCCAGCTACTTCAGAGCAGGCATGTTGTAACCAGTAAGGTAAGTGTGTGGGTGGTTACTTTACCTCTGCAGGATTAGAACATAAGAACTTAAGAAATAGGAGCAGGAGTAGGCCATTTGGCCCTTCGAGCCTGCTCCACCATTCAATAAGATCATGGCTGATCTTCTACCTCATCTCCACTTTCCTGCACTATCCCCATGTCCCTTGATTCCCTTAATATTCAAAAATCTTTCAATCTCTGTCTTGAATATACTCAACGACTGAGCCTCCACAGCCCTCTGGGATAGAGAATTCCAAAGATTCAACACCTCTGAGTGAAGAAATTTCTCCTCTTCTCAGTCCTAAATGGCCGACCCCTTATTCTGAGACTGTGACACCTGGTTCTAGACTCCCCCGCCAGGGGAAACATCCTCCCTGCATCTACCCTGTCAAGCCCTGTAAGAATTTTGTATGTTTCAAGGAGATCACCTCTCATTCTTCTAAACTCTAGAGAATATAGGCCTAGTCAATTCAATCTCTCCTCATAGGACAATCCCCCCATCCCAGGAACCAGTCTGGTGAACCTTCATTGCACTCCCTCTATGGCAAGTATATCCTTCCTTAGGGAAGGAGACCAAAACTGTATACAATACTCCAGGTGTGGTCTCACCTGAGCCCTATATAATTGCAGTAAGATGTCTTTACTCTTATACTCAAATCCTCTTGTAATAAAGGCCAACATACCATTTGCTTTCCTAATTGCTTGCTGTACCTGCATGTTAACTTTCAGTGATTTGTGTACAAGGACACCCAGGTCCCTCTGAACACCAACATTTCCCAATCTCTCACCATTTAAAAAATACTCTG
Organism: Squalus acanthias; assembly: GCA_030390025.1. Classification (NCBI taxonomy): domain Eukaryota; kingdom Metazoa; phylum Chordata; class Chondrichthyes; order Squaliformes; family Squalidae; genus Squalus; species Squalus acanthias. Next base: position 58,345,973 of record CM059428.1, on the reverse strand, counting down.
CTTTTCTATTTTTCCTACCAAAATGGATAACTTCACATTTTTCCACATTAGATTCCATTTGCCATGTTCTTGCCCACTCACTTAGCTTGTCTATATCCTCTTGAAGCCTCCTTGCATCCTTCTCACAACTTACATTCCCACCCAGCTTTGTATCATCAGCAAACTTGGATATATTACATTTGGTCCCCTCATCTAAATCATTGATGTAGATTGTGAATAGCTGAGGCCCAAGCACTGATCCTTGCGGTACCCCACTAGTTACAGCCTGCCAATCCGAAAATGACCCTTTTATTCCTACTCTCTGTTTTCTGTCCATTAACCAATCCTCAATCCGTGCTAGTATATTACCCACAATCCCATGAGCCCTAATTTTGTTTAATATCCTCTTGTGCGGCACCTTATCGAATGCCTTCTGAAAATCCAAATACACCACATCCACTGGTTCCCCCTTATCTATTCTGCTAGTTACAACCTCAAAAAACTCTAACAGATTTGCCAAACACGATTTCCCTTTCATAAAACGTGTTGACTCTGCCCAATCCTATTATTATTTTCTAAGTGCCCTGTTACCGTGTCCTTAATAATAGATTCTCGCATTTTCCCTACTACTGATGTCAGGCTAACTGGTCTGTAGTTCCCTTTTTTCTCTCTCCCTCCTTTCTTAAATAGTGGGGTTATATTTACTACCTTCCAATCTGTGGGAACCGTTCTAGAATCTATGGAATTTTGGTAAATGACAACCATTGCATTCATTATCTCTATAGCCACCTCTTTCAAAACCTTAGAATGTAGGCCATCAGGTCCAGGGGATATATTGGCTTTCAGTCCCATTAATTTCTCCAGTACTATTTTCTTTACTAATACTAATTTCTTTCAGTTCCTCATTCTCACTAGACCCTTGGTTCTCCACTATTTCTGGGAAGTTTTTTGTGTCTTCTTCCATGAAGACAGACACAAAGGCCGCGATTTTCTGTTTGGTGTCGGGATGGGTGCAGGTCAGCTGGTTTCCGGGTTCCAGTCCCGCCCCCCAGCTGTCTCCACTCCACAATTATGATTTTCCCTTGATTGACCTTGTTAAGCCCGCCAGGTAATTAACAGGAAACGGGTCTGATGACGTAATTTGATGACGCATCATCTGCCAGTTTCCTCAAAGGGACCATGCACAATTTTATTTTGACAGTTGATTTCTCAGTGTTTGACAGCATTGAGGTGCTGAAAACACTGACAATCACTGCACAAAGGTGAACTCTTGCACACAGGCTCTCCAATGACTCCCTCCATATGCTGGAATAGATGGCAGCTGCAGGTGAGATGACAGAAGCGATCTGTCACTGGTGGGAGAGGTTCTCCCAATGAGGTGGCACTGGACATATAGTTGGATTTAAAAACTTGTAAGCTAAAGAAATCTGTATATGTTTTAAAAATGCAGTAACCAACATTTTCTTTGCTCTGAAACTCACCATGTGCAATATTGCATCCTTCACACCACTTCTGCAGCTGTCATCTTTTCACAAACATTATACCAGACTCACAACACACCACACTTACCTGGCGTGTTGTCTGGACATCGTGAAACCCGACCCAGAAGTGGGAAAATCGAAAAACAGGCTGAAAACTAATGACAAGTACCTGTTAATAGCCAGGTAATTGCCTTTAATCTGTTTCCTGCCACTAGGTGTCGGGTCCATTTGCAAATCGGGGACCCGACACTTGGGAAGGTTGTTTGGAGGTGGGTTGACGGTGGGTTCAGGATCCGCCGTCAATCAAAAGGACTTTAACCTCTGACCCACCTCTCTGAGCGCCGGCAAAATCACAGCAAAAGTATTTGTTTAATTTCTCTGCCATTTCCTTATTCCCCATTATAATTTCTCCTGCCTCAGCCTGTAAGGGATCCACATTTACTTTCGCTAATCTTTTCCTTTTTACATACCTATGGAAGCTTTTACAGTCTGTTTTTATGTCTCTCACTAGTTTACTCTCATTCTATTTTCCCTTTTTATCAATTTCTTGGTCCTCCTTTGCTGAATTCTAAAATCCTCCCAATCATCAGGCTTACTACTCTTTTTGGCAAAATTATAAGCCTCTTCCTTAGATCTAATACTATCTTTAACTTCTCTTGTTAGCCACGGTTGGACCACTTTCCTGTGAGGTTTTTGTGCCTTAAAGGAATGTATATTTGTTGTAAATTATGTATTAATTCTTTAAATGCTAGCCATTGCTTGTCTAGGTGGTAAAAACTCTGAGGGAAAGCCTGCCTCCATTTTTTTTCATTTATCCTCCTTGGATGAGTCAGCGTAATGGGAGAAACATTGTGAAAAGATGGACATTACACCAAAATATTTGATTTCATTATATTTACAGAATGCCACATGTTAACGTGACATCAACAAGACAGCAAAAAAGGCACACCAGAAGTCCATCTAAAAAGCTATATTATCCACTTTGAGTGTTTTATTATTTCAATTAAGTTGTTTACTAATTTTGTTTTCTTTGCCCAGCATGCAGTTCATTCCAATGATCAAAAAAGGTTGTGCCTGCAGACCCTGATAACATTCCTGGGAGAACTTTTTTTTTTTAAAAGGAAAACTAGCTGCTTCTGTGTAGGCTCCTTCACAGAAATGCTGTATTTGCAATGGTGTCCTTGAAAAACAAACTTATCTAGAAAGATTGGGTGGGTTTAGTGAGTTAGAATTCTTCCTTTTCACCTCTCGAAACTGGGATCTAATCAAGCCCCAACCGATGAGAAAAGCATTTTCTCTCCAATAACTGTAGGGGTCCTAAGAGAAATTAGTTTCGAGTAGTCTGAATCCTAGTAGGCATAAGTCAATAGCACAAAAACTGTTGATAATGGTGGCTAATTAGCAATAAAACGAAAATGGGAAAACTTACCCAGAGGGTATAAGAATGTCTGGTGTGAGAGTGGAAAAGTTCACACTGGATGCCGCAGAGTGTATTCTTCTGTGGCTGGGTTTTAGGTGCATTGTTGAGGCAGAGGAGAGCGAGCCTTGTATTGTATCTGGTCTGTGCTCCACTTGGAGTGCTTGGAGTGCTTGATCCTGACACTGGATGCCCAAAGCAGCAAAAGGTTCCATTCCCAAGCACTGACATCCTCGTATTGATGAACAAGACTATAAAAAAAGGTAGCTCATTTACTCCTGATTATTTCTTTAGCTGTTTACTTAGATCCTTTTATCAACATCGTCCATCTACTAGTGATGCAAACATGTGTTTCACTTCCACTAGCAACATAGCAGACAGCAACAAAAGATATCAGCAGAAGCAGAAATAGCAATCTAAATACAATTAGGATATTAAGCAGTGCAACTTCATTCAGCCTCATTGCCTGGAGTCCTGGAAATGGACAAATGCAAGTGAGTGTAACATGAACTGTGTTGTGAACAATCTTCTGAACCATGAGAAACTTAACCTGGTTACTTCATGCTACAGTACTTCATTGATTCCATCAGAAATGGTTAATCACCTTCTGTGAGTCATGTGATCCCACTATTGACACTCTGCACAAATTATGGCAGCCTAACTGAATCACAGCATTTAATGAATACTCCAATTTTGATAGTCAAGAACATAAAAAAGCTTGGAATAAGTAAAGACCAATTTAATTTCCCAAGGGAGATGAATTGCCACAGACACAATTCCTAAGAAGATAGTCTTTCAAAATTCTCTCCTAAACGTTGGAGAGTAAAAACTCAAAGATACCTATCTGACAATTCAATTTACCCATTTTTCAACCCTAGCCAAATGAATCAAGACGCCATTTCAGAATTCCTTGTGTTCAATAGAAAAATCTGAATATTTGCATTTGTGTTTATCATAACCTTCAATCCTATTTTTAAACATTTTAAAGAGGTAATCCCGATAAATGCTTCTTTTTTTTTTATTTGTTTGTATGGGATGTGGGCGTCGCTGGCAAGGCCAGTATTTATTGTCCATCCCTAATTGCCCTTGAGAAGGTGGTGGTGAGCCACCTTCTTGAACCGCTGCAGTCCGTGTGGTGAAGGTACTCCCACAGTGCTGTTAGGTAGAGAGTTCCAGGATTTTGAACCAGCGACAATGAAGGATCGGTGATATACTTCTAAGTCAGGGTGATGTGTGACTTGGAGGGGAACTTGGAGGTGGTGGTGTTCCCATGCGCCTGCTGCCCTTGTCCTTCTAGGTGGAAGAGGTCGCGGGTTTGGGAGGGGCTGCCGAAGAAGCCTTGGCGAGTTGCTGCAGTGCATCTTGTAGATGGTACACACTGCAGCCACGGTACGCCGGTGGTGGAGGGAGTGAACGTTTAAGGTGGTGGATGGGGTGCCAATCAAGTGGGCTGCTTTGTCCTGGATGATCTGGTGGCCATATATTCAATAGAAAGAAAATAAAAATGATTGTTATTGAAGACTTTAAAATATGTCCTGCAGTTAATTTCTGCAGGGTATAAGAAGGGGTCTGCATTTCAACATTTTTAGGACCCAGATCACAATTTTGTCAATCTTTTTACCAATGAAAACTAATTCAAATCTGCGAGTAGTTTTTCCAAAAGTAGTGGTTGAAATTGTGCTTTACAATATTAGCAATAGGCAGATTAACATTCAAATTACATTCTTCTGCCCTTTATTTTAATAAAAGCACTGACTTGTTTAAAATACACAGGTTACTAATACCTTAATTAAAATAGCTAAATAAAGAATTCCTTGCAAACACTGTCAGATCTATGAATCCTGTTTCAAATCCTAAGAATCTCTATATTTTTTCTTATTAAAAAAAAGGGAATTTATAGCTTGCATTGTATCAAATTGAAGTCCGTCTTTCATGACTTTTTCTGGGAGACCTGTCTGCATTTCTCTATATGGGGGAAGTTACAAAATATACTACTGGTTGTATGGCTTCCCTGATCAATAACTCTTGGTGTAATTTGGGGTTACTTGTCCTCTGATGTGTCTCATTACATTCGAGGAAATATGTACATCTGTGGACTACTTATGTCAACTCAGTTTTCTCACCTATTGGTTACAAGATGATGTCAGAGACAAGGGGCTGGATTTTACCAGCCCTGAGGAGGTGGGGATGGAGGCAGGACCCGATTTGTGCAGAGTCCCGACTCCTAGCAGCAGGAAGAGGATTATAGCCACTTAACTGCCTGTTAACAAGTAGTTAGCAGGCAGTTAAGAGGCTTTTTCCCATTTTGCGACTTCTGCTGCGGGCTTCCCGACATCGGGGAACCCCGCCAGGGTACGTGAGGCATGCTGTGGGTCTGTTGTAATGTTTGTGTATAGATGACAGCTGCAGGAGTGGTGTGAAGGATGCAATGGGACAATGGTGAGTATCAGAGGTAAGGAAATGTTGGGAAAGTCATTTTTAATGTGTTTAGATTTTTCTGTAGGTGACAAGCTTTGAAGTGTTTGTGTGGCCTCACCTCATTGGGAGAAGTGACAGATCGCTTCTGTATCCTCACCTAAGGAGAGAGTCATTGGAGTGCCTGGGTGAAAGGGCTCACCTTTGTACAGTGATTGTCAGTGTTTGACAGCACCTCAAATCATCTGTCAAAAATAAATGTTTCATGTCCCTTTAAGAAAACCAGCAGATGAAGCGTCATCAACTGACGTCATCTGACACCGGCTTTCCCTTAATTGGCCAGCAAGCCCGCAGGGCGGGCTTAACAAGGCCAATCAGGGGAAAATAGCGTCTGTGCATCGGACGTCGCTGGGGGTGGGACTAGAACCTGGAAGGCAGCAGTCCCGCCCCCAACTCGTCTCGGTAAGTAAAATCCAGCCCAAGCAGTCCACATCAATCAGAGCAGTTTTGGCTGATCTGGTAATTAATTGGATGAGTAAGGGAGGGCAAGCATCCAACCGTTCGTGCTCCATGCAGCACAATTTTATTGTTTAAAAATTCAACCACCAGGCCATCAATGGTTTACTTTTTACAATTTAGGGCTTTATTTATTTTGATTGACAGTTTTGGTTAATTGTGAAGGTGTTTATCTGCCTGACTTCAAAAATGAAAAGAAAGCTGAGCTGGCAATCTATATTTTTTGGTGCTTTTCTACCTTTTTGTCTGCTATAATTGCTAGGAGCTGTTAGGTTGAGCGCTGACTGTTAAGATAGAGCTTTTGTTGTTTTGAAAAAGGTGTTGTAATAGGTGAAGCAATGTAATTTAAGAAACCAACTGTTTTTGCTCTCGTTTCTGCTGAATATCTTCAAGATCAATTTATTTTCCGTAACACTTTCTCCTTCACAATATTAGTTAGCTCAAACTAAAACAGCAAAATTAGTACTGACGTGATGGGGAATGTGTGCATCACAAATGAGGAAAGCAGCTAGAAAATTGTCAATGAGAACCTACTATGGACTTATAAAACAACCAGTCCTGAATGATTAATACCTACCAATAAAAGAAAGTGAATCACAAAATAAATATTAGTGTTAGAAAGAGGGAATGTTCTTGAGGGGTCAAAGACAGAATCTATTTGGTTGGAGTTAAGAAACAATAAAGGAGCTATTACACTACTTGGTGTATTTTATAGGCCACCAAATAGTGGGAAGGAGATAGAGGAGCAGATTTGCAAAGAAATTACTGAGAGGTGAAAAAACTATAGTGTAGTGATAACGGGGACTTTAACTACCCCGATATTAAATGGAGCAGTGATTTTGTTAAGGTCAGAGAAGGTGAGGAATTTTGGAAGTATATTCAGGAGAATTTTTTTGATCAGTATGTTTCCTGCCCAACAAGGAAGGAGGTATTGCTGGATCTAGTCCTGGGGAATGAAGTGGGTCAAGTGGAGAATATCACAGTCAGGGAGCATCTCGGGAATAGTGATCATGGTATCGTAAGGTTTAGATTAGTTATGGAGAAGGACAAGGAGCAACCTAGAATAAAAATACTTAACTGGAGGAGGGCTCATTTCAACGAATTGAGAGGGTAAATTGGAGTCAAAGACTGCCAGGCAAAAGTGTAATGGAGCAGTGGGCAGCCTTTTAAGAGGAGATGGTTCGGGTGTAGTCTAGGTACATTCCTACAAAGGGGAAAAAAGGAGGGCAACCAAAGTCAGAGCTCCCTGAATGACAAAGGAGTTAGAGAATAGGATGAAGCAGAAAAAGGGTGTGTGTGACAGATGTCAGCGTGATAATACAATGGAGAAACAGGCTGAATATATAAAGTACAGAGGAGAAGTGAAAAAGGAAATAAGAGGGGCAAAGAGACAATACGAGAACAGATTGGCAGCTAATATAAAAGGGAATCCAAAAGTTCTTCTATAGGCATATTAACAGTAAAAGGGTTACCAGAGGAGCGGTGGGGCTGATTAGGGACCAAAGTGGAGATCTATTGGTGGAGGCAGAAGGCATGGCTGAGGCACTAAATGAATACTTTGCATCGGTGTTTACAACAGAAGAGAACTTTGCCAAAACTACAGTAAACTATGAGGTTGCTGGGATACTGGATGAGATAAAAATAGATAAAGAGGAGGCACTAGAAAGGTTGGCAGTAATTAAAGTAGATAAGTAACCCAGTCTGGATGGGATGCATCCTAGGTTGCATTCAATTTCATCTGCCATGTGTCCGCCCATTTAAACAGCCTGTTTATGTCCTCTTGAAGTCTATCACTATCCTCCTCACTGTTTACTACTCTTCCCAGGTTCATGTCAACAGACCCGACACGCAGCGACGGGGAAACCAATTCAGGTCATTGTGACCTTGTTTAGAGATGATTAAGAAAACATTTGAGCTCAACTTTTGATTTTACGTGCCCGCCCACGGGGTCCTCGCTGCTCGGGGATCATGTCTATTAAGCTGAGGCGGGAGTTCAGTGGCCATTGAATCAGCTGTTGAGTTGACAGCTTCAAATGTAAGGTAAAAGCTCCCACCTTACAGAGATATCTTGCCTCAGCCACAAGTCTTTACACAAGACTCCATCCAGACTGACCTCATTACCTCTCTCACCATTGACAGATCACTTCTGTCATCTCTACTTCACCTGCCATCTATTCCATCAGCATGGGTGCCCTTGAAATTCTCTCACCTTGGTCCTCAGAATCCCACCACAATCAGCCCAACACCAGCAGCACCAGGCACACCAGCAGCACCAACAATACCACCACCGACCTTCTCCGCAATCAACTGATGCTGCACAGAACACAGGGCATCAGCACCCAACCACATTGCTGCCCGGGAGGCCAGAGATGGCCTCACCATGGCCACATTTACTTCACTTGACGCTGTACACCCTGGCTGCCACATGATGTGCCAGGTTGGCACCACCCCACAACAACATCATAAAGCATCCCTACAATGCCCAAACCATTCCTTTCACACTCATCACCATTGCGGGGGTACCGTTATGTCTCACCATTCACTACAACTCACTAAGCCACTTCCAAAGGTGCTCACAAATCTGGCCAAGAACGCTAAGTGTTGAAAATAAAGGTTTCAATGTTTGACACCACATTAACAGAAACTTTACATGAATGTTTCATAAAACACCCAAGTGCCTACCCTTGTGTGTTGTTAGTTGGTATGATTGCACTAGAATGAGGGTGAATGTGAGGGATGGCTGGTGAGATGGGGATATGATAATGTAAATAGAGAGGGATGGGTGGAGGTGCAAGGTAAGCTGGTGTGAGTAAGCATGTGTAGGAGTAGGGTAGGGAAGGTAAAGTGATGGGGATGTGATGAGAGGCACAGCAGGATGAGGTTGAGTGTGGCTTTGTACTAACGTTTCATGATCTACTGAAATCAATTAAACCTTTGCGGAACTGCACCCAGGTCCTCCTGACCACATCTCTGCTTGTGCCCTCCTCTGCAATGTGCAACCAGGCTGTGCTGATCTCCTAGGGAGGTCTTTTCCGCCCATGGGAAGGAAAGATTACCTCCCTGCGTGCTGTGCCTCCCTCCATAAGCATATGGAGGGAGTCATGGAAGAGCCTGGGTGCAGCCGTGCACCTCAGTGCAGTGATTGTCAGTGTTTGCAGCACCTCAATGCTGTAGAACACTGACAGCACAAATGTCAAAATTATGTTGGCCATTGTCCCTTTAAGGAGACCGGCTGATGACGCGTCATCAAATGACATCACCAGACCCGCTTCCTCTTATTGGCTGGCAAACGCGCTGGGCGGGCTTAACAAACCCAATCAAGGGAAATTCATTTCAGCGGCTGGGATGGAGACAGCAATGGGGTCATGACCTGCCACCGACGTCACCCGCCATGGACCCACCGAGGTCAGCAAAATCGCGGCCATAGAGTACAAAAGGCAGGAAGTTATGCTAAACCTATATAAATCACTAGTTCGACCCCCGCTGGAGTATTGTGTCCAATTCTGGGCACAGCACTTTAGGAAGGACGTGAAAGCTTTGGAGAGGGTACAGAAGAGATTTACTAGAATTGCTCCAGGGATGAGGGATTACAGTTACGTGGATAGACTGGAGAAACTGGGGTTGTTCTCCTTAGAGCAGAGAAGGCTTAGAGGAGATTTAGTAGAGGTGTTTAAAATCAAAAAGGATTTAGATCGAGTAAATAAAGAGAAACTGTTTCCAATGACTGAATGGTTGATAACCAGAGGGCACAGATTTAAGATGATTGGCAAAAGAACCAGAGGCATAAGAACATAAGAAATAGGAGCAGGAGTAGGCCATTTGGCCCTTCGAGCCTGCTCCGCCATTCAGTAAGATCATGGCTGGTCTTCTACCTCATCTCCACTTTCCTGCACTATCCCCATATCCCTTGATTCTCTTAATATTCAAAAATCTATCAATCTCAGTCTTGAATATACTCAACGACTGAGCCTCCACAACCCTCTGGGGTAGAGAATTCCAAAGATTCAACACCTCTGAGTGAAGAAATTTCTCCTAATCTCAGTCTTAAATGGCCGCCCCCTTATTCTGAGATTGTGACCCCTGGTTCTAGACTCCCCAGCCTGGGGAAACATCCTCCCTGCATCTACCCTGTCAAGTCCTGTTAGAATTTTGTATGTTTCAATGAGATCACCTCTCATTCTTCTAAACTCTAGAGAATATAGGCCTAGTCTACTCAATCTCTCCTCATAGGGCAATCCCCCCATCCCAGGAACCAGTCTGGTGAACCTTCGTTGCACTCCCTCTATGGCAAGTATATCCTTCCTTAGGTAAGGAGACCAAAACTGTGCACAGTACTCCAGGTGTGGTCTCACCAGGGCCCTATATAATTGCAGTAAGACGTCTTTACTCTTTTACTCAAATCCTCTTGTAATAAAGGCCAACATACCATTTGTTTTCATAATTGCGTGCTGTACCTGCATGTTAACTTTCAGTGATTCGTGTACAAGGTCACCCAGGTCTCTCTGAACACCAACATTTCCCAATCTCTCACCATTTAAAAAATACTCTGCTTTTCTAATTTTCGTAGCAAAGTGGATAACTTCACATTTCATAGGCGACATGAGGGGAAACTTTTTTACACAACGGATGCTTAGGATCTGAAATGCAGTGCCTGATAGGGTGGTGGATACAGATTCAATAGTAGCCTTCAAAAGGGAATTTGATAAATACTTGAAGGAGAAAAAATTGCAGAGATATGGGGAAAGAGAAAGTGTGTGGGACTAACTGGATTGCTCTTTGAAAGAGCCGACGAAGACTCAATGGGTCGAATGGCCATTCTTTTGTGCTGTTCTAGTCTATGATTCCATGAAACTGGAAATATTTTCATCTGCCATTTTTTCCTCCCAGTGACTGGAATTTTTAATGTTATGTTATATACCTAGGATGAGAAAAGACCATCAGGTCCATACATGCTCATCCCAATTTTTGCTGGACCCATCCCCATGTACCTGTCCTTCCTCCCCACCTCATGGGAGAGGGTAATAAAAAACAGACCTGTAGCCAATTCAGGAATCCTGTCTCAAAAATTCCTCTGACTCCCCAAAGGCAATCATACATGCCTCAGGAGTCCTCAAGCCCATTAGTTATCTCCCCGGAATAATTAGTGTTACCTTCCTTCTGCCAATAGTATGTGATTTTTCAAAAAAATGTCTATCCTCCTTTAAGGACTGTAAAGACATTACCATCCTCACTATCACTTCAGGAATCCACTACCACAAGGTTTCTCAACCTTTGTAAAAAGTAAAACTTCTAATCATCTAACCTCATTGCCTGCTTTCTCATTTTAAATGTATGGCCCCTGTTTTTACCCAGCCCCATCACCTCAAACAATCCATCTACTTGCATGATATTGATGCCCTGAATGATTTTAAATACCTGAATCAGACCCCTTCTAAGCCTTCGCATCCAAACTCAAGGAATTAGTGGGGAAAAATGTGTTTGATTTGCGCCTCATGTTAGCGCCCCGAGGGGCGCCACACAATTCAGTGGGAGGTTAGCGGCGGCGGTAGCCGGTAGTAGCCTCCGGCGATGACATCATCATTGTGCACAGCGCCCTGTTCGCACCCCGGCCGCAAACTTCGCTCGCGCCCCCTGACCTACCGCCGGATGCTATGTCCAACAGGGTCAGGGTGGTGTTTAAACAGCCGCGGCGGCACAAATTAAAGGGCAGGTGCCGGGCGGCCATTTCTTTTGGGGCCGCCTGCCAGCACCTGCCCCCTCTCACCTCCTCCTGCGGGGTGCCGGCCGCGATCGGTCAGCCCGCACTCCTCTTGAGTGCCGGGCTCTTGAGTAGCGTCTTGGCGAAGTTAGCGCCCCAAAGGGGGCGTGACCCAATTTTTCCCCCCAGGTCTTTCTCCATAGCTCAATGCACTTCAGCAGAAGATCATCCTTATTGCCCTTCTCTATACATTCTCTGGAGCCACAGTGCTCTGGGGCACCCAAAACTTCATACAGTATTTTACTTATGGCTTAACCAATGGTTTGTATAAATTCATCATTAATTCTTTATCTTTGTACTCTGCCCCAGTGTTCTTTTTTGAGGCTGGAGGGGGAAAGTTGTACACAATATGCCAAATGAGGTCTCAAAGCATTATATAACCTCATCATGGTTCTAATTTTGTAATTGAATAGTCAGTGCAATGCTGCCCCAGACCCTGTTCACTTTGGTCAAAGCCTCCTGAAACTGCACATAAACCTTCAGGGAGCAATCAAAGATCACTCCCAAGTCTTTCTCCCTTGCTGTCACATTTAATTTATATGCAGTCATGCTATGTATTCTGCGCACCTACATGCATAACTGCACACTTATCTGTATTGGAAGACATTTGCCAATGTTAGGCTCATTTCCCCATCCATTGAAATCTACTGCCACACAATATCATGCCAGTCAAAAATGTAATTACTGTACTTTCTATGTCTTGCTTAGATTATTAAATGAACATAACAGAAAGGGATCTTGCACCAAACGCTGGGACAACACACTTATGATTAGGTCCCAATGTGAAGCTAGCCCATTTAAAAACATCCTTTGCTTTGTCCGATAACCCGAACCGGCCCCCACCCCCCACCCCCCCCCCGAGTGAAGAAATTCCTCATCTCAGTTTAAATGGCTGACTGCTTATCCTGAGACTATGCCTCCGAGCTATCGACTCTCCAGCAAGTCGAAACAGCCTCTTAGCATCTACCCTGTCAATCAGCCTCAGAATTTTATATGTTTCAATGAGATCACCTCTCTTCTAAACTCCAGAGAGTATAGGCCCAACCTACTCAATCTCTCCTCTTAGAAAAACCCTCCCATCCTAGGAATCAATCTAGCGAACCTTCACTGTGCTGCCTCTAAGGCAAGTATGTCCTTCCTCAGATACGGAGACCAAAACTGTGGACAGTACTCCAGGTGTGGTCTCACCAAAGCCCTGTACAATTGTAGCAAGACTTCCTTACTCTTGTACTCCAACCCTCTAGCAATGAAGGCCAACATGCCATTTGCCTTCCGAATTGCTTCCTGTACCTGCATGCTAACTACGAAGACACCGAAATATCTCTGAACACCAACATTTAATATTCTCTCACCATTTAAAAAATATTCTGATTTTCTATTCTTCCTACCAAAGTGAGTAACCTCACATTTCCCCACATTATATTCCATCTGCCACCTTATTGCCCACTCATTTAACCTGTCTATATCCCTTTACAGGCTCTTTGTGTCCTCCTCACAGCTTACTTTCCCACCGAGCATTGTATCGTCAGAAAACTTGGATACATTACACTTGGTCCCTTCATCTAAGTCATTGATATAGATTGTAAATAGCTGAGGCCCAAGCAGTGATCCTTGCAGCACCCCACTAGATACAGCCTGCCAACCGGAAAATGACCTGTTTAATCCTACTCTCTGTTTCCCGAATGATGGCAGAGCCCAGCATGTGAGTGTAAAAGACAAGACTGAAGTGTTTGAAATCATCTTCAGCTAAAAGTGCCAAGCTGATGATCTTTCTCGGCTTTCTCCTGAGGACCCCATCAACACAGATGCCAGTCCACAGCCAATATCAAGAAACGTGATATCAAGAAATGGCTGAGTGCACTGGACACAGTGAAGGCTAAAGCCCCCCGACAACATCCCGGCTGTAGTGCTGAAGATCTGTGCTTCAGAACTAGCCATGCCTCTATCCAAGCTGTTTCAATACAGCTACAACTGTGGCACTTACCCAACAATGTGGAAAATTGCTCAGGTACATCCTGTCCACAAAAAACAAAACAAATCCAACCCAGCCAATTATCGCCCTGATGGAAGGAGTAATCCACAGTGCTATCAAGCAGCATTTACTCACCAATAACCTGCTCATCGATGCTCAGTTTTGGTTCCACCAGGACCACTTGGCTCCAGGCCTCATTTCAGCCTTGGTTCAAGCATGGACAAAGAGCTAAATTCCAGATGTGAGGTGAGAGTGACTGCCCTTGAAAGCAAGGTGGCATTCAACCATGTGTGGCACCAAGGAGCCCTAGTAAAACTGAAGTCAATGGGGATCAGGGGGAAAACTCTCCACTGGCTGGAGTCATACTTGGCACAAAGGTAGATGGTTGTGGTTGTTAGAGGCCAATCATCTCAGTCCAATATAATGCTGCAGGAGTTCCTTCGGACAGCAACTTAAGCCCAACTATCTTCAGCTACTTTAACAATGACATTCCCACCATCATAATGTCAGAAATGGGGCTGTCTGCTGATGATTGCACAGTGTTCAACTCCATTGAAAATTCCTCAGATAATGAAGCAGTCCATGCCCGCAGGCAGCAAGATCTGAACAACATCCAGACTTGGGCTGATAAATGTCAAGTAACATTCAAACAACACAAATGCCAGGCAATGACCATCTCCAACAAGAGAGAGACTAACCACCTCCCCTTGACATTCAATGGCATTACCATGGCCGAGTCCCCACTATCAATATCCTGGTGGTCACATTGACCAGAAGCTCAACTGGACCAGCCACGGCTATGAATGCCATAGCTACTAGAGCAGGTCAGAGGTTGGGTATCCTGTGGTGAGTGGCTCACCTCCTGACTGCCCAATAAAGCCTCTCCAATGCCTATTAAGCACAAGTCTCCACTTGGCTGGATAGGTGCAGCTGCAACAACACTCAAGAAGCTCAACACCAATCTGGACAAGAAGTCTGCTTGATTGGCACCCTATCCACTAGCTTAATCATCCACCTCCTTCACTATCAGTGTACCGTGGCTGCAGTGTGTACTTTCTACAAGATACACTGCAGCATCTCGCCAAGGTTTCTTTGGCAGCACCTCCCAAACCCATTATTTAGAAGGATGAGGACAGAAGATGCATGGGAACACCAACACCTCCAAGTCACACAGCATCCTTACCTGGACATATATCACTGTTCTTTCATCATCGCTGGATTAAAATCCTGGAAATCCATACAAGCAGCATTGTGGGAGCAGCTTCATCACAAGGACTGTAGCAGGTCAAGTAAAAAAACCACCACCAATTTCTCAGAGCACCGAGGAATGGGCAATAAATGCTGGCCTTGCCAACATTGTCCACATCCTGAGAATGAAATTTTAAAAAATAATTTGTAATCCTTCCCGGGTTACTCTGTAATGGTTCTATTTATTCCCAATCTGACTTGACTCGACACAAGCAAAAAAAAACGCTTTTCCATTATTTTGACTATTTTCCACTGTCCTCCTCTAGAGATTCATTTTAGCTTGCCTTTTTTTTTTAAAAAAAAGGTGCTAACTGCTTTTATGCCTTTCACTGTGTCATTTTGGAAATCCAAAAATACCTCTTTTTGACTTGCAGGTTGCTGAAGGAAATATCCATGAAGCTATATTGGATTTCTCGTTATATACTCTTCCGTCTCATGGAGGTATACAGTTTTTCACAATTTTTTAACATTTTTTTTTGAATATTGCTGTCATCCTCATACTGCTCCCACTAAACCATCACTAAGTCTAGGAGGGGTGAAATTCCAAAAGACCCAAAAATGGGTGCGGGCACTGCTTTTATTTTTAATTCAGCAGTATTAATATGTATTATTTAAAGGATTGTAACCCAATCCTTGGGTTCACTAGATGTTTAGCTCCATGCAAACTATTTAGCAAACCTTTTTTGGTTGTTTGCTAAACACTCAGCGCAACAACATGAATTGTGTTGAAAGGTGTCATTATATCATGAACACATCATTGTGCTGTTTGCCTGTGATGTGATTGAGACAGAAATAGTAACAGTCCCCCTTTAACTACTTGAACTTCCCTATCATGGTTCATTATGTCATCCAAAACCCTCAATTAGTTTAAAACTGCTTGTTAAATCACTCTCAGTCATACTTTAACTGATCGATGTACTTGTATGTGTCATTGCAATCAGATGTTTACCTCGATTCAGAAGGTACTCTAACATCAGTATGATTCCACACAGATACAACAGCACAATGTGTGGCCCTGTTCTGCTCTTTATTTTTCCCACAGTTCTTTGCATATGATATCATTAATGCTTAGGGGCATGTGATGTTACATGTACATTAAGGATATGAAGGTCAAGGTTTAAAAAACAAACAACTCAAGGTTAACTGAAGCTCTGAAGTCTACAGCAGAATAGGATAAGACTGACGCAGCACATTGCACAATTTTATATAGTTGACTTTCTCACAAAAATTGGATTTCAGCGCATTTTAGTTAATGTCCATCTTTAATAATATCTGTAAATCTATAATGCTGAGGTACTGAGGAGAAAGGCAGAAAGGAATAAACTAATTGAAACAAGATTACTGGCCCTTCCTATTTTTAGATTTTGTGCTAAAATATTAAAAAGTTATATCTAAAATTGAGAAGAAATTTATTTTTTAGCTGTAAATTGGATGAAATTAATTAAATACCTTATAACGGGCTTAAAAATAAAAGTACATAATAGGAGGGAAGAAATCTATTCTGTTTGCATCATTGCAGAATGTATTTAAAGATTCAAAATGCATTATATATACTCTGCCCCTTTAAGAACAGGGTGAAACCAATATTAAAGAAGCAGTGCCTTTATGACTGGGAGTGTGAGCGGTCATAGCAATTATGTTTTTTAATACCAAGCAATGTAAAGATGCTTTTGTGACACAATGACATGTTTTGACACAAAATTGTACCATGGCATTCAAGTATTAGTCAAACAAATTAAAAAAGATTTTACAAACACTTTTGTCATAAAGACAATGGGGTTAATTTTGACTTTTGGCGGTAGTTACAACGGCCGATATTGGCTGGGCCACCCGTTAAACACCTCTCCCGATTTTCATTCCTGGAAATGTAAATCGGGAGAGGTGTTTAATGCGTGGCCAAGCTGATACCAAATTTTTACGCTATCATCTAAAGTCAAAATTACCCCCAATGTTCCTTCACCACATTGCCTGAGTTGTCACTCTCTATGTTCTGGTCTTTTTGTAGCTGTACCTTGCTTAATCACCCTTCGATAAGGAAATATATAAAATGCTGATTTTAGCTGGTTCAGATCCACATCAGAGCAGGCACATTGTCAGGCTGATTGGTCCTTGTATTACTGATTAGAATTTTAATCCTGTCCCACACAGTGAGAGGAAATTTCTTCTGTCATTGGTAATAGGATGCAGTACTGCGACTGCCAGCACTTTTGTTTAAACATAATGGTGGTTAAAAATATGGATTACGACCAGGTTTATCTCTATGCACCGATGGTAAGGAGCTACTGCCAGGGTTCTGCAAGGGGATGGCATGGCTGATAGTTGGGTGTGTTGGCCAAATAGTTGAGGTTTTGCTCAATGTTCCATATTTTTTACATTGAACAATTATTGGTAACAGACATAAGGATAGCATAATGTTCCACCAAATTGCCACTGCAGCTCCAAAAAAAAGTCTGAATTAACCTGAATGATCATCCCCAGTAAATCCATGTCAAGTGCTCTGAAGTGCCGTTCTCTATGCAAGGAGCACTATAGGAATGTAAGTTGGTTTTTTTTGTAAGGTACATATTCCATTAATTTAACAACAAATTGCCTCAACTTGACCCAATTTCACTCAGATTTCTTGAACCTGAAAAAATTTCCTGAAATTGTAAATGTGACCACCACAGGCATTTTCACCAGGAAAGAAGTAAATTAATTCTAATGCTCCTGCAGTCTAATCCTGCTTCGACTGATATGGTAAAATGTTTACTAATAAATTTAGAAAGAGTGGGACTAGTGACCCCAGTGGCACAGAACAGTTGTTGCTGATAAACTACACTATGGGGTGCTTGTACATGCACTGCTCACTGTCGTTTCCTGAATATTGAGTTTCTGATGATGTAAATTCACAGAGCTACTCAACAAAGATAAAACTCTTTCCCTGGAGAAGAGAGGAAGGGTGAGGTAAACCGTAGCATCCTTACTAAGCTCCCAGATTGACATTGGTAGAATACTGGGAACAGGTCAACCACTGCCTTCTTCGTCCGGAAAGGGGAGAGTCCCGTTCACCCATCACCCCAATGCTCACTGACGTACATTGGCTCCCGGTTAAGCAACACCTCGATTTAAAAATTCTAATCCTTGTCTTCAAATCCCTCCATGGCCTCACCCCTCCCTATTTCTGTAATCTCCTCCAGCCCTACAACCCTCCAAGATCTCTGTGCCCCTCCAATTCTGGTCTTTTGAGCATCCCTGATTTTAATTGCTCCACCATTGGCGGCCATGCCTTCAGCTGGGATGGGGGGGGGGGGGTTGGGGGTGGGATGGGGGGCAGGCAACCAACTCACTCCCAGGGGGCGGTACATCAATTTAAATATTATAATGAGGCTGGATGCCTCTTTTTCACCTTCATTTTGAATTTAACTGCATGTGGATGGGTTTCATACAATTCGTGAAACCCGGCAGTTAAACCGAGGTGGTGACTGCTGCATCCAACAACAACAACAACAACTTGTATTTATATAGCACCTTTAACGTAGTAAAACACCCCAAGGTGCTTCACAGGAGTATTAAAAGACAAAAAATGTTGACACTGAGCCACATAAGGAGAAATTAGGGCAGGTGACCAAAAGCTTGATCAAAGAGAGAGGTTTTAAGGAGCGTCTTAAAGGAGGAAAGAGAGGTAGTGAGGCGGAGAGGTTTAGGGATGGAATTCCAGAGCTTAGGGCCTAGGCAACAGAAGGCACGGCCACCAATGGTTGAATGATTATAATCAGGATATTCAAGAGGGCAGAATTAGAGGAGCGCAGATATCTCGGGGGGTTGTGGGGCTGGAGGAGATTACAGAGATAGGGAGGGGTGAGACCATGGAGGGATTTGAAAACAAGGATGAGAATTTTGAAATCGAGGCGTTGCTTAACGGGGAGCCAATGTAGGTCAGCGAGCACAGGGGTGATGGGTGAACGGGACTTGGTGAGAGTTAGTACACAGGCAGCCGAGTTTTGGATGACCTCAAGTTTACGTAGGGTAGAACGTGGGAGGCAAGCCAGGAGTGCATTGGAATAGTCAAGTCTAGAGGTAACAAAGGCATGGATGAGGGTTTCAGCAGCGGATGAGCTGAGGCAGGGGTGGAGACGGGCGATGTTATGGAGGTGGAAATAGGTGATCTTTGTTATACCGTGGATATGTGGTCGGAAGCTCATTTCAGTAGGTAAGTGGCTTTACACCTAGCTCCTGTATCCAGGATATCTACCTAACCCACCCCCCACGATCGGAGATCCCCTCATGAGGCCTCCGATCACCATCCCAGGCCTCCAATCTCCACCAGGAAGCCTCTCCCACCACCCCCACCCCATCCCCACCCCACCAATGATGCTGAGGCCAACCACAATCCTCCGGTGGCTGGCCCCGATCCTCTCTCACCTCCCCCCACCGATCCCCTACCACCCCGATCTTCAGTCAAACTCCACCCCCCGCTGATCCTCCAACCCCTCCCCCCCCCCCCCACGCCCCCCCGCCGATGCTCCGGCTGACCCCCCAGCCAGCCTTTCAATCTGGCTGGCTACGGGCGGGAATCCAAGGCCTCACACGCAAATCAGGCCCTGCCGTTAAAGTCGCAGGGCTTGTGGGAAACCCAGCCTCCCGGATTTCCCGCCAGCCTCATAGGCCTCTCACCCCCAACCCTCCTACCTGGAGAAAATTCTGGCCCTCGTTTAAGACGCTCCTTAAAACCTACCTATTTGACCAAGCTTTTGGTCATCAGCCTTAATATCTCTTTATGTGGCTCAGTGTCAAATTTTGTTTAATAACACTCCTGTAAAGCACCTTGGGATATTTTACACTGTTAAAGGTGCTATATAAATACAAAGTTGTTGTTATTGTTGTTGAGAGGAAGAGAATCTTAAAAGGGGCATATTGCTTTAAAAAATGTTTTATGAACATTTTTTTGATGGAAGAGAAGACCAGAAGTGTCATGCACCATTTTCATAGTGATGACATCACAGCCAAGTCATTATGTCACCATTTTATTTGCATTCATAAGAGGGAAAAAAAAGTTTTGCCACTTTTTCATGAAGTGCTGTCCTTTTAGGAATGGTGAGAAAATTCAAAATGGGCTAGTGCAAGAGATTAAAAATAGAGCAACCAGCCATTATACACGTCATCGTGTGCAGTAATTACCATTTAAAATATCCACTGTGAAACCATCATGGACTCAATTAAATAAAAAGGAAAAACTGCAAATCAGAAATAAAAACAGAAAATACTGGAAATAAAAAGCAGGTCAGTCAGCATCCATAAAGAAAAAAAAGATAAGTTCCTTTACACACCCAAACCATCATCACCAGTCTTTTCGCTTTACAGATGCAGACTGACTTGCTGCGTATTTCCAGTATTTTCTATTTTTATTCTAAACGTAGTGAACTCAACTCCTCCTTAACTGCAAGTGAATACGTTACTGCATCAGCATTGTTCGGTACTGTTGGCAGACATGCACATGTGCCTCTAACAGGCCATACACAGGCAGGGCAGAGCCTGTTTATTAGTTCTATTGTAAATTTGTGAAAGGAATGAAAATTGACAGCTAATACGTAAACAGTGAATTATAAGATTAAGTGAAAAATGCACATTGAAAATGGATCTTATGTGTATCTGATTTCTGTTCAGTTTGAACATGGTCCATCTACAATGAACAGACAGAACACTGTCAGTATTTACAATCCTGTCTCTGGTTTACTGTCTAATTATATACTGTAAACATTCCCTGAGTGTGTTTGTTTCAGAACAGAATTCCCCTTGCTATGTTGGTAAGCAGTACAGTGAAAAGGAATTATTCATTTCCTCTCCAGAGAATGTTTTTTTAATGAATAAAATAAATTCACTGTGGAACTGCTAAATAAATTTCATAAAGAGAAAATAAACACTCCAGAAGCTTTCCGTTATTAGCAGGCATCTGTTGAAAAAAAATTAAATGATGATTAGCAGTGCACTCATTGTAAAAATGATCGGTTGTCACATTGCTGTATTCCCAGCTATTTAATTTTAGAGACAGACAAAAATAAAATCACCGCAAAAAGGAAGAATGTGTTCGTTGTAAACAAAATGCAGACAGTGTGGTGATTACATTGGAGTCAAATTAATACATTTTATACCAAGCTGGTGGTCTCTGGAGTTAAAGTGTAAAACCCACTAGACAGGACTTCTTCCTGGGACTACTCACCATCCAACGATGAAAACTGTTGATGATAAAAACCAAATGCTGGAAATCTGAAATAAAAGCAGGAAACGCTGCAAATCTGCAGCAGGTGCGTCACAATCTGAAAAGAGAAAAATGGATGAATGTTTTGGGTGAAGCTTTCATCAGAACCTGTTTCAGATGCTGACTCACCTGCATATTTGCAGCATTCATTGTTTTTATTTTTGGAATGCATAAATATAAGTCTCAAAAAATGTAAGACTTGGTAACAGAACCATTCTACCATTCAGCTCAACCTAACCCCCAAAATCACATTTGCAGGCAATTTCTCCCATTAAAACATTAAAAAGCACATAATCTCCCATACCATACCTCTCTTCTACCTCACAAAGTCTTTCTGCAGTTATGTTCGATCTTTTCCAGCTCCCTCATCCCAGTACCCCAGAACAATCTTGGTTCCCCAACCAAAACCAGTTGAATCTAATGCTTAACAAAAACACTTTTAGAAGCTCAGAAGAACCTTCAGAATCTTTTACAGCATGATGATCCCTCCGTGAACTCCAAACTTCAAATTAATTAGTGTAGTCCAAGCATAATAATGAAACTCCTTCACACTGTGTCAGCCAACTAATCATAGAATCATAAAATCATAGAATAGTACAGCACAGAAGGAGGCCATTTGGCCCATCGATTCTGTGCCGGCTCTTTCAAAGAGCAATCCAGTTAGTCCCACTCCCCTGATCTTTCCCCATATCCCTGCAATTTTTTTCTCCTTCAAGTATTTATCCAATTCCCTTTTGATGGCTACTATTGAATCTGTTTCCATCACCATATCAGGTGGTACATTCCAAAACCTAACCACTCGTGTACAAAAGATTTTCCTCATGTCGCCTCTGGTTCTTTTGCCAATCATCTTAAATCTGTGTCCTCTCGTTATCAATCCTTCAGCAATTGGAAACAGTTTCTCTTTATTTACTCTATCTAAATCCTTCATGATTTTAAACACCTCTATCAAATCTCCTCTTAACCTTCTCTGCTCCAAGGAGAACAACTGCCCACTGTGTACTTGAGGTTGATTTTTTTTATAGCCTCATAACACATTTGGACCCCCGTGTTTTATATATAAACAGGATCCCACCATGCATCCCTTGTTTAAAATATTGGAACTTAAAAAGCCACAATGATCTTTTCTAAAAAAGTAATTGAACAGAATAGTTGTTTTTCATGTGTACGTCTATACAGGAAAGTCAATTTAAGTGAATTCCAGATTAGGGATGTTGGGGGAGAAATTCAGTATCGCCCCGTTTGGGCGCTATTATCGGCCGGGCGCAAAGTTTAATGCCTGGCGCTAATTATCGCCTCCGAATGCAAACTTGGCTTCTATCGCCCCTGGATCAGGTGCTGCACACCTGTCTTAAGGTGCAAAGGCCGAGGAGCGAGGCGCTAACTCAGAGCGCTGGCGAAGCTCATGTGATGTCAGTCAGCGATGGAACACAGACACACTGTCGCCAGCCAGTTCTTAAAGGGGATTGGGTCGATCTTGCTCTCCATCCACACCCTGCTCATTGCAGCCTTGAATCTAGGCCTGGAGAGACCTGTACATCAAATCTGCTGGAAAGAACAATGGAGAGGCCCAGGAAAGAGCTCAGAGCGCAGCCCCCACAGTCTCTTCTAAATCGATGCAAGGAAGATCAAATAAAAAAGAACCTGCAAAGTAATGCTCAGTACCCAAAACTCCTCAACACAGCTTTGAATCTCTCCAGAAGTCTCTCTCTCTCACTCAGAATGCGTGGTGAAAAAATTTCACCGGCAAAAAAAGGCAGGAAGCGGTCACCTTTAAATAGCGCTCCCCCAGTCCCTTCCTGACTGCAAAACGCTCCCCTAAACCTGTCATTGCTAGCGGCAGGCGGTAAGACAGGGGGCGCCACTCAATATCCGCTCCGGGGCGCTACCGGGGCGTTGCACGCTCGACTGACGTCACGATCTGTAGGCGCAGGAGATCGTGGCGGTAATGATTAGCGCCACCGCAAAATGTCTAGTCAATTTCATGAGCGGTGCAAACATCACCACGCACGGGCTCTAGTTGCTTTGCGCCACATTAGCGCCCTCTTAAGGCGCTAATAGGAGGCGCAAACCAACCGAATTTTTCCCCCGTTAACTTTTAGAAGTGTACTAGCATTGTACGTTTGTGGAGGCTCTGATCTGAAATGCAGGAGATTACTTGCCACCATAATTCTTGTTGTCTGAAGGAGGAACCCATCCTTCCGACCCTTTTGGTCAGTAGACTGTTTTTGAAAAAGTGTTTAATGGTGCACGGTTCATACAGGGGACTTTGATATCTTCCGTGTGGCTGATCTTGTGAATGATTGTATGGGGGAGTTGCAAGAAAATAAAAAAACACATTCCAATTAACATGCACTTGCACAAGGTGAAACCAGTTCCTAATTTATACCAGTGAGCAAAGTAAGTGATTATTGTTGGCATCCACTGACTTCATGCTCATTGCCATAATGCTTTTCGCTGTAAATTTCTGCAAAGCACATCTCACATCATATATTCTGTTACTATGCAGTGCAAATGGGCGAAACAATGGAATTTGTCCCCTTATATATCGGATCCCAGATTGTTTAATGTGGGAAATGGACAAGATAGGTCCATGTTCTAGGTCACACTGTGTAGCATGAGTCAATTTACTGGAGGTTTACTGTCAGGAAAGGGTATGGTAGCATGTTGGTTCTGGTACTGGACTAGCAAGCCAGAGATTATATGTGTTCAACTCCTACCATGGTAAGTTGTGAAATTGAACTCAATAAATTCTGGTTATTTGTGGGCTGGCACTGATAAAATGATCATGAAAGCAGCTGTTCTGACGAAAGACCTGAAACATTGGGCTGGATTTTCCAGGGGGTCAGCAGGTGTGATTGGTGGTGGGTCAGGTGGGGAAGTGGTTTTTTTCCCCAGCGGGTCAGGAACCCACTGTGAACCCACCGCCATGCGACTTTACCAAATGTCGGGTCTGTCAGCGCTGAGCAGACCTGACATGCAGCGGCGGGGGAGGCAATTAAAATCATTAGTGGCTTGTTTACAGCCACTTATCAATGGTTTTTTCCCTAGCTTTTCGAATTTGACAGGCCACCCACCAGTTTTCGCTGTGCCTAAACCTCGTCTGTGAAGCTGAGGCGGGAGGTCAGTGACCATTGAATCAGCTGATGAGTTGACAGCTTCAAATGTCAAGTCAAAGCTCCCAGCTGATTGAGAAATGTTCCCTTAACCACTAGCTTCCCTAACCTGCATTTCCACTACAGATTCACCATGCTGCAAGTCTTTACACAAGTCTCCATCCAGTCTGACCTCATTACCTCTCCCACCATTAACAGATCACTTCTGTCATCTCTACTTCACCTGCCATCTATTCCATCAGCATGGGTGCCCTTGAAACTCTCTCACCTTGGTCCTCAGAATCCCACCACAATCAGCCCCAACACCAGCAGCACCAGGCACACCAGCAGCACCAACAACAACACCAACCTTCTCCGCAATCAACTGATGCTGCACAGGACACAGGGCATCAGCACCCGACCACATTGCTCCCGAGAGGCCAGGGATGGCCTCACCATGGCCAGATTTACTTCACTTGATGCTGTACACCCTGGCTGCCACATGATGTGCCAGGTTGGCACCACCCCACGCCAACACCACAAAGCATCCCTACAATGCCCAAGCCATTCCTTTCACACTCATCACCATTGCGTGGGGTACCGTTATGTCTCACCATTCACTGCAACTCACTAAGCCACTTCCAAAGGTGCACACAAATCTGTCCAAGAACGCAAAGAGTTGAAAATAAAGATTTCAATGTTTGTCACCACATTAACAGAAACTTTGCATGAACATTACATAAAACACCAAGGGGGAAAAATTCAGTTGGTTGCGCCTCCCGTTAGTGCCTTAAGAGGGCACTAATGGGGCGCAAAGCAACTAGCGCCCGGGCGCGGCGATGTTTGCGCTGCTTGCGAAATTAGCTAGACATTTTGCGGCGGCGCTAAACACTACCACCACGATCTCCTGCGCTGGCAGATCGTGACGTCAGTCGAGTGCGCAACGCCCTGGTAGCGCCCCGGAGCGGATATTGAGTGGTGCCCCCTGCCTTACCGCCTGCCGCTAGCAACGACAGGTTGAGGGGAGCATTTTGCAGTCAGGAAGGGACTGGGGGAGCACTATTTAAAGGCGACCACTTCCTGCATTTTTTTGTTGGTGACATTTTTGAACCACGCATTCTGAGAGAGAGCGAGAGAGACTTCTGGAGAGATTCAACGCTGTGTGAAGGAGTTTTGGGTACTGAGCAGCACTTTGCAGGTTCATTTTGATTTGCCCTTCCTTGTATCGATTTTGAACAGACTGTGGAGGTTGCACTCTGAGCTCTTTCCCTGGTACTCTCCATTGTTCTTTCCAGCAGATTTGATGTACAGGTCTCTCCAGGCCGAGATTCAAGGCTGCAATGAGCAGGATGTGGATGGAAAGCAAGATCAACCCTCCCCTTTAAGAACTGGCCTGCACCATTGTGTCTGTGTTCCATTGCTGACTGACATCACATGAGCTTCGCCAGCGCTCTGAGTTAGCGCCTCGCTCCTCGGCCTTTGCGCCTTAAGACAGATATGTAGCGCCTGATTTAGCGCTCCAATCACCTCCAGGGGCGATAAAAGTCAAGTTTGCAGTTGGAGGCGATAATTAGCGCCAGGCGCTACTCTTTGCGCCCGGCCGATAATTGCGCCTCAAACGGGGCGATACTGAATTTTTCCCCCCAAGTGCCTACTATTGTGTGTTGTTAGTTGGCTTGATTGCATTAGGATGAGGGTGTGTGTGAGGGGCAGTTAGTGAGTTGGGGATGTGATAATATAGATAGAGAGGGATGGGTGGATGTGCAAGGTAAGTTGGTGTGAGTAAGGATGTGCAGGAGTAGGGTAGGGAAGGCAGAGTGATGGGGATGTGATGAGAGGCACAGCAGGATGAGGTTGAGTGTGGCTTTGTACTAACGTTTCGTGATCTACTGAGATCATTGAAATGTTTGCGGCACTGCAGCCAGGTCCTCCTGACCATATCCCTGCTTGTGTCCTCCTTTGCAATGTGCAACCAGGCTGTGTTGATCTCTTGGGGAGGTCTCTTCCGCCCATGGGAAGGGAAGAGAACCTCCCTGCATGCTGTGACTCTCTCCATAAGCATATGGAGGGAGTCATGGGAAAGCCTGGGTGCAGCCGTGCACCTCTGTGCAGTGCTTGTCAGTATTTGCAGCACCTCAATGCTGTAGAACACTGACAGCACAACTGTCAATATAAATTTGGGCATGGTCCCTTTAAGGAAACCAGTTGATGAAGTGTCATCAAATGACGTCATCAGGCCCGCTTCCTCTAATTGGCCGGGAAATACGCTGGGCGAGCTTAACAAGCCCAATCAAGGGAAATTCATTTCAGAGGTTGGGATGGAGACAGAAGCGAGGTCGGGACTCACCACCGACATCGCCCACCATGGACCCGCCAAGGTTCGTAAAATCACGGCCATGATCTCTGTTTCTCTGTCTACAGATGCTGCCTGACCTGGTGAGTATTTCCAGCATTTTCTGTTTTTATTTTATGAAAGCTGCTGGATTGTTGTTAAATACTCAACTAGTTCATAATGCTCTTTGGCGATGTGACATACTACCTCTGCCCAGTCTGGCCTACATGTGACTCCAGTCCTACACTATAGGGTTGACTCTTAATACCTTCAAGGCAATTAGGTAGCTAAAGCCTGTCAATTCAGTAAAATTACCCCTTCACAAACAGGCCTGTGATTGAAGGTGTGTGTACACAGCAGGGTGGAGAATAGGACTGTAGAGTCCCTATAATAACCATTTTATAGGAGCATGATGCTAACTTTCCAAATGGTTCATTGGTGTGACATTGAGCCATTGTAGATCATCTTAGTTAGCTGAGAGTGCTGGTAGAAGCCCTAAAATTGGCTTTAACATCTCTGGGGTTAAACAAGCTTTGCTACAAGTGAACATTAAGTGAAGACGCTTTCTTTATTTTGTCAATGCTACTATGGTCAGCACTTCTTTGGACTTTCCTATCTTGCTCTCTTTAAGCTCCAAATAGACCTTCTTACAAGCTCTTGCTCTTCCCCAATCAGTGCATCATTCAATTTTCCTTTTGCCTACAATCTTTTATCACAGAATCACTTCTTGATTTACCTCATCTTCATTCCTGCTCTTTCCAACCTTATCGATGTCCTGCCTGTGTGCCTTGCTACTGTACCCACGGTTTTCAACTTAAAAAAAAATGTACCACTCAAAAAGGACCATGAAAGTAACTATGCATAGTTACTTGGAAAGCAAGAGGGCTGTGCATTCTTGTACTCATGCAAACATCTTTATTATGTGTAAGCCTGGTTTATAAGAAAAACTTTTGGTTCGCCCAGATCTGCTGCACATATTGGAATTTACATTTTCAAAATCAAGCAGCCAGTGGTTGTGCAGCCAGCTGTTTAAAAGTGCAACTGTAAGCAGCTTATTACAAGAATATTGAATTGGCCATGGAAGAAAATGATTACAAATATTCAAAATGAGATTGATACATTTCACTTTTCACAACTCTCCCTGTATGTCCCTAAAGGGCAAAGAACGTGATACAGCAATTTTAATAGAATCATTATTAAAGGTACAATTAGCAGACTAAATCTGAAAGCCAGTCTGGTCTTCTGTTTGGATAAGCTTCAATATCAAACACAATTACAAAATTAATTCTAAAGTACAGTTCTTAACCCTAGACCTAACCCAGTCGTTATTCTAGAATCTAAATTAATATTGAAACTTAATCCCATAACATGATTTCAACCTCACCCTAATCACAAAGATAAATTATTGGATTTCATTCACTTCTGAAGTAATCTGAAAATAAACTATAATTTTGTAGGAATAATGCTTGAAAATAACTGAGGTCTGAATTGTACCATACAGTTGAATAGTATGTCAAGGACTCTATGGAGCTGTTTCCCAGCTGTGTGTGTTTATTTTCGCTCCACTTGCAGGTGGTTTAAGACGCATATGTTGTTTGCCCTTTTACCTAAGTTGCATGGATCCCCATGACTTTTGTAATTAATGAATCTTCATTATATTTTGTTTGTGTAATTTAATTACATTTGTTTTCTAAACTAACATTAGCCTTGGTCGGCAGCTAGCTCTGTCATTTAGGCTCATTGCCAAAGTATCTGTTCTGAAACGGCAGAGGCAATTTCAACAAGGCATTTTTTATAAATGCATTATCATTTGGCACAGAATTGTGATTTAGCTTCTGAGCCGAAAGAGATGAAATAAAACCTACCGAGGCAGTTATGCTCACAGCTTGTGCGCCGTGCAGTGTGTTAATAGTCAACAGTGGGATTAAACTGTTGAATTATTGCACTCTGTAGGATATTTTGTGTTTTTCTTTATTCAGCATCAAATTAGTAAGTCTGCCTACAATATTTGGATCATTGAACTATTTGAAGATTGTTGTATCTTCCTAATTGGTTATTGGCGTGCTCATATTCACACAAGCATGGATAGCTATACGAGGTATGTAAATTGCAAATATTGGCATCTTTTTTGTTTTTATTAACGCCGACTCTAGCCAATATACACCTGCAAATGGCCAACCATAGACACGTACATGTGTACTTACACACCTCCCCCCAGAATACTGTTGTACTATTTTGAGACTTTTACCTATTTGCCCTGGAAGAAATGTTATTTTAATTCATGTTGTGACACTTGCTATAATGGAGGTCCATAAGCTAGACAGTTGGGAGTTTGAAAGTGCCATTGTAAGAGAATTTGAGGAGAGATTTTTCCAAGGGAAGACACAGAAGGAGTGGGATTGGCAGTTCGCTGGTCTAGAAGTTCAGAGAGAGGAGGAGGATGGAGCATTTGGGCTTGTTGCTCATAAGGAGGCAGCAACTGGTGCCTTGATGGATCTTGCAGAGAATTGCCGAGAGAGGCGCAAAGGGTAGCTTTGGGCTTATCCAATGTGTGCCAAGCCTGGGACAGTGGCAGGAGAATAGGAAGGCAGAGGAGTAGTGAGGGATTAGGGTAGGGATTATGGAGGGCAAAGTATCTGAGAAAGGAGAAATTAAAGGTAGCATGGCTGGGGAACATGAAGGTGTGGAAACAGGAGAGAAGGACCCAAGAGGGGCCTAGAGAAGAAAAAAAGGAGAGAGAAGTAATGGGGTTGGGTCTGAAATGGCAGCCAAAATGCACACTTTAATGGATATAGGCATAGTGAAGATTAGGAGATAGATGGCTTGGTCAAAAACAAAGGACAGCAGAAAGTTGATATAAGATTGTCCAAGGTTAAAGTCTGAGGTCCTGTGGTGGGATGAAGTTGATTGTAGACAGGGTGAAATCATCTTGGAGCATCGACAAAGCAATGTACAGGTTTGGAGACAGTTGTTGCAAGGGATCTTGAGGGGCAGGGTATCAATGGGTGCATTGCTTGAGGTTGTCCAGTGGAAAACAGGGGGCCAAGGAAGAGTGCAGAATCGACCATGGAAGAGCAGAGTTTGTTCTGATGGTCCAGCGGAGGTGCGTAGTGGTAGTGCATCTCAGCAGATCCAGTATACCAGCAGAGAGTGAATAGTTGTGGGAGTGAAATCATAGATCAAGAGCAGTGAGGCTCAGGGAGCCATGGGTCTGTGAAAGGAACAGCTGTAGGGAGATGAGCAGCACACAAGACCTGGAGCAGCATTAGGAGCTCGAGGGGCCAGTCCAACCCAATCAAAATAGGGGTGATGGAGGAGTTCTGAAGGAGTGGAGTCAGCAGCCATGGGAAGCCAATGGAAAGCAGCAAAGTTGAAGATCATCTAGCAGTGTGGGAGCAGAATTGGAACCAGCAGGAACAGATCAAGCTAGCACAGCATAGGGTGAAAAATTTCCAGCGGAGCAGAAAACTGAGGATGCAGCACAGACATCAGGTTGTTTAGTTTCACTTTTTTTAAATTTGTTCCTGAGATGTGGGCATCGTTGGCAAGGCCGGCATGTATTGCCCATCCCTAGTTGCCCTTGAGAAGGTGGTGGTGAGCCGCCTTCTTGAACTGCTGCAGCGTAGTGTAACTTTGTCGTAGTGGTTTGGTACAACTGAGTGACTTGCTAGGCTAGTTCAGAGGGCAGTTAAGAGTCAACCACATTGCTGTGGGTCTGGAGTCACATATAGGCCAGACCAGGTAAGGATGGCAGATTTCCTTCCCTAAAGGACATTAGTGAACCAGATGGGTTTTTACAACAATCTGGTAGTTTCATTTTCACCATTCCTGATACTTTTTTTTATTCGTTTATGGGATGTGGGCGTTGCTGGCAAGGCCAGCATTTATTGTCCATCCCTAATTGCCCTTGAGAAGGTGGTGGTGAGCCGCCTTCTTGAACCGCTGCAGTCCGTGTGGTGAAGGCACTCCCACAGTGCTGTTAGGTAGGGAGTTCCAGGATTTTGACCCAGCGACTTGCTTTTATATTCCAGATTTATTTGATTAACTGAATTTAAATTCCCCAGCTGCCGTGGTGGGATTATGAATTCACGTCTCTGGATCATTAGTCCAGGCCACTGGATTACTAGTTCAGTAACATTGCCACTATGCTACCATTCCCGTTGTCACATTCGTTTTGAGACAATGAGGTTCATTGAAGTCTGGTCTTTGGTACTTCTTGCAATTGTGATCGAATGGGTTTTTATTCGATATGGCCAGCCAGTTGCTTGACTAAACAGGGCATACAGGTGCTAGCTCCCATATAAAGTGGTGGGATTTCAATGCAGAGAGCAAATTTGATTGGCAACTTGATGGGCTAATCTCTGACAGAGTTGAAGGAGGAATCAGAGGATTGTCTTTGTTTCTCTCTCCATCTCTCACCGTCTCTCTCTCTCGATATGTCTCTCTCTGTCTCCCTCACTCTGGAAAGACAGTGAATTCATCAGGGAAACTGAGAGGCTCTAGACCTGGTATGAACATGCACAGCCTGTAACAGAAAAAGAAAGGAACTGGTTAGCTTAGGGGAAGCTAACTTGAAAAGTCCAGAATGGTGGAAGGGATGTGCAGTGTATTATTTTTGTGGTACAAAGAGTAGTAGATAATTGAGTGAATATTATTTTGAAAACTGTGTTCTGTTTATTCATATACTTCATCTAAAACAAACCAATTTATTGGTTTAAAATTGTACCTCATCACACAAGAGTTTTTTATGTCTGTTTTTTATAAAGGCAGGCGAATGCATGTGGCAACATGTAGAAGATCGTAGTATCTTAATACATGCCACAAAGGGGTCTTTGTTAGATCACTGGTTCATGCTATTTGTTAACTAGATATTGGACAGTACAGGTGCACTCTTGATCATAGGGGGTGTGATGTCCACTTACAGGAAGCTCAGCCTGAGAAAATATCTACTATAGATCAATGAAATTTGTAGCAACTGCCCTTGCCTGCTGTATTTCAACCATCATGTGGAAGGGTATAGCAGTTTGGGTCAGGAACAGGTTCAAAAATACAACTAATATCAGTTCTGTAAATTGTCTAAGAAAAAGATCCACTGAAAAGTAACAAGGGGCAGAAAACATTGGTGGGTGTAGTTTATAGACTCCCAAATAGTATACCATTGGACAGAGTATTAATCAACAAATAACAGGAGCTTGTAACATTAATAATACAATAATCATGGGGGCCTTTAACCTTAATATAGACTGGGCAAATCAAATTGGCAAAGGTAGCCTGAAGAATGAGTTCATGGAATGCATTTGAGACAGTTTCCTAAAACAATACGTCATGGAACCAACCAAGGAACAGGATATTTTAGATTTTGTATTGTGTAATGAGACAGGTTAATTAGTAATCTTTTAGTAAAAGATCCTCTGGGGAAGAGTGATCATAATATGATAAAATTTCACATTGGCTGGAATTTTCATGCTGATGTGCGTGCGGGATTGGAGGCGGGTCGGGAGTAAAAGGCACAATAAATGGAATCGGTTGGGAATGCACCATCATCCCGCCTCCTCGCGCCTTTAACTCGGGCGCGTTTGCCAGTGCGGCATGGACCCAAACGGCAGAGGCGGGTGACCTAATTTACCTCATTAATACCTTGTTATCAGACCTTAACAGTGCTTTTAACCAGACCTTTTGAATTTCACTGCATGACCACAGGAATCAAGCAGCTTGGGAACCATATTTGTCAAGCTGAGGCGAAAGTTCAGTGGCAATTGATGGAGGTCATTACTGCAGAGCATGGAAGCACAATAAATACTGTCACATGACACCTTCTTACTTGCCTACGGGAAAGGCTGAAACCCGACAAGCAGCAGTCCCTCCTCCAACGCGCCCCCATTGACAAAATCACCCCCTATCATTCTGCGTCAGTCCACCCTCCCTCAGCTCTTCGCACCGCCGAACACACTTAACGGCTGACTGCTTGGAGACAAGGGCTATCCACTGAAGATGTGGCTCATGATACCCTTGAAGAGGCCGCGTACTGAGGCGTAGGAGCATTATAATGAGAGCCACATGTCCACCAGATGTGTCATAGACCAAGCAATAGGTATGCTGAAGATACGCTTCAGGTAACTTGACAGATCTGGAGGAGCCTTTCAGTATGCGCCAACCAGGGTCTCCAGAATCATCATTGTCTGCTGCGCCCTGCACAGCATAGCGCAGCAACGAGGATTAGTGCTGCATGAGGAACAAGGCACAGAGTGCACAGCCTCTGCAGAGGAGGAGGAGGAGGAGGAGCATCAGCTGGAAGACGAGGAGGAGCAGGAGGTACCTGAGCTCCAGATCCCACCAACAACCGAGCACATTGCTGCCCAGGAAGCCAGGGATGTCCTCATCATGGCCAGATTTACTTAACTTCCTGCATTACACCCATATGGCTGCCACATGCTGTGCCAGGTACCCCCTCCCAACATCATAAAGCATCCCTACAATGACCAAGCCATTATTTTCACACTGACCCCCTTTGCTGGAGGTAGCGTTATGTCTGACCATTCACTGCAACTCACGAAGCCACTTCCAAAGTAACAGACAAAAATGGGCATGACCATAAAGTGGTGAAAATAAATAGTTTTATCTGTGACATAAGAGTAACGAACCTTAACAGAAACAGTTCTTTAAAAACTGATGTGATTACCCTTGTGCCTCTACTTCTGTGTCATTTTTTTGTTTACGTGTGCTTCTACGAGGTGCAAGCCCTGTGGCTTCAGCAGAGGTAGAGGCAGCCTGCTCACTTCCCTGCTACGACTGCATAGACACTTTTGGTGGACATCCTCTGGGTTTTGGAGCCTCAGATGGCCCCGCCAAAGTCTGCTCCTCCTGCGACTGTGCCATCGCGATCCGAGGAGGCATCTGGGGCTCTGACTGAGGCAGAGGCAACAGGGGAGTACTGGGAGCGCTTTGAGAGGAGCCCCCACTTCCATGTCCCCTCTCATCATCATCCCTCTCATGGGCTAGCCACACTTCCCTGCTAGCACGGAGCTGGAGAGCACCTTGCTGCACAGCAGTGGGGCCGTGAGGACCCACGTCTACATTGACATCCCTCCTAGAGAGGAGGTCTATGAGCTTCTGCCATCTATTCTCCATAAATAGCACGTGCTCATGTGACTGGCGCATTAGCTGCTTCATGCAGGTGGCCATCCTTTCCATGGAAGAGCCTAGAGTCGCCATCACCTGTGACACAGTGGTGATCATGTTGGAGATGGACTCCTCCATTCGCTGCACCTTTGCAGACATTGCAGTCGCAAAACCTGTCAGAGCCTCCTGCACTTCTTCCTGCCCCTCCAGGATCACCCTCTTCCTCGATGGCTCCCAAGGCTAAGCGTCTGCATGCAGCTGAGCAGAGCTGGGATCATCCTGCGCCCTCTGGCGAGGAGTCTCCACTGCTATCCCTGTCTCCACCATCTACTCTTGCTCACTTGTGAGTTGTGACAGACCAGGTGACAACACTACTCTATCTCGCGTGGGACCCACCGAGGTGTGCGTATCTGTGCTGGTGCTAGGTGCGCTTATGTCTGCTGACGGTGCACCCTCAGAGGCTGGAGGCTCCTCTGAGGAGTCATCTTCCTCTTCCACCTGGACAGTGTGTGGTGCTCGTGATGGACCTGTGGGAGAGTAAAGAGATGATTTAAAAATGTAATCTGAAGAATGGATAACGATATCATTATGCACATGATGAACATTCACTGGCTGCTGACATCAGTTCCCATATGAATGACTGCTTTATGCCATGTGGCTGTATGAGATGCAATTCTGTCACCAGGTTGTTGAGATTTCCCCGTCTCACCGTCTCCCACCGCCAGCTGCTCCTCAACTTCTGACACCTCCAGGGCGACCTCTTCTGCTGCTGCCAACTTGGCGAATGATGGAGGGTCACCTCTGGTTCTCTCCCTCTCCCTCTTAGTGTGGGCTCTCTTCTCCTGCAAAGAGGGAAAGAAGAGATGTTTGAGTGAGAGTGATGGCATGAATGTAAGGAATGTGTAGGTTACATCTCTAGAGGGTGACTTTGAGGGAGTGTGGTGCCAATGCCAAAGTGCCAATGCAAAGTGGCCTCCTTGTGTGTTGTTAGTTGGTATGATTGTATCAGGATGAGGGTGAGTGTGAGGGGTGATTAGTCAAATGGGGATGTGAGGGATGGTGGACGTACAAGGTATGTTGGTGTGAGAAATGACATGCAGGATTATGCTTGGGAAGGCAGAGGGATGGGGATGTGATGAGAGGTGCAGCAGGATGAAGTTGAGTGTGGCTTTGCATTCGCAATTCCTGATCTCATGAGATCATTGAAGCGTTTCCGGCACTGCGCCCAGGTCCTCCTCACCACATCCCTGCTGTTGACCTCCTATGCAATTTGCAGCCAGGCTCTTTTAGTCTCCTGGGGAGGACCTCCCTGCGTACTCTGACTCCCTACACAAGAATATGGAGGGAGTCATCTGAGAGCCAGGGTGCAGCCCTCTATCTCTGTGAAGCCATCTGTGCAAGGCTCAGCAATAACCAGTTGGTGATATGTATTGCCTGCACACTCCTAGATGAACCTTCAAATGCAATGTGGCCAAGGCTGCTTTAAATATCCCAGCTGGAAATGAGTCATCGATGACATCATCATACCTGTACCATTTAATACAGCCGGGTAGCGCGCAGGCCTGCCTTAATAGGCACCATTAAGGGAAAGTAGCTCTGAGGAGTGGGATGAAAAGTAGAATAGGATTCCAAGCCACACATTTCGAGTAAGCATGAGACTTCGTAGTGGAGTATATGGAACAGATTTTATTGATACACAGAAAGGTGATCAGCCTTTAACTATATACAGAGAGTGACTTTACCGGTTTCTGTATCTTTCGAGTACACTCTGAGACACTGTTGAAAACCATAATCCTTTTATACACCATACTTTAACTACATCAAAGGAAAATGTCAAAATAACCTATCTATTTCCCAAATCCTCTGAAAACAGACTATCTATGTAAATAGTTTGCAATTGTTTACCTCAGAACCATTTCCCTTAAACAAAACTGTTATCTTTAGCAGAAGAATTTGCTACCCCTGTTTTATTACCCCACACTTATTTCCTGACACAAGCACTTTACATATCAGAAGACAAGCCATGCTTTCTCCTCATGACACTTCAATGTCGTCCTATTTATATCGGAAAGCCAGGAAAACCTGTTTAACAAAGAAGTTCGACTGTTAAACTTTTAACTCCCCACAATGTCCAACATACATCTCTGCAAGATGTCTAACATATTCAAGTTTGCTGATGATAGGTGGGAAAGTAAGCTGTGAGGAGGACACAAAGAGCCTGCAAAAGGATATAGACAGGTTAGGTGAGTGGGCAATAAGGTGGCAGATGGAGTATAATGTGGGGAAATGTGAGGTTATTCACTTTGGTGGGAAGAATAGAAAAACAGAATGTTTTTTAAATGGTGAAAAACTATTAAATGCTGGTGTTTAGTGAGATTTAGGTGTCCTGGTACAGGAAATACAGAGTTAGCAAGCAGATACAGCAAGCAATTAGGAAGGCAAATGGCATTTTGGCCTTTATTGCAAGGGGGTTGGAGTACAAGAGTAAGGAAGTCTTACTACAATTGTACAGGGCTTTGGTGAGACCACACCTGGAGTACTGTGTACAGTTTTGGTCTCCTTATCTGAGAAAGGACATACATGCCTTAGAGAGAGTACATCGAAGTTTCACTAGATTGATCCCTGGGATGAGAGGGATGTCCTATGAGGAGAGCTTGAGTAGATTGGGCCTATAGTGTCAGCTGTGGCTCAGTTGGTAGCACTCTCGCCTCTGAATCAGGAAGGTTGTGGGTTCAAGTCCCACTCCAGAGACTTGAGCACAAAAATCTCGGCTCACACTCCAGTGCAGTACTGGGGGAGTGCTGCACTGTCTTGCAGATGAGATGTTAAACAGATGGATGTAAAAGATTCCACGGCACTATTTCGAAGAAGAGCTGGGGAGTTATCCCCAGTGTCCTGGCCAATATTTATCCCTCCATCAACTTCACTAAAACAGGTTATCTCTTCATTATCACATTGCTGTTTGTTGGAGCTTGCTGAGTGCAAATTGGCTGCCGTGTTTCCTACATTACAACAGTGACTACACTTCAAAAAGTACTTCATCAGCTGTAAAGTGCTTTGGGACGTCTGCTGGTCATGAAAGGCGCTATATAAATGCAAGTCTTTCTCATACCCTCTGGAGTTTAGAAGAATGAGAGGTGATCTCATTGAAACATATTAAATTCTGAGGGGGATTGACAGGGTAGATGCTGAGAGGTTGTTTCTCCTGGCTGGAGAGTCTAGAACTAGGGGGCATAGTCTCAGGATAAGGGGTCGGCCATTTAAGACTGAGATGAGGAGGAATTTCTTCACTCAGAGGGTTGTGAATCTTTGAAATTCTCTACCCCAAAGGGCTGTGGATGCTGAGTCATTGAGTATATTCAAGGCTGAGATAGATAGATTTGTGGACTCTAGGGGAATCAAGGAAAATGGGGATCTGGCGGGAAAGTAGAATTAAGGTCCAAGATCAGCCTCGATCTTATTGAATGGCAGAGCAGGCTCGAGGGGCCGTATGGCCTACTCCTGCTCCTAATTCTTATGTTCTTATGGCAGATATATCTGTGCCTGCCAACACTACATAGAAAAAGTTTTGACTCTCATGCTAGGCATGTGAGACTTGGAGACTCTGCACTGAGATAAAGCAGACCACTGTCATCTAGTGGATCCTGGTCTAGAAAAAATGGCACATACCCAGTGATGGCAGGTGAGTATTGCCAGGCTGGGCTGCCATTCAAACTCAGAACCCTCTGTGCTGGGAATATAAAGTTTAACTGTCAGCAGAGTAAAGAAAAAACACTAACCACTTCCTCTTTTTATCCAGTGGCAGTGATACAGTTATCGGTCAGACATGACTTGAGTCATCAGATTCATCTCTGGGTTTGGAATAGCACCCCTCAGTGGAACAGCACACTACTTCAATTATCAAATGCTGTTTAGTTACAAAATGAGAGGATAAAATTAACCATATTGCAAACAAGAGGTTTTTGCTTCTGGCTTTGTGCAGCTGTCTACAACCAATCACTCGGATTTCCACAGAACAGCCAGCTGTGTCAGGAAGCCTGGACGCAGTAGCCTCGATTAATACAATGGGACTCAACAACACTAAAAAAAATTGGAACTATTTTATTTTTCAGCCACTATATTCACATGTTTATTTTGATTTGCGGGTGATGTCAGACTTTTTCTCCGTATGATTACTAGTCTCATTAAAGCGACAGCACCTCTATTCATTGATCGAAGTAGCTTATGTTTCAAGAATGTTGAAAAAAAAATAAACAGAAATTCAATATCCCTTCAATGTGGCCTAATTTTCTTTTGTAGAAACATTTCACAGCAAACTAAAACATTCTAAACTTATGCCCTGAGGTTTTTTGGCAAAGCTGTCAAAAGAATAAAGAAAGTAACAGCAGTTTCGAGAAAACTATGGTCATCTCTAACCCTTCGGGGACCGCAGTAACATCCTACAATAATATACAAAAGACAGCAGGATTACTGTGCTTCAGTCTGTCCCACTCTTACTCTAAATAATGATTTGTTCCATAGTCCATAGACCTGTTGAATTGTTTAAAGTCACCATTGAAAAGTTACAGAAATGTTTTATGTATCTGTTATGTGGTGGACAATTTGTAAGCAATTTAAAAAGGCATGCATTTTTTATTCAAAGTACTCCACTATTCTATATTTTAAAAATACATTTTAATAAAAAAATATATTTGGTGGTTTTATTTTAAATCAGCATAACGGCAGATCCAGAGCCAACGGATCCCAGGAAACCATGATACTTGGCTGGATGCTTTGCATATGAAGATATATTTTTGAATTTGGAATAGGGGAGCTGTTGAACACAAAGGGTGCGATCTTGCCAGCCCTGGGGAGATGGGTATGGAGGTGGGACTGCCGGGAAAATGGCAGAATCTGGGGGCGGGTGCCCAACCCGCCCCCAACCCGCCTCCGTGCCATCTTGCCAGGAGGCGGGTAGCCGACCCACGCCGGGTCCCATCTCCTGGAGGCGGGAAGGGGATTACAGCCACTTAACTGCTTGTTAACAGGTAGTTAACAGACAGTTAAGAGGATTATCCCCATTTTTCCACCAGAAGCGCGGGCTTCCTGACGTCGGGAAACCCCACCAGGGTCACCGAGGCGAGCAGTGGGTCTGCGGGGGTCAGAGGGGTGCAAAAGTGCGCTGTGGCGGTAAGTGATGGGTGCAAGTGTGGAGAGGTAAGTATGTGAGGTGAGTGGAAAGTGATAGAAAATGTTTACTTACCTTTGTTTCTTCCTGCAGGCTTCAACAGTTGGGGTGCGGAGAGTCTCGCATCTCACCATCAGAGATGACAGATGGCTGCTGCATTCTCGATGCAATAACCATCTAATTTCTGCAAAAGAAAGAGGTTTGATGAGTCTTGAATACAAGGACTCATCAAACAACATAGAATGTCACTGTTTGACAGCTTCACAGAGCTGTCAAACGATGACAATTCATCTGTCAAAAACTTTTGACAGATGAAACTTCATATGCTGACGTTCTCTGTAACCGGCTTCCCATTAATTGACTGCTAAGCCTGCTGGGCGGGCTTAACAAGGTCAATCAAGGGAAAATAGCGTGGGTTGGCGCTGGGACAACGACCCGACAAGCAGTAGTCCCGCCTTCAACGTGCCCCCATTGGCAAAATCGCCCCCAAAGTTGTCCCCACAAACTTTTCTTCCCCTTTAAAGGGAAAGTGTACTCATCTAGTCCTCATGCTATAAAAGCAATTATCTGCACACTTGCCAGTGCTCTTCTTGTGTGAAATCATGAATGGGCCTTCTGCCTACAGCCTTCTATCCCCATTCATGAAGTTACTGAGTTGGAACTTCATTATGGGATTCGACAGAAAGGCCCCGATATTTATGGGGAGGCGGGGAGGGAGCAAGAAGCTGGGGTTCGTAATGGCTGGGAAACCCAGAAATGCGGGTAACGCGGCGGCCCAGACGAATTTAACAGCAGGACCTCATTTTTAAAAATGTTCTCCGTTTCCCGGCTGGTAGCCAGCCACATTGGGAGGCTGTTTGGCTGTCAGTGAGGAAGGCCTATGCTGGTCGGCTGCCACCGAGGAGCAGAGAGGAGTGAGGGAGGGAGATATCATGGTCATGGGAGAGATCGTGGAGGTTGGAAGAGAGATCGTGGAGGTTGGAGGGGAGATCATGGGTGGTGGGGGGGGAGATCGTGGAGGTCGTAGGGGAGATCGTTGTGGGGGGCTTCGGATCGTGGCGGGGGAGGCCGATCGCGGGGAGGGTAGCAGGTTTGCTTGAGGAGCTGGGGGGATGCACTCCATCTCCTCCTGGCCCACAAGCAGTGCTGGAAAGGCACTTACCTCCTACATCAGGCCCTTCTTGTCTCCCATCAGTTGCCGGGTTTCCTGAGCAGTGGGAAACCCGGCCCACAGCACTTACATCCGAAAGTCTGTAAAAATTTAAGGCATGCAGCCTCAGTAGCAAATTTAAATGAATGACCCGCCTCCTGAAAGCAGGTTAGTTGCCCGCCCCCAACCCACCTGTTAAAATCAGAAGTGGGCATGTTTGAGGTGGGTTAGGATCGGGTTCCGGATTTTTGAAATTTTAACACCCCCCGACACTCTCCCACCCATCGTGGGAGGGGTAAAATTCCCTCCAAAATGTCCACTCTCAAGCTTTCTCTCTGCAGTAGTTTTAAAACATAATAAACCAGATCAAAGGAAAGCTGAGAGGCACCAGTATGATATTACCCTTTATAACATTTATGAGATTAAAACAATTCAATTGAACCATACACTTCACACTTAAAGGCTTTGCTGACAAATTCTGAAATCCAGGTAATAAACTAGTTGCTCAGATTTGTCCTTTCAAATTAGCTGCATTTACAGAATGTTACCAAACTGTGTAAGCCAGCTGCTAAAGTTACCATCTGATTTTGATTGTGATGGACATTGTTAATTAGATTTTCATCCATCTCAATGATGGATAAATAGATTCATGGGTGTAATTTTCATCTTCACTGCCTGGGTGTTGACCTGGAAGAGTGGATCGCCCATCCTTTATACAAACTGCCCTATTATTGTTCCATTCATTTTAATGGAACAAAACCTGGGCGGTTTCTACAACGGGTGGACAATCCATTTCATAAGGTCACTACCTAGGCTACAAGGTTAAAAATTACCCCAATGTGTCTATTTATCTACACACACAAATATGAGAGCAAAGGTATCAGACTTAGCGATGAACATTCAAATGAATTCAGAATTAGACTTGCATTTGGACTTGATTCAGAGAGTCTGGACTGAAGATCAGTGGAAGCACTCAAGGTCAGAGAGCCTTTCCAAACTGCATAGTGAAACAGCAAGGATGGATAAACATTGTCTCCTCCTGAATTGACTGAGAAATAAGCACCTTGCCAGTTGCTTCAGATGTAAAAACCCACTAGAATGCAAAGTAAAGACTTTTTGGATACAGGTACCAGACAACTACTGTGATTTTTAAAGGTTTCTCAGGGAGGATTATTTTTCACGAGTGTCATTTAATCAGACTATACACTGTTAGTCAAACAATTATTTGAAAAGGGGCATAAAAGGGTAAAAGTCAAAAAATTAAAAAAAGTTGAAATCAACATTTTACCGCTTTTGTAAGTAATATCTTGAGAAATGGCAAAAACTACTGAGGTAAACTATTAAATAACAGTGAAAGAGGGATTCAAGAGTTATAATAGTTTGCAAAAAAACCTTAACCTGCTGCACAGTAATCTCAATCACAGCTTGTCAAAAATCAAAAAATTAACAAAATACTGTTTCCCTTTTTCAACTAGTTCTGTAACCTAAGCTGTGTATCTCGTTTCTGATATCTGTCCTGAACCTCACCAGTTGGATTGACTTCAATCGAAAATAAAAATAGAAATTAAACCGTCTGATTTCTAGCCACCAGCACAATAAGATTGTGACAGGTTACAGGTGTGACAATATTTGGCATCATATTAATGAAATAATATCTAGTACATGTGCAACAAAATAATGTACATTTTGCAACCACAAATGCACACTGCCACTCCTATAAAAAGGGATTGAGGCATTTGGGTCATCACAACTGGACCAGAATTTAAACTTCATGTACTGGAGATCATCCCTAGTGATAGCAGTGAGCCCTTTCAGCTATCACTGCTATTGTGTGTTATACATCATTCATATCAGGTAGTTTGAAAAGGTCCCATGTCAATGCAAAAGGTAGCCTGGCTACACTAACTGCTTACACCAGCCTATGCTGTTAACATAGTAATGAGGTCAACTCATTGGTATCAGAGAGGACATAGGTTGAGGGCTGTGAAGGGCAAGTTTAGGACATATCCCAAAGAAGGAATTCTTCACAGACCAATAGCTAGAACGAGGGAGGCGGGGGGTGTTGGGAGGGGGGGATTTGCCAGGAGAGGTGGTAGAATGAGGCCACAACACTCAACTCATTTAAGAAATAGCTGGATAGAAGCAGTAGGTTTGGTTTTCCAGAAGAGTAAACTCAGTGGGCTGAAAGGCTCTCCTCATTCAGACGTAGCTTGTGAAGGTTGTGGTGGAAATGGAATCACTGTAATCGCTAGAGCACCAGGGCTTTTGAAATGTTTCATCTGTGTGTCGTATGCAGTATAACAAAAAATGAAGTAAAAAAATGCAATTTTCAGCCCTTACTGCATTTTTAAAAAAAAATTAACTTTAAAAAGAATTTCCAAATGGAAGCCTTCGGCTCCTAAAGTTGAATTCCCTTCCGTACCTCAAAAAATGGGAAAAGTGCTTCAGCACTAAACCAAATGGCTCAGCAAGCCAGGGAAAGGGCACCCAGGGTCTCGCACGCAGCATTCCAGCTTTGTGTAGGGGGGGTCAGCATTGCAAGAGCGGTCCTCTACCCACAGGGGCCAGGAGGCCTTCCAGAAAGAACGATGTGGGACCAGATCACCGAGGCTGTCACTGCCACCAGTGTCGCCCCCACCACCTGGCTCCAGTGCCAAAAGAAGCTTCATGACCTCAGACCACTGGTCAAGATCAGTGAATGCATCTTCAAAAACCGTCTCCTACCAACTTAATCGCCAGCCTCACAAACTTCTCAATGCATGTCAACCCCCCACCCCTCCCCCCATCAATCACTCACCTACCAGCAATCTGTACCAATTATGAGGCACACCTCCCATTCCCAGCTTTACCTCACCCCCTTGGAGGAGATGGTGCAGGCCATTCTTGGCAGGGGCATGGCTGAGCCCTTGGCCAGTGCGGGGCTGAAATGATACAAGGTGCTGGTATCCTCATACGTTATCGTCCTTCTGGCATGCACCTCTTGCTTTCCCGCCCTCCCCTCACCACAACTCCACCCTTGTGCCTTCCTCA
Organism: Squalus acanthias; assembly: GCA_030390025.1. Lineage (NCBI taxonomy): Eukaryota > Metazoa > Chordata > Chondrichthyes > Squaliformes > Squalidae > Squalus > Squalus acanthias. The sequence continues at coordinate 58,303,059 of CM059428.1, read as the reverse complement.
TTTCACACACCCAAGAAATACAGCCTGCCCAGCCAGTGGTTGACCAAGAAGAGGGAGAGGAGAGTGAAGAAAAAGAAGAAGAAGAAGTAACACCTCACTTGATTTCACACTCCCAGCCACCAGCTCCTCAAGGTCGACCAGCAAGGCCATTTGCAGTGTTCCCCACTGAAAGTCAGCAGCCTTCCACCAGCCATGCTGCAACCACTGGGGTAGCACTGCATGACAGCAGTAGGATAGGCAAAGGCACACACAAGACAGTCACTAAGAGAATGCATAAGGGTGATGAATTAATTTCTTGATGTCATATTGGATGGATAGATGTATAAAGTTGGATTGGAAAGGTTGCTTTGTGATGGCTTTTATTTCAGAATCGTGGCCAAGAGGAGGCTGTGATGGTCAGTAACAGAGGGAAAGCAAGGTGTGGGACAAATGTTGAAAATGGAATTGGGGTTGTGCTCACTGGTGCCACAAGCAGATGATTCCATTACGGATATCTCAGCCAGAAAGGTGCTATCTGGGTTGCATTCTTCCTTCTGCTTCCTCCTCTTCTGCTTCCTCCTCTTCTGTTTCCTCCTCTTCAGCTTCTTCCTCTTCTGTTTTTTTCCTCCTCTGCGTCTCCCTCTTCCCTCTGCGAGTGGATGCTGTAAATCTGAAATGACAGCATAAAATGCTGGAAATATTCAGCAGGTCAGGCAGCATCTTGACCTGAGATGTGAACTCTGTTTCTCTCTCCACGGATACTGGCTGATCTGCTGAGTATTTGCAGCATTTTATGGCTTCTCAGAGGCCTTCCTTTACCATCCGAGGCCTTGCAAGCATCCAGCAGCACTCCCTACCCACTTAAAAAACTTTTAACATGTATTTCAGCAAGCCACTACTTCAATTAAATAAAAAAAACACAGTCCAAAAGCTTAAATGCAAACTTACCTGAAAGATGTGTGTGTCCCTTTAAGAGGTGCTGACAGTACCTCTGTCAGTCTGCTACACGCTTAGTTTGCATGGCGAGCTTAGGACCCAGCGCTGAACTCAGTGCAAATGTGCAAGTTTGCCGAGGTGATGTTATGTCGGAATGACGTCACCTCTCCCTCATTTTAATTTGCAGGGCGATCGATGTTTCCGGCAGCGTTGCCGGGCCTTGGAAAATGGCAGATGTCGCGGGACCCGCCACCAGCTGCCGAAAGAGCGCCGGCCACCCTCTTTATGCAACTTTTTGCTGGTAATGGATGGCGTTATGCCCCCAAATTTTCAGCCCCATGTCTCTTTAAAGATGCTCTTATGTCCACTTAATTAGAGCAGTTATTTAGCCCTTCAGGGCTCTCGGCTCTGTAATAAGAGAATTTGGATTGCGAAATTGGACAGCAAAGGTGGAACAGTGTTACATTATTAGTTGACCTTTGCTACTGGTGTATTTACCAAAAATAACAATCTTTCCTTGCTGACCCACAGAAAGAAAGTAATTTTAGTTTAATAGGATTATTGATCAAAGGCTTGCCTCTTGTGCAATGTGAAGCTGACCTGGTGCTAATTCAGAGCGGCAGCAAAGTGGGAAGAACAGCTGTCCTGCCTCACACAGCCAAAAAAACAGGTAAGGTCAGATTCCAGGTTCACCGTGCAAAATTAATGACAACCTTGCAATAAAGTAACAGCATGAATTTGAGCCTTGTAATACAACATGATTACTAGCGTTTTTATTAGCTGAGGGTTTAGCAGCAGGTAGAACCGGCTGCTATTTTACATCCAAACAGGGATGTTACAGGTGTGCCAGTCTAAAGTGTCACATCAAAGTCGTAACCCTGCAGGTTCAGATTACACCTGATCCAATTAGTGCTTTAAGATCAGAGCTGCTGAAGAATATGAGCCACTGTTAGGACACTGAGAGACACTTGATCCCAGGTAAGCTGATCCACCGAAAACAATCAAGGATAAATAGGAGGCGAGGAGAGACTGAACATCAAATAAAAACACAATGGTAAAACTGAAAGCGCAATCTGCCCAGCCTTTTTACAGCGTGTTTTGTCATTCTTTTGTTAGTAGCAAGGCTAATTGAAATGAAACAGTCTTCCTTCTGTTTGTTGCCACATAAAATACACTGTAAGATCTGCTTGTTCTTGCTGCTTCTAAATTATTAAACATCACACCTTTCAGACACAGAGCAATGAAACATTGCCTTGTTTATTGTGTTAAAGTTACATAGGCCATATAACAATATTCAAAACCAGAAATAAAGTAATATCCCTTACCATAACTCAACCTTTAAAAAAAACGGCAGGCAACATACATCTTTAATGTCATGCCTTCTGTTGCCTAGGCCCTAAGCTCTGGAATTCCCTGCCTAAACCTCTCCGCCTCTCTACCTCTCTTTCCTCCTTTAAGACGCTCCTTAAAACCTACCTCTTTGACCAAGCTTTTGGTCACCTGCTCTAATTTCTCCTTATGTGGCTCAGTGTCAAATTTTTTGTCAAATAATCCTCCTGTGAAGCACCTTGGGACGTTTTACTACGTTAAAGGCGCTATATAAATACAAGTTGTTGTTATATAAATGCAAGTTGTTGTTGTAAGTGAGTTATGCCCAAAACGCCTTAGTTTTGTGTTTTCCGTGATCTTCTACACTGGTTCTAGATTCAATTTGCCAGTATCAGGCCCCGCCCACAAAACTGGCCATGCCCGCAGGTCAAAATTGCAAGATTAGGCCGATTCCGCTGGTTCAGGAAGGCTCTTCAAATTGAGCTCATCTTCTTAGGTGCACAGGCACTAGTAGGCACGTTTTAGAAGTTTTTTCATATCAAATAATATTTAATTTACTAAGAAACTGACTAGTGTACACCAAAGAAACTATTAAATGGTTCGGGATAGTTTTTTAAATCATTTTCAGTGATTTGAAGTCAGGTTACTCACAGGTAGAGGACTGGACACCCTGACTAAAAAGGCTTCTTTTTGCTAATGAACCCATTTTCAGCTGTATTAGCAGCAGGTTACCACTCAGAAATACATCAAGGAATACTTTGCAATGGAAAGAAAAAGAAAGAAACGATTCTGTTCTATTATGCTGCCCGATGGTGCTGGTTCATGGAAGATTTAACGTTTGTGATTATGCAAATTAATTTTAGCAGAAACTTGAATTGTAACCTAAACAACGCAATTTCAAGCACGTTTTGGGTGTAATTTCCCGATTGCACCCATAGCAGGAACTCTCCCCCCTCATATTCTTATTTAAACAAATGCTATTCAGTGGGGGTGAAATTGCTCTGCAGCAAAATCATAGCAAATCAGCAGCTCGTTTTACACAGCTCCAGATTTTCATGTCCGCAAAGTATACGTATTATAATTAAAAATATATATATAGTGGGTAGTGTAAAACAGTATATTAGCACACTTGCCGTTTACCACTGGCATTTGGGTTTGAATTAGCTTTGGCAGATGGAAAGAAAGTCTCCTGTGTCTTCTAATTGTAGCGATCCCACGTGAAATGAGTTTGGGAAATTTCAAACCAGTTCCTCGTGGGCATAGGCACATGGTGTAAACAGTCCCTGACAGTCTCACTCATGCCACAGAGTGGCTGATGTGAAAAATAGAAAGCTGTTTGTTTCCTCGCCACCAGCATGCCTCACTTTGAGCACCAAATTTGCCATATCCAGAAATTTCCTGGAACAGCACGATTGGCAACGTACACCATAAGTTACACCAATCTACCTGTTGCAAACGTACTCCAAAATTTCCTGGGAAAGTAATTTGAAGTGCTGCAGTATGCATAGAGGTGAATCAGGGACCTCAGAAGTAGCGCCACCAATGGTGCACCCCGAAAAACTTCACATGCCACTATAAAAGCTTGTTGAATGAAAGATGTTCTGATGTCATTTGTTGGATAAAAGTTTAATAAAGCTGTTTTTTTAGTGCAACTTTCATTGATGTTATTTGCTGACTGTAAGTTCAATAGCAATTTAATACTGAATAAAAGTTCTATTGTTTGTTATCTTGCCTGTCATTCTTTGGGGGAAAAATTCAGTTGGTTAGCGCCTCCTGTTAGCACCAGAAACTGGCGCTGATGGGGCGCTGATGCAATAGTGCCGGGGCGAGGCGAATCCAGCGACTCATGGCAAATCCGGACCCCCGCCACCACCGTTGCGCCGCCGGTACGAGGTACCGCCGGGGACTTCAATGCCAGGCAGATCATGATGTCAGTGAGTGCGCAATGCTCACTGAGCACCCGATCTACAAAATTGATTTTCACCACTTACCTTTGCGCCTTGACCAGACAGCGACAGGGAGAGCAGGCGCACAACTGACGGAAGCTGGATCCAGCGACGTTATTTAAAGGCATCAGCATTAATCACTCACAGCTGTCAGGGCAGGTTAGTTTCATTGGCTTCTTGTCAGTTTCGGCCAGTGGGGCAGTTTGTATGAGTAATTTCGAGCTTCTTTTTTATCAGCAGTCTTCTGGCAAGTGCAAAGTGGCTACATTTATTGTTCAAAGATTCAAACTGCTACACTTGGCAACATTAATGGGGGCTGTACTGGCGCCACCTCGCCCTCCTGGATCTACAGCGGAGGGAACGTAGGCAGCCAGAAATATGGGAACATGTGCGCAGAGGGATGAGGAGGGACATCAAGGCTCTTACCAGGAGGCCTTACCCTCCGAGTGTATTCTGACAGCACTTCTCCTACCTTCAATTAAGCGAGGAGCAGTGTATTAGACAGCTCTGCATCACCAAGGTGGTGGTCACTGAACTCTGCCACCTCCACCAAACAGGCATCCAGCCTCACACCAGGATCACTTAAACCCCAGATTCCTTTCGTTCACCACATGCCCATCATACCATCCCTGTGTCATGCTATATCACAGCATCCTCCTGGGTGCAAAGGTGAAATGAGAGAGACCACAAAATATTGCAAACTCCATTAATACATTTATGCATAAACATATCACACATATCACATTCATCCTAATAACTAATGACCCTTGTGCCTGCCAGAGATGAATAGCTGTCATTGTGTGCAAGGCGTGAGATGTGGGTGTGAGTGTTGGTAGGTAGAGATTGTTGGTGGGTGAGCGCTGGGGGTGTGGTGCTTTGGGCAGTGTGTGAAGGTTGTGGTACAGATGGTGGTATGCAGCATTTGTTGAAGCATTCAATCACACTGACCCGACTGAGGTGGATCTGCCATGAGCACACCTGCTTCAGGCCTCCGACTCCTTCTCCTTGTTGTGCTTCTCCTTGCTGAGGCAGCTGCACAGCCAGCAATGTTGAGAATGAGGTGCTGCAGTATCAATGAACCTCCCCTTTAAGTACTGGGAAAAGCCTGTGGCAATGAGTTGAGATTAGACTGCACCCGATATTGGTCCACCCTTTGAGTGTAACACCACTGAGCTAAGCCTTTAAGATTTGATTTAGTGCCCCAATCATGTCTTTGAGCAGTAGGAATGAATTTTGCGTGCAGTCTAAAGCATTAGTGCCTGGCGCTAATTCTCAAACTTTTCTAAAGATACCGCCCATTCCTGGGCTATAATGAATTTAAAGCCCTCTGAGGTCACAACCCCACTGGGATCAGTCCGCAACTTGATTGTTTGAGACTTCCTCATGCCGCTTGAATTGGGGGGAGGGGGATTTACGAGGGTGGGGCTATCACTGGCTGAAGACATGTGCCACCAGCTTCTCTCTGGCTGCTCTAGCATCAATTCCTGTGAGGAACTACCACCCCGGGATCAGGAACATGCAGCTCAAAATCCTTCGGTTCCACAGGTTCCTCGTCTAACTAGTCCAGGCTGAGCCCTTCCCGCAGGGAGAAATTGTGCAGTTATTGGAGGTGTACTGTAGGGCATCAACACCATTCCCGCCCACCTGTCCAGGCTTCTGATGGGAGTCTTCAGCACACCAATGGTCCTCTCCACCATCAGCTGGATTGCTGTGTGTATGCGGTTGTATCTTTCCTGTGCTCAATTATTGGTGACGCAAAGCAGTGTCATCCATCGTTAGGGGGTTGACCTTGTCCCCCAGGATCCATCGCCTCCTTGTCCCTCCTTGATGAATAAGTCATGGATAGCAGAATGGCAAAGGACAAAAGCATCTTGAAAGCTTCCCAGATGCTTACAGTTTACATGCAGAATCCTTTGTTGGGCATTGTTGTTCCTTATATACTTTCGGAGGGGTGTGGGGGCTGGGCGGTGTAGTGGCGAGTTCAGTGCAGTCTCTGGTCATGATGCCTCACGCACCGTGCTGCACGCGCCATGATCCTTCTTCTCATCATCCATGATAATACAGAATGGGGAATGCCCAGTCGAAAAGCCATTGTAATCCTTTGATCTTCTGAGTGTGTTCAGTGTGCTGGTATCCTGGAAGTATTGCCTTCAGATACTTACAGGATTGACAAAGCCGAAGATCTCAGTTACAGTGAAGCACAACTGACTGAAATTGCAAAACTCATGCCAATAGAACCCAGATGTAAAGGTAACTGTGGGAAGGAGTTGGGGGTCTGGAATTGAGAGCAAGAGGCAGGAGCTGAGTACAGGAGAGTGAGAGATAGGAACTGATTATATAGTAGATCAAGGAAAGAAATGAGGAGCTGATTTTTCTCTTCCACCCTCCCCCCATCAGCAGCTCCATGCTAAAGGCTACTTGAGTCACCATGCACCTTACATCACCCAGTCTCACTTTTCCAAGCAGCAGGACAGGCCTACATTATAATGAAGCATACCCCTAACCTGTCAAAACATTGGGGGCGATTTTCCCAATGGAGGTGGGTTGGAGGCGGGTTTCGGTTTGGGTGGGTTCCAAACCCGCCTCCACTGAGAGGTGGGAAAAATTTGCGATTTTCCCCTAATTGGCCAGTTGATTTCAGAGGTGTGGGTTCCCCTGGGCCAATTAGTCTTTTGGGACTGAAACTCGCCTCTGCTGATGTCACTTATCCAGCTTCATTTAAGGGCTGCTTGCTGCCTTGGCTCATTCCACTGGTTTTTGGTCGATGCTGCACCACCTCCAAGCTGTTATCTCCTTGAAGAATGGCCAGCTCCAAGGCAAGTGCCTTCCCCGAGGTTCTCGGATGAGGCGCTGGGTATGCTGGTTGAGGGGGCGAGAGCTAGCAGGGAGGTGCTCTTCCCCTCATCTGGGAGAAAGAGGCCTCCCAAAGAAACCAAGGCTGTGTGGGTCCAGCTGGCAAGCGATATAACCTCCAGATCTGTGTGCAGATTGGGTGATTGTTTCTGTTTATTGATGAAATGCCATCCCTGTGGGAATGTATTAAAATTAGGTGATGGCAAACTGTTGGCGTGATGAATCTGTTATTTCGGCTTAGGCAGCTCCACATTGCGGGCTCTGCGACACTTGCGTGGTCAGGTTGGTGGTCAGAGTGAAAGGAGGCCGGAGAGTCATGTCCATTGTCTATCATGTGTTAAGAAGGAGCCAAGCACATGTGCCACAATGGGCAACCTATGCAAATCTGGCCAGGATGAGTGCATTCCTTGCATGACGTGCTTCCATGCGCTGGTGCCTTCTGCCCTGTGCAGCATCAGGTGGGTGAGCAGGAGGTTGCGGCTCCTGCTGCTGTTGCTGCTGAGCTGCCTGGTTCTGCTGCTGCCGTGGCTGCTCCTCATCCAAATCTGAGATCCACGGTGAAAGGAAATAAATGGTTCCCATGCTGCTGGCCGATACCTCCGTTGGGGAAGCGCTCAGTCCAAGTGGGGAGAGGGTCTTCCAAGGAGGCCCCACAGTTGAGAGATAGAAGCTGCAGCACCTCCGACTTCGGTAGGCCTGCTAAAAGTGCTGAAAGACGTTTGGAACACAAGTTCTGCCACCTGCAACTGCTCCCTGATGAAAGCTCCGTTTTAATGGTGGAGCTGCAGCTGTGAGGAGGCCACCCACTTGTCAACCCGCCAGGATTAGCTGGCATGGTTTAGGAGGGTCGGGCAACACGCTGAAAATGTGGTAAAATAATGAAGGCCTGTCAAAATAGGATTATAGAGGCCCTTAACTACTATTTAAGGGTCTTAACTACCTCTCCCGACTGATGGAGGCGGGACTGAATCGCACCCATCAAACCCGCCTCCGGAAAAATTGCACGGAGGCGGGTTGGAGGTGGGTTCCGAACCCGCCCACAGTTTTCGCCAACTGTCCTGCCTCCAAACCTGCCTCCTCAGGGCTGGGAAAATCGCCCCCATTGGAATCACTGCTCCAGCATGCTTGGTGTTTGATATTGACAGTGGCCTGTTTGTGGCTTTATGTACCTGTGCCTGTATTTTCAGGGAATTATGTATTTGAACCCTTAGGTCTCTCTGTCATTCACATTCCTTAGTGTCTTCAATTAAGTGTATACTCCATTCCTTTCTATCTTCCCAAATGAATTACCTCACACTTATCCACATTAAAGTGCATCTCCCACATGTCTGCCCATTTTGTTAATTTGTCGAAATCTTGAAATCTTTATAATCCTCATTGTTTGCCAAACCTCCTACATTTTACATGCTGTCATCAGTAAATTTCAAAATGTGCCCCCTATGCTTAAGTCCAAATCCTCTATACATACAACTGAAGTTATTGTAACTAATTGGATGAGGGAATGTGGAAACATACTGATTCTCCCATAGGCAGAGTGAAAGAAACCTTTAAGATGCGGGTGTTAGAACAGATTCTTCAGAATTCGATAAGGCCTGATCAGCCATTAACCCTTCGAGCTTGAGAACTGTAACCTGTGAATTCTCCAGTTACTTGTACCGTAAGTGTGCTAAGTGTATGTGCGATTATTATTAATAGTAGTTATCACTGTATGCTTAATTCCTATGAATTCCAAATGGCCTCCTTCTGTGCCATTATGACTCTATGGGGGAAAAATTCGGTTCCTTTGCGCCTCCCGAGAGGGCGCTAATGGGGCGCAAAGCAACTAGCGCCCAGGCACGGCGATGTCTGCGCCGCTCGCGAAATTGACCAGACATTTTGCGGCGGCGCTAAACACTACCGCCACAATCTCCTGCGCCTGCAGATCGTGACGTCAGTCGAGCGTGCAATGCCCCGGTAGTGTCCCGGACCAGATATTGAGTGCCACCCCCTGCCTTTCTGCGTGCCACTAGCAATGACAGGTTGAGGGGAATGTTTTGCAGTCGGGAAGGGACTGGGGGTGCACTATTTAAAGGCGACAGCTTCCTGCCTTTTATTGTCGGCGACATTTTTGCACCACGCATTCCAAGAGAGAAAGAGAGACTTCTGGAGAGATTCAACGCTGTGTGAAGGAGTTTAGGGTACTGAGCAGCACTTTGCAGGTTCATTTTGATTTGACCTTCCTTGCATCGATTTAGAAGAGACTATGGGGTCTGCACTCTGAGCTCTTTCCCTGGGCCTCTCCATTGTTCTTTCCAACAGATTTGATGTACAGGTCTGTCCAGGCTGAGATTCAAGGCCGCAATGATCAGGGTATGGATGGAAAGCAAGATCGACCTTCCCCTTTAAGAACTGGCCGGCGCCAGGGTGTCTGCGTTCCAATGCTGACTGACATCACATGAGCTTCGCCAGCGCTCTGAGGTAGCGCCTCACTCCTCAGCATTAAGAGAGGTCTGTAGCGCCTGATTTAGCGCTCCAATCACCTCGGAGGCGATAATTAGCACCAGGCGCTAAACTTTGCGCCCGGCCGATAATTGCGGCCCAAACAGGGCGATACCGAATTTCTCCCCCTAAGACTTATGACTCTATGAAAGCCTTTAAATGCCTTTGAAGCTGAGATGAGAGGGCTGTCCTATGAGGAGAGATTGAGTAGAATGGGTGTATATTCTTTGGAGTTTAGGAGAATGAAAGGTGATCTCGTTGAAATGTATAAAATTCTTAGAGGACTTGACAGGGTAGATGCTGAGAGGCTGTTTCCCCTGGTGGGAGAATCTAGAACTAGGGGGCATAGTCTCACAATAAGGGGTCAGCCATTTAGGACTGAGATAAGGAGAAATTTCTTCACTCAGAGGGTTCAGAATCTTTGGAATTCTCTACACCAGAGGGCTGTGGATGCTCAGTCGTTGAGTATATTCAAGACAGAGAGCAATAGATTTTTGGGCACTAAGAGAATCAAGGGATATGGGGATAGGGAGTTGATGTAGAAGTTCAGCCATGATCTTATTGAATGGCGGAGCAGGCTCGAGGGGCCTTATGACCTACTCCTGCTCCTAATTCTTATGTTCTTATACTTAGAACAAGATGTGAACCTAGCACAGACCCCTGGGTACACCATGCCCAACTCTTTCCAGTCCAAGCAACACCCATAAACTCTTTGGGCTCGATTTTGCCAGGCCCGAGGAGGCGGGATTGGAGGCGTGTGAGTTGTTAAAATGGCCAAAAATGGCGGGCGGACCCGATCCCGCCTCCATCACACCTCCGAGCAATTTTCCCAAAAGCGTGTTTTCTGATCCCCTTTCCATCCCACCTCCAAGAGGCGGGATAGGCCCTTAAGGACCTTAACAACCACTTAATAGCCTCTATAATCCCATTTTGAGAGGCCTTTCCGATTTTTAATCATTCCCCCCATCCCTCACGCCTCCTCTGGAACATGGCAGGCAATGCTGGCGACCTCACAATTGGATTACTTATGAACATCTGCAGCTCCACCATTACAAAGGAGTTTTCACCAATGATCATTTGCAGGTGGCAGAACTTTGTTGTTTCAGGTCTGGGGGAACATTTAGCAGGCATACTCAGTGTTGTGGAAGTTTGGAGCCTGACACCCATCTCCAGTGTGACCTCCTGGGAAACCCCTCTCCCCACCTTGACTAAGCGTTTCTCAACTGAGGCATATACCAGAAGCATGGCAACCATTTAATTCCTTTCCTCCTGGACATCAGATTCGGCAGCAGCAGCAGAACCATGAGCAACAGCAGCACCAACAGCAGGAGCATCAACAGGAGCGCCAAGCTGCTAGTCACCCACCTGAAGATGCACAGGCCAGAAGTCGCCAGAGTGCGACCATATTGCTGCCCGGGATACAAGGGACGCACTCATGTTGGTCACATTTGCTTAGCCTGCACAATCAAACACTTTTGCCTCGCACCTTCTTACCAGAGCATCGACAATGGACAAGAACCTGCGGATTCCTATCACTCTGACCACCATACTGACAATTGCAAGTTGCTCTAAGCCCTCAATGTGGAAGTCCCATTTGCGAAATGACACAGGCCACAACTTCAACAGTTTGCCATCAGAATTTTTTATCACAACAAGCAACTGGTGGCATTTCAAAAATAAACACAACATAACACCCAAGTGACTACCCTTGTGACTACTTGTGCATTATCTTCCTCTTAGGTGTGCTCCTACGTGGTGCTTCCCCTGTGGCTTCAGCAGATGTGGAGGCCCCTTGCTCACTTTCTTGCTGCTCCTGTCTCGACACCTTTGGCGGCCATCCTCTGGGGTTGCGAACCTGTGAGGGCTCGGCAACAGTCTGCTGCTCCTGCAGCTGTGCAGGGGATGAGACGCCCATCTCAGTTGGGTGAGGACTCTGGTGGGGCTCTGACCGAGGGCTTTGCAGTGGCATGGTCATTTGAGGGCTTGGAGAGGAGCCCCCACTTCCTTGTTGTCTGCCACCAACATTCCTCTCATGGGTCAGCCCCACTTCAGAGCTAGTAAGTGGCTTGACCATCTACGGCCCAAGCACCCAAGGCTCTACCCCACTGCGGGCCAAGAACGGAGAGGTACTCATCAAGGACAGAGAGGCAGTCAGTGCCAGCTGGAAGGAGCACTTCGAAGATCTCCTTAACCGCGACACTGTCTTCGACGCGAGTGTCCTCAACTCCATCCCGCAGCATGCTACCCGCCACCATCTCAGCACAACCCCAGCCCAGCATGAGGTTGAAAAGGCCATCCAACAACTGAAGAACAACTAGGCCTCAGGAGCAGATGGAATCCCCGCCGAGGCACTAAAGCATGGTGGAGAAGCACTACTGGCGCGAATTCATGTACTCATTTCTCTTATATGGAAGGAGGAGAGCATGCCAGGGGATCTCAGAGATGCCGTAATTGTGACCATCTTCAAGAAAGGTGACAAGTCCGATTGCGGTAATTACAGAGGAGTTTCCCTGCTGTCTGCCACAGGGAAAGTCATCGCAAGATTCCTCCTCAATCGCCTTCTCCCAGTGGCCGAAGAGCTCCTCCCAGAGTCGCAATGTGGATTCCGCCCACTAAGGGGCACAATGGACATGATCTTCACTGCACGTCAATTGCAAAAGAAATGCAAGGAACAGCACCAACCGCTGTACATGGCCTTCTTTGACCTCACAAAGGCCTTCGACACTGTCAACCGTGAGGGATTATGGAGTGTTCTCCGCAAATTTGGCTGCCCTCAAAAGTTTGTCACCATCCTCCGCCTGCTTCACAATGACATGCAAGCCGTGATCCTGATCAACGGTTCCACCACAGACCCAATTCACGTACGGACTGGGGTCAAGCAAGGCTGTGTCATCGCACCAACGCTCTTCTCGATCTTCCTTGCTGCAATGCTCCATCTCAGCCTCAGTAAGCTGCCCGCTGGAGTGGAGCTAATTTACAGAACAAACGGGAAACTGTTCAACCTCCGTCGCCTCCAGTCCAGATCCAAAGTCTTCCCATCCTTTGTCATCAAATTACAGTATGCAGACGACCCTTGCGTCTGCGCTCACTCGGAGGTCGAATTCCAAACCATCGTCAACACCTTCGCCGAAGCGTACGAGAGCATGGGCCTTACACTAAACATCTGTAAGACAAAGGTCCTCTACCAACTTGCCCCCGCCACACAGTACTGCCCCCTGATTATCAAAATCCACGACAAGGCCTTGGACAACGTGGACCACTTTCCATACCTCGGGGGCCTACTGTCAACAAGGGCAGACGTCGACGACGAAGTCCAACACCGCCTTCAGTGTGCCAGTGCAGCCTTCGATCGCCTGAGGAAGAGAGTGTTTGAAGACCAGGACCTCAAACCCGGCACTAAGCTCATGGTCTACAGAGCAGCAGTGATACCCGCCCTGCTGTATGCCTCAGAGACATGGACCATGTACAGCAGGCACCTCAAAGCACTGGAGAGGTACCACCAACGCTGCCTCCGCAAGATCCTGCAAATCCATTAGCAGGATAGGTGCACCAACGTCAGTGTTCTCACTCAGGCCAACATCGCCAGCATCGAAGTTTTGACCACGCTCGATCAGCTCCGATGGACGGGTCACATCGTCCGCATGCCCGATACGAGACTCCCAAAACAAGCGCTCTACTCGGAACTCCGGCACGGCAAGAGAGCCCCAGGTGGGCAGAGGAAACGCTTCAAGGACACCCTCAAAGCCTCCTTGAAAAAGTGCAACATCCCCACCGACACCTGGGAATCCCTGGCCCAAGACCGCACAAAGTGGAGGAGAAGCATCCGGGAAGGTGCCAAACACCTCGAGTCGCTTCGCTGGGAGCAAGCCGAAGCCAAGCGCAGGCAGCGCAAGGAGCGCACGTCAACCCAAGCACCCCACCCACCTGCTCCTTCAACCACCGTCTGCCCCACCTGTGACAGAGACTGTAGGTCCCGCATTGGACTCATCAGTCACCTGAGAACTCATTTTTAATGTGGAAGCAAGTCATCCTCAGTTCCGAGGGACTGCCTACGAGAAGAAGCACTTCAGGGGGGCCATAAGGTCCCATTTCTGCACTGGAATCCTACTCCAGAGGACTTCCATGAAGGTCTGGTTTCTATGCTCAGTAGCTGACCATCTCTCCTCAAGAGATGCCAGTCTATTCTGAACAATGACCATGTTTTCTACACTCTGGCGACTTAGCTCCCCCATGGCCGTAGCCATCCTCTCCTCTCCTCTACTGTAGCCATCCTTTCCACGGAGGTTGCCATCCTTTCCGTGGTGATGCGTTCATGCGCCAATGCCTCCACAAAGGCTCTGCTCATGTTCGCGATGGACTCCTCCATTCGCTCGACACTCGCAGCGACCCTGGAGACAAAACCTGCCAGAGACTCCTGCACCTGTTCCTGGAGTTCCAGCACCGCTTCCGTTCTGGATGGACCCGGAGGCACAGGGTCGACATGCAGCTGAGCCGAGCTGACAGAGTCCTGCGCCCTCTGACGAGGACTCTCCACTGCTGTCCCTGTCTCCACCACCTGCTGATGCTCACTTTTAAGCTGTGATACACCAGGTGCCAACTCTACTCTATCTCGCGAAGGTCCCACCGAGGTGTGAGTGTCTGCGCTGGTGCTGGGTGCGCTGAATTCTGCTGAGGCTGCACCCTCAGAGGTTGCAGCTTCCTCTGAGGAGTCTGGAAGCTCAGGCTCTTTCTCCTGGACAGTGGGGGAGTAAAGGAAAGAGTTAGAGATGTGAGGTCAAGGTTACATGAACATTGAATAGTGCAGATGATCATAAGTCAATCTGTTAGAGCATCAGATTCATTATCAGTGATTCATGCAATGTCAATGAGAGAGATGTCAAACTATTCTGTCACCAGCTTGCTGCGATGCGCCCATCTGTCCGTCCCCCACTTGGGAATCCTCCTCGATCCCGGCGATTTCCAGGGCCGCCTCCTCCCAGGCGGTGAGCTGGGCTACTGAGGGTGGCCCTCCTGCTGTCATGGCTCTTTCCCTCTTATTGTGGGCTCTCTTTTCCTGCAATGAGGGACACAAGTGGAGTTTGAGTGAGAATGAAGGAGTGAGTGTAGATAATCCATAGCATAGATGCTTAGAAGGATACAAAGGACCATCTCTGTGTGTTGAAAGTTGTTGTTGTCATGGCATCACAGTGATCGGGAGTGTGAGGGCTGCATGGTCCAATAGTTAAGTGAATGTGACCATAGAGAGAGAGGGAATGGGTAAGGGTGCAGGCATGTAAGTGTCAAGTGGCATGTGGAGGAAGAGGTTGGCAAAGCAGAGTGCTGGTGAGGAGAGGCGATGGGGATCAGATTGAGGGTGATGGGAAAGTCATACTCACTTTTCCTGTGCGGAGAAGATCATGAAACCTCTTCCTGCATTGCAGCCAGGTTCTGCGGCTCAGCGAGATGGAGCTGACCTCCTGGGCCACTTGCAGCCACACAGCTTTTGTCTGCTGGGGTGGCTTTTTTCTCCCTGAGGAAGGGAACAGCACCTCCTTATTACATCTGGCTCCGAGCACCAGAGCTTGGAGGGAGGGCTCATCAAATCGAGGAGCACACTTTTGCTTGATCGTGGACATTGTCGGGAAATCAACACCTTCATACAATTTGCAGAGCCTCTGCAGTCTCCACAGGAAGCAAGGCTGCTTGCAGGTCTTAAATCCAGCAGCATTGATGACGTCATCGGAGGCGACTTTCTGTCTGAAAAGACTCATTGGGCCAGGCGTTCCCACACGCAGGAAATCAATTGCCCAATTAGGGGAAAATCCAACTTTTTCAGCACTTCACTTAGGAGTCTGGGTCCTGACACGATTTCCACCTGACACGCCCCAGCCCGCCCACACTGACAAAATCCAACCCTTTGTTTCCTATTCATCAAACAACTTTCTATCCATGCTACTACATTTCCTCTCTTACCATCACCTGAATTTTTCCAACAAGTCTCATATGAGACATCCTATCTAAAACCTCTAATAATCTATATATGCTACCTATCCAATTAGTCACCTCTTAAAAAACCTCTATTAATTTTGTCATATTTGACTTGCCTTTCACAAGTCCGTGTTTGTTGTCCTTGATTAACCCTGCATTTCTGAATGGCCACTAATTTTTTCTTGAATTATGGATTGTAAGGGCTTGATTTTGTCATTGGGTCGTGTCATCCGCTTTTCGTGTTAGCCACCCGACTCTAATTGGATGTGGGAGAATTATGTGATTTTCCCCTAATTGGGCAATTGAGTTCCAGCATGTGGGAACCCATGACCCAATTAGTGTTTTCAGTCTGAAAGTCGCCTCTGATGATGTCATCATTGCTGCTGCATTTAAGGTCTGCAAAGACTGGGAAGCTTTTGGCCTTTGCTGTGAGAGGAACCTGGAGGCAAAATGAGCAGCAGGAGATCTAAGTCTGCTCCCAGATTTTTTTACCACCACCACCACCACCACCACCACCACCTCCACCACCACCACCACCTCCACCACCTCCACCACCTCCAAACTTCCACAACAATGGTTATCACTGCTAAAAGTTCCCCCAGAATGATGATTGATCAAATCTCCTTCTTAATGGTGGACCTGCGGCTCATAGTCAGCAATCCAAGTGTGCTACTGCCAGGTTTCACCGTCGTGTTTCAGAGGAGGTGTGCATCACGTCGGAAAAGTCTTAAAATCAGAAAGGCCTCTCAAAATGGGATTAAAAGGCAATTAAGTGGTTGTTAAGGGCCTTAAGGGCCTATCCCACCTCTTGGAGGCGGGACGGAGACGGGATCAGAAACCACGCATTTGGGAAAATTGCTCGGAGGCGGGGTTGGGCCCGCCCGCCATTTTTTGCAATTTTAACACCACACACGCCTCCATTCCCGCCTCCTCGGGCCTGGCAAAAGAGTTTGTTCACAACTGATGTTATGCTAACTTGTCTATAGTTACCTGGTTTATTCTTCTCTTCCTTCTTGAATGGAGATGGTAAATGTAATATCCTGTGCAAATGGTCACACACAATTTGACGGTATTGGAGTAAAAGTCCTACCAATTCATGTATGGGCGCACAGGTATACAGGGGCATGTAGAGCTATATGTCATTTGAAAATATCCAAGTGCTTCATTCTGTTCTTCACTGTAGCCTTAAGAAAATCCTCTGATTCCAAGCAGTGCAGCCCAGAACAATGAAAACATTACCGTACAATAATATCCACAAAGACTTGCAGCAAAAATTATGGCGGTAATTTTAACCCCTAAAAATGGGTGGGTTTGGGTTTAGGTCGGGCGAGATGTTAATATGTAAAAAATCTCAAACCACAACCTAACCCATCTCGAACATACCCACTTCCGGTTTTAACGGAGGTGGGACGGTGTGTGTGCAATCAACCCGCTCCTAGGAGGTGGGTTGCTTATTTAAATATTTTAAAAAGGCTATGTGCCTCAGATTTTATCTCTCTTCCAGCTTTAACGCTGGCTGGCCGGGTTTCCTGGGCCTCAGGAAACCCTCAAATAAAGGGATGTGAAAACTGCTGAATAGAAGAGGTCATTACTTTTCCAACACTGCTTGTGGGCCAGGAGGAGCAAGAGTGCTTTCCCCCAGCCCCCCAGCCCCCCAAGCAAACTTGTTTCCCACCCCACATGATCAGAATGCCCTGCGATCGGACCCCTCCACTGTGATCACCGACCCCCCACTGTGATCACCGACCACCTCGCGCTCACCGACCCCCCTGAACACCGACACCCCCACCGTGATCACCGGCCCTCCCGCGATCACCGATCCGCCACCGCAATCACCAACCCCCCCACGATTATTGACCAGCCCACTATCTCCGACCCCCCCGCTATCTCCGACCCCCCGCCCCAGCTATCTCCGAACCCCCCCACCCCGATCATTGACCCCCAATCACCGACCCCCCCCCACCCCGCGGTTACTGATCCCCCCCCGATCACCGATCCCCCCCTCTGCGATCACCGCGATCCCAACCAGAACGCCGCCCCCACCTCCGCCTCCCTCCCCCCCCCCCCCCCCCACCCCCCGCTTGGAAATCCCTCCTCAGTAAATATCAGGGACATTGTGTCTGTGCCGGCTCTTTAGAAGAGCTAAATGAGCAAAACTATTAAAGTTCTAGGGACAGGTTTTCCTCATGCCGTTGACCCCTGTGCACCAGTTTCCAGGGTGCTGGGATCAGGAAAAATGGGCAGAAACGTCACACCAGGTCACCCATCTATTTTCATATGATTCACCATGGTCGGAAAATAATTTCTGACACTGCATTTGGTGGGTTTGCTTCAACTTATCCCAAAAAGAACAATCGAATGGAACACTGGCGGAATTTGTCATTCTTTGTATTTTTGCATTTAGTGTGAATTCTTGTAAAGTACATTTTCACAATATCTAAAAAACAGTAAACTGGAAAACATGTCTAGTTTGGCAAACAGGGACTGAATGGGCCTGATGGCCTCCTTCTGTGCAGTATAATTCTATGATTTAGACAGCTAGTGGAAAATGGCAGAAAGTCATCTCTGTCCTTGTTCTGGCATTAAGCTTGGTGGATTTGCTTCAACTTGTTTCAAAAAGAACCAACACTTGTGTTTCCTTATTCTTAATATTTTATTTAGATGACAGATGAATTCCTGTAAAGTATATTTTCACAATACCCAAGAAATAGGAAACTGCCAAACATGTCTGATATCCCTCAAGGCTGCAGACCTCTTTAGCATATAATTCATTAAGTTAACAATACAATGAATAACCTTCTTTATACCACTCGTGGGGTGCAGACCATTAAATACACTTTTGTTAATCATGGTCTCTTATTTGCATAATTTATTCAGCTGTGGGGAATGGAACTAATTTCCCAGTAAACTCAGAATTACCTCAGTCAGCAACTGCAAAAAAGTACTTGTTAACAATTTGTAATGATTTTCTCTAAGTTTCTATCTGTGTGACTCATTGAAATAGGAAATATCAACATTAGCAAGTTACAAAAGAACTGACGTGGAGAGTGTACGTCTATCACTAGAAGCTAACACAAAGGTTTGATGCTCACATTCATTAAATTCATATTGTTTGCAAATTTAGACTGCCCAAGAGATTTTGAAAATTAATAAAAACATCATGCACTAGTTGGGCTGTAATTACTTATAATTTGTATCCATAATCTCCATTTATACGATTTTCAAAGTGGTGGACAAAACCTTCTGGAAGAAATTGAAAGCCACTTGAAAAGATACTGAAGGTATTAAAATGTCCTGCACATTTACTGTAGCTTATGCTAAAAAAAATAAAGTAAACTTCGAGTATATTTTACAATACAAAATACTCAATGTCAATCCAATGAGTGTGGAATTTATCCACTTTTAAAGTGGGGAGCCTTGGTCCTCTTTACCCATTTGCAAACACATTACACACTGTCTACTGACCCCGGGGTGACATTGTACCACCCATTGGCTTAGGCATCATCTTGTCAACTATGTGTAGTACACATGAGTTTACACAATGCTACTCCTATTGCCAGACCACCAGGATGGTTGAGTCTTAACTGAGTTGACATAATACGATCCCCTTTGGATTCAGTGACTTTATGCTGGGATTTTCTTTGTTGCATTTATTCATTGAGGGTACCCATGTGGCTTGAAAATCTTAGTATAACAAGGGCAATATACCAGTCCTGGAAGTGCTTGATACACTGGGTGTCCAAAGTTAGATAGTGTCCTATACTCCCAACAATGAGACTACTTATCTTGATGAGTCCAAAAAAATCACCCCAAAAACAGAATATATAAATTCAAAAGGAAAAAAGACAGCTGAGAGGTTAAGATAGCATTAATAAACCACAAGACTGAAGGTCATCAGTACCTTTACATTGTGTTAAACCTCCAACACACACCATGAATATTTCATTTTACGTAATATCTACATGACTGAGCATTTTAATAGAAAAAGTTGTGCCATTTTACCATGTAATTTTGTATCTCCCAGTGCTGTATATGGAGCTTTCCCGCTCTCCCTGATTGCCTTTACATATTAGTGGTCTGCACATCAGAGAGAGAGAAAGAGAAACAATGTTGTTTGCATAGCTGTTTATATTTGAATTCGAAAGTATTTACTTTCCTCAGTGAAAAACTTGACATTTGTCTTTGCACAAACTATATATCGTTTTTCCAAATGATTTTTAGAAGTTACTTCAGTTAAAGTCTCAGCAAAGTATTATGAAGTGCATGTCAGAGGGCCAATTTCCTTCCCCACCCCCTTACCAGGGGCTCAGAAACCGACCTGACCTAAATGTACCTGAACCTGACTGAATTTCTGGGTTCGGGGAATTTGCATGGTCTATTCTTCGGACAGGCAGAAATACTGCCTATGAATGGCCTGCACCAGCACAAATTCCTATTGGGCTCTCAGCCTTTTGGCCAATTAAAGGATTTGGAAAGAGATTGCTCCAGAGACATTGTTGTACGTGTGGGGCTTCTGATTAATTGGAAGGGACTGGCTACAACCCCGAATGCCCACTTTCTCTGGGTGATTCTCTCCAGTGGAATACCAGGAAAAATGGCACAGAAGGCATTATGACATCACTTCTGTGTCACTTGCATTATATTTAAATGTTTCAGGCAGAAACTTACATCCATGCTCGGAATGACCCCAGAAATGCATATCAAATACAAAAGGTACGGTAACCTGGTATAATGATCTCTGGTTCAATTTCCTCTGCCTTTTGTCATGAAACCAGGTGCACACATTGGGTTAGACAGAAGAGCATTGACGCAGTTAGATCATGGACAGAGTAGGCTCAATGAGCCAACTCGTCCTTTCTTTATTTTTTTCCATATGTTCTATTGAAGAGTCTCTACCTGAACTGATAATTGTTCTTTCTCTTTACGCATACTGGCAGGCCTGCTGCATATTTTCAGCCTTTTCTATTTTTCTTTTACATTTCCTTATAGAGGGCTTTTCACGTACCAAATGTCCCAAGGCTATCTGCAGAAACTTGGAGGACACCAAGCTGCAAGTTAAAAAGAAATCACAGGAGATAATTGAAAGCATGGTCAAAGAGGTAGGCTTTGAGAGGCTCTTGAAGGTGGAAAAAGAGAGCTTAGCAAGGCAGAGCGATTTTTTCTTGCATAAAACTCAAAAAAGTAATAATTATACTTTGAATAAGGAAAGACTGGGTGCTGTAGAAGGACATAGAGATTTGGGCATTCAGGTTCACAAGACAACACCTCAAATGCAAAAGATAATAATTAAAAAGATAATAATAGTCAAAAAGATAATGGAATACTGGGTTTTATGGTAAGAGATATAAAATATAAAAGTCGAAATGAAAAGGTGAATTTATATACAACCTAAGTAAGACCACATTTGGGAGTACTGTGTGCAGTTTTAGGCTCCACAGAATAGGAAGGATGTTGAGGCAATACAGAGGGTACAGCACAGGTTTACTAAGGTGTTGCCTGTCATGAGTAAATACAAATATTAAGAATTGGGGCTGTTTTTGTTAGAACAGGAGATTATGGGGTAATTCGATAAAGGTGTTTAAAATGATGAAGGGATGGGACAGAGTAGATGGAAACAGACCATCTCGTGTGGTTTAGGTGTCTATAACAAGAGGTCTAAATGTAGAGGTTTAGGACAGAGAGCAGGAGAAAGTTATTTTTTACACAGAGGGTTGTGGGGTTGTGAGGGGCACTATCAGTGTTAGTGATTGAAGCAGCGAACATGTCAACTTTTAAGAATAGAATTATATAAGTGGTTGAAAGAAAGGGGAATGAAGCAATATGGGAAGAGTAAAGGTACATGGGATTAGGATTACTGCTCACATGGAGAATAACCACTAACGTAGACTGGTTGGGCTGAACGGCCTGTTTCTGAGTTGTAATTTCTATGTGTTTAACTGTTGAACATACACTAGATATACATACGTTTGACTTGCACCTTTCATTTTGTGTGGTGGTATAGCTCTTAAGTATTTAAGATAAATTTTAACCTTGTTCTTATATCTAACCTACTGAGAATGTAGAAGTAATTGGTCATTTAAAATGCACGAGACAAGAATACTGTAACACTGGGTACAACATAGTTGCTTTGGTTAGTGAAAATGTTCAGCTGACGTGATGACGACAGGAGTTCCCAAGGGCAATCACATTGAGCAGCTTCCACTGTAGCTCCATTCTCATATTTGTGAATGTGAATCTGTTAATTGTGCATCTACATGAGTCAGTTTAACAGCTCATTATTCACTAACTGTTTTAGTCTAGCCAGTGCAAATTTCTTCAAGATGTCCTAAAGAGCCTTATTACTGTAAATATGAACAAGCATTTTCTTCTTCTAAATAAATTACTTTTTATCCTAGAGCATGCTTTATATAGACCCTTGTTAAATGTAGATATATATATACACAAATGTTGGAAAATTAGTTATACACTTAAGGAGATTGTTTTTTTTTCTAGTAAAATAATAAGCATCCGTTTTATAATGATATTGCATTTCTGTGTTCTTTGAATCCCCAGGTCACTGGGATTTTAATCATGTTTAACACATAATTACTGTAGTTCATTTTGGCTTTGGCTCCTGGGATTAGATGAGGGTTTTCAGAAATTCAAACTAAAATGAGAGTAGATACTGACAACATTAACACCACAATGGCTGCCATGAAAGCCATTAACAAGATCAACCTCAAATTGAATTCAAGACCCTACTCATCTGTAATGAGAAAAAAATAAAATGAAAACAATATAAACTTCTTGTACCCATTTGATGAGTTTCAGAAATTCTTGTCTGGATCCAGCAAAAGGTGTGACATATTAAGGGATAGAGAAACATTCCGACTTTGTCTGACTCAATCCTTTTGAATCACACCAGTGCTGACAAATTACAAAGAGTGGGATTAGCATTACTGATCAGAGCAGTAATCATGTACATACCAGCTCATTTTTCCAACTCAAAGAGGATTTTTTTAGGAACTAAGAATGTTCTACAAGAGAGGAAAATAAGCAGAAAAACAATCATGTTTTACATGAAGTCAAATTGGCTTTGAACTTATTAGTGAAGAAATAGAAACTATTAACCCTAGGAAAGAAAGCACTTGCTTTTATATAGTGCTTTCCACAATCCCAGTCTTCCCAAAACCCTTCACAGCCAATGAAATACTTTTTTTTGAAGGTAGTTACTCTTGTAATGTAGGGGAAACATGGCAGCCAATTTGCACACAGCAAGGTCCCACAAACAGCAATGAAATAAATTACCAGATCATCGGGATACTTTTCCCATTCTCTGTGTAGGCGGGAGTTTGGTGGAGTGCATTGCCCGGCTGAAATGAATGAAATCAATGGGATAAAAATTAGACTGGTTCTACTTTGGGTGGATGATCTACTCCACCAGGTAACTGGCCACTGGGTGAAGGTGAAAATTACCCCCAATCTGTTTTTGGTGATGTTGGTTAAGGGATAAATGGTGTTCTTCATTGAATCGTGCCATTGGATCTTTTACATCTGCCTGAGAGGCAGCAGAGTGTAATTTCAACATGGCAAGTTTGTTTTGGCGGTTTCCATTATAAATGTGGGCATAAGAATTTATAATGGAAATATATTAAAATAAGAACAGAATGAATGACTTTAAAATGGAGACTTGATTAGGTTTGCGTTCCCTCGTTCAATTATACCTCTCCATCTAAACCCATTTTACTTGAAGTTTTCACTTAATCTCGCTTCCCTGTGTGCAATGCAACAGGAGATTAACTAGTATATATCTGTTTTTCAAAAGATGTGCTGCATAGCTCCAGCATTTTTGATTTTTATTTGGCATTTTTAAGCTCTTGTCTCTCTGCCACCAGTTTTTCTTTTGCTGCCATGCTCTTGCCATTGAGATACCAAGGCCGCGATTTTGCAGGTGCTCAGAGGGTGGGTTCGGAGCCGAGTCCGCTGTCAAAATCAAAATGATTGACAGCAGGTTGGGAACCCGCTGCGAACCCGCCTCCATGAAAGTTTCCAAAGTGTCGGGTCTGCAATTTCAGAACAGACCCGACGCCAAGTGGCGGGGGAGGCCTTTAAGATGGTTAACTGCTTGTTAAATGCTTGGTAAAGACTATTTTGACAGCCTTTTTCTATTTTCCCACATTTTTAATGGGGTTCACGTCGTTCGGAGATCACGTCAGGTAAGTATGTCAGGAGTTCAATCGAGCTGAATAGTTCACAACTGCAACTGCAGTATAAAAGCTAACCTTACACATCTGTTCACTTTCCAATGTCAGAAGTTGCTGATTTTAGGATTTGGAAGACACATTTGATCTGTATTGAGGCTATAAGTGTGTGGTGTCAACTCTATATCCACTGTCACCTCCTTGGAATAACCTCTCTCCCCATTGACTGATTGCTTCTAACATCTCATCCTCAACTGCCATATATAACAGCAGAATGGGAACCATTTATACTCTCTCACCCTGGTCCTCAGAATCTGAAGAGGATGAGCCGCAGCACCAGCAGAACCAGGCACACTTGCAGCACCAACAACAAAAGCGGCAACCTTCTCCTCAACCACCTGCTGCTGCACAGGGCAGAGGCCATCAGCGCAGGGCTGCACTGCGCCACAGGAGATACCCCCAACACAGGGTTTACAGGCAGAGGATGAGCTTCCTCAACATGACTGAGCAGCAGTGCCAAAGGAGGCTGAGACTTTTGCGACAGGTAGTTGCAGCCATTTGCACAATGCTCGATTAAGACCTGCAGCTCAGAGGAACAGATGGACACCCCTTTACCAGTGGCTGTCAAAGTCACCACCGCCCTCAACTTCTTTGCGTCAGGCTGCTTCCAGGGATCAGCAGCAGACATTAGCGGCATCTCCCAGTCGGCCGCCCACAGATGCATCACGCAGGTTACCGATGCCCTCTTTGACAAGTCCGCCAATTACATTCATTTTTCCACTGATGAAGCCAGTGTTACCGAGCAGGCGCTCGGCTTTGTCAATCTGGCTGACTTCCCATAGGTGCAGGGTGTCATCGACTGCACACATGTGGCCATCAGGGCACCCCATCAGAACCCAGCAGTATTTATCAACCGCAAGGGCTTCCACTCCCTTAACGTGCAGCTGGTGTGCAACCATAGGAAAAGCATCATGCATGTGTGCGCCAAGTTTCCAGGCAGCTGCCATGACTATTATATTCTGCGCCACTCCACTGTCCCTCAGCTCTTCACAATGCCAAATGAACTTTCCAGCTGGCTCCTTGGAGACAAGGGCTATCCCCTGAAGATGTGATTAATGACACCATTGAGGAGGTAATCAAATGAGTCTGAGGAGCGTTACAATTAAAGCCACATTTCTACCAGAAGTCTCAGAGAGCAAACAATAGGGTTGCTCAAAGTGCGCTTCAGATGCCTGTACAGATCTGGTGGAGCCCTTCAGTGCACACCAGCCAGGGTCTCGAGAATCGTCGTTGATGCTGTGCCCTGCACAACATCGCACTGCAGTGAGGATTAGCACTGGATGAGGAACAAGGCACAGAGTGCGCAGCCTCTTCAGAGGAGGAGGAGGAGGAGGAGCAGAATGAGCACAATGAAGTTCCACATGAGGAAGACCTGGAGGAGGCAGTTGACCCAGTGCGACCAGCACGCGAGCACATTGCTGTCCATAATGCTAGGGATGGCCTAATCAATGCCAGATTCACCTAAATTTATGCAGCACAGACATGTGGCTGCCACATGCACATGAAGGTTGACATTACCACACTGCCACACCATAGAACATCTCTACAATGAACTGTGCATTCCTTGTACTGTCACTACCATTGCTGGACATAAAAGGCGTCCTTAACCTTCACTGTGTCACTTCAAATTGTAAGCACACATATGGCAACAAATTTAAACATTCAGAAAACATTACCTTATTTAAACAAAATAAAAGAACAGAAACTTAACATTCATTTATAGCAAATCACCCAAGTGATTACCCTTGTGACTATTTATTTGGGAGCTTTCTTTTATGTGTGCTTCTACGTGGTGCTACCCCTGTGGCTTCAGCAGATGTAGAAGCAGCCTGCTCACTTCCCCGCTGCGCCTGCTTAGACGCCTTTGGCACTCATCCTCTGGGTTTTGGAGCCTGTGAGGGCCCCGCCAAAGTCTGCTCCTCCTGCAGCTGTGCAGGGGCGGACTCGGCCATCACTGTCCGGGGAGGTATCTGGGGCTCTGACCGAGGGGTTGGCAAGGGGGTGGAAGTTTGAGCGCTTGGAGAGGAACCCCCACTTCCATGTCCCCTCCCACCATCATTCCTCTCATGGGCCACCCACACTTCTCTGCTAGCAAGTAACTGGAGAGCACTTTGCTGCACATCAATGTGACCATGAGGACCCATGTCTGTACTGACATTCCTCATAACAAGGACGTCCATGAACCTTTGGTTTCATTTTTATAATTTGTTCATGCAATCTGGGCGTCGCTGGCAAGGTCAGTATTTATTGCCCATTCCTAATTGCCCTTGAGAAGGTGGCGGTGAGCCACCTTCTTGAACAGCTGCAGTCCGTGTGGTGCAGGTACTTCCACAGAGTTCCAGGATTTTGACCCTGCGACGATGAAGGAACGGCGATATATTTCTAAGTCAAGATGGTGTGTGACTTGGAGAGGAACTTGGAAGTGGTGGTGTTCCCATGCACCTGCTGCCCTTGTCCTTCTAGGTGGTAGAGGTCGCGGGTTTGGGAGGTGCTGCCGAAGGAGCCTTGGCGAGTTGCTGCAGTGCATCTTATAGATGAGACAAACTGCAACCACGGTACGCCAGTGGTGGAGGGAGTGAATGTTTAAGGTGGTGGATGGAGTGCCAATCAAGTGGGCTGCTTTGTCCTGGATGGTGTCCAGCTTCTTGAGTGCTGTTGGAGCTGAAATCATCCAGGCAAGTGGAGAGTATTCCATCACACTCCTGACTTGTGCCTTGTAGATGGTAGAAAGGCTTTGGGGAGTCAGGAGGTGAGACACTCGCCGCAGAATACCTAGCCTCCGACCTGCTCTTGTTGCCACAGTATTTATGTGGCTGGTCCAGTTAAGTTTCTGGTCAATGGTGACCCCCAGGATGTTGATGGTGGGGGATTTGGCGATGGTAATGCTGTTGAATGTCAAGGGGCAGTGGTTAGATTCTCACTTGTTAGAGATAGTCATTGCCTGGCACTTGTGTGGTGCGAATGTTACCTGCCACTTATCAGCCCAAGCCTGAATATCGTCCAGGTATTGTTGCATGCGGGCATGGACTGCTTCATTATCTGAGGAGTTGCGAATGGCATTGAACACTATGCAGTCATCAGCGAACATCCCCATTTTTGACCTTATGTTGGAGGGAAGGTCATTGATGAAGCAGCTGAAGATGGTTGGAACTAAAACACTGCCCTGAGGACATCCTGCAGCGATGTCCTGGGGCTGTGATGATTGACCACCAACCACTACAACCATCTTCTTTGTGCTCAGTATGACTCCAGCCAGTGGAGTGTTTTCCCCCTGATTCCCATTGACTTCAGTTTTACTAGGGCTCCTTGATGCCACACTCGGTCAAATGCTGCCTTGATGTCAAGGGCAGTCACTCTCACCTTAGCTCTGGAATTCAGCTCCTTTGTCCATGTTTGGACCAAGGCTCTAATGAGGTCTGGAGCCGAGTGGTGCTGGCGGAACCCAAACTGGGCATCGTGAGCAGGTTATTAGTGAGTAAGTGCTGCTTGATAGCACTGTCGATGACACCTTCCATCACGTTGCTGATGATTGAGAGTAGACTGATGGGGTGGTAATTGGCCGGATTGGATTTGTCCTGCTTTTTGTGGACAGGACATACCTGGGCAGTTTTCCACATTGTTGGATAGATGCCAGTGTTGTAGCTGTACTGGAACAGCTTGGCTAGAGGCGATGCTAGTTATGGAGCACAAGTCTTCAGCACGATAGCCGGGATGTTGTCGGAGCCTTTGGTGTATCCAGTGCGCTCAGCCATTTCTTGATATCACATGGAGTGAATCGAATTGGCTGAAGACTGGCTTCTGTGATGGTGGGGATCTCAGGAGGAGTCCGATATGAATCATCCACTCGGCACTTCTGGTTGAAGAAGGTTGCAAATGCTTCAGCCTTGTCTTTTGCACTCAAGTGCTGGGCTCCACTATCATTGAGGATGGGGATATATTTTGGAGCCTCCTCCTCCCGTTAGTTGTTTAATTGTCCACCACCATTCACGACTGGATGTGGCAGGACTGCAGAGCTTTGTTCTGATCTGTTAATAGTGGGATCGCTTAGCCCTGTCTATAGCATGCTGCTTCCGCTTTTTAGCATGCATGTAGTCCTGTGTTGCAGCGTCCCCAGATTGGCACCTCATTTTTAGGTACACCTGGTGCTGCTCCTGGCATGCTCTTCTACACTCCTTATTGAACCACGGTTGGACCCTTGGCTTGATGGTAATGGTAGAGTGAGGGCCATGAGGTTACAGATTGTGGTGGAATACAATTCTGCTGCTGTTAATGGCCCACAGCACTGCATGGATGCCCAGTTTTGAGCTGCTAGATCTGTTCTGAATCTCCTGAGTCTGGCGATTTATGTCCTCCATGGAGGTTGCCATCCTTTCCATGGCGGTACCTACAGTTGCCAGTGCATGCACCATGGCGTTGCTAATATTTGAGATGGACTCCTCCCTTCTCTGCACACTCACAGTCACCGTGGTTGCAAACCCAGTCAGAGCCTCCTGCACTTGTTCCTGAAGCTCCAGGATCGCTCTCTTTCTGGATGGCCCCCGAGGCTCAGTGTCTACATGCAGCTGAGCAGAGCTAAGAACGCCCTGCTTCCTCTGACGAGGAGTCTCCACTGCTGTCCCTGTCTCCACCATCTGATCTCGCTCACTTGTGACTTGTGATACACCAGGTGACAACTCTACTCTATCTCGCATAGGACCCACCGAGGTGTGCGTTTCTGTGCTGGTGCTGGGTGCGCTTAGATCTGCTGATGCTGCTCCCTCAGATGCTGGAGGATCCTCAGAGGAGTGCTCCTGTCCTTCCTCCTGGACAGTGGGGTGGTGGGGGCGGGGGGTGGGGGGCGGTGCAGTAGATTGCAGACACATCCCATTGTGCACATGATGAACATTCAATTTCTATTAACATCAGATCCCATATGAGTCACTCATGAATGCAAAATAAGATGTATGGAAAATAATTCTGTCACCAGGTTGTTCTAATGAGCCCCTCTCTCCGTCCCCCACTTCAGGCTGGTCAACTACTCCTGCAATGTCCAGAGCTGCCTCCTCAGCGTTGGTGAGATCAGCGAGCGATGATGGTCGTTCTCCTGTTCTCTCCCTCTCCCTCTTATTGTGGGCTCTCTTTTCCTGCAATGAGGGAAAGAAGTGCAATTTTAGTGAGACAAATGGAATGAGTGTAAAGAATGGATGGGATAGATGTTTAGAGGGAGACTATGATGGAGTGGGGTGTCAATACCAAGTTGCCTCTTTTTGAGTTGTTAGTTGTTGTCATTGCATAATGTTGAGGGTGAGTGTGAGGAGTGCATAGTAAGATGGGGTTCTGATTCTGTAGATAGGGAGAGAGGGATTGGTGATGCTGCAAGTGATGTTGGGGTGAGTTAGGATGTGCAGGAGTAGGGTTGGCAATGCAGAGTGATGGGGATGTGATGATAGGCACAGTAGAATTAAGGTAAGTGTGCTTTTATACTCACTTTTCCTGAATGCAGATCATCATTGAACCTCTTCCTACAATGCCCCCAGGTGCAAGCAACAACAGACCTCGCAGTGACCTCCTCAGCTATTTGCAGCCAGGTTGCCTTTGTCTGGTGAGGAGGTCTCCTCCTTCCATTCCCAGAGAGTAGAACCTCCCTGTGTCCTCTGACTCCCGCCACAAGAACATGGAGGGAGTCATCATTGAATCGTGGCGCAGCCCTCTGTCTCTCTGCAGTCATTTTTCAAACAAGCAGCACTCAGGAGTATGGAAGCAGAAGTGAGAGCAAATGGGGACATGGCCCCCTTAAATAGACCGGCAACAAACGCGTCATCAGAGGAGCTCAACAGACCCGCACCTTGTAATTGGGCCGGGTATCGCACACGGCGGGCTTAACAAGCCCAATCAACGGAAAATTGTTTGCACAGAGTGGCTGGAGCCGAGAGCGGGACCGGGACCATCAACTGCCTCTCCCGCTGCGAACCCACCTCCGCTGGCAAAATCCAGCCCCAAGATTCTGTTATGACTGACCAGCAAATTTCCATTGTGTGACAGTAAGCAAGTTTTACAAGAGAATAAATTGTGCAAAAGCAGTAATTTTCCAAGAAGGGAAGTTGAGGTGAAACAATGCAAGTTGTTTCACAGTATATAGTAGAAGCAGCTCTCACCTCAAAGTTCCACTCAAAACAGATGGGCTTGGATTGGAGATCAGTGAGCTTCCCGTTTGGACTTACAAACACTGTTTGGGCTTTTTGCGTCTTTTCAACATACTTTACATCAAAGGAGAGTGGGCTAGAAATTTGTCTCAGGCGTTGAGCTTCATTGGAACAGTGTAGGAGGCCGAAGACATAAAGGATCCCTACAATGTCCAGCCCATTCCTTTCACACTGACCACCATTGCTGGAGGTAACGTTATGTCTCACCATCCACACCAACTCACTAAGCCACTTCCAAAGTTACAGACAGAATTGGCCATGACCGTGTTGCCATGAAAGTGGTGAAAATAATAATTTTTATCTGTGACATCAGATTAATGGAAACGTCACATAAACAGTTATTAAAACACCCAAGTGCTTACCCTTGTGCATCTACTTGTGTGTCATCTTTCTCTTACACGTGCTTCTACGATGTGCTACCCCTATGGCTTAGGCAGTGGTAGAGGCAGCCTGCTCACTTCCCTGCTGCAACTGCATAGACACTTTTGGCGGACATCCTCTGGGTCTTGGAGCCTGTGATGGCCCCGCCAAAGTCAGCTCCTCCTGCGACTGTGCAGGGGCAGACTCGGCCATCGCGATCCCAGGAGGCATGTGGGACTCTGACTGAGGGGACGGCAATGGGGGAGAAGTGTGAGCGCTTTGAGAGGAGCCCCTACTTCCATGTCCCCTCTCACTGTCATCCCTCTCATGGGCCACCCACGCTTCCCTGCTAGCAAGGAGCTGGAGAGTACCTTTATGCACAGCAGTGGGGTCATGAGGACCAATGTTTATGTTGACATCCCTCCTAGAGAGGAGGTCTATGAGCGTCTGCTATCTATTCTCCATAGATTCCATGCACTCCTGTGAGTAGCGCATCAGCTGCTCCAGGCGAGTGGCCATCCTTTCCATGGAAGAGCCTACAGTCGCCATCGCCTGTGACACAGTGGTGCTCATGTTGGAGATGGACTCCTCCATTCTCTACACACTTGTGACTTGTGATACACCAGGTGACAACACTACTCTATCTCGCATAGGACCCACCGAGGTGTGCGTACTTGCGCTGGTGCTGGATGCGCTTATAGCTGGTGACGGAGCACCCTCAGAGGCTGAAGGCTCCTCTGAGGAGTTGTCTTCCTCTTCCTCCTGGACGTGGAGGGGCTCTTGATGGACCTGTGGGAGAGTAGAGAGATGAGTTAGATATGTCATATCAAGAATGGCTAAAGATACCATTATGCACATGATGAACATTCACTGGCTGCTGACATCAGTCCGCATATGAGTGACTGCGGTATGCCGTGTGGCTGTATGAGATGTAATTCTGTCACCAGGTTGCTGAGATGTCCTCCTCTCTCAGTCTCCCACCTCCAGCTGCTCGGCGACTCCAGACACTTCCAAGGCAGCCTCCTCTGCTACAGTTAAGGTATCCAATGATGGAGGGCCACCTCCGGTTCTCTCCCTCTTATTGTGCGCTCTCTTCTCCTGCAAGGAGGGAAAGAAGAGAAGTTTGAGTGAGAGTGATGGAATGAGTATAAGGAATGGATGGGTTACATCTTTAGAGGGTGTCTATGATGGAGTGGGGTGCCAATGCCAAGTGGCCTCCTTGCGTGTTGTTATTTGGTATGATGACACTAGGATGAGGGTGAGTGTGAGGGGTGGTTAGTCAGACGGGGATGTGATAATGTAGATAGAGAGAGAGGGATGGGTGGACTTGCAAGGTATGTTGGTGTGAGTAAGGATGTGCAGGAGCAGGCTTGGGAAGGCAGAGTGAGGGGGATGTGATGAAAGGCACAGCAGGATGAAGTTGATTGTGGGTTTGCACTCACCTTTCCTGATCTAATGAGATCATTGAAGCATTTCCGGCACTGCACCCAGGTCCTCCTGACAACATCCCTGCTGTTGGCTTTGTTCTTATGGGGAGGTCTCTTCCGCCCACTGGAAGGGAAGAGGACCTCCCTGCGTGCTCTCACTCCCTGCATAAGCATATGGAGGGAGTCATCTGAGAACCTGGGTGCAGCCCTCTGCCTCTGTGCAGTCATGTTTCCAAGTGTTTGGAACACTCCAATGCTACAGTGCAGTGCCTGCACAATCCTAGATGAACCTTCAAAGGCAATGTGGCCATGGTTCCTTTAAATATCCCGTCTTCGATGACGTCATCAGACCCGCACCATTTAATAGGGCCGGGTAACAAACAGGACAGCTTTAATAGGCCCATTAATGGAAAGTCGATCTCAGGAGCTGCATGGAATGAGGAGCGGGGTCCCGACCCGCCACGGCGACCGCCTGCACCCAACTCGCCCAGGTACAAAAACTTCCGGCCAGGGAGAAAGTGTAAGGAGAGGAAGGGAAATGTTGGAAGAAACCTAAAAAAAAGTCAAGCATTGGTAGTTGCATTCTATTGCATGTCTTGCAGACCTGTCTCTTCCTCCAGGCCTATAGGCAATGGCAGCAGCAACTTGATAAACTGCACTCAAAGCATATATTAATTTGCAATTTGCATGGATATTAACATACGAAGTGAGGCAATTGGAAGGAATTCACATGCTGGTAATAATATTTACGCAACAAGTGGGAGAAGCTGCATTGCTAGTGAGAGCTGCACTGTTAAAAGCAGTCATAGGAAATTAGATTCAGGGCTACAATATATTTCTTCTTGGCCCCCAAGGAAATACCTAACAAGATCGGCAGTGGAGGGGAGGTGGGGATGAGATTTTCTCTGGTTACTATGTGTCTGCGACATTGTAACATGGTGGGAATATTTTCTCTAATTGCCTCACGATTGTGACATTAGAAACATAGCAGAAAGATTTTAATTGGTTGCTATTTGAAGCAAAATTCTAGACGTGTTTTTAGAACACTTTTGTGATTTGGCTAGAAACAGCGAGGGTAGGAAAACTTCTGCTATACCTACGTTGTAACTAGCACGCAGCAACTGGAGAAAATCTCCTTGCTAGGTTCACACGTAATCACAAGCGGAAATCTCTACCTTTTTTTTATTTCCCAGAATGTTATTTCCCCCTCCAAATCTGAGAAAATGCAGTGAAGCAATCAATTACAGAGTTTAACATAATCCATTTGAATTGATTTACAGAAGCTGGAGTATACTAAAAGAGTTTCAATTTTCATAGTCTTTAAATACAGTCAATGCAGGTCAATCACAAGGGATATTGCAGCTTTAAGGGAGGACTAATTAAAATGTGTGACTGATTTAATATAATGAGGCAGATTAATTGATAAAAAATTGATTGCATGCTTTAATTTTTTACTAACTTTCCCAGGATTTTTTTTGTGACGTTAGTTCTAAAATTTAGTTGAAAGGTGAGGGGCTGATGCCACCAGACATTAGAGCGCTTGCCTTCTAAGCAGATGATCGTGGCTTTGAGCCCCAGGGTTACATGTCACTTGAGCCTGCCTCTCACTGTTGGGAGTGAGGTTTGTCAATTCTTGGCAAGGTTGCCAGACAGGGGAAGACGTAGTTCATGCGGATTAAAGTGCATTTCCTGTTGGCGGATCACAGAACTGCATTGATAATACTGAGTAGTCAGTCCCCAGACCCTAGCGTCTTCTTACCTAAAGGCTTTTGAAAACAGATAAATGGAAAAAGAAACAAAAGAAACAAAATATGCAGATGAAACACCATTTTGATAATTAATATTAAAATGAATTAAATATTTTTTATCAGTAAGAAGTATTTCCTTTCACCGTGACACATTTTAAAGTGAATATCATGAGGCATATGTTGCGTGTCATGTGTCATTAAATGAAGTCCTTTAATTTTTTTCTGAAAATCGGGGAATTTTCAGCATTAAAATGCAGAGGTTTCCTCTCCTGAAATAATTAATGTCCATGCTATTATTTAATTATTAGTTATTTAAAAAATTGTATCAGCTAAAAAATAAATCTTTGGTTTCTTTTTATACGAAGCCAAAAATCAATCTCCCACACTATTGGGTTTCCAGTGAATAGGCTGATAGCCTCACTTTACCTACTCACTGGGCCATCTTAAGATTTTAATTCACATGACTAGACCAGCAATACTTAGCTGTTTCAATATTAGTTTAAAAAATCTTACGGTTCAATTATTGCGAGAAACCTTATCACAATATTATTGAAAAGTCAATTACTGTGCACCGCTGCTTTATGTAAGTTGGCAGGCGTGCTGTTTAATAAACATTTATGAGAACAGTCAGATGGAGCTGGCCCATTTTCCAAACAATATGGCTGCCAGAGCCTGTTCCTGAGAGGCGTTATACCCGAGTGCACCTTCTAGGATTGACGAGTCACAGTCAGACAGGTGACATTTACTCAGAGAATCAGCTTGGCATGCCCAAGCTGCCAGCTTCATTGTAAAAAGCTTTTTGGAAGAAGCAAACAATTTCCATCATGGAATAATTTCCAGAACGTGGCCTAATGCCAGTGACAGCTGATATCTGTTTTGCTTTTCCTCAGACAACTTCAGTGTGTCCTTTTTCCTTGCTCAATTTTTATTAATTCTCTGTGGTATTTTACCCACCATCTACACACATCGGGAGATAAATAAAAGGTTACTTTGCAGGTTTTTGTACAGTCAATGCAAATGGATATTGTTCTTGACATCCTGTGAAGTTGTCTCTTTCCCTTGTATCTTGAGGGAACAGGGGACCTTCTGGGCCAGTTCTAACCTCACTGCATTTTTAATGCTAGTCCCTGAAATGCAGGGCAGCAAGATGTTGTCACCTTGGCATATTTTATCACTGATCAAACATTAGTCGGCAGCTGTTGTAAACTTGTAACACTGTCTCATCAACGCTGGCTGCTGTTTCATGGCAAGGGTGTGGGATCTCACCCAGCTCCCCTGTTTTTTTTAACTGTACCACATGTGCATGGAGTTTCTTAAGGGATTTGCTTTAATTTTTTTTGCAGTACGGCTGCGGAGTCCCAAGCTGTGTGCCTTGTTGGCAATGATTGATTACCCAATATCTAATTAAACCTGATCCAATCACTTATTATGCAGAGTGTAACAAACAAACTGAAATCGACTGTCAACCCCCGTGATTGATGATGCCGCCAATTCAGCTTTTGTTTAGTCTAATGTCTTGATGCTTGTTACAACCAGCAAAGCTGTATTGGACAAAGCATTCTGTCAGTCACCACATGATACTCCATTGCAAACAGAACAAATTTTTGGTAAACGAAAATTATTATTTGGGACAGAAGAGGTTTTGTTTGGGTTGTTCTCTGCAATCAGATCAGAGCCCTGGGGTGTGTGGCTCTTAGTGGTGCCAATATGGTAATATACCTTTGATACCGTGGCAGATATGACAATAAGCAAAACTTATCAGAGCAATGATTTATTTTATTGTCTACTACAACATGGTTTTTAACATTATGGCAAAAAAATGTTCACCATTTAATTTAAATAAGTTACCATGTAAGTAGGAAGGGAAGTGTTGAGCAGTAATGATTTAAATAGAAAGATTCCCATACAAATTAGACTTCTTATGACGCAGAACACACATAAATACACAAAGCTTGGAAAAGCACAATGATTTTATCATTGTTGGAAGTATTTTTCTAGAAAGATGCAGTTGTGTTATTTTTTTCATGTTAGAGGATAATTTTAAAGGTGCCTCACTCATAATACAGATAAGGCAATAATTGGGGACAGCACAGTACTTAAAGCAGCATGCTATGTGTGTATTCTTATTTTAGACAGTGACAAAACATAGCTTGAGAAAGTATATCCAAATCAATTACGAGGAGTTCCTCAGGAATCTATTCTTTTTTTAAAAACAGGGGTTTATTATTGTCATTTCACAAGCACAAATTCAGCAGCTGTAAGAATGCTCTAGAGCCAAACCCATTTTAAAATTTCCTTCTTGGGAATTTTCCAAATTAGCTGTTTAAGAGAGGTGATAAGTTAATTCCAACACTGCCCCTATTTACTCCCATTATGGCTCGTAGAAATACTGTCTGCTCGCTTCCAGCAGGTGGCCGGTTAACTATGAAGCAATCAGAGCAAGACCCACTTAACTCTTAAAGGCATTGTGGCTTCCTGCTAACCAAT
The DNA here is from genome assembly GCA_030390025.1 of Squalus acanthias. Classification (NCBI taxonomy): domain Eukaryota; kingdom Metazoa; phylum Chordata; class Chondrichthyes; order Squaliformes; family Squalidae; genus Squalus; species Squalus acanthias. The sequence goes on along the minus strand of CM059428.1, from coordinate 58,267,127 downwards.
TGGTCGAGTATGTGGTGGGTGGAACAACCTGGAACAAAGCAATATGTCACTCCCGGAGAGGTTTGGCAACAGTTTCTGTCATGAAAGGTGGAAAAAACCTTCTAGATGACAGAACTCTATACTTTACCTGATGCAATGACAGCCAGAATTCCATCTATAACAACATCAGTGCCAGTGATTATTCTAACTTCCAATGATTATTTGCAGGTTCAACAAAAGGTCATACATGTAAATGGATGGAAATAAATCCTCCAATGAGATAATAAAGAGAAAGAGACAAAGTATTGTGATTCATATAATTATAATATGGGCATAACCTCATAACATCATGGAGATTATACTTGGACTCATTTTACTGCTACCAGTTGAAAGACTTACAACTCTTAAAACTAAGTTTAATTTTAATGAGATCGATGGGGGTAACAAAATATTTGATTTATATCCTAACAAATGCAATCTATTCCATGTAAGCACATTATTATACTTCTATCTGTTGACTGTTCCAATAGCCATCATTTATTTCTCTCATAAAAGTAACTGTAATAAGTATTATTTTTATTTAGTGTGTAATATTGTAGTCCATACACATAATATACACTGAAGAAGTGAATCAGAGACTCCAGTCTCACCTTTCTGAATGCAATCTCAAATGTTCATCCAAACAGGTCAGTTTAACACCTCATTATTCATTAACTACCAGAGTCTAGCCAATATAAACATTATACTTCTCATTTCATTAAGCTGTCGTAAACATTCCTCCAATTGCAAATAAAAAAAGCAGCATTAAAATGAGTCTGTGCACTGCAACAAATTTCATACATCCCTCTTAAATTTATGTCCCCAGATGAATGTGTAAAATAGTAGGAAACCAATCAAGCATTAAAGAGAATATGTTGTTCTACCACAATTACACACTGTATAATTCTGGTTATATAAACTTGCATCGCGGATACAATATGATTTTATACTAACATACCGACATATAGCAATTTCCAATGCAAGTAAATTGTAATGGTTTCTTACAGCATTAAAAATAAATGTTTGAAACCAGGCCACAGAAAGGCTAACATTACAAAACTCAACTAAATTTAGCACGTGAAATCTTATCCCAGACAGGGGCTTACAGAACGTTTCTCTTAATTTTCACTTCAATTAATCTCAAGAACTTCGTCTTCTGATCCCAGTGACAGTAGCCTCCAGGTCCTTTGGAACAACTGCAAGGAGAAAATTATCTGACACATATCAAACAACTGAGAACTGACACCCGGACAACATTAATCAAAACTTTCTCATTTCCTGAAGAATTAAGCATTAAATAATTAATTCAGCCACTACAGGCTGCTGTAAAAGAGGACTCATGCTTCCCTGCTGGTACGAATTTGTCCTTGTCTGAAAGACTAGATTGATATATTTATTATTTATCAGATTAATCATGGCCAGAAACGTTATAGATTTGCAACTGGGCTCTGTCAGTTACATTGCAGGTGCCTGTTACTGGAGCACAAGGGTAACTATACACATCAGCAGAATTCAAAGGGGTACTCTAGCCCGAAGCATTATTTTTAAAAGAGCCACAAAAAGTTGTCATTGATCCGCTACATCAGTGAAGCCCTGGAGGGTCCTGGGGTCATTTTTATGTCTGTTTACTAAGGACGAGGAAGGGTTGTGAGGTATGGTGGAGAATGCCAACTATCATTTTGCAATCTACACTTGTCTTTTTTTAGAAACATCGGAGAGTTTGGAGACTGGAATTGATCCCCTTACATGATTATCAGTGTAATAGCATTTGTGCAACCGTTCCCTGTTATACTGCATTGTACTAAACAAAATCAGTATTTAAAATTACATTCTAATGTAATGGAAAGTTTCATCAGATGCTCTGAAAAATAACTAAACAACTCAGCTGTTGATAACTGCGTGGTTTTATCTTAAAATTAATCATTTTGAAGTTTGTGCCTAAAATATTCTTTCCTGAAAACACCCACAGTACCTATCTCCTGCCCCTGCGGTTGCTAATTATGATGATTACTTTAACATTTCTTATTAATATGCCATATTCTCATCAGCTCTCAGAATAAAACATGCATTGCTCTTAATGGCACCTAGATTTAAAAGAAAATAGTTTGAGTCTTATTTGTCAGTAATTATCTTATGTGATCTGAAAGTCTAGGATACGAATCTTACAATCTAGTGTTATCTAGAGTGTACATTACAAACTTTACAGTCTGATTAGAGATGGATAAGCATTGTAGTTCAATTTGAGCTACAATATGGATTATACACTTCACAATCCAATGTGATCTAAACCATAGATCACAAACTTTATAGAAACACAGGCCCTGATATTTACTGGGGCGGGATTTCCAAGCGGGGGAGGGAGGAGTTCTGTCAAACAGCATGAAGTTTTTACTTCACAGTGTGCGGTTATTTTTCAACAGTTTCCCCACCCAGAAGCCAGCCTGACTGACAGGCTTGGCTCCCTGTCGGGCGGGGAACACTGTAGAAGAGTCCACAGCCCAGGAGCAGGTAAGTTTGTGCTGTTCGGGGTAGAGATCGCGAGGCGGGGGGGAGGGGAGGAGGGCGGGTGTGTACAGCATGATTTGGAGGGTCGGGGGGTGATCACAGGGGGCTCAGGGAGAAATCGGGGGCAGAGATGGCGGGGTTGGGGAGAGGTCGGAAGGAGAGATGGGGCAGTCGGGGAGAGATGGGGAGGTCGAAGAGAGATTGTAGGGAGAAATGGGGGTCAGGGAGTGATCGGAAGAGGGAGAGGGGGATCGGGGTTGGGGGAGAGTTGGTGATCGCGGAGGGGGGGTGGTTTGCTTGAGGGACGAGAAGTCTTCGCTTCCCTTTAACTGCCAGGTTTCCCGAGCCCGGCCGGTCAGTGTTAATCCTGAAATACAAATAAAATCCTCCTGGGAGTGGGAGTGGGTTGGTTGCCTGCCCCCCGTCCTGCCTCCGATGAAACCAGAAATGGGTGGGTTCGAGACAGGTGGGGTTCAGGTTTGAGATTTTTTACATTTTTACTTCCCACCCGATCCAAACCCACCTGTTTTTGGGGATTAAAATTACCCCCATAGAATCATAGCACATAGAAGGAGGCCATTCGGCCCATCGTGCCTGTGCCAGCTATTTGGTAGAGCTAGCCAATTAATCCCACACCCCTGCTCTTTCCCCATAGCCCTGTAAATTTTTCCCTTCAAGTATTTATCCAAATCCCTTTTGAATGTAACTATTGAATCTACTTCCATCACCTCTTCAGGCAGTACATTCCAGATCACAACAACTCGCTGTTTAAAAAAATGTTTCCTCATGTCACATCTGGTTCTTTTGCCAATCACTTTAAATCTGTGTCCTCTGGTTATTGACCTTGCTGCCACTGGAAATAGTTTCTCCTTATCTCTCATGATTTGGAATACCTCTATCAAATATCCTCTTAACCTTCTCTGCTCTAAGGAGAACAACTCCAGCTTCTAAAGTCTCTCCACATAACTGAAGTCCCTCATCCCTGGTATCCTTCCTAAAGTGTGGTGCCCAGAATTGAACACAAAACTCCAGCTGAGGCCTAACTTCAGCTGTTTCAGCCGCGCCTCTGAGTCAGCAGGTTGTGGGTTCAAGCCCCAATCCAGAGACTTGAACACAAAAATCTAGGCTGACACTCCAGTGCAGTGCTGAGGGAGTGCTGCACTGTTGGAGGTGCCGTCTTTTGGATGAGACGTTAAACCAAGTTTAACGTCTCATCCATTCTGCTCTCTCAGGTGGACGTAAAAGATCCCATGGCACTATTTCGAAGAAGAGCAGGGGAGTTATCCTTGGTATCCTAGCCAATATTTATCCCTCAATCAACATCACAAAAATACAGATTACCCGGTCATTATCACGTTGCTGTTTGTGGGAGCTTGCTGTGTGCAAACTGGCTGCCGCATTTCTTACATTACAACAATGACTACACTTCAAAAAGTATTTCATTGACTTTAAAGAGCTTTGGGACGTCCTGAGGTCGTGAAAGGCGCTATATAAAGGCAAGTCTTTCTTTCTTTTTAACCAGTGGTTTATAAAGGTTTAGCATAACTTCCTTGCTTTTGTACTCTATTCTTCTATTTAGAAAGCCAAGGATCCCGTATGCTTTTTAACAGCCTTCTCAACTTGTCCTGCCACCTTCAAAAATTTGTGTACATACACCCCCAGATCTCTCTGGTTCTGCACCCCCTTTAAAATTGTACCATTTAGTTCATATTGCCTCTCCTCATTCTTCCTACCAAAATGTATCACTGCACACTTATCTGCATTAAATTTCATCTGCCATGTGTCCACCCATTCCCTCCCCCATCAGAATGTCCTGCAGTCGTTCAGTGACATCAGGGAGACAACATACCATCCTGGAATCACGTCTGCGGCCGCAGAAACGCCTGTCTGGTCCCCTAACTATTGAATCCACTATCACTGTTGATTTTATGACCTTCCTCCTCCCACAGCCCCCACCACGCCCCGTACAGCTGAGCCACCCATGGTGCCATGGTGTTGGCTCTGGCTGTTATCCCCAGAGGAACCATCGCCCTCTCCAGGAACTGAATACCGGTTAGAGAGCGAGATGCACTCAGGGACTCCTGCACTACCTGCCTGATCCTTCTTTTCTGTCTGGCGGTCACCCATTCTCTCTCTGCCTGAAAACTCTTAAGCTGCAGGGTGATCACCTCCTGAAACGTGCTATCCACGTAGCTCTCAGCCTCGCGGATGCACTGCAGTGACGCCAGCCGCTGCTCAAGCTCTGAAACCCTCGCCACAAATATCCAGGACTATGCGGAGGGAGATTGCGGGCAGCACTGTGGTCGCCAGAACCCACACCCAGTGCAGGAAGAAGTTTAACGAGCTCACACAGGTGGTCAGGATGTGTGAAGGTCTCAGCAAATGCCACATACCACCATCTATGCCACAAGCTTCACACACTGCTCAACGCACCACACCCCCAGCACTCAACAATCTCTGCCTATAAACACTCCCACCTTGCACACAATGACAGCCATTCAACTATGGCAGGCACATCACCCAAACACATTGCACCACACTCACTAACACACTTCTCTTTCTCTTGCAGGCCAAACTGGCGCATTATCGCTGGGAGCAGGAGTGGACAGGCCGGGGCCAAGCCCACATTGAAGAGCTGAGCCAGCTGGAGAATCGAGTGCTGCGGATCATTGGGTGCCAGGTTGTCGGCACCGTGGCCACCGGTGATATTGCAGCACAGGCGGAAGGGATCCAACATCTTCGTGCTGGAGCGGAAGCTCAGACTGCTCTCATGCAGTCTCTGCTTGAGGCCACCCATGCTTAGACTGCTGCCATCGTGGCTGGGTTTTCTACCGTCGACTGGGACTTTCAGGGTGTCACAGCAGGCCGGCAATCTGTGCTCCAAAAGATTGCTTGGAATGCAGAGGCACCGCCCCTGGAGGAGTGGCAGTGGGTCAGTGGAGCAGGATCCTGCTGTCCTTTCTCACAATGACAGCATTCCTACTCCCACCACTGCCACTCCGCCATTGCCCTTGACACTGCCTGTCAGCCAGCCAGCACAGACTGCTGCCGCCCATGCTGAGGTGGTGCAGTCTACAGCCGGGCCTTCCAGGCCCAGAGCTGGTCGAGGTCATCCTGCAAGGCCATCTGAAGTCTCCCCCATGGAAACTCAGCAGCCTTCCACCAGCCCTGCTGCAGCCACTGGGGGAGCAATTTGTAGGAGCAATAGAGTAGAAAAGCCACACAAAAGACAGGCACGAAGGAATTGCACAAGGGTGATTAGTAAATAGTATTAATGTAAATATGTGTGATATGATTATAGATAAATTTATTAATTGTGTTTGGAATCTTTTGTGGTGTCTCTCAGTTCAGCTTTGCACCCAGGAGGATGCTGTGGTATACCGTGACACAGGGATGGTATGACGGGGATGTGGTGAGCAACGAGGATCTGGGACTTCAATCTTGCAAATCGGAGTCTGATGAGCCGGTCATGGACAGCCTGTCTGGAAGGCCAATTGTCTGCCTGCCTCCCCCCTCCCTCCTCGTCCACTTCCTCCTCATCCTCTTCCCCCTCATCCTCCTCTCAATCGTCCACCTCCTGAGATGGTCCTGCAATCCCTGGTGGCAAGGGTTGGGCCCTCATGGTGGCCAAATTGTGGGGCATGCAGCAGACCACCACAAAATGGGTCACCCGCTCAGCCGAGTACTGGAGGTCTCCTCCCGAGCAGTCAAGGCACCAGACCCGTTGCTTCAGTAGGCCGATGGTCTACTCGATGATGTTCCTGGTGGCAGCATGGCTCTCATTATATGAGTGCTGGGCACGAGTGTTGGGGGTTACAGAGGGGAGTCATGAGCCAGTGGATAGCCCTTGTCTCCGAGCAGCCACCCTTGAGCTTGACATGGTGGCTGGAAGAGTGCTCAGGATGAAGGCATTGTGGCTGTTGCCAAGATAGCGGGCATTGACATTGAGGATTCGCTGTTTGTGGTCGCAAACCAACTGCACATTAAGTGAGTGGTAGCTTTTGCAGTTACGGAAGATCTCAGGATTGTCATGCGGCGCCCTGCAATGACATGTGGGTGTAGTCAATGGTGTCCTACACCATGGGGAAGCCCGCTGTCCTGGCAAAACCACATGCATGCTCGTCCTGCTTCTCTCTGGTGAGACGGAAGGCAATGTAATCCCTTCTCCTGGTGTAGAGAGCCTCAGTGACCTCCCAGATGCAGCGATGGACAGTGAACTGTGAGATGTTAGCTATGTCTCCTGCTGTAGACTGGAAGGATCTGCTTGCGAAGAAATTGAGGGCCATGGTGACCTTGACTGCCACTGGGAGAGTTGTAGTCACCCCAGTCTGAGACTGGAGGTCTGGTTGCAGGAGGTGGCAGAGTTCTGTGACCACCTCCTTGGTGAGGTGGAGCCTCCTAATATACTGCTCCTCGCTTAATTGGAGGTAGGAGAAGAGCTATTGGAAGACCCTAGGTGGGTATGGCCTCCTGTTGAGAGCCCTGATGGCCCTCCTCCTCACTCTGCGCACATGTTCCCATCTTTCTCGCTGCCTCCATTCCTTCCACGGTAGATCCTGGAGGGCGAGGTCAACTGCCAGTACAGCCGCCATGACTTTTAGCGAGTGTTGTAGTATGAGGCGTTTCAAAAATAGTGAGGGAGTTTTAAACTTCCCAGAACACTCCCTGATACCAAATAACCTTGAAATAACTAAAGAAAACTCTTGCAGTTGCAGGAAGTAGCACACAGCCACTCAACCCTCAAAACCCTGTCAGGTGCGAGTGATTGGTGAGGATCGCTTTAAATATCATCGCTGGAGCCGGCTTCCTGCTGCTCCATGTCACCTCAACCTGTCATTGCTTTCTCCAGCCGTAACTGCAATGGCCAAAACCAAATTAGGAGATCGGGCGTCAAGTGAGCGTTGCACACACAATGACATCATCATCTCCATAATTTAAATGTCCTCAGCGATCGAGTTTACCTCCATCGATACCGGAAAATCGAGAAACGGCCGGCGTTTTAGTGTCATCTCGTGGCGCCAGTGTGTGATGCTGAAGACACAAATTTTTAGCCCAAAGAACCGAAATATTAGGGGCTAGAAATTCATCTACTTACCGCCACTCCGTAGCGCCATGAAATGGTGAAAAAATGGCAGCCGCTGCTCTTTCGCCAGCTGGTGGTGGGTCCCGCGGCAGCTGCCATTTTTCTCCCACCCATTGTGTTGCTGGAAACTGGCAGCGCCCTGGGAAAAAAAATGGCGGCTTGGTGATGTCAATCGGTGTGCAATGCCACTCTGAACTTTGACCCTAGCACTGAATTCAGCCTTTGTGGACCCAAGCAGGCTGACAGTGGTGATGTCAGCACCTCTTAAAGGGACAAACACATCATTCAGGTAAGTTTGGATTTAAGCTTTTGGACTTTTCTTTTGATTTTATTAAAGTAGTGGCTTGCTGCAATAGATGTTAAAAGTTTTTTAAGTGTGTAGGGAGTGCTGCTGAATGCTTGCAAGGCCTCATATGGTAAAGAAAGGCCTCTGAGAAGACGGAAAATGCTGCAAATAGTCAGCAGGTCAGGCAATATCCGTGGAGAGGGAGAAAGAGTTCACATCTCAACTCGAGATGCTGCCTGCCTGCTGAATATTTCCAGCATTTTATGCTGTCATTTCAGATTTACAGCATCCACTCACAGAGGGAAGAGGAAGATGCAGAAGAGGAGGAAACAGAAGAGGAGGAAGCAGAAGAAAGGATACAACCCAGACAGCCCATTTCTGGTCGGGATATCCAGGATGGAATCATCCGCCTGCGGTACCAGTGAACACAACCCCAATTCCCCTTTCAATAGTTGCCTCACACCTTACCTTCCCTCTGTTACTGACCATCACAGCATCCTCTTGGCCACAATGCTGAAATAAAAGCCACCACAAAGTAAACTTTCCAATCCATCTTTATACATCTCTCCATCCAATATGACATCAAAAAATCAATTCATCATCCTTATGCATTCTCTTAGTGACAGTCTTGTGTGTGCCTTTGCCTATTCTACTGATGTCATGCAGTGCTACCCCAGTGGCTCCAGTATAGCTGGTAGAAGACTGCTGACTTTCAGTGGGGGACACTGCAAATGGCCTTGCTGGTCGACCTTGAGGAGCTGGTGGCTGGGAGTGTCAAATCAAGTGACGATGTTTCTTCTTCTCCTCCTCCTCCTCCTCCTCCTTCTTCTTCTTCTTCTTCTTCTTCTTCTTCTTCTTCTTCTTCTTCACTCTCCTCTCCCTCTTCTTGGTCAAGCACTAGCTGGGCAGGCTGCATTTCTTGGGTGTGCGAAATGAGGAAGGCACAAGGATGAAGTTGTGATGACAGGAGGATGGGAAAGCAAGAGGTGCATGCCAGAAGGAGAATAACAACAGAGGATACTGGCATCTTCTATCCTTTCAGCCCCGCCACTGGCCAAGGGCTCAGCCATGCTCCTGCCAGGAATGGCCAGCACTGTCTCCTCCAAGGAGGTGAGGTGAGACTAGGAATGGGAGATGTGCCTCATGATTGGTACAGATTGTTGGTAGGTGAGAGATTGGGAGTGGGGGTCGTGCATTGAGCAATGTGTGAGGCTAGTGGTGTAGTTGGTAGGAGACGGCTTTTGAAGATGCATTCACTGACCTTAAGAACATAAGAACATAAGAAATAAGAGCTGGAGTAGGCCATTTGGCCCTTCGAGCCTGCTCCACCATTCAACAAGATCATGGCTTATCTTCTACCTCTGTTTGCTTTCCATAGCACACATTGGTTTCTGTATTACTGAAGCCAAGGAGGTGAGATGGAAGCCAGGACTGACAAAGGTAAGAGAGTATTTTTGCTGGACTTTCTCAAAGAAATTTGGTAGGGTAGAGTCCATGATGGGGTCGATCGCACAGGGCCTATAGAAGGTGCAGCCTTGCTGAATTAAATAAACATTTCCATTCCATGTTTTCTCATGCTTTTATGATAGTGAATTATGGAAACTAACAAAATTAACGTGATAATGCTAGAATCCCTATGTCACAGCAATGGTCCTTGATCCCATGGAGTGTCAATAGCATTATGACTATTGAAAATATAACTCAGTTCCTTTGCACACTGCTGCAGCAACAAAGGGAGAGCACACACACAGCAAGGTAGAACCTATATATTATAAATAATACAAAAAGAAAATACAAAAGGTCATTGACCTGAAACGTTAACTCTGTTTCTGTTTCTCTCTTCACAGATGCTGCCTGACCTACTGAGTTTCTCCAGCATTTTCTATTTTTATTATAAATAATGTTGAGTAGCTCAATAATTTTAAGGCAATAATCCAATATAGTGGTTGATGACAGAGGTATCCATGGGCCACATATGGGGCACAAGCCTGATCCTTGAAGCTCAGATATGTCAATACTATTTTCACTTATGGCCTGGAATTCTGTCAGGGCTTCTCTAGTAAGAGATCAGAGAAATGCTCCCAACGGTAAAGACGGCCATTTACATCATTGCTCCAGGGTTTCTGCTAATCTTCCACTAAAATGATCTAGACTTGAATATAGGGGGTATGATTAAGAAGTTTGCAGATGATACTAAAATCAGCTGTGTGGTTGATACTGAAGAAGGAAGCTGTAGACTGCAGGAAGATATCAATAAATTAGTCAGGTGGGCAGAACAGTGGCAAATGGAATTCAATCCGGAGAAGTGTGAGGTAATGCATTTGAGGAGGGCTAACAAGGAAAGGGAATACACATTAAATGGTAGGACACTGAGTAGTGTAGAGGAACAAAGGGACCTTGGAGTGCATGTCCACAGATCCCTGAAGGTAGCAGGCCAAGTAGATAACATAAGAATATAAGAACATAAGAAATAGGAGCAGGAGTCGACCAATCGGCCCCTCGAGCCTGCTCCGCCATTCAATGAGATCATGGCTGATCTGATCCAACCTCAACTCTAAAGAACACAAGAAGTAGGAGCATGACCAGGCCACTCGGCCCCTGGGCCCGCTCCGCCACCCACAGGGCCTTGACCGATCCGAACTCAAACTCATGTCCAATTTCCAGCCCGCTCCCCGTAACCCCTAATTCCCTTTACTTCTAGGAAACGGTCTATTTCTGTTTTAAATTTATTTAATGAAGTAGCTTCCACAGCTTCCTGGGGTAGCAAATTCCACAGACCCACTACCCTCTGAGTGAAAAAGTTTCTCCTCATCTCAGTTTTGAAAGAGCAGCCCCTTATTCTAAGATTATGTCCCCTAGTTCTAGTTTCACCCATCATTGGGAACATCCTCACCGCGTCCACCCGATAAGGTGGTTAAGAAGGCATACGGAATGCTTGCCTTTATTAGCCGTGGCATAGAATACAAGAGCAGGGGGGTTATGCTTCAACTGTATAAAACACTAGTTAGGCCTCAGCTAGAGTACTGCTTGCAGTTCTGTTCATCACATTACAGGAAAGATGTGATTGCACTAGAGAGGGTACAGAGGAGATTTACAAGGATGTTGCCGGGAGTAGAGAATCTTAGCTATGAGGAAAGACTGGATAGGCTGGGTCTGTTTTCCTTGGAACAGAGGAGGCTGAGGAGAGAACTTATTGAAGTGTATAAAATTATGAGGGGCATAGATAAAATGGATAGAAAGGACATATTTCCCTTAGCAGAGGGGTCAAAAACCAGGGGGCACAGATTTAAAGTAATTGGGGGAAGGTTAGAGGGGATTTGAGGGGAAATTTCTTCACCCAGAGGGTTGTGGGGGTCTGGAACTCACTGCCTGAAAGGGTGGTAGAGGCAGGAACCCTAACCACATTTAAAAAGTACTTGGCTGTGCACTTTGGATGCTCTAACCTGCAGGGCTACGGACCAAGAGCTGGGAAGTGGGTTTAGGCTGGATAGCTCTTTGTTGACCGGCGCGGACACAATGGGCCGAAATGGCCTCCTTCCGTGCTGTAACTTTCTATGATTCTATGATTCTATGAAAATTATGGTGGAAGATCAGGAGAACCCCATGTACATGTTCCCCTATATTTCTTACTTGAATTCTGTGGAACTGGTAGTTTGGAAAGGGCAATAAGCATTATAGCCTCATTTATGAAATGCTAAATCAGAACAGCAAGATCTCTATCAGCAACTTGAGATATATGAAAATTAATGAGAACTTAGATCCAAATGTCCATTATCTTGTTTAAGTGGCCCCGAGGCTCCTTGGTGCACACCCATGTGACTCACAAAAGCAAATAGCTTGACCACCCCGTCTTATGATATCATCTGAATCCCTTTACTCCATGATATTCATTATCCTCTACACCTATCCGACAAAGTAAGTTCTGGGAATTTCCTTGGGGGTTCTCCCCTTTGACTGCCGTAACTTCAGCGGAAAATTGGTGAAAACCCCAATTACATCATATAAATGGGGTTTCTGCCAAAGTTGTGGCAGCCGATCAAGAGAACCCCAAAAATTCCCGGCAAAGGTGTTTTAGAGCTTAAAAAGGGATGTACTTAGCAAACACAAACAAGTTTATAATCAATGAATCATCAAAACACTAACTTAAATAATCTAACATGCAATGAGAACTTCAGGTCCCTCTTCAGGTCATAAGGAAAGGATTTCTTGGAGTATATGCTAGTAATAAAAAAAATGAAAAATGAAAGCCATGTTCTTTCTATTGCTATTTATTAATTTCTGTTAAAGCATTAGCATATAACCTGTTTCAATGATCTGACAATTTCATAAATATATAATTATCCAGCAAGAGATCCCTGTGTTATTAGAGTCACTGTCTCTCATTAAATGTATTATGGCAATAAAATTCAAATATATGATTAATCAAAATAATGAAATAATTTGGGTAATTCAAGAAAGGATCAATGTCCCTGTGTTGTCATTTTCAATATATGTTTGTAAATCACCAAAGATTTTATTTTAAAATTTTACTTTCATTTCAATAGGTCACAAGCCCATTGTCATAAATCGCAAGTAACAACTCAGGAAGTACTACTGGGCGGCCAGCTGGGGCGCCGTCCAGGGAGTATAAATACTCAGGTATGGGCCCACCTTGGGCAGAGACAATCTGGAAACAGGAAGCTAGTGACTGCTAACTAGACCTCCATGTTTTGTTACAAGTTGATTAAAGCCTTATCCCATAATATTTGTGTTGCTAACTGGCTAAAAATTTAAAGACAGGGCTGGTGCCAGAGAACTGGAGGATTGCAAATGTTACACCCTTGTTCAAAAAAGGGAGATAAATAAACCTGGCAATTACAGGCCAGTCAGTTTAACGTCAGTGGTGAGGAAGCTTTTAGAAACAATAATCCAGGAGAAAATTAACAGCCACTTGGACAAGCATGGATTAATAAAGGAGACCCAGTACAGATTTGTTGATCCCAGCGGACTGGAAAACCGCAAATGTAACACCCCTATTTAAGAAAGGAGGGAGACAGAAAGCAGGCAACTATCGACCAGTTAGCCTAACATCTGTCATTGGGAAAATGCTGGAGTCCATCATTAAGGAAGTGAAAGCAGGACATTTAGAAAATCATAATATAGTCAAGCAGAGTCAGCATGGTTTTATGAAAGGGAAATCATGTTTGACAAATTTGCTGGAGTTCTTTGAGGATGTAACAAGCAGGGTGGATAAAGGGGAACCAGTAGATGTCGTGTATTTGGATTTCCAGAAGGCATTCGATAAGGTGCCACATAAAAGGTTACTACACAAGATAAGAGCTCATGGGGTTGGGGGTAATATATTAGCATGGATAGAGGATTGGCTAACTAACAGAAAACAGAGAGTTGGGATAAATGGGTCATTTTCAGGTTGGCAAACATAGAAACATGGAGCAGGAGTAGGCCATTCGGCCCGTCGAGCCTGCTCCACCATTCAATACGATCATGGCTGATCATCCAAATCCAGTACCCTGTCCCTGCTTTCTCACACAGAATCCCCATCGAGCCTGCACCGACACATATCCCACCCTATCCCCGTAACCCCACGTATTTAATTCCCCCTAACATATCCCATCCTATCCCTGGAGCCCCACATATTTAATCCCCCCCTAACACTAAGGGTCAATTTATCATAGCCAAATCAACCTAACCCGCACATTTTTGGACTGTGGGAGGAAACCGGAGCACCCGGAGGAAACCCACGCAGACACGGGGAGAATGTGCAAACTCCACACAGACAGTCACCCAAGGCCAGATTCGAACCCGGGTCCCTGGCGCTGTGAGGCACCAGTGCTAACCACTATGCCACCGTGTTGCCCTGTAACTAATGGGGTGCCGCAGGGATCAGTGCTGGGGCCTCAACTATTTACAATCTATATTAATGACTTGGATGAAGGGACTGATTGTAATGTAGCCAAATTTGTTGATGATACAAAGATAGGTGGGAAAGCAAATTGTGTGGAGGACGCAAATAATCTCCAAAGGGATATAGATAGGCTAAGTGAGTGGGCAAAAATCTGGCAGATGGAGTTTAATGTGGGAAAATGTGAGGTTATCCACTTTGGTAGGAAAAATAAAAAAGCAAATTATTATTTAAATGGGGAGAGATTACAAAATGCTGAGGTACAGAGGGATCTGGAGGTCCTTGTACATGAATCACAAAAAGTTAGTATGTAGGTACAGCAAGTAATTAGGAAGGCAAATGGAGTGTTGACCTTTATTGCAAAGGGAATGGAGTATAAAAGAGGGAAGTCCTGTTACAACTGTACAGGGCGTTGGTGAGACCACACCTGGAGTACTGCATACAGTTTTGGTCTCCTTATTTAAGGAAGGATATACTTGCATTGGAGGCAGCTCAGAGAAGGTTCACGAGGTTGATTCCGGAGATGAAGGGGTTGTCTTATGAAGAAAGGTTGAACAGGTTGGGCCTATACTCATTGGAGTTTAGAAGAATGAGAGGGGATCTTATTGAAACATATAAGATTCTGAAGGGGCTTGACAGGGTAGATGCAGAGAGGATGTTTCCCCTCGTGGGGGAATCTAGAACTTGGGGGCATAATTTCAGAATAAGGGGGCACTCTTTTAAATCGGAAATGAGGAGGAATTTCTTCTCTCAGAGTGTCGTGAATCTTTGGAATTCTCTTCCCCAGAGAGCTGTGGAGGCTGGGTCATTGAATATATATAAGGTGGAGATAGACAGACTTTTGAACGATAAGGGAGTCAAGGGTTATGGGGAGCGGACAGGGAAGTGGAGTTGAGGCCAAGATCAGATCAGCCATGATCTTATTGAATGGCGGAGCAGGCTCGAGGGGCCAAATGACCTACTCCTGCTCCTACGTCTTATGTTCTTACGTTCTTATAAGGGCAAATCGTGTTTGATTAACTTGATTGAGTTTTCTGATGAGATAACAGAGAAGGTGGATGAGGGCAGTGCAGTTGATGTTTTGTATATGAACTTTCAAAAGGTATTTGATAAAGTACCACATAATAGGCTTGTTAGCAAAATTGAAGCCCATGGGATAAAAGGTGCAGTAGCAGCATGGATACAGAATTGGCTAAGGGATAGAAAACAGAAAGTTGTGGTGAAAGGCTGTTTATCAGACTGGAGGGAGGTGCAGGAAACTCTCATTTAAACAGCGCCTAAATATCCAAAATTCTCTAATAACCGGCAGAATTCATACTCCGAAAACTACAGTATACAGTCGTTTATAAGTTTTGTTTTACTGTTAAGTAATTAAAGAGTTATGGATTACCCTAAACTGGCATTACTGTACTTAATCAAGTATCTTCCACCATCCATTTAACACAACATTCTGTAGGGGAGTACCCAATTATCCTGCACATTTCTTGATTTTTTTATTTTTGTTTGTTAAAAATAGCCTCGGTAGATATACCTCTCCGTTATCCGGCATTTTTAATCAACCGTCGCCATCCCGGTCCTGTCGGTGCCGGATACGAAAGAGTTTCCTGTGCATAGTGGTGTTCTCCAGGGTTCAGTACTGGGACCACTGCTGTTTTTGATATACCTTAATGACTTGGACTTGGGGGTACAGGGCCAAATTTTGAAATTTGCAAACGACACAAAACTGGGAAGTGTAGTAATCACTGAGGAAGATAGTAATAGACTTCCAGAGGACATAGACAGGCTGGTGGAATGGACAGACACACGGCAGATGAAGTTCAATGCAGAAAAGCGTGAGGTGATACATCTTGGTAGGAAGAATGCAGAGAGACAATACAAGGTAAATGCTACAATTTGAAAGGGGTGCAAGAAGAGAGAGACCTGGTGGTGCTTGTGCACAAATCTTTAAAGGTGACAGGACAGGTTAACAAAGCAGTTAATAAAGCATATGGGATCCTGGGCTTCATAAAGAGAGTACAAAAGCCAGGAAGTTATGCTAAACCTATATAAAATATTAGTTTGGCCCCAACTGAAGTATTGTGTCTAATTCTGGGTACCACACTTTAGGAAGAACATGAAGGCTTTGGAGAGGGTACAGAAGAGATTTACAGGAATGGTTCCAGGGATGAGGGATTACAGTTACGTGGATAGACTGGAGAAGCTGGGGTTGTTCTCCTTAGAGCAGAGAAGGCTAAGAGGAGATTTGATAGAGGTGTTTAAAATCATGAAGGGTTTAGATAGAATAAATAAAGAAAAACTGTGGCGGTAGGGATTGTAGATGCATTGGTAATAATTTTTCAAAACTCCCTGGATTCCGCTAAGGTCCCGGCAGACTGGAAAACTGCTAATGTAACACCCTTATTTAAAAAGGGCAGTAGACAGAAGGCTGGTAACTATAGATCGGTTAGCCTAACATCTGTGGTAGGTAAAATTTTGGAGTCCATTATTAAGGAAACAGTAACAGGACATTTGGATAATCATAATTTAATAGGACAAAGTCAGCATGGTTTTACGAAGGGGAAGTCATGTTTGACAAATTTGCTGGAGTTCTTTGAGGAAGTAACATATAGAGTGGATAAAGGGGAACCAGTGGACGTAGTGTATTTAGACTTCCAAAAGGCATTTGACAAGGTGCCACACAAAAGATTATTGCTTAAGGTAAAAAATCACGGGATTGGGGATAATATTCTGGCATGGATAGAGGATTGGCTATCTAACAGAAAGCAAAGAGTTGGGATAAATGGTTCATTCTCAGACTGGCAATCAGTAACTAGTGGCGTTCCACAGGGGTCAGTGCTGGGTCCCCAACTCTTTACAATCTATATTAACGATTTGGAGGAAGGGACCAAGTGTAACATATCAAAATTTGCAGATGATACAAAGATGGGAGGGAAAGTAGTGAGTGAGGAGGACATAAAAAACCTGCAAGGGGACATAGACAGGCTAAGTAAGTGGGCAGAGATTTGGCAGATGGAATACAACACTGGAAAGTGTGAGGTGATGCACTTTGGCAGGAAAAATCCTAGAGCAATTTATTATCTTAATGGCAAGAAACTGGAGAGTACTGAAGTGCAAAGGGATCTGGGGGTCCTGGTGCACGAAACTCAAAAGGTTAGTATGCAGGTGCAGCAAGTGATTAAGAAGGCAAATGGAATGTTGGCTTTCATTGCTAGGGGGATAGAATATAAAAATAGGGAGGTATTGCTTCAGTTGTACAAGGTATTGGTGAGACCGCACCTGGAATACTGCATACAGTTTTGGTGTCCTTACTTAAGGAAAGACATCCTTGCTCTCGAGGCAGTGCAAAAAAGGTTCACTCGGTTAATCCCGGGGATGAGGGGGTGGTCATATGAGGAGAGGTTGGGTAGATTGGGACTCTACTCATTGGAGTTCAGAAGAATGAGAGGCGATCTTATTGAAACATATAAGATTGTGAAGGGGTTGGATCGGGTGGATGCGGGGAGGATGTTCCCGATGACGGGTGAGACTAGAACTAGGGGACATAGTCTTAGAATAAGGGGCTGCTCTTTCAAAACTGAGATGAGGAGGAACTACTTCACTCAGAGGTGGTAGGTCCATGGAATATGCTGCCACAAAAAGCTGTAGAAGCTACATCATTAAATAAATTTAAAACAGAAATAGACAGTTTCCTAGAAGTAAAGGGCATTAAGGGTTACGGGGAGCGGGCAGGAATTTGGACATGAGTCTAGGTTCGGATCCGGTCATGGCCCTGTGGGTAGTGGAGCGGGCCCAGGGACCGTGTAGCCTGATTCTGCTCCTATTTCGTGTGTGCAATTCTGTTAGATGCAGGAGATGGTTCTGTGATAGATAGTAGATTGGCGGTTAGGATCAGATCAGCCATGATCTTATTGAATGGCGGAGCAGGCTCGAGGGGCCGATTGGCCTACTCCTGCTCCTATTTCTTATGTTCTTATGTTCTTATGTTTCTAATGGCTCAAATGCCGATAATCAGAGGGCACAGGTTTAAGGCGATTGGCAAAAGAACCAAAGGCAACGTGAGAAGAAACATTTTTACGCAATGAGTGGTTAGGATTTGGAATGTGCTGCCTGATAGGGTGATGGAAACAGATTCAATAGTAGCCTTCAAAAGGGAATTGGATAAATACTTAAAGGAGAAAAAATTGCAGGGATATGGGGAAAGAGCCGGGGAGTGGGACTAACTGGATTGCTCTTCGAAAGAGCCGGTGTAGACTCGATGGGCCGAATGACCTCCTTCTGTGCTGTACTATTCTATGATTCTATGACTTTACATAATTCTCTACCTGCAATAAAGTTGTTCAAATGACCTGATGTATCCATTAAATATTTGTACATAAGGACAAACTGGACTCACTTTATATTCTGTTTGTAGGCAACTCTTACTTCATTTCTTTTATTGTCTTCCTGTGATGTGACAGCAATGACTAAAAACATCCGTGGAAGAATGTGAAATGATGCTTACTATTCTGCAATCGAGTACACAAGAACACACTCTAGGAACAGCAATTTCTTATTCAGACCACAACTCCCACAGGGGTGAGATGGGAGATGAGTATGACTCCCATAGTACTTCAATTTGGACTATTTTTTCCATGCACTGTTGATGGCGACTCCCATTGGGTGGCTGATGCTGGAATGAGTTATTTTCTTGTTTTGGTGAGGAGCCCAGTGCACTATCTGTAAACAAAACTTATGAAAACTTTCTTCTTTTATGTAAATTTACTGAGTATAGATTGGCAACATTGCAGAGTATAGGTGAAAAATAGTGCTAGGTGCAAGTAGCTAAAACTAGAAGCATTACATTACACGTCAAAGTTCTTTTTCTGCTTTTTTCCAGTTGGAGGAAGAGTTGGGATTTTTGAATTATCAATCATGGGCAAAGTTCCTCCCTTTTGTGGCATGAACATATTTTCAATTATACTTTGCTGGGGCCAGTGCTGAAGGTCACTGGATCCCTGCATTTACGCTACGACTAAAGATCCACTGGTTTTCAGGCCTACGTTTCGATGGTCCGAGTTGCACAGGAACCATTATAGTCAATACAAAATTTGTTCACCTCTGTTTATATTTATTATACCAACCTTCAAGTTCATTCTTAAAACATTTATCAAGCAGTTTTTAAAGAATTAACCGGCAGTATTATCTGCTTTTTCTGGGAGTTCTGCAGGGTAAATTTTAATATTTTACGCTCCTAGTGTGGAGCTTCACCCTTTGGGAGCCCATATTGGGAATTTGGAAGCAGAGGTGAGCAGGTCCTACAGGATTTTCCAAACATTATGAGTAGAAGATTCAGTCGGGCCACAGATCTCTGTGCCTAAATTCCCAGTGTATGCTCTCGGTGGGCAAAGCTCCACACCAGGAGCATGAGTTTGTAAAATGACACCATACATATACTATTCTGTCAGAAAAAAAAATGTCTCACTCATATCCTCTAGTTCTGTCATCACAATCAAAGTTAAATAACCCTCTCATATTTACATTATTCATGACCTTCATTTTTTTAAAGACCTGGGGGGGAAAATGGGTTGCTTTGCGCCTCCTGTTTAGCGCCCTAAGGGGCACAAAGCAACTAGCGCCCGGGTGCGGCGCTGCCCATACCTCCCGCGAAATTCAGAGGGAGGTTAGCGGTGGTGCTAACCGGTAGCGCCCCGTGGCGCTGCGCCACTGGCGATGATGTCATCGCCAGCGGCGCAGCGCCCCGCTCGCACCCCGGCCGCGATCTTCGGGAGTGCCCCCTGACTTACCGCTGGACGCTATGTCAGACAGGGTCAGGGGGGCCTACCTGCGGCCAGGGAGGCACAATTTAAAGGCGAGGTGCGGGGCGGCCATTTTTGTTGCTGGCCGCCTGCCAGCACCTGCCTGCGCTCCCGTCCCCGGCCTCCTGAACCGCACCCCCCCCCGCAGAGTGCCGGCTGCGCTCCAAGAGCCCGGCACTTCTCTTGAGTGCCGGGCTCTTTTGCCAGCACTCCCGATCCCTGGGGGCCCAGCTGGGCCCCGGGTCAGGCTACGCAAGGCCCCCTCCCCTTTAAGAAGGGGAGGAAGGCCTACAATACCGCGGCACGTTGCGCGGCGATATTGACTCGCAGCGTCCCAAGAGGGATGCAGGGCGCTTCCAGTAGCGCCCCACTTCCCCCTTGGGGCGCAACCACTGAAGTTCCGGCACGGGGGTGCTATTTTTTCCAGGGCGCTAAAAGTAGCGCCCCGGTGAAGTTAGTGCCCCAAATGGGGCGCTACTCAATTTTTAGCCCCTGGTCATTTCTAGCTGCATTCCTCTTTTTTCTTCAATGAAAAGAGTTCATCTCTGAGTTCCTGTTCAACATTACAGCTTTAAATTTTGAAATCATCCTTGCCTCTCTTCTCTGAATTATCTCCATTGCATCAATGTCGCTTTGAAGATACATGGGTAGATTTTCCTCTTTTCCATTTGGGTGTAAATAATCACCTGTTTGGAGTGCACAGAGGAAAAGTGGGCATGGAAAATCACTGGGCAGGGAAAAATAACGGAGCCCACGCATTTTTCTATCCAATTATGCAGGTGCAAAATAAACTGTTTTAACTTATAATCTCATCAAATGCTCTCAATTTTCACCCTAACAGTACGCAACCCCAGTTATTTAAAATTATGAAGGGGTTTGATAGGGTAGACATAAAGAAGATGTTTCCACTTGTGGGAGAGTCCAAAACTAGCGAGTATAAATATAAGATAGTTACTAATAAGTCAAATAAGGAATTCAGGAAAAACATCTTTACGCAGAGAGTGGTTAGAATGTGGCACTTGCTGTCAAATGGAGTACTTGAGGCGAATAGCATAGATACATTTAAGGGGAATGTAGATAAGTACATAAGGGAGAAAGGAATAGAAGGGTTAGATGAAGTAGGGTGGGAGGAGGCTCATGTGGAAAATAATGCCGGCATAGACCAGCTGGAACATAGCAACAGGAGTAGGCCATTCAGCCCCTCGAGCCTGTTTCGTCATTCAATGAGATCATGGCTGATCTGCGCTCGAACTCCATATACCCGCCTTTGGCCCATATCCCTTAATACCTTTGGTTAACAAAAGCTATCAATCTCCGATTTAAAATTAATAATTGACCTAACATCAATTGTCGTTTGCGGAAGAGAGTTCCAAACTTCTGCCACCCTTTGTGTGTAGAAGTGTTTCCTAATTTCACTCCTGAAAGGTCTGGCTCTAATTTTTAGACTATGGCCTAGTCCTAGAATCCCCAACCAGCAGAAATAGTTTCTCCCTATCTATCCTATCTGTTCCCCATAACATCCTGAAAAATTCAATCAGATACCTTCTAAATTCTAGGGAATACAACCCTAATTTGCATCATCTCTCCTTGTAACTTAACCCTTGAAGTCCGGGTATCATTCTGGTAAACCTACACTGCACTCTCTCCAAGGCTGATATATCCTCCCTAAGGTGTGGTGCCCAGAACTTCTCACAGTACTCCAGGTGTGGTCTAACCAGGGCTTTGTACAGCTGCAGCATAACTTCTACCCCCTTGTATTCTAGTCCTCTAGGTATAAGGGCCAGCATTCCATTAGCCTTTTTGATTATTTTCTGGACCTGTTCATGACATTTTAATGATCTATGTACCTGGACCCCCAAGTCTCTTTGGACCTCCACTGTTTTTAGCTTTTCACCATTTAGAAAGTACCCTGCTCTATCCTTTTTAGGTCCAAAGTGGATGACCTCACATTTGCTTACATTGAAATCCATTTGCCACAGTTTTGCCCATTCACTTAATCTATCAATATCCCTTTATAATTTTATGCTTTCATCTACACTGCCTACAATGCCACCTATCTTTGTGTCATCGGCAAATTTAGATATATGACTTTCTATGCCATCATCTAATATTGTTAATAAATAGTGTGAATAGTTGAGGCCCCAACACAGATCCCTGCGGGACACCACTAGTCACATCCTGCCAATTAGAGTACCTGCCCATTATCCCTACTCTCTGTCTCCTGCCACTCAGCCAATTTCCTAACCAGGTCAATAATTTGCCCAAAATTCCGTGGGCTTCTTATGTGGGACTTTATCAAATGCCTTCTGGAAGTCCATATAAATAACATCCATAGACATTCCCCTGTCCACTACTTTAGTCACCTCTTCAAAAAATGCAATCAGGATTGTCAGTCATGACCTACCTTTCACAAACCCATGCTGGCTCTCTCTGATCAACTGAAAATTTTTGAGGTGTTCAGTCACCCTATCCTTAATTATAGACTGCTAGCAATTTCCCAACAACAGATGTTAGAATAACTGGTCTATAATTCCTTGGTGTCCCTCTGTCGCCATTCTTAAAAACTGGAGTGACATACGCAATTTTCAAATCTAAAGGAACGGTTCCTGAATCTGGAGAACTTTGGAAGATTATAGTTATGGCATCTGCAATGTGCTCAGCTACTTCCTTAAAAACCCTGGGATGGAAACCATCTGGCCCTGGGGATTTGTCACTCTTTAGTGCCACTATTTTCTTCATTACTGTTATTTTACTTATGTTAATTTTATTGAGTCCCTGTCCCTGATTCAATATTAGTTTCCTTGGGATTTCCGGCATGCTTTCCTCTTCTTCTACTGTAAATAATTAGTCAACATGTCCACCATTTACTTATTATCATTGACAATATCACTGCTTTCAGTTTTTAAGGGGCCAACATTGCTCCTGATCACCCTCTTTTTCCTAATGTAACTGTAAAAATTCTTCGTATTGATTTTGATATACCTTGCAAGTTTATTTTCATACTCCCTTTTTGTAGCTCTTACTATCTGTTTTGTGACCCTTTGCTGTTCTTTGTATCTTTCCCATTCACCAGGATCTGTGCTATTTTTTGCATTTTTGTATGCCCTTTCCTTAAGTTTTATGCTGTCCCTTACCTCTTTGGCTGTTTTATTTGGCAAGTAGAGCTCTTGCCCCTCAGGTGTATAAACTGGTTCTGTATCACATTAAATTATTTTTTAAACATCTCCCACTGATCTTCTGTCATTTTACCCATTAACAGATTTGCCCAGTTTGCTGTGGACAGTCTCTGCCTCATCCCGTTGAAGTCAGCCTTACCCTAAATCTAGAATCTTAACAGCTGTTTCACGTTTCTCCCTTTCAAACGCTTCGTTGAACTCAATCATGTTATGATCACTATTGAATAAATATTCACGCACAGTTAGGCTGTTAACTAAATCTGGCTCATTACTCATTACTAAATCTAATATGGCTTGCCCCCTTGTTGCCTCTAGGACATATTGGCCCAAAACTTCGGCTGAATACGGGAGAGTACGAACTGTGTACTCTCGCGTATTCGGTCCCGAAGTGCCGGTTTCCTGCATGCACTGCACATGCGCGGGA
The DNA here is from genome assembly GCA_030390025.1 of Squalus acanthias. Classification (NCBI taxonomy): domain Eukaryota; kingdom Metazoa; phylum Chordata; class Chondrichthyes; order Squaliformes; family Squalidae; genus Squalus; species Squalus acanthias. The sequence continues at coordinate 58,243,938 of CM059428.1, read as the reverse complement.
AACCGGCACTTCCGGTATTGCTAAGGGGGCGGTTCCTAAGCGAACCGCGTGCGCACTACAGGCTGTGCGCACGCAGCGCACTTAGGTTTTTTTTCAGGTTTGAACGCGAGGGTAAGTATTGAAGATTTTACACATGAAGAAAGGAGGCGTAAGACCCCCTTTTAACAAGGTAAGTAGTTAATTAAGTATTATTTTAAAAAAATTTCAACAGGTTTATCTTTTTTAGAGACTTTAAAGAAAGGTAAGTTTATTTTTATAACTTTTAAAAAGAATTTAAATTTTTTCAAAAATTTGAATTTTTGTTTAAAGTGGTTAATTTATTTAACTATAGTTATTTTATTAATGTGATGGTTTTTTTTTAATTTATTTGAGGTTTAGCTGTTCTTTTGGGGGCAATTTGTATTCATAGTTTTGACAGTTCTCCTGTCAAAACTATGAATGAAAGATGGTGTGCTGCCATTGGCTCTCCATGTCCCACGTGATCCCAGAGGTCGCATTGAACTAACTGCGCCTCTGGGACACGCACACACTGCGCGCCGGCACCAGGGAGAGGCCCAGGACCAGAAGTTCGTGTGGGCCCGAAACATAAAGGCAGGCGCGGTAGGTAAGATCGCGCGTGATCCTTACCCCCGCAGCAAGCCTCCAAGTCCAATTTCTGGGCCATTGTTTTAGAAAACTATCCCAGACACACTCAAGAAATTCACTACCTTTCTGACAGGTGCTAGTCTGCTTATCCCAATCTATATGAAAGTTAAAATCCCCCATTAAAACCACTCTGCCTTTACTACACGCTTGTCTAATAAGTTGGGTTGAATGGCCTGTTTCTCTGCTGTAAATTCTATGTAATTCTATGTAATATTTGATTAGCCTTGTTCATAGCAGCTTCAGATTGTATGTTTGATAGTCAAATGCACCCTTTTCCTTCTCTATCTTTGCTAATGAACACCCATTCATTTTTGTTCCAATGTGCATTATCATATATTTAATCACATTAAGAATCACCTGCCATTTCTTACATGGGTACATAGAAAAGTATTGGTGCAGAAAAGACTACATACCATCTGACCAGCTCAAAAATGAATACTCTTCATTGCTCACTCCCTCAAATAGTTATCGATTTCTCTCTTAAATTTCTTCACACTATCTGCCTCCATTCTCCCCCCTCCCACTCAATCCCCCACTGCCCCCGAGAAAACCATTCTACATTTCCACCACCATCTGTGTAGTTAAATCTAAACTATTTGTGCAACTTGCCTCTTCTAAGCTTGAACTGTGTCCCTAGGTCCAGAGTGACAATTGGGGTTCAATTTATTTACTCCCTTAAAAATCATGAACACATGAATAATATCTCCCAGGAACCTTTCCTTCTCCTGAATAAATGATCACAGGCTCTTCAACATCTCCTCAGAGCTCAGATGCCTTAAGCAAGGTAACAGTTTGGTTGCCCTTTTCTGCACTTCTCCAGTGCCTGGATATACTTGCTGTATTACTGTAACCAGAACTGTACACAGTATTCGAGGTGTCAACATACAAGCATTGTACAGACTTATGATAATTTCCTGGGATTCGTGCTTTATTCCTCTGGCTATACATCTAAGATCTGGTTAGCTTTACTTACTGTTGCCACACACTGCCCTTTTGGTTTCAGATTTTTAGCCCATCTGTTTAATTTGTTCACATCCTTTAGAATTAAATCAATCTCCCTAGTGTTCCGTGGCAGTCATTTTCTGTCTGTGTATTATAACTGATTGGATATTTGGTGCACTCATGCAGTAAGTTTTATTTTTTCTTTCTTTCCTTTGATTTGCAGTCTTAAGCCTCACCTTGGCAGCATTGCACAGTGTTGAACCATTGGTGCTCGCTTCAATAATATATGAGCAAAGCAGCTAGACTGAAATTGGGATTCTCAGAAAGCTAATAAGACCAAAGACCAAATAGTCAGTTCACATTGGCAAGCAGCGAAGCAACATGACGAGGCCAGTCAGAGGCTCAGACGCAATAGCCCAAATGGTTGTAATTTGTATCCATTCTCTCCAGTGTGAATAAACCCATGATATAAAAGGTATTTCACCTGGGCTAACTAGCACATATGACCACACTGCTATTTATAATTTCATACTGGATTTCCATTATTGTAGGTGAAACTGCTGTTGATAAATCAACTAAAGAGCATAGGGTAAGAACATCTGATTCCAGTTATAGGGAAATCAGATTTGGCCTCAGTCTTAAGGATATTTGCCACTTCAGTCTGTTTATTATACATTTCTTGGATCATATCACTTAACTTGTCTTACATTAAGAAATTAATTCTAAAGGTACAAATATAAAACAAATGGACACAGTAAAGTTCACAAATCAACTATCTGCACAAAAATTTGGCAGGACGTCAGAAAACTTGATGAATGACGAGGATTTCAGAGGTTCGTATGCTCTGCCTCCAATTCATCCTCTTACTCAAAAACATATCCAAGTCAATAATTGTACAAGTGGCAATCCAAAACTGATTCATTCAGTTCCAACACACAGAGCATTTACATCCCAACAATCACAATAGATGGACGAATCTTTTTAAATCAGTGTTAACATTATTTTGCCCTTTTATTGGTTTTGACTTTGTTTACTGTACCATTTGTTCAACAATAGTTGAAAGTGTTATGGCAGGGTTGGATTTGTTATGGCAATTTGTTCAGCAGCCAGTGAGCAGGATGCCTCTACTGGAAAAACATTTACATCAAACAATCTACAACCCTGCAAGAGAACAGAAGAGTGTCTGTCAGCTCAGGCCCCCAAACGGAATAGCTTCCGGGAGAAGTCAATGTTTCATTTTACTATCTGGAGGCTCATTGAGAAAACAGGTGCATTTAATCATCTGTTAATCAACAACAGCTAATTTTGATGGAAAAATTATAATTATCTCCACTTATCTTAAATAATATGATCTTTTTCATCATATACATAAGTGCGCAATCTAATCTCATTCACACTGATCATAGGTACAAGTTTTAAGCTACTAAGTAGTTGCTTTGCACTGCCAATGAATATTTTGTGAGAGAATGTCTGATAATCATGATGCCTTCATAATAACAAATATAACATAAGCATTGAGACATGACACTCATTGAATTTCATGTCTGTGCAGAATTTATAGCAAAAATGGTGCAGTCATTAAACATAATAAGAAGGAACAGGTAACTAAAAGTTGAACAAAATAAACGGAACTGATTTTACTTCATTCGCTTTCCCTTAGAATATCTGATCTTTGTTTGCTAATTGGCAAATATTTGTATTTTGTGGTGTTAGCACATTGACCATTGCCTTCAGCAGTAAGAAAGGTAGCAGCCGGATATCAACCTCTGTTGCCACAAAGTCTAATTTAAATATTTAAATTATATGTGAATGGAACACATGATTGGCATAGCAGCCATTCTCCATCTATACTATAACACATCAGGCACATGTTGGAAAAGTAAAGCAAGTTTATTTTGGTGAGGCATTGGGGAATAAACTCAGTTTAACTAATGTGTTACCTAGTTTGCCTTTGGTTAGTGAATTCTTGTTTCACCCTGGCAGGAGTCCACATGTGGCAGGCTTTGTGTATTTGTTATTAATCTGGTATAAAAATGTCACAGATGGAGGTAAAATCAGCTAGTTTCTGTCATTATCCCCACAGCATTTGTGTGCACCAGTCCAAAGGGAAAAGTGGGATGCAGATTATGGGGACTGACAACTCACCCTAATGTACAACAATCTGCCTTTTCAATGATACCCTAGCAGCAGCTTTCAAATTCTAGAACTGGCTGAGAGAGATAGAAGCTTGCAATACTGAGGACAGTTGGTAATGGACTTTCCTAATTACCGGTAGATTAAAAATACAATTGCGTAATTTAAAAAAAAATACTTGTGCCAGTTCACTGAATAAACCCTTTTTGGCAAATGCTCAATAAACAATGCCAGAGCCAATATTTGACTTAACCAGAACCAAGCAGCCAATCAAAGCCCTTGTAAATGTCAAGTGAAGTACCTGACATCAATTTTCATCCAACAAACCACATAGAGAGAAAAGAAATATATAGACAGAGAGTGGAAGATTTGAAAAAGACCACATTAATAATAATGGTAACATCATTTTGTTCAGACATTATAGGTCATTACTAGTCCTGAGGCTCTCATTATTAGCCCCAGTGAACAACCACATAAGTACCAGTAATGGCCGCAATGCCCTCCAAAATGATGTTATTGCTGTATTAATGATTAATAAAGGTGAAATATAAAAACATAAAGATGGTGTCTTGTCATTTTTGCAGGCAAAATTGGCTAAATCTCAGAGATAACTCTGCAGAGGTTAGAGTTGTTGCTCCTTTATGTGAGGTATTTAAAACTTTGAATTTGTTAAACTATAGATTACTGAAACCATATCCCCCTAAATACATCCATGTAATGAAGGAAGATTTGGAAAACAATGCCTCTCTTAGGTCTTCAGTTGTGAAAGGATGAATGAAAAGGTCAGCTCTACAAATCAACCACTAATACTATGTGACATCATATCAATCCAGGACTGGGAAGCTCATCATGACATTGATGACCTTGTCATCCATTTGAACACCATAGACCTGACTGTCTGGCAACCTGATTGTGACTGAGAATAAAGTAGTCACATTTACAGCATTTAAAAAAAGTGTTTGTCATAAATAAAATACCAGCACCATAAGGGGGATTTTTTTAAACTAATAGAAAGATTTTGAAATGTGAGAGGTCTCCTCTTTACCTTACCGCTTAAGTCTAACAACAAAAACAGAAAATGCAGGAAGGCTCCATGCCTAAAATGTGAACTTGTCTGTTCTCTCCACAGATGCTGCCTGACCTGCCGTGTGTTTCCAGCATTTTCTGTTTTTGTTGTTTCCAGATTTCCAGATATTTGCTTTTTATGTTTTTGTGTTTTGCTTTGGGCGCAAGCCTAGTATCAAATACATTTGTTTTTTCTAAAAGCATCACTCTTGGGGGGGAAGTTTGTCCAGGGTTGGAGAGTGAGGGTATGTGGAGTTGAAGGCAAGCAGAGGGTGAGGATGGTAATTGAAGTGGTCATAGATGTCCATATCAATGACTAGATGTCAGGGCTGGCGAGGCCACATGAAATGGTGACATCAAGGGCTGTGGGTGGGTGGGGAAGTTGATCTGAAGGATGAGGTTAAGTGAGGATGGAGATGCCGAGAAGTCATTGAAGATGAGAAATCACATAATACAAAAGCTAAAGGAGGAGATCTTGACAAGGAAGTTACCACGTGTCTTGCTAGATGATGAGGACTTTAAATGAAAGGGTGAAAAAGGGTGAGCTGCTCACATGAGTAATCAGTGGCAGATGAATAAGGAGAAGGCCTGAGGTGGGGCCTGGTAATGACAGCCATGCTACTGCCATGATGGTTTGAGTGGGGTACATGGTGAAACATGTAGCCAAGCGGAGAAGCTTTGCTGAGGGGAACAGTCTCAAGATAAGTCAGGTTTGACCTGTTAAAGCAGGTTAAGCATTTTAACAAGGAGCAGAGCAGTCATACAACTATTGACAGAGTAGTAATTTTGTCTGAGAGCATGGATGCACTCTCTAGTGCTGCACTAGGAGGAACAGAAAAAGCAACCCACTAGGTCAAGGGATATAGGAGGCAAACCAGCAGGACCTAGTAGTACTCCATGCAATGGGTACACCACAATAGATTGAATTGTTTGGGCCTCATAGAGGATCAGTGGCTGAGGAGGCTCCAGTTTAGCAGGAATGCTGTCAATAATCTCTGCCTTCTGATATAATAAGGCTTTCATACACAATCCACCATCTGCATGATGCTACTAATGGCAGTGAAAGCCAATATGGCCTTGATATCTATGCCACAGGTTTCTCCCACCCACCCACAGGAGACATCTCTTGTGCTAACCAGTTTGCCATGCACAAATGGCATAATTGCCTTATTTTCCTATGCAAGCATATGCACAGACTTCAACACTGATCTGCAGCATTGAATCATCTAAATGATGACACAGCAGGAGGTTATTAGAACCATTGCGCCTATGGCAGTTCCAGCTCTTTAAATGGAGCTAGCTCCTCTAATTGCATTTCCCTGTCCTTTCAATGTCTTCTTTGATATTCTCCTATTTAAAATACTTACTCCAAGTCCTTTTTAATTGATGTTGTGGTACCGAAAAATGCACAAGCCTTCTGGTGTATTCCCAGTGTAACCCTGACAAGGGTTCAGCATAAGACGCGGAGAATAGACCAGAACCTGAATATGCCTTTGCTGGAAGTTTCTGCGGTTCTTGTCTGGATGGAATTGTAGATGAGATGTACCAACCTCTCGAAGGGTGTAAGTGGGGAGGGGGGTTGTTGGTGGTGAGGGGGATTCCAGGCCAGGGAAGAGGCCGGGACTCCCAAAAATGAGGTCAATTTTTTTTTTTAATTGGCTCTTTAACAAGGGGCAAATAGTTTCTCTGGATGTGGAACTGGGCAGTACCCGCTCCCCGATAGCAGCAGGGATTCAGATTTTCCAGCCTGTGTGGTCTGCTGAGTACTAAAGATGTATCCCTAGTGGTGAAAGTATTCGCTGTCCCCATGGTAATTCGATGACCAAATGACCCTGCAAACTCTGGGAGGGTCAGTGCTGGAGCGCTCTGGTGTGCAGGATCACAGCATTACTTCTGGGATCACAGCCCGTGAAGATTTAGGGCCATGATCTCTACCGCAATAGTCAAGTAGCAAAGTATTCCATGTTCTAATAGCCATTATTTCTTCTAACCTCCCCCTTTGTTCTTTTAGTAAGATGATTCTTGGTCTATGCCCAGGAAGAGTGGCAAACACATTGGCCCCAATATTAACTGGGAGACGTGGGGGAGGTCCAATATCGTGTGGGAAACACGGAAGAAAGTCCAGCATGTCTGTCAGTGGCTTTTTAACTCAGCCAGCTCATTATCATTTTACTTCCAGGTTTGTTGACCAAAGTGCAGCTGCAGGCGTGATGAGGACTTGCACTGTGCGATCTCAACTCCAGTATTTAAAAGGCCAATCAGATGATGGAATTTGGAGAAGTTGGAATTTGAAACAAGACCACATGAGTTGTGACAATGGACTCGAGATGGGCAAGGGTTCACTGACGCCTCCCTTGATGTACTGCTGGGGTCAGTGAGGACCCAGAAAGAGATACAATTCCCTAGTAATAGGAGGAAGAAACCAGCTGCTGACAGCAAGAAGGCACGGCTGGAAGTGGCCAAGAAGTGAGCAGTAGCAGCATTGTACCACACTCATGGTTTCATTGTAGGAAGCACTTTAATGACCTAACCAGGTCAGGGAAGGTGAGTACAGTTGCACATTCACCTACAACCTGCTGTGCGCATCACCTCACCCCCTCACCCTGCCTTGTCAAGCCTACTCATCACATCACTCCTCACACCCACTTACCTTGCAAACCTACTCATCCTTCTCTTTCTATGCACTTTCTCAAATCCCCATCTATCCATCCACCACTCCCACTCACCCTTATCCTTATGCAATTTCATGCCTCTCCCTCATAGTCACCCTCACCAAATGCACTGCAGACATCGAGTGAACACATACCATTACAGTCACTCAGAGATCTGTTTTTTCCCTTGTTGCAGGAGAAGAGAGCAATGAACACTAGGGAGAGGGAGAGAACCAGAGGTGGGCCTCCAAAGATTTGCCAGCTCACAAATGCAGAGGGGAAAGGGCTGGAAATCAGTGGAGTTTCAGAATCCCTGGCCATTGGAGATGAGGAGTCATGGACCTCCCAGCTACCTGGTGACACAATTAAATATCAGCGACCCACGTGTCACACGGCCCTCAGTCATGTTGACTTGGTTTCAACAGTGAGGGAAATATGATCATCTTCATAATGATAACTTGCAACATTCTTACCTTGTCAATATTAATTTATATCTTTTATCTCCGACAGGGGCTTCACGTGTGCAGCCGCAGTTGGTGGATGTCGCGGACGACGAATCCTCAGAGGAGCTGATTCCTCCTGAGGGTGCGCCGTCACAAGACTCATGCTTAACATGCACCAGCTCAGATACTCGCACTTCAGTGGGGCCAGTTAGACAGATAGATGGGTTTTCACCTGGTGACTCACACTTCACAAGTGAGCAAGAGCAGATGGTGGTGGCAGGGACAGCAGTGGAGAGTCTGCATCGGAGGGAGCAGCCCTCTCCAAACTCTGCTCAGTTGGACACAGATGCTGTACCCCGGAGCCATCAATGAAAAGGATAATCATTGAGCAGCAGCAGAGAATGTGCGATGTACTGACAGGCTTTCCAAGCACACTGTCCACGATTGCAGAGAGAATGGAGGAGTCCGCCTCAAGCATGAGTGGTTTGATGTTTCAGGGACGTTGCGATGATGTGTTCTTCCATGGATAGAGTGACCAGCACCATGGAATATCAAATACTACAATTAAATGAGGCCATGCACGCCTTGACCACGGCCGTGCAGATTCTGGCTGAAACATGTCTGCCAACTTAAGTAGGATGACAGATACCTTTAGCCTTGGCCTTACAGTGCCTCACTGATCTGCACCAAAATGCTCTCCAGCAGAGTAGTAGCAGTGAAATGCAACTGGGCCATGAGAGGGATGTTGGTGAAAGGAGACATGGAAGTGGGGACTCCATTCAAAGCGCTTCCACTTCTCTCCCATTGCACCCCTCAGTCAGTACCTGCCATGCTGCCTCGTCTCCCGATGGCCGCGTCTGCCCCTGTACAGGTGCAGGTGGAGCAGACAGCACCTTCTTCGACAGCACCTCCCAAACCCGTGACCTCTACCAGCTAGAAGGATAAGGGCAGCAGGCGCATGGGAACACCATCACCTCCAAGTTCCCCTCCAAGTTACACACTATCCTGACTTGTAAATATATCGCCTTTCCTTCAACGTCACTGGGTCAAAATCCTGGAACTCCCTCCCTAACAGCACTGTGGGAGTACCTTCACCACACGGACTGCAGCGGTTCAAGAAGGCGGCTCACCACCACCTTCTCAACGGCAATTAAGGGTGGGCAATAAATGATGGCCTTGCCCACATCCCAGGAATGAATTTAAAAAAGACTTTGGTTGAGCCCTCACAGGCTTCAAAACCCAGAAGTGGTCGGCCAAGAGCATCTCAGCAGTCAGAGCAAGAATCTGAGCAGCCTGCCTCGACCTCTGCTCAAGCCACAGGGGTTCCATCACATAGGAGCAGACGGAAAAGGAAGAGGAAAACTTTGTAGCTGCACAAGGGTATGCACATGGGTGCAGGATAAAATGTAATATTCTTATGTTTAGTTAAAGCACATGAATTTTATTTGTTTCCATCACGCTTGCCCATTCTTGTTTGCTGGTGGCAAGTCACCTTTTAACTTGCTTGATGATGAATGGGAAGGCATGAATTGATGGGGACCAATGGGGGGATGTGCAAGGGGTGATTGGTTGTTTTCAGGACTGCTTTATGTCAATGGAACGGGCGGAAAGAGTGGCCATTGCATGTGGTTCTGACATCGGTCCACTGGTGCAACCTAAGTGAACCTTGCATTAATAAGGGCATCTCCAGTATCCCGGGCAGCTAATGGTGCATTACCCTCATCACCTTCCTCCTCCTCCTAGGAATCGTCTGAAGAGGACCTGAGCTCTGCGTCTTGGATCTCCTGCAGGTCCAAACCTCGCTGCTGCACAATGTTGTGCAAAGCGCAGCACATGACAACCATTCTGGACACCCTGGCTGGTACGTACTGAAGGGCGCCTCCAAATCTGCCTCGGCACCTGAAGCTCATTTCAGCATGCTGATCCCTTGTTCGATCACACATCTGGTGGTCAAATGGCATTTATTGTAGCGCTGTTGGACTTCATTGTCGGGTTTCTGACGGGTGTCATCAGGCAAGTTTGAAGTGGGTACCCTTGTCTCTTACCCTTGTCACCAGTTAACTCTGCTTACAGGTCCGAAGATGTCAGGGAGCTTGGATTGCCGCAGCACCCCGAGAATCTGGCACATCCCTGCATAAATATTTTTTGTGTTTGCACACCAGCTGCACATTGATGGAGTGGAAGTCCTTGCGGTTGATGATATCTCCTGGTTGATCTGGGGATGCCCTGATTGACATGTGCGCACAGTTGTTGACACCCTGCACCTGTAGGAAGCTGGCCAGAGATACAAATCCGAATGCCAGTCATTCTGACTGGCGTCATTGCAGGCAAAGTTCACGTAATTGCCGACCCTGACAATCAAGCCATCAGTCACCTGTCTTATGCATTTGTGAGTCGTCCAACTGGGAAATCCTGGACATGTCTCCGGCAGAGCCCTGGAAGGATTCAGATGTTAAAAAGTTGAAGGCGGTGGTGACTTTTACAGCCACTGGTAACACATGGCCACCAGGTCCAGCAGGCAACAGGTCTTCTTCTAGGAGGCTGCAGATGTCTGCCACCACCTAATGTGACAACCTGAGCCTCCTAAAACACTACTGTTTGGACATGTCAAGGAAACTCAGTCTCTGCCTGTACACCATGTGTTGCGGGTAGTGCTTCCTGAGAGCTGCACCCCTTTTCTGCTGCCCTCTCTGCAGCTCCCCTCTCTGCTGCTGCCCTCTCTGCTGCTCCCCTCTCTGCAGCTCCCCTCTCTGCTGCTGCCCTCTCTGCTGCTGCCCTCTCTGCTGCTCCCCTCTCTGCTGCTCCCCTCTCCGCTGCTCCCCTCTCTGCTGCTCCCCTCTCTGCTGCTGCTCTCTCTGCTGCTGCCCTCTCTGCTGCTCCCCTTTGCTGCTACCCTCTCTGCTGCTCCCCTTTGCTGCTGCTCCCCTCTCTGCTGCCCTCTCTGCTGCTCCCCTCTCTGCTGCTCCCCTTTGCTGCTGCTCCCCTCTCTGCTGCTCCCCTCTCTGCTGCTCTCTCTGCTGCTCCTCTGCTGCTCCCTCCGCTGCTCCCCTCTCTGCTGCTGCTCTCTCTGCTGCTGCCCTCTCTGCTGCTCCCCTCTCTGCTGCTGCTCTCTCTGCTGCTGCCCTCTCTGCTGCTCCCCTTTGCTGCTACCCTCTCTGCTGCTCCCCTTTGCTGCTGCTCCCCTCTCTGCTGCCCCCTCTCTGCTGCTCCCCTCTCTGCTGCCCCCCTCTCTGCTGCTCCCCTCTCTGCTGCTCCCCTTTGCTGCTGCTCCCCTCTCTGCTGCCCCCTCTCTGCTGCTCCCCTCTCTGCTGCTCCCCTCTCTGCTGCTGCCCTCTCTGCTGCTCCCCTCTCTGCTGCTCCCCTCTCTGCTGCTCCCCTCTCTGCTGCTCCCCTTTGCTGCTGCTCCCCTCTCTGCTGCTCCCCTCTCTGCTGCTCCCCTCTCTGCTGCTCCCCTCTCTGCTGCTGCCCTCTCTGCTGCTCCCCTCTCTGCTGCTCCCCTCTCTGCTGCTCCCCTCTCTGCTGCTGCCCTCTCTGCTGCTCCCCTCTCTGCTGCTCCCCTCTCTGCTGCTGCCCTCTCCGCTCCTCCCCTCTCTGCTGCTGCCCTCTCTGCTGCCTCCCCTCTCTGCTGTCTAGCTACACGTCTCTCAAGAGCAGGCTGCTGCTGCTGATTCTGGTGCTGGTGCTGGTCACATTGCTCCTCGTCCAAGGTCCAATCTAAGGCAACCAAAGCGCCACCCATCCTAATGTAATTCAGAAAACCTCCAAAGTGTAGAAAGTAAACTCTCAGCAAAAGTACTGTGAACCCACTAACAGGTAAGAAAGCAGCTGTGAGTACTGAGTATTTATTGCAGTATTTCCATGATTTTGATTCGGCCCCTCAATTGCCATTGTGTTCCGCCTTGCTTTCACTGGTGAGTTTCAGCGAGCCCGGGAAACCCATGGATGTGACGATAAATTTGAAAGTGAGTTGAAATATTGCTCCAATTGAGCGATTAGCATCTGTTAATAGGCAACCCGCCTCTCCCAAGGGGTTTTTGCGTAAGCAGCCCAACGCGCTTACGTTAAATGCGGAAGTTGGCTGCTCGGATTTGATGTCTGACTGTGAGATGCCTGAGGAAGTTTTGCTACTTTAGGGGCACTTTATAAAGGGAAGTTGTTGTTAAAAGAAGTTGGACAGCTGGCTCCAAAGAAACGTGGAGTTACCAGCTGCAACCATGCCAGATGACATCTCCGCACAATCCCTGTACCCCAGCAAACAACAGCTACAACAGAGCACATGCTCAAGCAATGCTCCGGATTTGTGATCCACTCAAGGGGAGGTCTTACAAGGTGCTTCAGGAAGTGTTTCCAGAATTATAGTGGGGTGCTGTATGCTGCAGAATATTGCTACAGACAGAAGCCTTATCATGGAATTTGCAGACAGCACCAAGACCTTATGCAAGTCCAGGAAGAAAATGGCATCCAGCAGCCAGCAGCAACAGTGCATCCAGGACAATGCTGCATTGGCTACCACAGTTGATTTCTTCTCTTGAATCCTGCACATGGTCCTTGCAATGAAATCTGCAACAATCTTACTAACTTGGACTTCCTATTTGAATTATCGTACCTGTTTTGCCCAATCATCTATATATACTGTACATTCCTAGTGTTGTTGGCTGCCTTCGTGAACTCACTGCGAGCAGCCAAGGAGGAGCGGACCGAGCCAGGAATCGGAGCAGAGAGGAAAAAATCCAGGAGTCCAACAAACAAGGAGTGATGTCACAGGAAAGCAGGGAAGTGATTGGTTGGTCAGTATTTCTCTCTTTATCTTGGGCATTGGTTTAAATTAAGAGCCGGGATAAACGTTCAAAAAGAGGGAGCTGATTGGTGAGTATCGGGTAAGTGTTTTTACTTGGCTTTCTTAAAGTTTTTAAGTTTATTCCAGCTAGGTTAGTAAATAGTCTGTTAATTAGCGGTATGGCAGGGCAGCTCACACCCGTGGAATGCACATCCTGTGCCATGTGGGAAGTCCTGGACACCTCCCGTGGTCTGGAGGACCACATGTGCCGGAAGTGTCGCCAGCTACAGCAGCTCGAGCACCGGGTTACGGAGCTTGAGCGGCGGCTGCAGTCACTGCTGTGCATCCGCGAGGCTGAGAGCTATGTGGATAGCACGTTTCGGGAGGTGGTCACCCTGCAGCTTAAGAGTGTGCAGGCAGAGAGGGAATGGGTGACCGCCAGACAGAAGAGGAGGACCAGGCAGGTAGTGCAGGAGTCCCCTGAGCCCATCTTGCTCACCAACCAGTATTCGGTGCTGAGTACTGGTGAGGGCGATGGTTCCTCTGGGGAGTGCAGTCAGAACCAAGTCCACAGCACCATGGAAGGCTCAGCTGCACAGGTGGGGGGGAAGAAGAGAGGGAGAGCAATAGTGATAGGGGATTCAATAGTTAGGGGAGCAGACAGGCGTTTCTGCGGCCGCAGACGTGACTCCAGGATGGTATGTTGTCTCCCTGGTTCCAGGGTCATGGATGTCACTGAACGGCTGCAGGGCATTCTGAGGGGGGAGGGTGAACAGCCAGAGGTCGTGGTCCATATCGGTACCAACGACATAGGTAGGAAGAGGGATGAGGTCCTGCAGGCAGAGTTTAGGGAGCTAGGGAAGAGGTTAAAAAGCAGGACCTCAAAGGTAGTAATCTCCGGATTACTACCAGTGCCACGTGCTAGTGAGTACAGAAATAGGAAGATAGAGCAGATGAATGCGTGGCTGGAGAGATGGTGTAGGAGGGAGGGCTTTAGATTCCTGAGGAATTGGAACCGTTTCTTGGGGAGGTGGGACCTCTACAAGCCAGATGGGTTGCACCTCAACGTGAACGGGACCAATATCCTCGCGGGAGGGTTTTCTAGTGCTGTTGGGGAGGGTTTAAACTAGCTTGGCAGGGGGATGGGAACCTAAATATAGAGTCAATAGGGAGGGAAGAAAAACTGGAATTGGAAAACAAAAATGTAGAAAGTAAATTGGAAGGAAAGAGGAATCAAGGGCTAGATAGTAGTCAACAAGGAGGTTTGCCTGTACTAAATGGTATATACTTCAATGCAAGGAGTATAGCGAACAAGGCAGATGAGCTGAGGGCACAGGTAGATACTTGGGACTATGATATTATAGCTATTACAGAGACATGGCTGAAAGAGGGGCAGGTATGGCAGCTCAACATTCCTGGTTACAGGATTTTCAGATGGGATAGAGAGGGAGGTAAAAAGGGAGGGGGGATCGCGGTATTGATTAAAGAAACTATTACAGCTGTGAGGAGGGATGATATGTTGGAGGGATCATCAAACGAGGCCATATGGGTCGAATTGAAAAACAAAAAAGGGGCGATCACACTGCTGGGAGTGTACTACAGACCCCCAAACAGTGAGAGGGAGATAGAAGAACAAATATGTAGACAAATTTCTGAGAAGTGCAAAAACTATAGGGATTTCAACTACCCCAATATTAACTGGGATAAATGGGTATAGAGGGTGCGGAATTCCTAAAATGCATCCAGGAGAACTTTTTTAGCCAGTATGTAGCAAGCCCAACAAGGGAGGGGGCAGTTCTGGACTTAGTTTTAGGGAATGAAACTGGGCAGGTAGAAGGCGTATCAGTGGGGGAGCATTTTGGTGCTAGTGACCATAATTCTGTTAGATTTAAGGTAGTTATGGAAAAGGACAAGGATAGACCAGGAATAAAAATTCTAAATTGGGGAAAAGCAAATGTTGCTAAGCTCAGAGGGGATTAAGCCATAGTGGACTGGAAACATCTACTTGAAGGTAAATCAGTGTTGGAGCAGTGGGAGGCATTCAAGGAGGAGATCCGGAGGGTTCAGACCAAATATGTGCCCTTAAAGAAAAAAGGTGGGACTAACAAATCTAGAGCCCCCTGGATGTCTAGAGACAAGCAGGGTAGGATAAACAAAAAAAGGGAGGCGTATGACAGATACCAAGGGCTGAATACTCCAGAATCTTTAGAGGAGTACAGAAAGTGCAGGGGTGCAATTAAAAAGGATATTAGGAAAGCAAAGAGAGAGCATGAAAAATTCTTGGCAATTAAAATCAAGGAAAACCCAAAGATGTTTTATAAATATATTAAGAGTAAGAGGATAACTAAAGAAAGGGTAGGGCCTATTAGAGATCATGAGGGTAATCTGTGTGTGGAGGCGGGAGACGTCGGTAGGGTTCTTAATGAACACTTTGCGTCTGTTTTCACAAAGGAGAGGGGCGAAGCAGACATTGCTATCAGGGGGGAGGAGTGTGAAATATTAGATGAAGTAAACATAGTGAGAGAGGAAGTATTAAGGGGTTTAGCAGCTTTAAAAGTGGATAAATCCCCAGGCCCGTATGAAATGTATCCCAGGCTATTAAGCGAAGCAAAAGAGGAAATAGCAGAGGCCCTGACCATCATTTTTCAATCCTCTCTGGCTTCAGGTGTGGTGCCGGAGGACTGATAATGTGGTACCCTTGTTAAAAAAGGGAGAAAAGGATAGACCGAGTAATTACAGGCCAGTCAGCCTAACCTCGGTGGTGGGAAAATTATTGGAAAGAATTCTGAAGGACAGGATAAATCTTCATTTAGAAAGACACGGATTAATCAAGGATAGTCAGCACAGATTTGTTGAGGGAAGGTCGTGTCTGACAAACTTGATTGAATTTTTTGAGGAGATAATAAGGAGGATAGATGAGGGTAGTGTATTTGATGTAGTGTATATGGACTTTAGCAAGGCTTTTGATAAGGTTCCACATGGCAGACTGGTCACGAAGTTAAAAGCCCATGGGATCCAGGGCAAAGTGTCAAGTTAGATTCAAAACTGGCTCGGAGACAGAAAGCAGAGGGTAATGGTTGATGGGTGTTTTGTGACTGGAAGGCTGTTTCCAGTGGGGTTCCGCAGGGCTCAGTACTAGGTCCCTTGCTTTTTGTGGTATATATCAATGATCTAGACTTGAATATAGGGGGTATGATTAAAAAGTTTGCAGATGATACTAAAATTGGCTGTGTGGTTGATACTGAAGAAGGAAGCTGTAAACTGCAGGAAGATATCAATAAATTGGTCAGGTGGGCAGAACAGTGGCAAATGGAATTCAATCTGGAGAAGTGTGAGGTAATGCATTTGGGGAGGGCTAACAAGGAAAGGGAATACACATTAAATGGTAGGACACTGAGTAGTGTAAAGGAACAAAGGGACCTTGGAGTGCATGTCCACAGATCCCTGAAGGTAGCAGGCCAGGTAGATAAGATGGTTAAGAAGGCATACGGAATGCTTGCCTTTATTAGCCATGGCATAGAATACAAGAGCAGGGGGCTTATGCTTCAACTGTATAAAATACTAGTTAGGCCTCAGCTAGAGTACTGCATGCAGTTATGGTCACCACATTACAGGAAAGATGTGATTGCACTAGAGAGGGTACAGAGGAGATTTACAAGGATGTTGCCGGGAGTAGAGAATCTTAGCTATGAGGAAAGACTAGATAGGCTGGGTCTGTTTTCCTTGGAACAGAGGAGGCTGAGGGGAGACCTTATTGAGGTGTATAAAATGATGAGGGGCATAGATAAAGTGGATAGAAAGGACCTATTTCCCATAGCAGAGGGGTCAAAAACCAGGGGGCACAGATTTATAATAATTGGTGGAAGGTTTAGAGGAGATTTGAGGTGACATTTCTTCACCCAGAGGGTTGTGGGGGTCTGGAACTCACTGCCTGAAAGGGTGGCAGAGGCAGGAACCCTAACCACATTTAAAAAGTACTTGGATGTGCACTTGGGATGCTCTAACCTGCAGGGCTACAGACCAAGAGCTGGGAAGTGGGATTAGGCTGGATAGCTCTTTGTTGGCTGGCGCGGACACGATGGGCCGAAATGACCTCCTTCCATGCTGTAACTTTCTATGATTCTATGATTCTATGATGAGCACACTAACAGAAGTACTAAGCACAACCTAAAAGCCAAGTGCAGTGAAGGTGGTCAGTGTGCTCTTCCTTGCATCTCATGAGGAGTGTGAGACACATACGTACCTGAGAGGTCATCTCACATGACAAACATAAAGATGTTTGATAACAGCAAGTGACTGCCATCACATGGACCACTATTATATCTTGTTACTATTATATTATAAATATTTCTCCTCTTTCTTATCCTCTTTTCCTGTCTTTCTCTCAGAGAGTAATTTTCTGAGTTCATGCTGGTGGTAGGGGCCTCACCCAACAGCAGCACACATCAGGGGATCATAGGGGGCGATTTTCGCAGCCCTGGGGAGGCGGGTATGGAGGCGGGACTGCCGGGAAAATGGCAGAATCTGGGAGCGGGTACCCATCCCGCCCCCAATCCGCCTCCGTGCCATCTTCCCAGGAGGCGGGTACCCGACCCGCGCCGGGTCCCGTCTCCTCGAGGCAGGAAGGGGATTAGTGCCAATTAACTGCCTATTAACAGGTTGTTAACAGGCAGTTTTTTGGCTAATCCCTATTTTGAGCCCTAAAGTGTGGGCTTCCCGATGGCTCCGAACTTCACCAGGTTCAACGAGGCAAGCCGTGGGTCTGCGGGGGTCGGAGGGGCCGAAATGTCCGGTGTGCAGGTGAGTGATGGGTGCAAGTGTGGAGAGGTAAGTGTGTGAGGTGAGTCTAAAGTGTTTTAATAAGATTACTTACCTTTGCTTCTTCCTTCAGGCTTCATCCCTTTAGGCTGCAGAGCTGCCTCATCTCCACGGCAGAGATGACAGAATGGCTGCTGCATTCTCCGATGCAACAGCCATCTCATTTCTGCTCAGGAAAGAGGTTTGGTGAGTCTTGAGTACAAGGACTCACCAAAGAACAGAGATTGTCAATATTTGACAGCTTCTCAAAGCTGTCAAACGATGACAATTCATCTGTCAAAAATTTTTGACAGATGAAACGTCATACGCTGACGTTCTCTGTCACCGGCTTTCCCTTAATTGGCCTGCTAAGCCCGCAGGGTCAATCAAGGGAAAATAGCATGGATTGGCCGGATGTCGATGGAGGCGGGACTAAAACCCGACAAGCAGCAGTCCCGCCTCCATCACGTCCCCATTGATAAAATCACCCCCATAGGTTTGCTACCCACATTATTCTGATCTGCACGGATGAGACTCCTGTGTCATTTCTTTTAAGTGTCAGCCCTGGTTCAATGGTTGCAGTCTTGCCTGAGTCAGAAGGCCATGGGTTCAAGTCCCACTCCAGAGGCTTGAGCACATAATCTAGGCTGCCACCTCAGTGCAGTACTGAGGGAGTGCTGCATAATCGGATGTGCCGTCTTTCAGTTGAGATGTTAAACTGAGGTTCCGTCTGCCCTCTCAGGTGGACGTAAAAGATCGCATGGCACTATTTTGAAGAAGAACAGGGGAGATCCCCCTGCCCTCCTGGCCGAAATTTGTCCCTCAAAAAACCTCCCTAAAAAAATAGATTATCTTGTCATTTATTTCATTGCTGTTTGTGGGAGCTTGCTGTGTGCAAATTGGCTGCTACCTTTCCTACATTACAACAGTGACTACACTTCAAAAGTACTTCATTGGCTGTAAAGCACTTTGGGACTTGCTGAGTTCGTGAAAGGTGCTGTAGAAATGCAATTTCTTTCTTTCATTCTTTTCTTTCTTTTATCTCTTCTCTTTCTCTCGGGGGTGATTCTACGATACGGCGCTGCTAGTGGGAGGACGTGCTCACAAGGCGCGATCATGGCTCAGACTAAACAAGTGTAGCCCAATATGGATTAACAGATTAGCGCGGAATTAAAGAGGAGAAAGGACCACTGCAAATCTTACAAAGAGTAAAGGGCAGGGATGTGCTGGGATTTTGAAAGGAGCATGTATAGGAGAGGAAAGCTCTTGCATTTATATAGCGCCTTTCACCACCTGAAGATGTCCCAAAGCGCTTTACAGCCAATGAAGGCGAAGTTGAGAACTGTCACATCAAGTGGGAGGTACTATTTGAAGCATTCTACATAATTATTGATCTTTTGTACACTCTCTTTCAATGTGCCTAAGCTGCATGGTACACTTTTCTTAAAGGTGATGATGTCACAGAACAACAAACAGATGTTGCCTGTAGATAATTGAGCAGCCGATGGCACAAATCTGCGGCAGCCTGTCTTGTGAAGCAAAGGTGGTGAAAACAGGTCTCTTCTGACATGTCCAGGTATGTATAGAGGAGTCTATAAACACAGGTCCAGCGTGGTGATGGATATGGCCAAAATTCTTGTTGGTCCCTCACAAACTCTTCTTTCTTATTTAAAACCCAGAAAACAATACCCATCCTCACATGAACCGAAAACAGAAAATGCTGGAAACACTCAACAGGTCAGTCAGCATCTGTGGATTGAACATATGAGCTAACTGGTGAAATGTTAACTCATCTGATGTCTCCATGGATACTGACTAATCTGATAGCAAAATACTGCAGATGCTGGAAATCCGAAATAACAACAGAAAACGCTGGAAAAACTCAGCAGGCCAGGCAGCATCCGTGGAGAGAGAAAGAGAGTTGACTTTTCAGGTCGATGACCTTTCATCAGAACTGGGAAGAGCTGGAAATCAAATAGATTTAAGGCCAGTTTCTCCGTCTCCGCCGCATCTGCTCTGATGATGCCACCTTCCATACCAGTGCTTCCGACATGTCTTCCTTTTTCCTCAACCGAGGATTCCCCTCTACCGTGGTCGACACGGCCCTCGACCGTGTCCGTTCTATCTCCCGCACATCTGCCCTCACCCCTGCCCCTCCCTCCCGGAACCACGATAGGGTTCCCCTTGTCCTCACCTTTCACCCCACCAGCCTCCACATTCAACGGATCATCCTCCGCCATTTCCGCCACCTCCAACGTGATCCCACCACCAAACACATCTTCCCCTCACCTCCCCTTTCAGCATTCCGCAGGGACCGCTCCCTCCGCGACACCCTAGTCCACTCCTCTACCACCCCCAGCACCCCTTCCCCTTCGCCCGGCACCTTCCCGTGCACGCGCAGGAGATGCAACACATGCCCTTATACCTCCCCTCTTCCCACTGTCCAGGGCCCCAAACACCCCTTCCAGGTGAAACAGCGATTTACTTGTACTTCCTGCAATTTAGTATACTGTATTCGCTGCTCACGATGTGGACTCCTCTACATTGGGGAGACCAAACGCAGATTGGGTGACCGCGTTGCGGAACACCTCCGTTCAGTCTGTAAGGGGGACCCCGAGCTCCCGGTGGCCTGTCACTTTAATTCACCGCTTCACTCCCACTCTGACCTCACCGTCCTCGGCCTAATACACTGCTCCACGGAAGCTCAGCGTAAGCTCGAGGAACAGCACCTCATCTTTCGTTTAGGCACGCTACAGCCCTCTGGACTCAATATCGAGTTCAACAATTTTAGATCATAACCTCAGCTCCAATCACATTTATATTTTATTTTATCCACCCTTTTATTTGTCCCCCCCACCTTTTTTTTCCTCCTAGAAGCTGGCAGCTGTCCTTCATTCTGCCAGTAGATTTCACACTTCATTCAGCCTTAATCTGTCACATTAACACCACCTCTAGCCTTGCATATCTCTTAATGTCTCTTAATGTCTCTTCATCTCCTCCTTTGTTCCTTTATCCCCTCCCCCTTTTCCCAGCTTTACCCTGGCCTTAAATCTATTTGATTTCCAGCTCTTCCCAGTTCTGATGAAAGGTCATCGACCTGAAACGTCAACTCTCTTT
Organism: Squalus acanthias; assembly: GCA_030390025.1. NCBI lineage: Eukaryota > Metazoa > Chordata > Chondrichthyes > Squaliformes > Squalidae > Squalus > Squalus acanthias. The sequence continues at coordinate 58,223,368 of CM059428.1, read as the reverse complement.
CTCTCTCCACGGATGCTGCCTGGCCTGCTGAGTTTTTCCAGCGTTTTCTGTTGTTATTACTGACTAATCTGTTGAGTGTTTCCTACATTTTCTGCTTTTGTTTCAGATTTTCGCATCCTCTTTGTATTTTCTTTTATTCATTCATGGGGTGTGGGCATCGCTGGCAAGGCCAGCATTTATTGCCCATCCCTTGAGAAGGTGGTGGTGAGCCGCTGCAGTCTGTGTGGTGAAGGTTGTTAGGGAGGGAGTTCCAGGATTTTGACCCAGCAATGATGAAGGATCAGTGATACACTTCTAAGTCAGGATGTTGTGTGCCTTGGAGGGGAACTTGGAGGTGGTGGTGTTCCCATGCGCCTGCTGCCCTTGTCCTTCTAGGTGGAAGAAGTCGTGGATTTGGGAGATGCTGCCGAAGAAGCCTTGGCGAGTTGCTGCAGTGCATCTTGTAGATGGTACACACTGCAGCCACGGTACGCCAGTGGTGGAGGAAGTGAATGTTTAAGGTGGTGGATGGGGTGCCAATCAAGCGGGCTGCTTTATCCTGAATTGTGTCGAGCTTCTTGAGTGTTGTTGGAGCTGCACTCATCCAGGCAAGTGGAGAGTATTCCATCACACTCCTTACTTGTGTCTTGTAGATGGTGGAAAGGCTTTGGGGATTCAGGAGGTGAGACACTTGCCACAGAATACCTAGCCTCTGACCTGCTCTTGTTGCCACAGTATTTATGTGGCTGGTCCAGTTAAGTTTCTGGTCAATGGTGACTCCCAGGATGTTGATGGTGGGGGATTCGGCGATGGTAATGCCGTTGAATGTCAAGGGGCGGTGGTTAGATGGTGTTATTTGAATGTCAACAGCAGTCAAGAATAAGGAAGCAAACTATTGACTAAAAAAAATGGAAATTGGAGGACTACCAAGCCAAACCAGCTGAGGCCTGAATCAAAATACCACAAAATGTAGTTGAAAATGGGAAAAAAATAATTAACTGCAAAACTTAGTTGGGCAGAGTGCAGTTTTCATGGGTGAGCAGCATCACACTGTAGATGCTAAATTTGTCATGGGAACTTTTTAAAACTAATGTACCTGTAAATACAGAAATGAGGCCATGCATGCTAGTTGTGCGGCCTTCTCTTTGCCTCCCAATTGCCCATCTGAAAGTCGAGCACACCGCAAAGCAATCACATAAGACTACACATCTAATTTCCTGACCCACACACACTGCCTGCATGGCCCTGTGGCACTGACAGGACCTGACTAACGTGTCAATGATAAATTCATTTAGGGACCATTGATTGCATCAAAGTAAATTTTCCTGACACAAAAATTTACCTCATTGTTATTTTTATAGTAACTTGCACTCATGAGAGCAATTAACAACAGGTAGGAACAATGTATGTTACCCTGCATTATCTATCATTTGCAAACACAACCATGTTTCCATTTTTTTTAATGAGAGAACAAAGTAATAAGAGTATTCCCCTCTGTGACCCAATCACCCAGCAAATTAAATCATTCCAAAGCTTTTCTGATGGCAAAATAGGAAAATACAACACCCACTTAGGTGCTGAGCCATACAGTGCAGGAGAATCTCAGGTTTAGTCCCCAGTCTATCATAAATTAGCTGATCTCAGGTGGGGCAGTAGTTGAGGTGGTACAATTTGGCCTCAGTGTCCTGGATTAGGAAAAATTACCTAGGATTTCTAATACTGATCATTACCAGTTCTAGAGTGGGAGTGTGTGTGTGTGTGTGTGCTAATAGGCAAGGACAGGATAACACTGGACTATGACGCTCTCCACGGTTGAATAGCCTGTTGATACTCATTATCCATATGTGGAGAATAGCCACCTTGGTGAAGTACTGGAATGCAGACAGCATCTGTGTCTTCAAATTAGGAGAGAAGGAAATTTTCGTACGTGGAGTGGGGGGAGGGCAAATTAAAGCAATCCTGGCAGATATGGCCACAGTCATAAAGCTACAATCTGGCAAACAACTGGAACTTATTTCCTTTGCACTTTACTGGAGCCAGATACTTAGTAGATAGCAATACTTGAACAGAGCAAGTTGCATCAGTGAAAGTTAAAGTCAACTGGCACGGGGAATATCCACCACACATTTTTGATGCTATATTTTTGTAGTGTAATATTGCAACTGCTATTGCAGTATAGTGGTATATAAAGAGTTACTTCATAATTCTTATTGATATTCTTTATTCCTAAGTGCACTTTGTAAATGGATCGGTAATTTCTAGTGTAATTGTAACTTGGCAGATATTGGGATGAAAAGCAGAGGGCAGCCACATCACATTCATACTTACCTAACACCATCAAAATTGGTTCATGTCAATGTGAAACCCATTTATGATGAAAATGAAACATTTCCAATCTCATAATGTGCTAGATTGCTTAGTTATTGCCATCCATGCAAAGCAAGACCTCATCAAAAGGAAAGATACACGAAGGTCCCATCTTTCCATTAAAAAAATTCAAAAGCTTTTTTCCACTGAAAGAACCCATTTTGTGAGATGATTTAGCTCAAAATCTGCTGGGAGTAACCCTTGACATAAAGTCATATTGTGTCGGAGTTTTATTCGTAAATTCATACATCAATTATTTACTGTCAACGCAGATTGTATAAGTGTAGAAAATTACTGGGGATGATATTTTCTCTCAGGCAGAAAGAATGTGATACAGCGGATACATCCCACCTAATGTGCTGTCCCACTGTCCACAGGCCAGAATTATTTATGCATTAGAAAACAGTGAGTGAGGGCAAAAAAAGGCAGACACATTATTTTAAACCTTTCATAACACCAATAAATATTTTATAACAAATAAATAAAGAATGTTTGACTTGTTTAGAGGACAGCTGTAGCTGTTCGGTTCAGTGCTTTCTTATACTCAGGGGATGCTAAGCATACCCCACAGTAAAGCCCCCATTCCTTTTTAATCATCCACTTAGTGCTTTATAGGAAGGGGATCTGTCCAGGTGAGCTCTGCAGCTTCCCAGATGGCTGCTTCAATTGCTTTGCTCTGAGGAATTTTATAACCTACTTGTTCTTGTCAGTTCTTTGCTTATTCAATCTGCTTCTTAATTTGATTCTCGCAGTTAAGGGGGCATTTTCTCATCTACATATAAATGTAGGAGTGCGCTCGTGTTTAATAGCAGTCTCTTGAAAGCAAATTTATAATGGGATGTTACATGTGACTTGAGTCTCCAGCAAAATAGTTGTTCTTACTTAGACTTGAACCTGTAATTTTAGTGAGGCTCCTCCTCAACAGTAGCATTCTGTCTATTTACACATCAACATATCATATTATGCTCAAACACATATTTTCACTGCACAACCTTACCTCATCCTGCCTGAAAATCTGGGATGATAACATAGTAAATAGGTTAATTTATAACTAACGGACCATATGCCATCATTGACGATACTTCTAGAAATTCGCAACCATATTTCACCAATTCCTAATCCCTCATAATGCCATATTACTTCTTTTTTCTTTGAAAATGGAAGAAGTGTCCATTTTTCATCCTTAGTTTATGACCCACGTACAAAATTGCGGGAACATGCAGTTTTAAAACGAGGGTTTCTGGAGAATGCAGTTTCACTAGCAGTAACAAATAAGCAGCCATTCGTGACAGAGCTGCAATAATGATCCTTTAATACTCCTCAAGTATCTAATGAGCCTCTTAGACATCATTAATGTTGCAAAGTTTGAATGTGTGAAAAAAGCTGAATGTGCAATTTTTGTAGACATGGCTCAGCAATTGAGAAAAGCCCAAATTTACCAATGAGGCCCTGCACGTACTCAGACTCACACTGTGCATTTTATCAAGAGGGAATTCATACTCCACTTTGCCAAACTTTCCATAAAGACCTAGACTGTCAGACCAATAGGCATACTTTTGTCTTTGACTTTGAGAGTACCCAGTTTTGTCTGGTTAATGTACAGCAAGTGTTGGAGGGAATTCTGTTACAAGCCGAGAAATATTAATATCTTGTAATAATACACATTCACAATATTCTATTGCCAGGAAAATTAGAGGAGGACTTTTAAGCTTTGACATTCAATCATTCAGTGGAGCACAGATTCATCTGCAAAAGACAATACACAGGGAACCCTCAGAAATCATTCCCTTTTATATCAGCCATTTCATCATTGTCTCTGGGTGGCAAACCCAGTGCCAAGATATACTGTACTACACTGTCCTCAAATACCACATCATCCATGTTACACCTCTGTTACAGGCTGGCCAGAATCATAGAATTTTATGGCACAGAGGGAGACCATCCAGTTCTCTGAAAGAGATATCGCTTAGTCCCATTCCCCATACCAGATTTTTTCCTTTTCAATTATTTATCCACATCCCTTTTAAAAGCTATTATGGATTCTGTTTTCAACCCTGTTTCTAATTCCATGTCCGAACAAACCACTGCATTAAAAAACATGCTCCTCACCTCTCCCTTCATTCATTTGATGATGATGTATAGGGCTAGAAATTCGTCTGGTTAGCGCCTCCCGTTAGCGTCTCTGGGGGGCGATAACGGGGCGCTAACCACTTATCGCCCGGGCGTGGGGCGAGAATATCGCCTACTGCTAAATTCAGGCGGGAGGTTTGCGGCGGCGGTATGGCGTTGCACCCCGATCTCCTTCGCCCGGAGATCATGACGTCATCACCGTGCGCATCGCCCTGGTAGCGTCCTGGACCCGAACGTCGGTTTCGCCCCCTGCAGCTTTGCCGGGCGAAAACACTGGCAGCTGCAGGAGGCGTTCATCGGGAGGTCGGGCGCTTCGGGGGTGATAATTAAAGGCGAGGTGGCCTGAGGTAGGAAAAAAAATAATCAAATGCTCGTTCTCTGTTTTTTGTGCTTTTTTCCCCAGCGCTCGATCAGTCCGGCACTCTGCTGCAGTGCATCGGGCTGATCGGGCCGGATCGTGGCTGCTGTCGGGGACCAGGAAAGTTGCTTTCCATTGCAGAGCCTGCAGCGATGGCCCTTCCCTTTAAGGGAGGGAAGGAGCCTTCTAACGTGGCAGTGTTGCTCGGCCCATTGTGCAGCACTGCACACCCTGCTGCCTCGCCCGCTGCCTGTTGAGTGGAGTGCTTGATTTAGCGCTCCACTTCCTTCCTGGAGCGCAAAACCAAATTTTCTAAAAGTTGAATGACATTAGTGCCTGGCGCTAATTTTTCAACTTTTAAAAGGTAGCGCCCCAAACGGAGCTCTAATGAATTTCTTCCCCAAAATCTATGCTCTCTAGTTATTGACACTGGAAATAGCTTTTCCTTATTTACCTTATCAAAACCTCTTATAATTTCACGACAATTTCTGTGCTTAGGAATAAACAGGAAGATAGATCATTTTGGTCCACACAAGAAAAATACAGAATGAGCTAAATTTTGCTGGAGTGGGGCATCTTGCAGAGTGCCCTGTTAGTTAGACTTGTTCGTGCATGTTTAGGTTTTAAAAATTTTTGCTCACAAAGTTGCTGGAAGTGCGAGCTGATAGCATGGCGAGGGCAACAGGGTATCTGGGACCTTGGTGAACAACTGTGTATCTCCTTAACCAATGAGATTAAAGGATTGAGAAATAAACAGAGGAAGGACTGAGAAGGAGGATGATTTAGAGTGGGTGCATTCAATGTCAAATCAGCTGCAGAAAGAGAAATAAAGAGAGGGAAAGAAAAAATGGATTAAGAGAGTGAGGAAAATAAAAGACAGAAAGGAAAGTAAGAAAAAAAGAAAAATGTTAAAATTAGACTGGGGAGAAATTCGGTATCGCCCCGTTTGGGGCGCAATTATCGGCCGGGTGCAAAGTTTAGCGCCTGGCACAAATTAGCGCCTCCGACTGCAAACTTGGCTTCTATCGCCCCTGGAGGTGATTGGAGCGCTAAATCAGGCGCTACACACCTCTCTTAAGGTGCTAACGCCAAGGAGCGAGGCGCTACCTCAGAGCGCTGGCGAAGCTCATGTGATTTCAGTCAGCAATGGAACACAGACACACTGGCGCCGGCCAGTTCTTAAAGGGGAGGGTCGATCTTGCTCTCCATCCACACCCTGCTCATTGCAGCCTTGAATCTCGGCCTGGAGAGACCTGTACATCAAATCTGCTGGAAAGAACAATGGAGAGGCCCAGGGAAAGAGCTCAGAGTGCAGCCCCCAAAGTCTCTTCTAAATCGATGCAAGGAAGGTCAAATCAAAATGAACCTGCAAAGTGCTGCTCAGTACCCAAAACCTCCTTCACACAGCATTGAATCTCTCCAGAAGTCTCTCTCTCTCTCTCTCAGAATGCGTGGTGCAAAAATGTCACCGACAAAAAAAGGCAGGGAGCGGTCGCCTTTAAATAGTGCTCCTCCAGTCCCTTCCTGACTGCGAAACGCTCCCCTCAACCTGTCGTTGCTAGCGGCAGGCGGTAAGGCAGGGGGCGTCACTCAATATCCAGTCCGGGATGCTACCGGGGCATTGCATGCTCGACTGACGTCACGATCTGTGGGCGCAGAAGATTGTGGCGGTAGTGTTTAGCACCGCCGCAAAATGTCTGGTCAATTTCGTGAGTGGCGCAAACATCGCAGCGCCCGGGCGCTAGTTGCTTTGCGCCCCATTTGCACCCTCTTGGGGCGCTAACGGGAGTGCAAAGCAACCGAATTTTTCCCCTGACATTTTTAAAATCTCCTAAAACAATTCACAACCTGAAGGACTGAGGCCAGAATTTTGCCGGCGCTCAGCGGATGGGATGGGTGACGGGCCAGCTGTTAAGTTTAAAATGATTGACAGCAGGTCGGGAACCCACTGTCAAAACGCGCACACTGGACTTTCCCGCTGAGCAGACCTGACAGGCAACTGCAGGGAAGGCAATTAAAATCATTAGTGTCTTGTTTACAGCCACTTATCAATGGTTTTTACCCAGCTTTTGAATTTGACAGGTCGCCCACCGGTTTCCCGCTGTGTCTAGACCGCGTCTGTGAATCTGAGGCGGGAGGTCACTTGCCATTGAATCAGCTGATGAGTTGACAGCTTCAAATGTCAAGTCAAAGCTCCCAGCTGATTGAGAAATGTTCCCTTAACCACTACAGATTCAGAATGCTGCAAGTCTTTACACAAGTCTCCATCCAGTCTGACCTCATTATCTCTCCCACCATTGACAGATCGCTTCTGTCATCTCAACTTCACCTGCCATCTATTCCATCAGCATGGGTGCCCTTGAAACTCTCTTACCTTGGTCCTCAGTATCCCAGCACAATCAGCCCGAACACCAACATCACCAGACACACCAGCAGCACCAACAACAACACCAACCTGGGCAGGTCCGGGACAGCTGTCCTAGGGGGAGTGTTTGCTAGTGCTTTTGGGGAGGGTTTAAACTGAAGTGGCAGGGGGTTGGGCACCTGAGCAGGGAGACAGAGGAAAGCGTGTCAGGAAGGGACAGAAGTTATGGAGTAAAAGGTAAAGTGTTAAAAAAGGAAAAAGCAGGAACTAAGTGTCACAAAACATATTTGAAAGTTCTTTATCTGAATGCACGTAGCATTCGTAACAAAATGGACGAGTTAACGGCACAAATAACTACGTATGGGTATGATCTTGTGGCCATTACAGAAACATGGCTGCAGGGTGACGACGACTGGGAACTAAATATGCCAGGGTATTTAACAATCAGGAAGGACAGGCAAGAAGGAAGGGGAGGTGGGGTGGCTATGTTAATAAAGGAAGTAATCACTGTAATACAGAGAAATTATATTGGGTCAAAGGATCAGGATAATGAAACAGTTTGGGTGGAGATAAGGAATAATAAGGGGAAAAAAACACTAGTGGGAGTAGTTTATAGGCCTCCTAATAATTGCAACTCTGCTGGAAGAAGTATTAATCAGGAAATAGTTGGGGCATGTAATAAGGGAACAGCTATAATTATGGGGGATTTTAACTATCATATTAACTGGACAAATCAAATTGGGCAGGGCAGCCTTGAGGAAGAGTTTATTGAGTGTCTTAGGGATGGATTTCTTGAGCAGTATGTAACTGATCCTACAAGGGGGCAAGCAACCTTGGACCTGGTACTGTGTAATGAGTCAGGATTAATTAATAATGTCCTAGTTAAGGATCCCCTTGGAATGAGTGACCATAACATGGTTGAATTCCATATCCAATTAGAGGGTGAGACGGTTGGTTCTCAAACAAGCGTACTGAGCTTGAATAAAGGAGACTATGATGGTATGAGGTGGAATTGATTAAAGTGGATTGGGAAAATAGATTAAAGGGTAAGACGGTATATGAGCAGTGGTGTCCATTTAAGGAGTTATTTTACATCTTTCAAAAGAAATATATTCCACTGAGGAAAAAAGGGTGTAAAAGAAATGACAGCCATCCGTGGCTAAGTAAAGAAATTAAGGATAGTATCCGACTAAAAACAAGGACATATAAGGTAGCCAAACTTAGTGGGAGGATAGAAGATTGGGAAGTCTTCAAAAGACAGCAAAAAGTAACTAAAGGATTGATTAAGAAAGGGAAGATAGATTATGAAAATAAATTAGCAAAAAATATAAAAACAGATAGCAAGAGTTTCTATAGTTATATAAAAAGAAAAAGGGTGGCTAAGGCAAACGTAGGTCCCTTAGAGGATGAGACCGGGAAATTAATGGTGGGAAAAATGGAGATGGCAAAAATGCTGAACAAATATTTTGTTTCAGTCTTTCCGGTAGAGGACACTAAGAATATCCCAACACTGGACAAACAGGGGGCTCTAGGGGGGGGCGGGGGGGGGGAGAAGCTAAATACGATTAAAATCACTAAGGAATTGGTACTCAGTAAAATAATGGGACTCAAGGTGGATAAATCCCCTGGACCTGATGGCTTACATCCTAGGGTCTTGAGGGAAGTGGCAGTAGGGATTGTGGATGCTTTGGTAATAATTTTCCAAAATTCCCTGGACTCAGCAAAGGTCCCGGCAGATTGGAAAACTGCTAATGTAACACTCTTATTTAAAAAGGGTAGTAGGCAGAAGGCTGGAAATTATAGACCAGTTAGCCTAACATCTGTGGTGGGTAAAATTTTGGAGTCTATTATTAAGGAGACAGTAACGGAACATTTAGATAAACATAATTTAATAGGACAAAGTCAGCATGGCTTTATGAAGGGGAATTCATGTCTGACAAATTTGCTTGTGTTCTTTGAGGACATAACGTACAGGGTGGATAAAGGGGAATCAGTGGACGTAGTGTATTTAGACTTCCAGAAGGCATTCGACAAGGTGCCACATAAAAGATTATTGCTCAAGATAAAAAATCATTGGATTGGGGGTAATATTCTGGCATGGGTGGAGGATTGGTTATCTAACAGGAAGCAGAGAGTTGGGATAAATGGTTCATTCTCGGACTGGCAACTAGTAGCCAGTGGTGTTCCGCAGGGGTCGGTGCTGGGTCCCCAACTCTTTAAATCTATATTAACGATTTGTAGGAGGGGATCGAGTGTAACATATCAAAGTTTGCAGATGATACAAAGATGGGAGGGCAAGTAGAAAGTGAGGGCATAAAAAACCTACAAGGGGATATAGACAGGCTGGGTGAGTGGGCGGAGATTTGGCAGATGCAATACAATATTGGAAAATGTGAGGTTATGCACTTTGGCAGGAAAAATCAGAGAGCAAGTTATTATCTTAATGGCGAGAAACTGGAAAGTACTGCAGTACAAAGGGATCTGGGGGTCCTAGTGCAAGAAAATCAAAAAGTTAGTATGCAGGTGCAGCAGGTGATCAAGAAGGCCAACGGAATGTTGGCTTTTATTGCTAGGGGGATAGATTATAAAAACAGGGAGGTATTGCTGCAGCTATATAAGGTATTGGTGAGACCGCACCTGGAATACTGCATACAGTTTTGGTGTCCATACTTAAGAAAAGACATACTTGCTCTTGAGGCAGTACAAAGAAGGTTCACTTGGTTAATCCCGGGGATGAGGGGGTGGACATATGAGGAGAGGTTGAGTAGATTGGGACTCTACAGATTGGAGTTCAGAAGAATGAGAGGCGATCTTATTGAAACATATAAGATTGTGAAGGGGCTTGATCGGGTGGATGCGGTAAGGATGTTCCCAAGGATGGGTGAAACTAGAACTAGGGGGCATAATCTTAGAATAAGGGGCTGCACCTTCAAAACTGAGATGAGGAGAAACTTCTTCACTCAGAGGGTAGTAGATCTGTGGAATTTGCTGCCCCAGGAAGCTGTGGAAGCTACATCATTAAATAAATTTAAAACAGAAATAGATAGTTTCCTAGAGGTAAAGGGAATTAGGGGTTACGGTGAGCGGGCAGGAAATTGGACATGAGGCTCAGTTCGGATCGGTCAGGGCCCTGTGGGTGGCATAGCGGGCCCAGGGGCTGAGTGGCCGGGTCCTGCTCCTACTTCTTGTGTTCTTTAGATTTGAGGTTAGGATCAGATCAGCCATGATCTTATTGAATGGCGGAGCAGGCTCGAGGGGCCGATTGGCCTACTCCTGCTCCTATTTCTTATGTTCTTATGTTCTTATAACCTTCTCTGCAATCAACTGATGCTGCACAGGACACAGGGCATTAGCACCAGACCAAATTGCTGCACGGGAGGCCAGGGATGGTCTCACCATGGTCAGATTTACTTCACTTACCCTGGCTGCCACATGATGCGTCAGGTTGGCACCACCCCACACCAACACCATAAAGCATCCCTACAATGCCCAAGCCCATTCCTTTCACACTCATCACCATTGCAAGGGTTACCGTTATGTCTCTCCATTCAATGCAACTCACTAAGCCACTTCCAAAGGTGCACACAAATCTGTCCAAGAACACAAAGGGTTGAAAATAAAGGTTTCAATGTTTGACAACACATTAACAGAAACTTCACATGAACATTGCATAAAACACCCAAGTGCCTACCCTTGTGTGTTGTTAGTTGGTATTTTTTGTCAACATTTTTTGTCTTTAATTACTCCTGGGAAGCGCCTTGGGACGTTTTACTACATTAAAGGCGCTACATAAATACAAGTTGTTGTTGTTGTATGATTGCATTAAGATGAGGGTGTGTTTGAGGGGTGGCTAGTGAGATGGAATGTGATATTGGCCCAGAAATTCGGCGCTTGTCGGGTGAGTACGTGCTGTGTACTCACCCGTAAGGCCACTTGAAGTGTCGGTTTCCTGCATGCACTGCACATGTGCGGGAAACCGGAACTTCCGGTCTCGTGAAGGGAGGGGTTCAGAGGTGAACAGCGTGCGCGGGAGAGTCTGCGCACACGCAGCGAACTTCGGGTTTTTTTCAGGTTCTCCGGGAAGGTAAGTATGGAAGAAGCTGCGCTTTTAAAAAGGAGGCGCAAGGCCTGTTTTTAACAAGGTAAGTGGTTAATTAATTACAATTTAAAAAATTTTTCAACAGGTTTATCTTTTTTAGATACTTTAAAGAAAGGTAAGTTTATTTTTAGCACCGTTAAAAAGTATAATTAATTTTTTCAAAAATTTAAATTCTTGTTTAAAGTAGTTAATTTATTTAACTTATAGTTATTTTAAAAATGTGATTTTTTTTTTAATTTATTTGAAGTTTAAGTGTGGTTTTGGTGCCGATTTCAATTCATAGATTTGACAGGTCTTCCTGTCAAATCTATGAATGAAAATGCCCTGCTAGGATTGGCTCTCCATGACCCACGTGATCCCAGGGGACGCTTCGAACTAACTGCGCCCCTGGGACACGCAAGCACTGTGCGCCGGCAGCTGGAGGAGGCCCAGGACCCGAAGTTCTCATGGGCCCAAAACACAATGGCAGGCGTGGTAGGTAAGTGCGCGCGTGATGCTTGCACCCACAGGAAGCCGGAAAATCGAATTTCTGGCCCAATGTAGATCGAGAGGGATGGGTGGAGGTGCAAGGTAAGTTGGTGTGAGTATGGATGTGCAGGAGTAGGGTAGGGAAGGCAGAATGATGGAGATGTGATGAGTGGCGCAGCAGGATGAGGTTGAGTGTGGCTTTGTACTAACGTTTCGTGGTCTACTGAGATCATTCAAACATTTGCGGCACTGCACCCAGGTCCTCCTGACCACATCCCTGCTTGTGTCCTCCTGTGCAATGTGCAATCAGGCTGCATTGATCTCCTGGGGAGGTCACTTCCACCCATGGGAAGGGAAGAGGACCTCCCTGCGTGCTGTGACTCCCTCCATAAGAATATGGAGGGAGTCATGGGAGAGCCTGGGTGCAGCCATGCACCTTTGTGCAGTGATTGTCAGTGTTTGCAGCACCTCAATGCTGTAGAACACTGACAACACAAATGTCATATTAAAGTTTGCCGTGGTCTCTTTAAGGAAGCCGGCTGATGACGCGTCATCAAATGACATCACCAGACCCCCTTCCTCTAATTGGCTGGGAAAAATGCTGGATGGGCTTAACAAGCCCAATCAAGGCAAATTCATTCCGCAGAGCGGGCTTGAGCCAGCAGCAGGGTCAGGGCTCGCCATCGACGTCGCCCACCGTGAACCTGCCAAGGTTTGTAAAATCATGGCCTGAAACTCCACACTTACAATTATTCACTTTTTGGGCAAGAGAGGTTGATTGGTGTTAATTAATAATTGTCATGTCGTTAAAAGGGTACTTACACCGTTAATTACTAGACTTAACTTTCTGTGGTGAATTTACTGGGCTATTAATGTGAAAATGCAGCAACTTCATGAAAATCATGGAGAGGTTAAGCGCGAGATGCTGTTTTTGCGAAGCTAACGATGGAGTGGCACAAATCCGTCAGCAACTTGTGGCGATTTGCAAATCACAGGGTATCTCTTCCTCGCTACAAGTTGCTGGCCAATGTATGCATTAATAACGGCATGTGTCGTTCACATGCCATTATTTTTTTAACAAAGTCTGACCCATTATCATTAGGACTGACACTGATTAGAGGGAAGAGACCCATTAGTTCATTCTCACCAGTAAAAGGCTTCAATGGAATATTTGACCGAAATTCTGAATCATATGTAATAAAAACTTATTGGTTCATGACTTAAAATAGGGCCCCAATTTTTGGCCGGGTGGGTAGCGAGGTGAGTTGAAAATTCCCATACCATAATACATAAGGTAAGAGCTACACTGCATCCCAAAACAATGTTGCTCACTCATTCTGAGTAAAACATAATCCAGGAAAAATTTATATAATGTGCAGGAATACGTCTCCAAATCTAGTTGATATATCATTATCCAAAGAATGAATATTTTACTGCATCCTGTTCTTCTGATAAGCACAAAATGGAAACAAAATTCTTGGGTATACTCTTCTACCACCATTATGTAGAAATGGGTATTTTTGTCTTTAACACTCCTGGCTCATGTGGCTGTGAATCGGATGTACACCTGAATTTCTGATATATGCTTCCAGTGATCTTTTAAATATCCGTATGTCATTAAATTTTACCCAGACACAATTTTCCGCTCCTACAATTTGTATGCTCCCTGCACATGTCCCAATCTGCACCTGGAGCTGCGAGCAATTATGCAAATTGTCCGATCCATGAAATTTAAATAATAATATTAGCACATTACCATTCTGGGGGAATTTGCACCAGCTCTTAACCGCTTAGAACTGATATGCATTCGCACACAAAATTTGGCCGCAATTCAAATAAATAGAGTACAGGTACCAACTTGCTGTCTTCAGAAATAGATTCTTGAAAATCTAAACTTGATCAGTTTTTAAAGTTAAGCTAAATCAGAACTATTTTCTAGTTGGGCTGGAATACACTTGTTTTTTTTTTTAGGTATCAGCCTTGGCTCAGTGGCAGCACTCTTGCCTCTGAGGCAGAAGGTCACGGGTTTCAAGTCCCACTCAAGAGACTTGAGCACATAATCTAGGCACCACTTCAGTAATGCGCAGTCGGAGGTGCCGTCTTTCAGATCAGATGTTAAACCGAGGCCCTCTCTGCCCTCTCAGGTGGATGTAAAAGATCCCATGTCACAATTTTGAAGAAGAACAGGGGAGTTTTCCTGGTGTCCTGGCCAATATTTATCCCTCAACCAACATCACCAAAAAACAAATTATCCGGTCATTATCACATTGCTGTTTGTAGAACCTTGCTGTGCGCAGATTGGCTGCTGTGTTTCCTCATTACAACATTAACTACACTTCAACAAAAAAGTACTTACTTGGCTGAAAAGTGCTTTGGGACATCCTGAGGTCATGAAAGGTGCAGCTCAAGCCACAGATCTGAAAGACATTCTAAACATGAATACTTTGGACCATATTTTGCGACCCCTACGGGTGTGTACGCGCCCGTAGGGGCTGCGCTAGTTCCGGGTTTAGGCATGCGGAGCGCATGCGCTCAAGCCCGGCACTTGCGTTCTGTCAAGAATCTTCTTGACAGATCCTCCACATCCCCGGGAGATGGGCCTCCGCGGGTGGAGAGTTGTGCTATTTGCCCAACTTCCGCCTGCTGAATACCTGTGAAATTCTTACACCTGGTAACAGCTGGCGTAAGGCCTGCCTTTACCATCATAAGAGTTTTAAAAAATAGAAAAATAAAATGTTATCACTCATTTATACATTAAAAACCCTGTCCAATAAGGTAAGTTTATTTTTAGCCCTGTTAAAACATATATAATTTTTTTCTCCAAAAAATTAAATTTTTGTTTAAAATATTTAATTAAATGGCATTTTAATTAATTTTAAATATGTAATTTAAAAACATTTATTTCATGTGTTGGTGTATTTTTTAAGTGATCTCCATTCACACTTATGGGGTTTCCGTACATACGGAATTCCCATAAGTATGAATGGGGATTCCCTCTTTAATTGGTTGGGCCGGCCCACGTGATCCCAGGGACGCTTGCGAACCCCCACATGCGCCCCGGGATGCGTGGGCCTCTACCCGTGCGTACCCGGAGAGGCCCAGGATCGCAAGTCTCCGTACCTCCCAGGCCACCAGGTAAATTCGTAGATTTTTTACAGGTCAGAGGAATCTGCTCGCTGGAAGCCTCCAATCGCAAATTTTGGGCCAATATGTTTAGATTCTTTGCAATTTATCAATAAAATGAAGAGTTGGGTTTCACTGCCTCTAGCAAGGAAATTGCATGAAATGTTATCAATTAATATATAATTTTATATTTTGTTGATTAAACATTCAATTGTGCTTAAAATGATCTTCTCAGTTGAGAGCAACTGAGCTCACTTAACGTAGTTCCAAATACTGGAATGATAGAATACTAAATTCCGTGTGATGAGAGGACTATATAAGTTAAATAGTTTAGCTAAAAAAAAAGATTTTTATGAATATCAACACAGATACCATCATCACACGTGAGGACACCACCCACCAGATACATGGTACATACTCATGTGACTCGGCCAATGTTGTCTACCTCATACGTTGCAGGAAAGGATGCCCCGGAGCATGGTACATCGGCGAGACCATGCAGACCTGCTGTGATTACCAGCAAAAAAAGTTTTTTGTTTTCCATACACACCCCAGCATCTGCCACATTGTCTTTGATGTAATGTTTTCCTGACTGACCTGTTTGGACACCATCCACACCTTTTATTGCCATGATTATCTCTCTGCCGAGGTGTGATAAAGGGCAGTTGGAAGGATTAACTGTAATCATCTGGCAGTGTTCTCTGACTATATATGCTGTGCCTATATGCATCTCTTCACTTCACCTGACGAAGGAGCAGCGCTCCGAAAGCTTGTGATTTCAAATAAAGCTGTTGGACTATAACCTGGTGTTGTGCGACTTCTCACATTTATTTAAAGGAAGAAGAGGAGGAACAGAATGAAGCCAAATATGTCAAATTACATCTTAAGAGGACTGTGCTGATCCACAATGACCCTCCCCAACCATATGTCTGGTCAAAGGCAGACTAACCTGAACTTATCGAAGGAACAATGTATACAGAGGCTGTGACAGAGTTGTGCTATATGCTGCAAACATCAGGGCAGACATGTCGCTTTGGCCCTGAACTTATATTCTTCAGGCTCATTCCAAGTTGCTGCATGGAACATCAGCAGCATCAGTCAATCTGCAATCCACAGATGTATTAAGCAAGTGACTGAAACCTGGTTTGCCACAGCTACCAACTTCACCACTTTCCCCCACGTACATTTGGCAACAGCAGAAGAGATCGCTGGGATTTTTCCAGAATTTCCCAAAGTTCAAGGCATCATTGATTGCACTATGTGCTCCTGTGTGCAATAGTGGTGTCTTCATGAACCACAAAGGCCACTACTCCATCAATTTGAGATTCATCTGTGGCCATCTGGGCAGGATCATGCATATTTTCCCTGTCAACAGTAATAATACCTCTATTTAATGGCAATCCATTGCGCTCCCATTATTTGACCCGCAAAGAAAAGCACAAGGTAAGCTCCTAAGAGACCATGGCTTAGAAATTCTATGCTTTAACATCGGCCATTAAGTCAGGTTTTGTTGAAAAAATGGCAGCTGCCTTGCTTCCGTCCACTTCCCGTTGTAGAACATGGCGGCCGCCATATTGAGCAGGTTGGCAGCATTGCCGTTGCCTGTGCTCGCCGCAAGTAATTTAGTTACCAGGTGCAATGCTGAATTGATGCACGCTCAGCGATTTTGGACCTCACCGCTCCTCTTACCGTCCTCTCCAAAGCACACCCGTGCATGCAGCCATTGACAGCGCAGAGAGCCGGGAGAAAGCGGCAGTGAGCTAGAAACCGTACAGTAAACAGCTGCTGAGATCACTGGTAACTATGGAGAGCTCAGACTATGTCATTGGAGTGGCAACTGCTCTAAATGAGAGGCATCAAATCTCCCCCTGCTCAGTCAAACATTACAGGTGGTAAATACTTTTAAAATAAACTATACTGTACTGCAGTTGTAAGAATCTCAAGAAAACAATCAAAGCTGCATTTCCATAAATTTTATACATTGGGTTTTCTAGTTTAGGAACTGATAAAATAATATGCAAAGTTTTGAAGTCTGTTTTTAAAAGGCCAAAAATTAAGGAAGATTTAACACCATATTCTCACCAAGAGTTCTTCAAAAGTCTGTTGTTTTTAACAATTTAATTGAATCTCTTCTGCACGATTTACACCAGTAAACTCGTGACCAAAAGGATCATGTTTCCCTTTTTTTAAAATTTCTTTCCATTGATTTCACATGCAACGGTTTCAGAACATCTATGTCACGGTCTTTATGTGGTGTTTCCAGTCACAGTCGCTCCAGATTTGAGCCAGTTCTTTAAGAGCCACTCACCAGGGAGTGAATCCCCTGTGATATGCAGGCTAGTGCACTGTCACTGCTAGCTGCAAGACGGTGCAACCCCATCCCCCTGCCCCTCCCCCTCCAGCACCATGGAGCACAAACCTCCACACAGCAAACATCTGGGTCAAAGATCTGTGGAGCTATGGCAGCCAGCGAAGGTGGGGGTACCAGGCAGTCTGGCACCCATTTGTGGACCCCACACACGTCCCAGAGAAATGTCCGAGAAAGTAAGAGGGGAGCCATGGACAAACAAATGCCTCGTGATATGCCACAATGGACAACCCTACAAGGGCCATCAGCGGACTCTATACTTCCTGACCCAGCAAAACCCAGGAGCACATTGCCCGAGAATGCCGCACCAATCCTTTAGACGTGACCTTTGGCCTCCTACTGATGTCACCGCCGGAAACAATGCGTTGCACAAGAGGTTCTGTGCGCCGCTCATTTATATCAGCAGGAGCACCAAAATACCCAATTATACCAAAAACAGTCTGAAAAAAAAGCTGGATGTACTTTGCCACTGGTGATAACATTCTAAGACGAGTGTAGTGTGCTAGAAATAGAGCTTCAGTGAGGTTTATAGTGTTTTCATGCCTCACGCTTGCGGCAGTGCCAGAGATACTATAATGGCTTGTAATAGAAGGCAGTCAGGTTTAAAGGAGGGCCGGTCCACAGAACCAATTTTGCTCTTTCTGTTGCAATGTTCCAGTCACAGAATCAGAGCCCAGGGACAAAGAGCTGCTGAGGTTAGTGCTTTCATTACAGTACACAAATAGGACATTAAATATTGACCTGATATTGATCTCCACTATAAAAAAAGTTCAATTGTTTCAAAATACTATTGAGAGCCACAAAGACTTTTTACTCAAGTGGGCTTCTTCAACGCCTACCTATTTAATAAGAAAAAAATCATTGAGGAGCTTTAAAGTTAGAGTGTGGCAAAAAATGTGCTTGTGTAGTTTCCCATAAGATCTGCACATTTGTAAATGTTATTTTACCATTTAATTGTGCCTTGTATTCATCATTGTTGGTTCAGGAGGAAGAATACTGATTTTTCACTTTTGGAGCTTGGGTTTATATTCAGGCCTGTCTCTAAACTGGGTGCATGGGTGCGAGGTGAAATAAGTCCTGGCAGTGTCAAGCCAATTATTAATGAGACTGGCCTACAGTACAAAACTAGCCCCAACCTGATACTAATTGACACCTCGCAATTTCACTTCGGGAAGATATAACAATGCCTGGTGTAGGAAATGACACAATCACATTGATGAGGTAACGGGTGCTCTTCTCAGATAGTAGTTAACATATTGTTAGGTCAGGATAGGTGAAACTTTACTCTGCATTGCACTGTGCAATAGCCAACCTGAGAATGCTGACCTCATATCCGGTCTATTGCCAAGACCACCTACTTCCATCCTCTGAAATAGTACCCACATTCGACCCTACCTGACCCCTGCTGCCATTGAAACCCATATCCACATGTTCACATCTCCAGGCTTGGCTTCTCTAAAATTTAGTTCCACCCTAAACAAAATCCAACTCACCCAGAACACTTCTGCGAGCATCATATCCCGCACTAAGTCCCAGTCACCTATCGCCCCTGTCCTTGCCAAGCTCCACTGGCTTCCCATCCACCTACATACTGATTTCAAAATTCTCGTCCTTGCTTATAAATCCCTCCATTGCCTTGCCCCACCTTACTTCTGTAACCATCTGCAGCCCTATCTCTCAGGTCACACCCTCTGCCTTTCTGATTCCGACCTTCTCTGTATCCTTCCCTCTGCTCCACCATCAGTGGCAGAACTTTCAAGCATCATGCCCCAGCACCCAGGATTTCCCTTTTATCTCCCCACTTTCAAAATCCTTCTCAAAGGGCTTTAATCGTGTCTTCAGTTATTTACCTTCATGCTCCTACCAAACGTCTGCTCGATGTCTGATTCCTCTTTGTAAAGCTTTTATGGGATATTCTGCTTCTACTACTACAACAACTTGCATTTATATAGCACCTATAGCATTGAAGAAACACCCCAAGGTGCTTCACAGAAACCTGAAGAAAAAATGGGCACCGAGCCAAAGAAAGGGATATGAGATGGGGCGAGAGGTGGGTTTTATGGAGGGTCTACAAAGTAGGAGAGAGAGGTAGAGAGGAGGAGAGATTTAGGAAGGGAATTCTAGAGTTTTGGGCAATGTTCCCTCAAATTTTTTTGGCCTGTGCAGCCCCTTTAACGGGCTGCGTGGACCATTCAAAGTTTTTCTATTGAAAAGCCGGCTCACCAGCTACGCGGGACCTCAAGTGCGCCACGCAGCCGCACAGCTTAAAGGGAACATTGGTTGTGGGTACATGTTTCAGGGATGGATGAGATGATGCTGCAGAGTAATTAGCTTCTGTGGTGGTGCAGCAATATCCAATCGCATTGGGTGATGTGGTTACAGTCAAGTTTTTGCTGCCTAAAGTTGCCAAGCTACAAATAGCATCAGGTCCCATGACATTCAACCGATCCTGGGTCACCATGCTGGGGCATATTGTTAGTCAGGAAACAGCTGTTTTCCCAGGTCTCCTGCCACATACATGTTACATTCTATAAGACGTAGTCAACAATCTGTCCAACACAGTAACTGATTATGTCAATAGGAAACATTAATATTGCGGTATGAATTGCTACTAAATAAATGTTCTTGATAAGCAAGCTCTGTGGCAAATGATTTACTTAACAGAAAATAACTGCTGTTATAAATTATCATTGGGAACTAACATTAAACTATCTGCACTATGCTTGCTTGTGTTTAAATGTTCAAATATAATTCACCCTTGATTAGATAAGATTTTGCAATACATCGTTTGTTACCAAATACCAAATAAATCATAGCAGGTTCCAATTTTACAGATTTATGCTGGTGTCTGCTAGACCTGAACGTTGAATTTCAGCTGCCATTAATTTGCATAAAAAGGCCTTTGTTGTGAAACTATTGCTCCTGTGCTTGATAGTCCCCAATCTTCTGCCCATTCCCTGATCCTTCAAGAATCATAAAATGTTAAAGCACAGAAACAAGCTATTTGGCCCATCAATTCTGTGCTGGTGTTTTCTCCAAATGAGCCCCCTCACTCTCCTGCTCACTCCTCATACCCTTTAATATTCCTCTTTTTCAAACACTTATCTAGTTCCCTTTTTAAAAAAGTATAGGCCAGAAATTCCTTCTGAGCTGTTCTTGCTCCGCTTCAGTCACTTCGCCAGAAGTGCAGCGGAAAAGCCGGTTTACACACAGGCAGGTTTTCCACCGCACTTCTGGCAAAGCTATGGCAGCGGAGTGGAAACAGCTCCGAGGAAATTCGCACCATAGACTCTGTTTCAACTGCAGAAAATTCCGCATTCTGTCCACTCTCTGTAAAAGGAAGTTTGTTCTAACTATTGTAACACTGGAATTCAGAAACCAACGAAGCAGCTCAATAATTTCTAGCCCTAAAATTCACTCTAAACAGGGAATTCTATACCAATCCTCCTGAGTTCCAAATTGAGGGCAATTTTACTAATCTCACGCCACAAAGCCACACAAATCGGAAATGTTGGCAAGCGTTGCTCATGTTCTTCCCGACAATTAAAATGAATGGTTGGAAAATCACGAGCAGTGCATGGCCGAATTTCTGAATTGCCCCGCTGGCAGGAGAAGCTCTCACTGCCAGTGCGGACTCATGGGATTACGCCCATTATTTACAAGTAAGATCTATTCACTTGGTGGTTTAAGCACTGTACTAACTTTTAAGCAGAAATATCAATAATTAACAAAGTGTTATTTTTTTCTTTATGATTAACTGCATCAACTAACAATTCAAGAAAAGAGAGTTGAAATCAATGCTCTAGCAGAAGTACATTTCTGGGACAGATGATATTTGATGAATATCGAACAAATTTTCGGATGCCAGAAATGTAGGTGCTGGTAGTGTCTACAATTCAAATCTTTCAAGCCATGATGGGTTTTATCTATTTAAACTACAGAAGCAATTAAAAGTGTCAGTCCACTTAAACTGTGATCAGGTTTAATTTCTCTATTTAAAGAGTGATGTAGGTCCTAATTAACAATGTTTCTCCATTTAAACTATTGTGGTATTTATTGGTCTTTCTCGATTTAAATCCTGATCAAATTTGTTAATTGAACATTACAAAGCATCGGAAATAAGTGTCAGCTGTGGCTCATCTGGCAGCACCGTCATCTCTGAGTCAGATGTTTGTGGGTTCAGAGTTCCACTCCAGAGACTTGAGCACAAAAATCTAGGCTGACACTCCAGTGCAGTACTGAGGGAGTGCTGCCCTGTCGGAGGTGCTGTCTTTCGGATGAGACGTTAAACCGAGGCCCCGTCTGCTATCTCAGGTGGACGTAAAAGATCCCATGGCACTATTTTGAAGAAGAGCAGGGGAGTTATCCTTGGTGTCCTGCCAATATTTATCCCTCAATCAACATAACAAAAACAGATTATCTGGTCATTATCACATTGCTGTTTGTGTGCAACTTGGCTTGAGCGCAAATTAGCTGCCGCATTTCCTACATTACAACAGTGACTACAATTCAAAATGTACTTCATTGGCTGTAAAGCGCTTTGGGATGTCCGGTGGTCATGAAAGGTGCTATATAAATGCAAGTCTTTCTTTCTTTCTATAATTCCATGCTGTAAAGGTTTTTCTTTATTGCATTGTAATGTGGTATGAGCGTGGGTTCCAGAGGAGTGAAAATCTCATTACATCATGTGTTGTGACTTAAGTAATTATATCAAAACGGGACATGTGTATTCTTCAGGGTTTTTCGTGACTGGGAATATTAAATAGTTAAAACTTTGTACTTATTAATTGTTTCTGCAAAATTCTGACAAGGGTGCTTCCAAATTGAATAAATTTACATTTTGTTTCTCAAGTGATCTGGTAAAATTATCTCATTTAGAGCTGAAATACAAGGTAGTCATGAATATTGGCAAGTCAACAGCATTGCTGAAATGATCATATTCCCACGTCTTACTGTTTTTTAAAATGTTTTTTGCCACGTTAGTTACCGACACCCAAGCCAATCTCCTTAGCTGGAAGTGTAGGTTGACAGGTCTTGTGCATGACCAGTGTGAGAAGAGACCAACACTCTCCCCTGAACTATTTTCTGAGCCTCATTCACATGACTTATCCAAAACTGATGAAACTCATCCATAGGAAAAATCCAGAGGCAAATGTCAGTTGTAAATGGGAGTTGAACTTGGATCCAGTGGCCAAGAATACATCATGGGGACATTTCAAATTTTGATGGGGGCAAAAAACTGGCGGTAGCAGATTGAACTTCAACCGGTTGCATCATGTACAATGGGCTGCTGATTTGCGACCACCATTGTTTAGCCCCATCAAATTTTAAAATTATCCCTCATATCTAGTGTGGTTGACAGAAAGCAGCATATGTGTTGCCTCTCTATTATAAGTTGTTTCATATTCAATGCAATATCTGCCAAATCTGACCTCAATTTGGAATACTAAGGCCTTTGAAATTCCACTGTGCTAATATTCTCTAACACATTTGTATGAAGTTCCTTTATTTATTATTTTAATGCAGGTGTTACTCTGTATAAAATAAATGCAATGAACATTTGTACACAAATATCTACACAGCATTAACTCCAAATATTCCAAACTCCTAGATACCACCAGGATCTGGACTAGAATCAATTTAGAGTCGAGGGTTAGCAAAAATTGTATGGACTTCACCCCTAAAAGAACATGTCAGCTATTACCCTGATTCTTCTCCTCCCTTGTAGGAGGCTAGTAAAGGAAAAATGTTGATTTATAGTCAATCTATTCCAGCTCTCTGACTCTACCTCTCAAAACATAGATGATCCTTGTGCAAGTACTGGTTGCAATTTTTTTGCATAATATGACTGTTATATTTGTTATTTTAATACAGGGCAAGCACAAATATTGTGTATGTATTTGGGCACATGGTGCTTGTGCACATGCGATATTTTTCTATTTCTTTAAACGTTTAGGGGGAAAAATTCAGTATCGCCCCGTTTGGGGCGCGATTATCGGCCGGGTGCAAAGTTTAGCGCCTGGCGCTAATTATCGCCTCCGACTGCAAACTTGGCTTTTATCGCCCCTGGAGGTGATTGGAGCGCTAAATCAGGCGCTTCACACCTGTCTTAAGGCTCAAAGGCCAAGGAGCGAGGTGCTAACTCAGAGTGCGGGTGCAGCGCAGGTGATGTCAGTTAGCGATGGAACACAGACACACTGGCGCCGGACAGTTCTTAAAGGGGAGGGTCGATCTTGCTCTCCAGCCACACCCTGCTCATTGGAGCCTTGAATCTCGGCCTGGAGAGACCTGTGCCTAAATCTTCCAGCCAAGGACTATGGAGAGGGTGAGAGAACAAGCTCAGCGCTTCAGCGAGTGGGCCTTGGATGCTCTGGTTGGCGCGGTGGAGCGCAGAAGATCAATACTGTACCCAGAGAGTGGCAGGAGGCCTTTGCCGCGCGAGTACAGAAGAGTGTGGAGGGAGGTGGCTCAGAATGTCTCCTCCAGGAGCATGGTGCCCAGGACCCATACTCAATGTTGAAAAAAGTTCAACGACCTCACTCGGGTCATCAGGGTGAGTGGCTTTTTTTCAATACCTGCCCATCCCTCCATCTCAACCTCACTCAATGGCCAGAGGGTCTTAAAACCCCAATGCCCAACACTCATCCAACACCTATGGCCCTCTCATGAAACACACATGCACATTCCACACTTTGCATACAGTAAGGGCTATTCACCTATGGGAGGCACATCAGGCAAGACCATGGCTGCATACAGTAAGGGCTATTCAATTATGGGAGGCACATCAGGCAAGACCATGGCTGTATATTTACTCAGTCGCCGTCCTTTTTCTTGCAGGCCAAGCTATCTCATAATAGGAGACAGCAGCAATGGACGGGTGGAGGGCGGCCTCAGCTCCAACCCCTCAGCGATCTTGAGGCGCGCGTCCACAGGATTGTGGCAAGCCAGGTGATCGGTCCCGTCGCCCCTGGAAAGGCCGACCCCGTTCTGGACAGCAATGGTAAGGTCATCACCATTTTGTCCTCTCCCTTCCACTTGTCCCTCACAACACCAGCCTTTGACACTTTCAATCCAACTTACTAAATCGCTGCACTCATTCCTTCCTTACTGCCCCCCTGTCCTGACGCTAAAGCCACTCTTGTACCTCCCTGCTTTCAGATGGTGATTCACCAGCTGAGGAGACGGGCCCTCAAGATGCCAGCAGGAGTGAAGCTGCAGGCGAGGAGGAAGAGGAAGCCGGAGCATCAGCGCCACCCTCTCCCGAGGAAGCCCATGCCCACACTGGGAACACGCCTTCCCTGGAGGGGAGCAGGGGGGAAGGGTCTGATGAGGGTGAAGCTCCAGGACCCAGCGGGCTGCAGCAACACGATGGGGGTAGGGAAGCCCGGGGGCCTTCTCCCCGGAGGGAGAGTAGGCCAGTGAGTCCTGCTGCACTGGACGCAGAGGAGGAGCAGCTCATCGCTGAAATGAAAACCCAGGCAGTGGACATGCACACTGAGCTCATGGGTGCAGTGGGAAGGGTGCCCGAATGCATTGAATCACTGGCAAGGAGTGTAGAGCACTTTGCTGTAGCACAGGCGGATGCCACGCTAAAGCTTAGTGCTGCAATTCAGTCACTGGCTGCCATGATCCCATCTCAGACTGCTCTCATGCAGACTCAGATTGAGGCCACGCAAGCACTGACTCCTGCCATTCTCGCTGGTTCGGACACATTTCCCCGGGGCTCTCACCGCGCCGCAGCAGGCCAGCAATCTGTGCTCCAGCAGGTTACTCCAGATGCTGATGTGCTGCCCCGTGGGAGTGCCAGTGTGTCGGTCGAGCAGGGAGTTGTTGTCCTCTCTCAAGATGACAGCATTCCTGCTACCACCACTGTCACTTCTCCACTGTACTTGCCACCGCCTGTAGCCCAGACTGCTGCCGCCCATGCGGAGTTGGTGCAGTCTGCAGCCCAGAGCTGGTCGAGGCCGTCCTTCAAGGGCATCTGCAGTCTCAGGTTCTGACAATCAGCAGCCTTCCACCAGCCTTGCTGCAGCCACTGGGGCCCCATTATGGAGGAGCAATAGGGTAGGAAGGGGGGAAGTGCGCAAGGGAAGGAGATCACCCTCAAATTTTTTATTAAATGCCGAGGTTGGTGTTCAAACTTTTGTTCAGTGTTTTGGACATTATCTCCAGGTTGTGAGAACCAGTTATGTTAATGACTGTTTTTTTGTGTTTCTTTCTATTAGTTTGTCATGAAGAAATGACACACACAGAGTTTGTAAAATAAATAAGTTTTTGTATTCAAAATTTACATGTTTGGTCTTTGGAATCATGCTGCCTTGGCCGGCTTAGGGGTTGCGGGTTGGTTTCATTCATGTTGTTCTCAATGGTAGAAGCCATTTCCTCAGCAGGGGCCTAGAAGCGGATTGTTATCAGCCGTTGACGGACGGCCCTTGCAGTTTCAACATTGTGGGCCTCCCTCCCGCCTTGGTGCTGCTGATGATCATCCTCCTCCTCTTCCTCCTCCTCTTCCTCCTCCTCCTCCGGTGGTGCTCCAAGGCCTGGTGGCATTGGCTGGGTCCTGAGGATTGCCAGGTTATGCAGCATGCAGCACACAACTATGAAGAGGGAGACTCACTCAGGCGAGTACTGCAGGGCTCCTCCTGAGTGGTCCAGAGAGCGGAACCGTTGCTTGAGCACGCCGATTGTGTGCTCAACGATGTTCCTGGTGGCGAGATGGCTCTCATTGTACCGCAGCTCAGCAGGGATGTTGGGGGTACGGAGTGGTGTCATCAGACAGGTGCACAGTGGATAACCCTTGTCCCCGAGAAGCCAACCACTTGGGTGATGCGGTGCCTGGAAAAGTTCTGCCACAGCAGTCTGGCGCAGGATGAATGCATCGTGGCTGCTGCCAGGATAGCGGGCATTGACAGCGAGTATCAGCTGTCTGTGGTCACAGACCAACTGGACGTTTAAGGAGTGGAACCCCTTGCGGTTACGGAAATCCTCTGCATTCTCATGCGGTGCCCGTAATGCCACATGTGTGCAGTCAATGGCGCCCTGCACCATGGGGAAGCACGCTATCCTCGCAAAGCCCAATGCGCGTTCATGCTGTTTGGCCCGGGTCATCGGGAAAGAGATGTACTGGCGTCTCCTTTTATAGAGGGCATTTGTGACCTGATGGATGCAGCAATGGACCGCGAACTGGGAGATATTGGCGATGTCCCCAGTAGCTGATTGAAATGAGCCAGTGGCATAAAAGTTCAGAGCCACTGTGACCTTCATTGCCACCGACAGAGACGTCCTGGTCCTCAGTAGAGGCTGCAGATCTGGCTGCAGCAGGTGGCAGAGCTCAGTGACCACCTCCTTGCTGAAGTGCAGCCTGCGCAAACACTGCTCCTCAGGCAAATTAATGTAGGAGAATTGTTGGCGAAATACCCTGGGAGGGTAAGGTCTCCTGTACAGAGGCCTGTTGACCCTCCTCCGTCTGGCCATGATTGCCACTCTCTCTCTGCGTTTCTGTGGCCTCCGAATCTGCCGGTGCAGGACGATGCCCCCAATCAGTGCAGCTCCCAAGCCCCCACAATCTCTTGGCAATCAAAGTAATGAAGGTCAAAAACCAAAGTACCTGCAAAGTGATGCTCAGTAGACAAAACTACTTCACACAGCGTTGACTCTATGCAGAAGTCTCTCCTTCTCTCTCTCAGAAACTCTCTCTCTCTGTCAGAACGAGTGGTGCAAAAATGTCTACCACAGAAAAAGCCAGGAAGAGGCCGCGTTTAAATAGCGCCCCCCCAGCCCCACACCGACTGGGAAACGTTCCAGTCTACCTGTCGTTGCTTGCGCCAGGCGGAAAGGAGGGGGGTGCCACTCAATATCCGGTCCGGGGCGCCACAAGGGCGTTGCATGCTCGAATGATGTCAAGATCTGCGTGCGCAGGAGATCGGGGCGGTATTGTTTAGCGTCGCCGCAAAATGTTTGTTCAATTTCGCGAGCGGCGCAGACATCGCCACGCCCGGGCGCTAGTTGCTTTGCGCCCCATTAGCACCCTCTTAAGGCGCTAATGGGAGGCGCAAACCAACCAAATTTTTCCCCCTTAATGTGCATCTATGGGCTGGATTTTCAATGACCCGTGGAGTCGGGTTTGGAGGCGGGCGGGGGGGTGGGGGGTTAAAATTGCAGATTCGGGGGTCCCGACCCCATCCCGCCTCCAACCCGCCTCCATGCCAGTTTTGCTGGCGGCGGGTACCCGACCTGTGCTGAGACCCAACTCCCCGAGGCGGGAAGGGATTAGTGACAATTAACTGCCTGTTAACAGATAGTTAACAGGCAGTTTTTTGGATAATCCCTATTTTAAAAAGAGAAATGTGGGCTTCCCGACAGGTGGCAACCATGCCAAGTAATCGGGGCGGACCGTGGGTCTGCAGGGGTTGGAGGGGTCGATATGTCAGGTGGGCAGGTGAGTGATGGGTGCATGTGTGCAGAGGTAAGTGTGTAAGGTAAGTGCTAAGTGTGGGAAAAAGTTTTACTTACCATAACTTCCTCCTGCAGGTGTCAGCCCTTCAGTTCTTGGGAGTTAGAAATCTCACCGCCACAGAAAGCAGAAAAGCCGTGGTTCTGTCAAAAACTGCAGCCTTCTGTTTTCTGTGGTGGAATGATTTCTAACTCAGCCTGAGAGGAAGGACTGAAGTTAGAAATCATATTGTCAGTATTTGACAGCTTCACAGAGCTGTCAAACGCTGATATTTCATCTGTCAAAAGCTCTTGACAGATGAAATGTCAATCTGTGACGTCACCTGTTGCCGGGTGGCCCTTAATTGGCCTGCTGAGCCCACTGGGCGGGCTCAACAAGGTCAATCAAGGGAAAATACAGTGGGTTGGCCACATCTCGATGGAGGCGGGTTCACAAGCCAGAATGTGTGATTCACGACACCAACCCGACCCCAGAGTCAAAATCCAGCCCTATGTCTTCAACCAATCCTTGCGCATCAGCAACAGGAAGGGGGAAAGACACTGGGGATGATTTTCATTTTGGGCGACTATCAGGTGGGTGGCAGGCAGTGTGATTGTGACACCTGCCCAAAGTCCTTGGCAAGAGGCCCAAGCCATTCTGATTGCCAGGCCTCATCTGTGTAACAGGCGAACTGTGAACACTGAACCAGTACTCGCAGGCAGCTCGCTGATCAGGGTCGGCAGGAAATCTGGACATTCTTCCATGGAGCCAAGCCAGAATCTCGGATTCAAGTGGGGGAAGTAATTTGCCAGGAGGGGGAGAGTACAAATGGGGTGGCAGCAGGTGGAAAGATGTTTGTGGGGCCAGGAGGGGTTCTGCCAGGACCACTCAGCTCCAGACCTCATTACAGCCTTGGTCCAAACATGGACAAAAGTGCTGAATTCCAGAGGAAGGTGAGAGTGACTGCCCTTGACATCAAGGCAGCATTTGACTGAGTGTGGCATCATGGAACCCTTGTAAAATTGAAGTCAATGGAAATTAGGGGTAAATTCTCCACTGGCTGGAGTCATACCTAGCACAAAGGAAGATGGTTGTGGTTGTTGGAGGCCAATCATCTCAGCCCCAGTACATCGCTGCTGGAGTTCCTTTGGGCAGTGACCTAGGCCTGACCATCTTCAGCTGCTTCATCAATGGCCTTCCCTCCGTCATAAGGTCAGAAGTGGGGATGTTCGCTGAAGATTGCAGTGTTCAGTTCCATTCGCAACTCCTCAGATAATGGAGCAGTCCATGCCCGCATGCAGCAAGACCGAGACGACATTCAGGCTTGGGCTGATACGTGGCATGTTACATTCGTGCCACACAAGTGCGAGACAATGACTATCTCCAACAAGCGAGAGTCTAACCACCGCCCCTTAACACTCAACGGCATTACCATCACCAAATCCCCCACCATCAATATCCTAGGGGGTGGCCATTGACCAGAAACTTTACTGGACCAGCCACATAAATACTGTGGCAACAAGAGCGGGTCAGAGGCTGGGTATTCTGTGGTGAGTGTCTCACCTCCTGACTCCCCAAAGCCTTTCCACCATCTACAAAGTACAAGCCAGAAGTGTAAATGGGGCAGTTTTATGAACCAGCAGCAACTGAGAGATTTGATATGCATACATATTTTTCCAAATTTGTGCATCTGCTTCAGCACTAACTATGGTATAAAATCATGGGGCAATGTGAAAGTGGAATCAAATGCAGCGCACATTTGAATTAATGGTTCAATATACCAGAACAGTTGATCATTTAATATTACTTCTGCTAAACAGACTCTGCCATTTTTGCTGGAAAAGTGTTCCCAAAAGATCACTTTTCCATTTTTGTAATTCTTATTGCAGTTTTCTAACATTATAATACGTTTTGATTCATGGAATGATACAATTCAATGCAGGCGTGCGTGATTTCAAGTTAGCCTAAGAGTCCAAAAGAATATTTCACTCAGAACTTTGAGAAGTTAATGTATTTTTAATAAAACCAGGAATTAATTATATTGGCAATACTTTAGTATATAACATCATTTCAGTATGGTTTACAAAAATATATTTTGTGTGTTGACATACAATTTTAAGGGACCATCGATTCAAAATAAAACCTTTTTTAAAATCTGCTGATATTGCATTACACATTTGCTTGCTTAAATCATGTGGAAACTATATTTCTGACCCTCAGAGATTGATAAAGCCTATGCTTCCAAGTCAGCAAACAGAACATTTTTAAGTAATGTCAATTTTTTATCATATCAGGAAAATAGTTTCAGCAGGAAGCATAATTTGTACTTTTGTTCCTATACTTCACTTCAGTTTGCAGTCCCAGTGCTCATTAAAGATAGAAAAGGCCTAGGATATTATTAAACCCTGACTAAACAGCATTTCCAGAAATTGAATGTTGTATGAGAAGACTAACATCAGCAGTCCCAGGATTAGACCTCCAGTCCTTTTCATTTCCCCAGTCACTGTTTCCCTAGCTGTCACATCGAGGATTTAGTTATAATGTCCAGTCACCTGTAAATGATCGGACAGTGTGACGCAAGATTAGCAAACCGCAGCATTACCCAGAACATATAGAATGTTAATTATCAACATCCTTTTTGCCACATGTTGGTCTGACTAAATCCAGAAGAATGATCAGCAGTTCAACTTTTTTTTGGCCATTAAAAGTAGAAAGAAAAGCTATCGTCCACCGATGAAAACCTCGAGATGTGCAGCTCTTTGACTCAATAGTGAGTCCAGCAGGGATCACCAAACCCAGTAATTACCTCTAAATATTTCAGTAGGAGCTGGTAAGAATTAAAAAGGAAACATGTGACTTGACAATGTCCTTACAAGTTTACGATGCAAGGTATCACCTTGCTGATAGTATTTCATTGAGTATTATACTTAACAATACTGTTACGTTAAAAAGCAAGTCAAGCCAAAAAGTTGCTCACTATCCAGCTTAAAGTGCTTTATTCAACATGATTTTATTTCATACTGCACTTGGCTAGAAGGATATCCCATTCTAATGCCAATGAGCATGCAATTTGCTGGTATGCATGAGTATGTTTAATCTCTGATAGTCATGCATTATATTTTCTGGTAGTGCACAAGTACATCTCCATTGCTCTCATCTTGTGGATTTAAAGAAACGTTCTAAACATAACACTATTCATTTAACTGAATGAAGCATTTGCATGCAGCCTTCAAATAATTAGAAATGTGTGTATTCTTTCCTTGTGAAAAGGTTTATTTTGAAGTGTTCATTTATCACACAGCACAATGTTGCCACATATCACAGAATAAATTCACTGTATGAAATACTTCTGCTCATTTTAGTAGTCACAAAACTAATTAATCTAATAATCTGTCAGGAAGGACAGTAAGGGGAAGTGAAGCACTGTCTGCATGAACTGAGAGGGGAATTCAACCAACACTCCCCTCATCAACCTTTGGGACTAGATTTTAATTCCCGAGGCGGGTTGGAGTCGGGTTGCGTGGTGGGCGGGTTCGGGAGCCGCTTCCGGCGGGAACAGCTGCAGAGTTGTGATTTTTATTCAAGTACCTTGTTAATTTCATGGAGGTGCGCTGGCCGGTCCAATGAGTGGAAGCGGGTCGGCTGGCCGCCTCTGATGATGTCACAATAGCAGCTCCTTTTAAAGCTGCCTTCCAGCCTGAGCCTTTCCATTGGGGTTTCCTGCACTTCTTTTCAAAGCTATGACTTCTTCCAGAGGCAAGGCAGCTCCTCGGTTTAATGATGAGTTCCTCCAAGTTCTTGTCGATTCTGTCAGAGGGCGCAGGGGGATTCTCTTCCCTCCTGATGGCCGGAGGAAGCCTCCTCAGCAGACCAAGGCAGCCTGGCTGCACATTGATCAGGAGGTGAGCGCAAGGTGCATTTATGCACGGTCATGGATCCAGTGCCGAAAAAGGTTTAATGATCCTGTGAGAACATCAGAAGTGAGTATCCCATCACACTTGCCTTCACGCTGCTTCCTTTCTCTTCTCATCACCTGCACTCTGCTTTGGAAGCCTCCTCCTTCACATCCCACCTTACCCTTACTTCCCTTGCACCCTTATCTATCCATCTCTGTCTCTGAACTGAATCACTTCAGCATCCTGCCTATGCACCCTTTAGACTCACACTCACTGTCATGCAGTGACAACAACTAACAACAACGCACAGGGAGCTACCTTCCTCTTGGCACCTTACCCCATCTTCATCTCACTCAAATCTTCTACGGTAGGGATTAATCACACTCACTCCATCACTGTGGCTGAAACTCCACTTGTGTCCCTCCTTGCAGGAAAAGATAGCCCACAATAAGAGGGAGAGAGCAAAGACTGGAGGAGCAACACCTACCCTAGCCACTTTGACCAGTGCTGAGGAGGCAGCAAACAAGATTGTTGGAGGTGGCGAGGACCTGGAAGTGGGCGATGGAGAGACGAGCACACTAGAGGCAGCTGGTGACATAATAGAGTTTCATCCCTCTCAGAAAGCAATGCAATATGGGCCCAAAAATTAGTCTTAGTACGTGAGAGTACGCACTGTGTAATCTCGCGTATTCTGTCTCCAATTGCCGGTTTCCAGCATGCACTGCGCATGCGCTGAAAACCGGCACTTGGTGAACTCAAAAGGGGGCGGTTCCTAGGTGAACCGCGTGCGCGCTACAGGCTGCGCGCACGCAGTGCACTTAGTGCTTTGAACGCGCAGGTAAGCATAGAAGATTTTGCACATAAAGAAAGGAGGCGTAAGACCCTCTTTTAACAAGGTAAGTAGTTAATTAAGTATTATTTTAAATTTTTTTCAACAGGTTTATCTTTTTTAGAGACTTTAAAGAAAGGTAAGTTTATTTTTATAACTTTTAAAAAGATTTTAAATTTTTTCAAAAATTTAATTTTTTGTTTAAAGTGGTTAATTTATTTAACTGTACTTATTTTATTAATGTGATGGTTTTTTTAAAAAATTTAATTGAGGTTTAGCTGTTCTTTTGGGGGGGTATAGATTCATAGCTTTGACAGCTGCAGCCTTGAAACTAAAGTTCATGTGAGCTCGGAGGGAAAAGGCAGGTGCGCAGTGAGATATCGCGGGGAAGCCTTACCCCCTCAGGAAGGCTCCGTCTTTAATTTCTGGGCCATGATGTCTGACATGATTCTGTCATTCATGAAAGAAAGACTTATGAAATAATACTGAGTGGCCTGCGGGTGGTGCTGTCCAGGAAGAGTATAAATACTCGGGCACGGGCCCAGCTTGTGTAGGACATTCTTAACAGGAACTATGGAAGGACACAA
The DNA here is from genome assembly GCA_030390025.1 of Squalus acanthias. NCBI lineage: Eukaryota > Metazoa > Chordata > Chondrichthyes > Squaliformes > Squalidae > Squalus > Squalus acanthias. The sequence continues at coordinate 58,190,367 of CM059428.1, read as the reverse complement.
CTAGACCTCCATGTTGTAAAACAGTTGATTAAAGCTTTGTTTAATGCTTAGACCAAGTGCCTAGTAGTTTCCTTACATCAATGTCCATAGAGAATCACTTTGTATCATCTGCTCAAAAGGATGTGTCTGCTACACCAATATCAGATGTCGAATTCAAGCCTTTACTCTCCCACAGGACCATCGAGCGCCCCCCTCCCCACGTTCCAGGATGAAGACCCGGGCATCTCCTCAGAGAAACATGAAGCCTCTGAGGGAGCAGCATCACCAGGATTCAGCGCACCCAGCACCAGCGCAGCAACACACACCTCGGTGGGGCCATCGCGAGTTAGAGTAGTGTTGCCACCTGATCTATAACAGCGCACAAGTGAGCATCAGCAGATGGTGGAGACAGCGACAGCAGTGGCGAGTCCTCCTCGGAGGTCACAGGACTCTCCTAGCTCTGCTGAGCTGCATGCAGATGCTGTGCCTCTGGGGCCATCCAGAAAAAGAGCGGTTCGTGAAATACAGGAACATGTGCAGGTGTCTCTGGAAGGGTTTGCCTCCAGGGTTAGTGCGAGTGTGGAGAGAATGGAGGAGTCCATCTGTAACATCAGCACTGCCATGGTGGAGGCAATGGGGAATGAACACCCCACCATGAATAGGATGGCAACCTCCGTGGAAAGGATGGCTACGGCCATGGAGGAAATAAGTCGCCAGAGTCAGGAAAACATGGTGACTGTTCAGAATAGACTGACATCTCTGGAGGAGCGATGGGAAGCAATTGAGCAGAGAGACCAGAGCTTTATGGATGTCCGTTTGAGGAGGACTGCCAGTGCAGATACAGGTCCTCATGGCCCCCCTGAAGTGCAGCAAGGTGCTCTCCTGCCACTTGCCAGCACTGAGGTGCAGCTGACCCATGAGAGGGATGTTGTTGGCAGGACAGAAGGAAGTGTGGGCTCCTCTCAAAGCATTTGCACGACCATGCCACTACGGATCCCTCGGTCAGAGACCCACATTGCAGAGACAACTGAGATGGCCGTTTCAGCCCCTGCACAGCCGTAGGAAGAGCAGACTGTTGAAGAGCTCTCCCAGGCTCCCAACCCCAGAGGACGCCCACCAAAGGTGTCTAAGCAGGAGCAGCATCCTAGTCAGCAAGGTGCCTCTACATCTGCTGAAGCCACAGGGGAAGCACCATGTAGAAGCACGCGTAAGAGAAAAAGTAAGCACCTACAGTCACAAGGGGACTCACTTGGGTGATGTTTCTTTTTTTTCTGACTGTTGTTGGTATATTTTGTCATGTGTTAAAGATAAATTATGTCAAACATTTGATTATGTGGCCTATGTGTTCTGGGAAATGGCAAAAGAGCATTGAGGGCTCAGGGTGACTTACATTTGTAATGCTGATGGTAACACTGATAGGAAATAAGAGGGTATAGCAAAGATGAAGTATGACGTTGGACAAGTGTCGCCTGCAATTACAGAGCCATATGGTGGCCACCTATGGTTGAAGAGTAAGCTTATGCTAATGTGGCATGGCAGTGTGCATACCCTGGTTGACGGGCAGCAGTGAACTGGAGGGATGCTGCATTGGTCACAACAGGGCATGCAAGGCTCCCCTCGTCCTCCTCCTACTCCTCTTCCCAGGAAGATCTGTGCTGAGCCACGCGGCTTCTACTCCCCGATTATGAGGACCAGGATGAAGGGGCATAGATGTTTCCCATCCCCTTGCTATAGATTTCAATTGAGGTAACAATCTTGCAAGCGCACTGTCGAAGTGGCCTGAAATAATTCCATTCATGACACACTGCAGATGGGTGTCAGTTTGAACAGTCACAAGGCCAGTAGATGTGCAAAATGTTATCCCATACCTACAACAGCAAAGTTGTTGCAGTTGAATGTCAGCCATGTTTCAGGGGCGCTTTTAAAGCGCTCCACCAATGCATACAAATCATGTCCTCCAGCAACTCGTCTCCTTGAACCTGGCCTGTTTCTGACTAGTCGGGAAACAGTAACCAGTAGCAGGAAAATGGGAAACCACTAACAAAATAGGATTAGCAAGGCAGTTAACTGCCTTAACTACCTGTCCTACCGGTTGGAGACGGGTCAGTTTGGAAGCGGCTAAACAGACACTCAGGAAAATCGGGTGGGGACGGGATGGAGGCGGCTTGGGTGTCTGAAGCCATTTTTCCGATTTTCCCAGCAGACCCGCCTCCAAACCTGCCTCCTCAAGGCTATTAAAATCGAGCCCTTGGGGCTGGATTTTGAATGACCCATGGAGTTGGGTTTGGAGGCGTGTGGGGGGTTAAATTTGCGGGGTCGGGGTTTCCGACCCCATCCCGACTCCATCCCGCCTCCACGCAATTTTGACAGAATCAGTCGCGGGGTTCCCGACTCCGTCCCGCCTTCAAGAGGCGGGAGAGGCCATTAAAGCCCTTAACAAGCTCTAAATTGGCTCTGTAATGCCATTTTGAAACGCTGTAGCTAGTTTAATCCTCTTCTGACGTGAAGCACGCCTGGTGTGAAACACTGCAGTGAAACCTGGCGGGAGCACAAGTGGATAGCTGACTATCGGCTGCAGGTCCACTATTACAACGGAGATGTGATGAAGGTAGTAGTAGTAGTATTAGGTCTGAACGTCGCCTCTGATGCTGCTGCATTGAATGTCTTCAGAGACGGCCTGGGAGGACTTGCTTGGCAAAAAAATTCTCTCTCTCTCTCTCTCTCTCTCTGTCCTCTACCCCCCCTATTTTTGCATCCAGGTCCACTCACATCAAAAGCCAGGCAGGTCCTCTCTCACCAACAGTCTCTGAGACTAGGCAGTCAGCAATGATGACATCATCAGAGGCGACTTTCAGACTGAAAACACTAATTAGTTCATGGGTTCCCACATGCTCCAACTCAATTGCCCAATTAAGTGAAAATTTCATCAGGCATCCACATTAATCTGGAGTTGGGGGGGGGAAACACGAAATGCGGATTACACGACCCCAACATGACCCCAAGACAAAATCCAGCCCCTCTGGTATGTAGAATTTTTAGTAGAAGTTAGAAGTGAAGATATAGTTATCTCGTATAAATTCAACCCTCCACACATGCAGCTCTTTGACTCAATAGTGGATTCCGCAGTGACCACCCAACCTAGTAATTACCTTTAAATATTTCAGTCAGGGTGTGTTGTATGGAGTAAAGGAACTTAAACAGTAGAAAGAAAAATGAAAGAAAGAGCTTGCCACATGTAGATCTGTCTAAATTTAGGAGAATGATATAGCACCATGCTAAGCAGGTCCCAAAGTGCTTCATAGTCAATGAATTACCTTTTGAAGCATATTCCCAGTTGTTATGTAAGCAAGTGCAGCAGTCAATTTGCAGACTGCAAGATCTCAATAACAACAATGAGCTATGTGACCAGTTAATCTATTTTGGTGAGATTGATTGAGGGATAAATGGTGGCCAGGACACTGGGAGAACTTCCTTGCTCTTCTTTGAATAGTGCCATGGGATCTTTTATGTCCACCTGAAAAGGCAAATGGGGCTGCAGTTTAACATCTCACCTGAAAGACAGCACCTCCGTGCTCCATTGAAGTGTCAGCCTAGATTAAAGGGGTAGATTTTAACTTTCACCATCGGGTTGAAAACTGGCAGTTGCATATCAGACACCTATTATACATGCTACACCAGCAGTGAAAGTTACGATCTATCCCTTTGACTCAAGTCCTGCACAGGGGCTTGAATCCACAACCTCCTTATTAAGAGGTGATACTTAAACTATGGCAAAAAGGAAATACATTTTTATAACTACCCTACTAATCATAAGGGAGACAATAAACCTTTTAATACATGGATGTATTGTTCAATTTTCAAAAAGAATTCAAAATATAGCCAAAATATTTGAAAAATACATTTGAATTTTAAAGAAACACATTTGCTATTAAAAAGTACAATACAATTTTAGTGATTTATTCATGGCCCTCCCTCCCCAAACAAGTAATCAAGAAGTAATTATTTTAAAACATTTTTGGGGCGCACTTCCTCATTTGGTGCAGGTCGGGTCTTAAAGCTGAAGAACAGTTACATAATCTGCATTGAAATGGAAATAAAAATCGAGAGAGATGTAAAACCGGCAGCTGATTCGCTATCACCCATTTTACACTATCACACAAAGTCAAAATTACCCCTGTAATCTGTTAATAGCACTCAAATTTCCTGGATCAGCTTATTTGCATCTTTATTCACAAATCCAGGTGCAGCCTGGGATAAGTGGAGGGAGCACACTAATGGTAGGAAAGGAAATTTAGTGAAACTAAAAGGGATGGGGACAATTAATGAGGAGTGTCACAATGGGGGGATTTTTTTTAAAGCTTTTACACAGGCTCAAAATGCATCTCACCCATCAGCAGCTTTTATCATGGCTGAAGGGGCAAGTGACAGACAACAATAAAGGCAAAGGAAGCCCCATGTGCAGGCTTGAGACTGCAGCTGACTGGTTCCATCACTGGCTACACCAGCCCTATAATACAAGTTAGAAGCTGGATCCATACAGCAGATGGTTCTGGCTCTTCTGAACCAGGCCCTGTGAAGACACTTCTTCACAGTCATTGCTAGGTGGGTGTGACAGTGCCTACAAATACGATTGGTGACATCCTGGCAGGTGCGACCAGTCAGGCTTCACTGGCTGTTGATCACCCTGGCATACCTTTCTTCATGTCGCAACGTGTAAAGCATGACATGCTGTGATTGGAGTGCTTCTGCAGGACCATTCAGTATAAGAATTAGTCAGGCCTTCATATTGTGCCATCCTGCTTGCTGATACAACCTACTGTGAGAGTTTGAGACACCGCCTGCATGAATCATCTGCCAAAGTGTAGTCTGGTCACCTTTGACTGCAGATGCAAGTGTACAGGTACCAGCAAGTACACACAGAGCACCTCTCATGCATCACAATGTGGCTATCATTCTTTTGGGGTCCTTTTCTTCCCAGCACCTCACAGTGGGGGTTTCCCATTGGAAAACCCATTGATGGAGACATTTGTGCTGTGGGGAGAAAAAAAAGCAATTGGCAGAAAGGCCCATGAGAACTTAAGTGAAATGAGAGAAAAATGAAAACGAATTAAGAAAAATGGGTCAGAAATGGCCTCAAAAGCAGCAAAAAGAAGTTTATTTTTGCCCCTCTAGATTTACTGACTTCCACTGCCCATCGCTTGGCAACCCTAGCCGCCTGGTTACAATGAGTGTTGTTTATAAAGGCTTTAGAAATGGCGTAAAGCACAGAAAAAGATGCAAAATCCCTCAGAACAGTGCTTCCACATCATTTAAATATTATAATGAAGCTCTCAACTATTTCAAGTGTGAGTTTCTACTGCTCGCCCTTCACCCAGCCGGAAAAGCACATCATCCCTTACTGGAATGAAGACCTGGCATATGGCTCGCTCTCCATTTTCCCTCATCCAAATGCCCCAGAAACAAAGGCTAATGAGGTGTTCCGGTGAAAAAATGGCCCCTCCATTTCAAAATGTAATGCAACCAGCTTTTGATTTTTTATTTATGTTCCATTGCCTCCTTTGGTAATTTTACTCTCTGACATTATTCTTTTTCTCAATGCCCCCCTTCTAACTTTTTCTTTTCATGCATAACCTTTCCTTTCTTTTATGAACCGCCTGCTATAATTCTCTCACTCTTTCTTTATCTACTTGTTCTTACAAGCCAGCTTGAAAAAGAAGTAATTATCAGCAAGTCCACAATGAGCGTAGGCATTCCCATTCAGGATGTTCTATACATGATATATTGATCAATCTTCAATGACTAATAGCGTTATAATGAAAAGAGGCTGTAGAAGTTAATGTAACTGCACATGCAAACCACAAATGAAGCACTCAATGGCACAAGAGGTCTGCTCCTGTGAATTTTAATTACTCCCTTCAACAATAAAAGTCTGGAATGTTTACGTTTATTCAGTAGCATTAGAGCGGCTCCGTGCCAGAAACAACAATACACTTTAGAAACTTAAATTCCAATTTGTGAGTTAATACTTCAGATGCTGGGTAGACTTGGCAGCACCTTTAATACACAGAGAAACAACGCGCCCTAGTTATAAGCTGTGGATAAAATTATTGTACATGAGAAAAATCATTCATTTACATACAAAACAATCTTTAATAAGCATTCCGAATATAAATACCAGCACCAGCATTTACCCTTTTCAACAGATCAAGCTTACATGTTGGATGATATTAACCTGGATTCTGAGGAGTGTTGGCGATATTATTTTTAATTATACTGTATAGCAGTGTACATTCAAAACAAATTGATAGAACAATACACATTTTATTGTATCAATTAGCAAGCAAAATTTTTTTTGTAGATTTTTAACAACACAAAATATCATGGTCAGTCATTTCCTGGGAGTTGTTCCAATTTACTGTTGCAACTTTAGCGGAAGATCGGCAGAACACCAAAGAAGTGGCATAGATGAATGAAATTAGCGACTTATGCCATATCTTCAGGGATTTTGCCAATCTCCCACCAAAGTTACGGTGGGAGATCGGGACAACTCCAGTGGAAATTCAGGGCCCACGTCTATAGTACAACAGGAGGAGGGAAAGGATAGGAGGGGTCGAGGCTAAATTGGACACAAAGTTTATCAGACACAACTTTTAATTATGGCTTATGAAAAATGCAATGTGACTGAAATTTCTCAAAATAAGGAAAATTGAAGAAGGCTAGGCATTTGAACAAAAGCAAAATACTGCGGATGGTGGAATTCTGAAATAAAAACAGAAAATGGGGGAAACACTCAGCAGGTCAGGCAGCAACTGTGGAGAGAGAAATAGAGTTAAGGTTTCAGGTCGATGACTTTTCATCAGAACTGCTGGTGGCATTTTCCCACCTTGAGCAGTTGATGCAAGTTGCTCCTGGCAATGACATTACAATAATTAACTCCAAGACCAAATATCAGGAAGATCAGAAAACAACTACAGCTAAAAAAAATAACTGAGATAGTCAAAGAGTTAAACAGGAGGGATAGTAACAATAAAAAGAAAACAACTGCAAATACTGGAAATCTGAAGTTACAACAGAAAAAGCTAGAAATGCACAACAGGCCAGTCAGCATGAGTAAAGAGAACGAAGTGTCATACTTGAAATTTTACCATCTTTCTTCTTTACTGGCCTCCTGTGTATTTCCAGTATTTTGTGTTTTTGTTAGGTATTGTAAAATACTTGTTGACTTTTACAGGCTGGATTGTAAAAAAAAAATAGCTTTGCCAATAATCCTATAATGCTTTGACTATTTAAAGTGTGTGAACTCAATGTTTGTGACTGTAGGAACATAGAAACAGGAGTAGGCCATTCAGCTACTTGCACCTGTTCCACCATTCAATTAGATCATGGCTGATCTGTACCGCAACTTTATTTACCCACCTTTTCTACCTGTAGCCTGATTTCTCTTACTTAACAAAAATCTATCAATCTCAATCTTGAAAATTTCAATTGATCCAACGTCCACAACCTTTGAGGAAGAGAGTTCCAGATTTCTACTATCTTTTCTGTGAACAAGTGCTTCTGGATTTCACTCCTAATTGGCCTAGTTCCATTTTTAAGATAATGCCGTCTTGTCCTGGACTTCCCCACCTGAGGAAATAGCTTCACTGTACTTAAAGTAGATAAGTCACCAGGACCGGATGGGATGCATCCTAGGATGCTGAGGGAAGTTAAGGAGGAAATCGCGAAGGCACTGGCCATAATCTTCCAATCCTCCTTAGATATGGGGGTGGTGCCAGAGGACTAGAGAATTGCAAATGTTACACCTTTATTCAAAAAGGGTGTAAGGATAAACCCAGCAACTACAGGCCAGTCAGTTTAACCTCAGTAGTGGGGATGCTTTCAGAAACGAAAATCAGGGACAAAATTAACAGTCACTTGGACAAGTTTGGATTAAATAAGGAAAGCCAGCATGGATTTGTTAAAGGCAAATTGTATTTAACTATCTTGATCGAGTTTTTTGATGAGGTAACAGAGAGAGTGGATGAGGCCAATGCGGTTGATGTGGTGTACATAGACTTCCAAAAGGCGTTTGAGAAAGTGCCACATAATAGGCTTGCCAGCAAATTTAAAGCGCATGGAATAAAAGGGACAGTGGCAGCATGGATACGAAATTGGCTAAGTGACAGGAAACAGAGAGTAGTGGTAAACGGTTATTTTTCGGACTGGAGGAAGGTACACAGTGGTGTTCCCCAGGGGTTGGTACTAGGACCACTACTTTTCTTGATATATATTAATGACTTGGACTTGGGTGTACAGGGCACAATTTCAAAATTTGCAGATGACACAAAACTTGGAAGTATAGTGAACAGTGAGGAGGATAGTGATAGACTTCAAGAGGACATAGACAGGCTGGTGGAATGGGCGGACACGTGGCAAATGACATTTAACACAGAAAAGTGCAAAATGATACATTTTGATAGGAAGAACGAGGAGAGGCAATATAAACTAAAGTGTACAATCCTAAAGGGGGTGCATGAACAGAGAGACCTGGGGGTATATGTGCACAAATCATTGAAGATGGCACGGCAGGTTGAGAAAGTGGTTAAAAATACATACGGGATCCTGGGCTTCATAAATAGAGGCATAGGCCCTGATTTTCTGCATGGAGGCGGGTTGGCGTCGGGAACGGTAGTCAGCGGGTTCTGGTCCCGCTGCCGGCTCCAGTCGGCCTGCAGACACAATTTTTGGTTAATTGGGCTCGTTAAGCCTGCTGTGTGGGTTACCCACCCTGATCACAAGGTGCGGGTCTGTTGAGCTGGTATGCTGATGTGATTGCAGCCGGTGTATTTAAGGGGGCAATTTCACCATTGGATCTCACGTCGTTTCTGGTGCTTCTGATTGCTGCTGCGCACCACGATGTCTGCAGAGAAACAAAAGGCAGCTCCCCGCTTCAACAAGGACTCCCTCCTTGCTCTTGTGGAGGGAGTCAGAGGACGTCGGGAGGTCCTATACCCAGGTGATGGAAGAAGGAAACCTCCTCAGCAGACAAAGGCAGCCTGGCTGCGAATAGCTGAGGAGGTCAATGCCAGGACTGTGTATAGACGCACCTGGGTCCAATGCAGGAAAAGGTTCAATGATCTCCTGCGCTCTGGAAAAGTGAGTATAAAAGCTGACTTACCTTAATTCTGCTGTGCCTGTCATCACATCCCATCACTCTGCATTGCTAACCCCACTCCTGCACATCCTGACTCAACCCAACATCCCTTGCACCATCCCCCATACCTCTCTCCCTATGCACAGATTCACTTCCCCATCTTACTATGCACCCCTCAAACCCACCCTCAATGTTATGCACTGACAACAACTAACAACTCAAAAGGAGGGAACTTCGTTATGGGAACCCACTCCTTCACATTCTCCTTCTAAACATCTATCCTATCCATTCTTTACACTCATTCATCACTCTCACTGAAACTCCACGGGGACGATTTTCCCCACTGGAGGTGGGTTGGAGGCGGGTTTCGGTTTTGGTGGGTTCCAAACCTGCCTCCAATGATAGGTTTGAAAAAAATTGCGATTTTCCCCGAATTGGCCAGTTGATTTCAGAGGTGTGGGTTGCTCTTGGTCAATTAGTGTTTTGGGACTGAAACTTGCCTCTGCGGACATCACTTTTCCAGTCTGATTTTAGGACTGCTTGCTGCCTTGGATCCTTCCACTGGATTTCTGTCAATGATGCACCACCTGCAACATATTTTGAGAAACCACTATGTCCAATTCCAAGGCAAGGGCCTCCCCGAGGTTCTCGGATGAAGCGCTGCAAATGTTGGTTGAGGGGGTGAGAGCTAGCAGGGAGGTGCTCTTCCCCTCATCTGGGAGGAAGAGGCCTCCCAAAGAAACCAAGGCTGTGTGGGTCCAGCTGGCAAGGGATATAACCTCCAGATCTGTGTGCAGATTGGGTGAATGTTTATGTGTATTGATGAAATGCCATCCCTGTTGGAAAGCATTAAAATGATTTGATGGCAAAATGTTGGCATCATGGCATCTGTTCTTTCACGTTAGGCAGCTCCACATTGCGGGCTCCGCGACACTTGCATTGTCAGGTTGGTGGCCAGAGTGAAAGGAGGCCAGAGAGTCATGTCCATTGTCTATCATGTCTTAAGATGGAGCCAAGGACATGTGCCAACATGGGCAACCTATGCAAATCTGGCCAGGATAAGTGCATCCCTTGCATCACGGGCAGCCATGTGCTCTCGTGCTGCCGCTGCTGCTGGTCAATAGTCCGACGCTCAGTCCTCCTCCTGCTCCTCCTCATCCTCCTCCTCCTCCTCAGCCTCATCCTTATCTGAGGAGGGCTGGAACTGAGCCACTTGCTCATCAGGAAGCTGCAAGACATGATGCTGTGCCATGTTGTGCAGTGCACAGCAGACCACGACCATTCTGGAGACCCTGTATGGTGTATACTGCAGGGCTCCACCTGATCGGTCAAAGCATCAGATGCGCATCTTCAACAACCTAATGGTTTGCTCGATGATGGACCTAGTCAACGTGTGACTGGCGTTGTAGCGCTCTTCAGCCTCGTTAGCTGGCCTCCTGATCATCGTCATTAGCCACTTCTTCAGGGGGTAGCCCTTGTCACCAAGGAGCCATCCGTTAAGTTGGTTTGGCTGATTGAAAAGCGGAGGAACACTCAAGTGCCGCAGGATGAAAGAGTCGTGGCAACTACCACAGAACATGGCGCAAACATGCAAAGACTCCTTCTTGTGGTTACACACCAGCTGTACGTTGAGGGAGTGGAAGCCCTTGCGGTTGACAAAGATATCTGGGTTGTGATGGGGTGCCCTAAGGGCCACATGTGTGCAGTCTATGACGCCCTGCACCATTGGCAAGCCTGCCATATTTGCAAAGCCAACCGAACGCATGGTTACACTTGCTTGATCCCTTAAGAACTGGATGTAATTGTGCGCCTTTGTGAAAAGGGCATCGGTAACCTGCATGATGCAACTGTGGGCGGCCAACTGGGAGATGCCGCTGATGTCTGCTGATGACCCTGGAAGGAGCCTAAGGCAAAAAAGTTGAGTGCTGTGGTGACTTTGACAGCCACTGGTAAGGGGTGTCCACCCGCTCCTCTGGGCACCAGGTCTTGGTGCAGCAGTGTACAGATGTCTCGGACAACCTCTCGTGAAAGTCTCAGCCTCCTTTGGCACTGCTGCTCACTCATGTTGCGGTAGCTCATCCTCTGTCTGTAAACCCTCTGTGGGGGGTTTCTCCTGCGGTGAGGTACCTCGATGCGCTGGTGCCTTCTGCCCTGTGCAGCATCAGATGGCTGAGCAGGAGGTTGCGGCTCCTGCTGCTGTTGCTGCTGAGCTGCCTGGTTCTGCTGCTGCCGTGGCTGCTCCTCATCCGAATCTGAGCTCCATGGTGAAAGGAAATTAATGGTTCCCATGCTGCTTGCAGATGCCTCTGTTGGGGAAGCGTTCATTCCAAGTGGGGAGAGGGTCTTCCAAGGAGATCCCACAGTTGATAGATAGAAGCTGCAGCACCTCCGACTTCAGAAGGCCTGCTAAAAGTGCTGAAAGATCTTTTAAAGCAAAGTTCTGCCACCTGCAGCTAATCCCTGATGAGAGCTCCGTTTTAATGGTGGAGCTGCAGCTGTGAGGAGGCCACCCACTTGTCAACCTGCCAGGTTTAGCTGGCATGGTTTAGGAGGGTCGTGGAACACGCTGAAAATGTGGAAAAATAACGAGGGCCTCTCAAAATAGGATTAGAGAGGCCCTGAAGTACCATTTAAGGCTCTTAACAACCTCTCTGGCATGCGGAGGCGGGACCGATTCCCACCCAGCAAAACCGCCTCCGGCAAAATTGCGCGGAGGCAGGTTGGAGGCAGGCTCCAAACCCGCACTTAGCTTTTCCGATTTTCCTACCTATCCCGCCTCCAAACCCGCCTCCTCGGGGCTGAGAAAATCACCCCCCACTTCTTTCCCTCATTGCAGGAAAAGAGAGCCCACAATAAGAGGGAGAGGGAGAGGGAGAGAACAGGAGCGGAACCACCATCCTTCAGCACAATTCGCACTCCTGGCTGGCCTCCCACATTCTACTCTCTAAAAACTTGAGGTCATCCAAAACTCGGCTGCTCCTGTCCTAACTCGCACCAAGTCCCGTTCACCCATCACCCCTGTGCTCGCTGACCTACATTGGCTCCCGGTTAAGCAACGCCTCGATTTCAAAATTCTCATCCTTATTTTCAAATCCCTCCATGGCCTCGCCCCTCCCTATCGCTGTAATCTCCTCCAGCCCCACAACCCCCGAGATATCTGCACTCCTCTAATTTTTTCCTCTTGAGCATCCCTGATTATAATCGCTCAACCATTGGTGGCCGTGCCTTCTGTTACCTAGGCCCTAAGCTCTGGAATTCCCTCCCTAAACCTCTCCGCCTCCACCTCTCTTTCCTTCTTTAAGACGCTCCTTAAAACCTACCTCTTTGACCAAGCTTTTGGTCACCTGCCCTAATTTCTCCTTATGTGGCTTGGTGCAAGGCCATCATTTATTGCCCATCCATAATTGCCCTCGAGAAGGTGGTGGTGAGCTGCTTGTACAACTGAGTGGCTTGCTAGGCCATTTCCGAGGGTGCTTAAGAGTCAACCATATTGCTGTGGTTCTGGAGTCACATATAGGTAAGATTTCCTTCTCTAAAGGACATTAGTGAACCAGATGGGTTTTTACAACAATAGTTTCATGGTGACCATTCCTGATACTAGCTTTTTATTCCAGATTTATTTAATTAACTGAATTTAAATTCCCCAGCTGCCGTGGTGGGATTTGAACTCGCGTCTCCGGATCATTAGTCCCGGCCTACTGGATTATTATGTCCAGTAACTAAACCACTATGCTACCATTCCAGATCGAATTAATCACCATTGTGAGTTTCCTCCTTCGAGGAGGCTCTAAAAATTAAGCTTCTTTTTTAGGCGCAAGGACATTAAAAGGCACATTTTAAAAGCTTTTAAATATTATTTTTTAATTTACTAACAAACTGACTACTGTACATCAATGTAACTAGTAAATGTTTCAGTATAAGTTTTTTCAAGTCATTTTCAATTATTTAAAATTGTGTTACTCACAGGTTGGGGACTATACACTCTGATTAAAAATGCTTAATTTTTTGTGATAAACCCATTTTCAGCAGTATTAATAAAATTGCACCAACTTATCACTCTTAAATAAATCAAGAAATATTTTTTACACAATTATTTTTCAATTACTTTCTTAAATGCTGCCCGATTGCACTGGTTCATGGAAGATTTTACGTTCGGCGATGTGAAAATGAGTTTGAGCGGAAACTTGAGCAAAAAAACACTTCTGAAAACTAGCACAATTTTGCACGCAATTTGCTCCCAGATCGTTAATTGTGCCCAAAGCGGAAACTCCTGGCCCTCAATTAGATCACCCCTCAACCTTCTAAACTCAAGGGAATAAAAACCAAGATTATCCAACCTGTCCTCATTAATTAACCCTTTACGCCCCGGTATCATTCTGGTAAATTTGCGCTGTACCCCTCCAAGGCCAATATATCCTTCCGGAGTTGCGTTGCCCAAAACTGCACACAGTATTCCAGGTGGGATATGACCAAGGCTCGATATAACTGCGACATCACTTCCTCACTTTTGAATTCCAACCCCCGTGAGATAAAGACCAACACTGCATTAGCCTTTTTGATTATTTTTTGTACCTGTGTACTAGGTTTTAGTAATCTGTGTACATGAACACCTAAATCCTTTTTCTCCTCCACAGCTCCTAGTCTCTCACCATTAAGAACATATTCTAGTTTGTCTTTCTCGAATCCAAATTGGATGATGTCACACTTCCCCACATTGAACTCCATCTGCCACAGTTTTGTAACTCACCTACTGTGTCTATACCCTTTTGTAACTTCCTGCTCCCCTCTACACAACATACTGTGCCTCCTAACTTAGTGTCCTCTGCATACTTGGATATAAAACTCTCTATTGCTTCATCCAAGTCATTAATATATATATATAGTGAAAAACTGAGGCTCCAGTACATATCCCTAGGGAACGCCACTTGTCTCATTTTACCAATAACAGAGCATTCCCTCTCGCCTTACTCTCTGTCTCCTACCTCCCAACAAATTACCAACCTATGTCATAAGGTAACCTCCAAATCTGTGCGCTTTCACATTTGCTAATAATCTCTTGTGCATAACCTCATCAAATGCCTTCTGGAAGTCCAAATAAACAACAGCCATAGATACACCCCTATCCACCATGTTAGTCACCTCCACAAAAAAAAGGTAACTAGATTAGTCAGACACAACCTACCCATCACAAATCCATGCTGACTCCCTTTCATCAGCTCACACTTGTCCAAGTGCTGAGTCTCACTGGAGGTGAACTTAGACTTGCGTGGGGACGCAAAACAGGTGGAATCGTATTTGCCGACCTTTACATGACTCGCCTGATATTCAGTTCTATTGAAGTCAATGGAACTGAATATCAAACGGCACATATAATGGGCGACCGATGCGATACCACCTGTTTTGCGTCCCCGCCCATGTCCAATTTCATCCCCATCGTCTCTTCTGCTAGATTGCAGTAACCTCCCCACAAACTGACGGGTCTGCAGTTACCTGGTTTCTCCCTCCCCTCTTAAATAATGGAGAAACATTTGCAATTTTCCAATCCATAGGCACAATTCTCAAATCTAGAAAGCTTTGGAAAATTATGGCTAATGCATCTGCAATTTCCTCACCTATTTCTATAATTACCACTAATTTTTTGGAAACAAATTATGAATTGACTTTGTAGTTTCAACAAAGTGAGCAAAATCTGTGTAACATAGCAATAAATCAGTAAGATATTCTGCATTAATGAACTCCATAATCATAAGTCAGCATTGTATTGTGAACCATATTCAGACATTTTCATTTGTCCTGATTGGTCAGTAAGTCCAATGAAATGAACTCACCCAGCAAAAAATGAAGTAATTACTATTTCTGTTCACTGGCATTGAAATAAATTAAAAATGTTGAGATTAACGCACCAATTTCTAAAAGAGAAAAACATCCTCCTATGTTCCTAAAAGTACAGATGCATACTTTCCTCTGCACTGCCAGGCACCGATATTGGCATCACAGCACCACCATAGATAAAGGTAGACAACCTTCCAGACAAATCACCCTCATAACACTGCTAGAGAAATAAACAACACTCACTTCCTAAATTAACACAACAACAACAAATCATATCTTTCCCTGTACATCCAGTAAAGCTACAACCCCACTAAACTATCAGGGGTAGGCTACCCTCCACTAGACTATCAGGGGTAGGCTACCCTCCACTAGACTATCAGGGGTAGGCTACCCTCCACTAGACTATCAGGGGTAGGATACCCTCCACTAGACTATCAGGGGTAGGATACCCTCCACTAAACTATCAGGGGTAGGATACCCTCCACTAGACTATCAGGGGTAGGTTACCCTCCACTAAACTATCAGGGGTAGGATACCCTCCACTAGACTATCAGGGGTAGGATACCCTCCACTAGACTATCAGGGGTAGGATACCCTCCACTAAACTATCAGGGGTAGGATACCCTCCACTAGACTATCCGGGGTAGGCTACCCTCCACTAAACTATCAGGGGTAGGATACCCTCCACTAGACTATCAGGGGTAGGATACCCTCCACTAGACTATCAGGGGTAGGATACCCTCCACTAAACTATCAGGGGTAGGATACCCTCCACTAAACTATCAGGGGTAGGATACCCTCCACTAAACTATCAGGGGTAGGATACCCTCCACTAAACTATCAGGGGTAGGCTACCCTCCACTAGACTATCAGGGGTAGGATACCCTCCACTAAACTATCAGGGGTAGGCTACCCTCCACTAGACTATCAGGGGTAGGCTACCCTCCACTAGACTATCAGGGGTAGGATACCCTCCACTAAACTATCAGGGGTAGGATACCCTCCACTAGACTATCAGGGGTAGGATACCCTCCACTAAACTATCAGGGGTAGGATACCCTCCACTAAACTATCAGGGGTAGACTACCCTCCACTAAACTATCAGGGGTAGGCTACCCTCCACTAAACTATCAGGGGTAGGCTACCCTCCACTAGACTATCAGGGGTAGGCTACCCTCCACTAGACTATCAGGGGTAGGCTACCCTCCACTAAACTATCAGGGGTAGGCTACCCTCCACTAGACTATCAGGGGTAGGCTACCCTCCACTAGACTATCAGGGGTAGGCTACCCTCCACTAGACTATCAGGGGTAGGATACCCTCCACTAAACTATCAGGGGTAGGATACCCTCCACTAAACTATCAGGGGTAGGCTACCCTCCACTAAACTATCAGGGGTAGGCTACCCTCCACTAGACTATCAGGGGTAGGCTACCCTCCACTAGACTATCAGGGGTAGGCTACCCTCCACTAGACTATCAGGGGTAGACTACCCTCCACTAGACTATCAGGGGTAGGCTACCCTCCACTAGACTATCAGGGGTAGGCTACCCTCCATTAAACTATCAGGGGTAGGCTACCCTCCACTAGACTATCAGGGGTAGGATACCCTCCACTAAACTATCAGGGGTAGGCTACCCTCCACTAGACTATCAAGGGTAGGCTACCCTCCACTAAACTATCAGGGGTAGGCTACCCTCCACTAGACTATCAGGGGTAGGCTACCCTCCACTAGACTATCAGGGGTAGGCTACCCTCCACTAAACTATCAGGGGTAGGCTACCCTCCACTAGACTATCAGGGGTAGGATACCCTCCACTAAACTATCAGGGGTAGGATACCCTCCACTAGACTATCAGGGTTAGGCTACCCTCCACTAGTCTATCAGGGGTAGGATACCCTCCACTAAACTATCAGGGGTAGGCTACCCTCCACTAGACTATCAGGGGTAGGATACCCTCCACTAAACTATCAGGGGTAGGCTACCCTCCACTAGACTATCAGGGGTAGGATACCCTCCACTAGACTATCAGGGGTAGGATACCCTCCACTAGACTATCAGGGGTAGGATACCCTCCACTAAACTATCAGGGGTAGGATACCCTCCACTAGACTATCAGGGGTAGGCTATCCTCCACTAAACTATCAGGGGTAGGCTACCCTCCACTAGACTATCAGGGGTAGGCTACCCTCCACTAGACTATCAGGGGTAGGCTACCCTCCACTAGACTATCAGGGGTAGGCTACCCTCCACTAGACTATCAGGGGTAGGATACCCTCCACTAGACTATCAGGGGTAGGCTACCCTCCACTAAACTATCAGGGGTAGGCTACCCTCCACTAAACTATCAGGGGTAGGATACCCTCCACTAGACTATCAGGGGTAGGCTACCCTCCACTAGACTATCAGGGGTAGGATACCCTCCACTAAACTATCAGGGGTAGGATACTCTCCACTAGACTATCAGGGGTAGGCTACCCTCCACTAGACTATCAGGGGTAGGCTACCCTCCACTAGACTATCAGGGGTAGGCTACCCTCCACTAGACTATCAGGGGTAGGATACCCTCCACTAGACTATCAGGGGTAGGCTACCCTCCACTAAACTATCAGGGGTAGGCTACCCTCCACTAAACTATCAGGGGTAGGATACCCTCCACTAGACTATCAGGGGTAGGCTACCCTCCACTAGACTATCAGGGGTAGGATACCCTCCACTAAACTATCAGGGGTAGGATACTCTCCACTAAACTATCAGGGGTAGGATACCCTCCACTAGACTATCAGGGGTAGGCTACCCTCCACTAGACTATCAGGGGTAGGCTACCCTCCACTAAACTATCAGGGGTAGGATACCCTCCACTAAACTATCAGGGGTAGGCTACCCTCCACTAAACTATCAGGGGTAGGCTACCCTCCACTAAACTATCAGGGGTAGGATACCCTCCACTAGACTATCAGGGGTAGGCTACCCTCCACTAAACTATCAGGGGTAGGCTACCCTCCACTAAACTATCAGGGGTAGGCTACCCTCCACTAAACTATCAGGGGTAGGATACCCTCCACTAGACTATCAGGAGTAGGCTACCCTCCACTAGACTATCAGGGGTAGGCTACCCTCCACTAGACTATCAGGGGTAGGATACCCTCCACTAAACTATCAGGGGTAGGATACCCTCCACTAAACTATCAGGGGTAGGATACCCTCCACTAGACTATCAGGGGTAGGCTACCCTCCACTAGACTATCAGGGGTAGGCTACCCTCCACTAAACTATCAGGGGTAGGCTACCCTCCACTAAACTATCAGGGGTAGGATACCCTCCACTAGACTATCAGGGGTAGGCTACCCTCCACTAAACTATCAGGGGTAGGCTACCCTCCACTAAACTATCAGGGGTAAACTACCCTCCACTCAACTATCAGGGGTAGGCTACCCTCCACTAGACTATCAGGGGTAGGCTACCCTCCACTAGACTTAAAAAACTGTCATTTTAATTAAAAAGATCTTTGTTGCTATGATGCTATCCAGCAGCCTCTCACCTGCCACAACCGTGGGAAATGAATGGCAGGATATGCAAAATGTTTGCAATTGGAGAAAATCATGGGTGAATATTCAAAACGGGTGCATAAATTAACAATGGTACAAAATTATTCCGTTTGCACATACACAGCAATGGTGGGCCATGAAAATGGTAGTACATACCTGTAGAGTTTTCGTTCGTCTGTGGCCGTGTACTATAATTTCTTTTCTATGCACAGTAAATTTGAACTGAAGGGGTCTGAATTGCACCAACACTGGAACTTCTAGTAGTCCAACCCTAATCAATTATGCAATCTCAGAGAGAATGTAGTAGAGACATGAGAATCAGTCTCTATTAACAAACAAACTTTTAACAAACAAAATCTGTGTTTTTGAGCTTGACTCAACCTTTGTATGTGCAGCCAAGCAGGGAAATAAAATGAAAGGTTAGAATTTTTATCCTTAATTTGTCCGAACTGGTTTGTGTTTCATGGCGACTTGTATTTCACATTGATCTTTTGACAAGGGAAATGGGAATGTCAGCTGTAAGCTTCTCCCCATTTTCTATCACTTCTTTTGCTTTGTTCACTATCTGGCAGACAATTTATTAGTCTGTAATGAGATCAAGCGAACTGGAAGGACACTCAGGTTAGTTGCTGGAGCTGGAACCTCAGTAAACAAGTGCCCATGTCACAAGTAGTAATTTATTGAAGCCGACGATTTGACCCGTTGTCTAGCTGAACAGTTGATTATTCGACCCATGACAAAAGGGACTTGAGCAAATGGATACAATCTCTCCATGGTTCACTTTTTTCAATAACATTTTCAGTATTTCAATGAAGAACTCCTGTCTGGCTGTACCAGCTACTGAAAGATCTGCTCACATTTTTCATGCATTTTCAACCAGTCTTTTTTTTCTAAGTGATTACCCTGGGCACTAATTTGAAAAATTGGGTTATGAATGATTGGCCTTGTAGAATGAATTACCACCCAAGCACTAATTCAAAAGATTTTTCAATTTTTTATGAGGCAGAGCAGTATCGAGTGCGATTTAAATTTTTGCATGTGTTTTTTTTGAGGAACCATTCACCGTGTCACGTGTTTATTTCCAGGCTATTTTATGCCCTCAAGCTTCCTGAACATCAGCCAGGAATTTGGATAATTTACACATTTCAGAAAATAAGTATTTTGTCAATGTATCAATACTTAACTTTGTTATGTATTCATATATTTATACCTTTATAATCATATACAAATAGCTAAAACTTACTGGATAAAAACAATACATATTCTGTATTTCAAACTAAAACTTAAGGGTAACATTACTTTAGATGTTTCATCTTCCAAAGTCCTGGCAATCTATACTTTTGTGTTTGGCTCGTCACCAATCTATATGTGAACACTTAACTTTGCTGCAGAGGTATCATGAAACTACTCATATTCTACAGCTAACCCTCACCTTCTCCCCTTTCTGATGTTTCTGTTACAATTCATAAATAAATATTTAAAAACATTTCCTCAATCAGCAAGACAATGGTCCCGAAAATACTTGGTCCATGATCCCTTCAGTGCTGACCCCACCGGTGTTTTCAGGCTTATTGGGAGGGTACCTACTTTGAATAGGGTAAGTGAGCTCGAGCGCTACTGCAAGTTCCCACCTGCAGCCAGAAAATCCAGTGCCTGCCTGCCATAGGGTTCTTGCCCAAGCCTCTCGCCCCTTCAGCCTATGTAAGGGTGCTGATCAAGGTAAATTATTTGAAAATTGCACGATTTTTTGGAGGCCAAAACTACTTGCCTGGTCTAGACCCCTGCCAGTGGGGCCCACTTCTGCCACTCTGGGGACTACTATGCATTAAGTCACTGGTCATACCGGCTTCTAGTATTATGTCAAGTCCCGAATGAACTGGGGAAGCAGGAAATCCCAGCATAGAGGGTCTCTACCCCCAGTTCTGTCCTCAAATGACATTTATTTTGTAAGAGTGGGTGGAGGTTCTGCCCTTTACAAGGCAGCCTGAAAATCCTGGTCCTTACCATTTTCCATTGAGTCTCCTACTGGTTATGTTGGGAAACCGACAGAACTCCTGCAGATTTTAGGGGCCAACACTTTTTCCCTTTGGGTTATCTGTTCAAAAAAATACATTTATGATTTGTTTTCCCACACAAATGCACTGTTTTAATATTAGTAGATTAATGATCTTCCAATTTGAAGAAAGGCGCAGCACATCTTAATATAATGAAATGTGAAGCAGATTCTTTGCATGAAATCTTCCTTTAGTTAGTAAGGAAGATATGGAATTCATCATGTAGTGGACTTCAGTTAGCAGGCTATCTTGCTTGAATTAATTTTTAATACTGAGTAATAATCGGAATGACACCACTCTGTGCATGGAATTATAATTTCCCTGATATAAAAGAAATATTTGGCGAGGGTTTTATGAGCAAAGTTGACCTCAGGTCTCCAAAGCTGATTGAGAAATTACAGCTAACAGTGAGCTTAACCCTTCATGCATTTCAAACTTCCCTTTGAATCATTGAAAAAAATAAGCTGACAGAACAAGCATACTGTAGACCTCCAGATGTTATTCCCTCTTATATTAAAACACAGTAGCATGCTGCCTAGAGCTCAATACACCATCACTGCCGTAGTTTCTGAGTCTCTTACTATCACCTTGGGGGTAATTTTAACCTGATACGCCTGGCGGGAAGCTGATGGATCAAATTGGCCACCTGCTTTACACCCCGCCCAATTATACTTTCCATTGAAGTCCGGCGGCCAATCAGATCCCATCAGTTTCATTCCGGGCGGGTGAGGTTAAGATTATCACCCTTGTCCACCAGCTTAGTTCCAGTATTACACAACGTCCTCATCCCTTTAAGTCCCATTAGTACCCAGATTCTAATTCCAATGTCCCTTGGGAATTCATGATTTCTTAGATTACCAATGGTTTCATGAGACAAGAAAAATTACTTATGTATAGGATTTGCTAACTTACCGGAAGAATTTAGGATTTAAGTAAAAAAACATTTTTCAGATCCTGGCGTGTGAAGAGTTAAATAGTAAAAGCATTCCTATCTGCAGTAAACCTGGAAATATGCAACCACCCCAACAGCAGAATGGAAAGCTATTGAGTTATTCTTATCTCAAATAGCTCAGTGAGGGCACTGTAACTTGTAAACTCTTTCTGAACCATGTCATTGAGCTCAGTACAAGGACAGTTCAGATCCACCACATTTCTTGGGTAACGACAAAGTGCGTTTGTGGAGCTGTAACACTGAGATTGTCCTGAGTTGAGCAAACCAGAGCCATGAAACTGGCTTTTCCTCCTGAGTTTTTTTTTGGCTCCGAGGTGATCAGAGAATTGGAGCCAATTCAGCAAAGTACATCTTTGGAGGCAAGCTGTCTCCAGTTCAAAGTTAAAGATGCTGTGAGGGCCTCATGCTGATATCTCCAGCTTTCCTTGCAAGCCAGACAAGCAGTGACAGAAATGTTGTGATTGATAGAACAAATGACCAATTATGTCTAGTGCAATGATATCAATTAAACTCTTTAGCCTCCAAAGATTGTAGCGAAAGGATGAACCAACCATCAGAAAATACTTCAGGGCCAAGCAGTATATGTGACCGGGTCCAAAACAAGCCACAGTTGGTACTATACCCACTTGGCACTGACTTTGTATCCATCTGCCCATTACAGCACTGCCTAACTTGTGATCTATGGAGAAAGGATTTGTAGCCTGTGGGTCTTCCTGATTCAACAGGTGTCTCACAGAACTGTATACATGTCAGGAATGTGATAATATCCCTTCAGCAAGGGAAATATGCAAGATTAATACAATTGTTGAAAGGCTTTTTTAAAAAAAAATGTAATTAAGCGAGTGCCAAAGAGTAAATGTCAAAAAATAAAACCCATGTAATTATGATAAAGTTTCTTTATATCAATCGCAACCAGCTTCACGGTTTGGGTAGATGCCTTTATAAACATATCATAAACTGTGTTCTCAGAACATTTCTTGTAATCTTTCCTACAGAGATAAAAAAGTAACATCTTGTGCTGTTGCTGCAAAAACTGAAGGGCAATAGTTCCTGATAACTACATTCTAAAATAAAGCTGTAATAGGATAAACAATTGCTGGTGTTTGCATTTTATCAAATAATTAAAGTTAGATAAATTGTGCACATTGCAGACCCCTTAATTTAAGGGAAACAGTTAGGAAAACTACTTTTTTATCCACATATATAAAGCATAAGTACCTTGATGACATAGCAAACCTAAATTAGCTTTTTCTGCTCTTTGTAAAGCCACTTTAAATTAAAACCTTTTTTTTTTACAGAATCACAATATCTGAAGCAGGGCTATGCTTAAATTAGGAACCATTGCTTGCTTTTAACTCAGGTTTGGAAGCTTTGACCGGAATTTGCCTACCTGGGCGGGTCTGGTGCGGGCAGTGTCTGTGGCAGGTCGCGACCCCGCTTCCTGGCTCCATCCCACTGTTGAAAATGAACTTACCTTAATGGGGCTTATTAAGCCCACCCAGTGCATTACCCGGCCCAATTAGATGGAGCGGGTTTGGTGATGTCATTCGTGACGTGTTTTCAGCCGGGATCTTTAAAGTGACCATGGCCACATTAGATTTGAAGTTTAATCGAACATAGTGCGGTCAGTGCACTACAGCATTGGAGTGCTGCAAACACTGACAATGACTGCATAGAGGCAGAGGGCTGCACCCAGGTTCTCCGATGATTCCCTCCATATGCTTATGGAGGGAGTCAGAGCACACAGGGAGGTCCTCTTCCCTTCCGATGGGTGGAAGAGACCTCCCCAGAAGACCAAAACAGCCT
Organism: Squalus acanthias; assembly: GCA_030390025.1. Classification (NCBI taxonomy): domain Eukaryota; kingdom Metazoa; phylum Chordata; class Chondrichthyes; order Squaliformes; family Squalidae; genus Squalus; species Squalus acanthias. The sequence goes on along the minus strand of CM059428.1, from coordinate 58,167,062 downwards.
GGTTTCAGATTGCAGAGGAGGTCACAAGCAGAGATGTGGTCAGGAGGACCTGGGTGCAGTGCCGCAAATGTTTCAATGATCTCATTGGATCAGGAAATGTTAGTACAAAGCCACACTCAACCTCATCCTGCTGTGCCTCTCATCACATCCCCATCATTCTGCCTTCCCTACCCTACTCCTGCACATCCTTACTCACACCAACTTACCTTGCACCTCCACCCATCCCTCTCTCTCTATCTACATTATCATATCCCCATCTCACTAGCCACCCCTCACACTCACTGTCATCCTAGTGCAATCATGCCAACTAACAACACACAAGGGTAGGCACTTGGGTGTTTTATCCAATGTTTATGTAAAGCTTCTGTTAATGTGGTGGCAAACATTGAAATCTTTATTTTCAACACTTTCCAGTCTTGGACAGATTTGTGTGCACCTTTGGAAGTGGCTTAGTGAGTTGCAGTGAATGGTGAGACATAACGGTACCCCCGCAATGGCGATGAGTGTGAAAGGAATGGCTTGGGCATTATAGGGATGCTTTATGGTGTTGGTGTGGGGTTGTGCCAACCTGGCGCATCATGTGGCAGCCATATAGGTGTACAGCTAAAGTTAACTAAATCTGGCCATGGTGAGGCCATCCCTGGCCTCCCGTGCAACAATGTGCTCGGGTGCTGATGCCCTGTGTCCTGTGCAGCATCAGGTGATTGCACAGAAGGTTGGTGTTGTTGTTGGTGCTGCTGGTGTGTCTGGTGCTGCTGGTGTTTGGGCTGATCGTGGTGGGATTCTGAGGACCAAAGTGAGACAGTATAAACGGCACCCATGTTGATGGAATAGATGGCAGGTGAAGTACAGATGACAGATGCATTCTGTCAATGGTGAGAGAGTTCTTCCAATGCGGTGACACTGGATGGAGACTTTGCTGGAAAGAGTTGCAGCCTGCAGAATCTGTGCTGGAAAAGGCCTGAGGAAAGTGATCATCTGTCAGGTGGGAACTTTTACTGTACATTTGATGCTGTCAAGTAATCAGCTGGAGCAATGACCACGGAACTCCCGCCTCAGGTTGACAGACATGGTTCCCGAGCTGCGTGAATCCCGTGGCCATGCAGGGAAATTTAAAAAGTAAGTGAAAAATGGCTCTTGCATGCCTGTAAACTACCTGATAATGATTTCAATTGGGTCCCTCGCCGCTGCCGGTTGGGACGGCTCCGCGATGACAGACGCACCTGGCGGAAAGGCGCGTGGGAGCGAGATGACAGCGGGTTCCCGACCTGCTGTCAAAAATAACAACTTTCCCACCCGACCCGCCACCGATCACGCCCGCTACCACTCCGGAAAATTCCGGCCTTTGTTGCAGCTTCTGGCTGATGTCACACTGAGAGTTAAAGGAGAGCACAAGAGGCCAATTTTAAGTTGAGTTGTTGAAATATATGCTCAGTTCAAGTTAAACAATGCTGGTCTGCATAATATCTAGCATGGAGGTGCTGAGCTGTGAAAAGAGTGTTGTGTTGGGTCCAGTTACTTGAATAGACTTGTTAAAGCCCGTGGCTGATGTATGCTAAGCAGGGCCAAGCGGGAGGGAGAGGGCAGGGAGGCTCAGCCAGCACATCACTCTCTGAGCCTGGGCCTGCACTTTGATTGCTCCTTTGGAGGTGTAAGTGAAAGCCAAACCTCTGTTCCCTCCTTTTTTTGCTTCTGCCATGCAAAGATAATCAGGTTTATGTAAAGTATGTGTGCTCTTTTGACAGTCCGCGATACCTCATTAATTCAATCATACCCAACAGCATTGTTCCAAAGTGTTTGAAATGCGGATAGGGACTGGGCTTTTTTTAATCCTGTCAATCAATGTTAACATTTTTCTTGCAGTTGCCATGGCCAGGGCCAGAGTTCATGAAAACACAGAATAAGCGCCAACAAAACAGGAATAAAGACTTATTTGAGATACTTTTTTTAAAGGACATCTACCATGCACAAAACATGGGAAGTAAATGTAGACAAGTTTAGACACTATAGCTCCACTGAGGGAGAAAGAGAATTTGAAAATCAAACAGGCCTATAAAAGCTCGACCAAAGAGTCTCTGGGAAAAACCTGATGAATCGGTCTTTGGTACAACAATGTTCTTTCTTTCGTGTGTTCTCCAAAAGTACAATGACTAATACATTTTAACACATGCCACTGATGTCTTTACACTGTTGTAAGCCACCTAAAACTGGCAGAATACCACAGGAGAACAAGAGAGGTTGTGCTTTGGTGACTATCACCCTAGAACTAGGGATAGAAACAAATTCTGCATTTAATACAGAACAAGTGCATGCTTATGGATTAGTGAAATCTCTGGTTAATGTATTTCATAATTTATGTTTCACAAAATGCCTAGGCACTTCTTAAAGGGAGACACAGTGGCTCAGTTTCTATTTACTGAATGCTGCAGTTGACAATGTCACTGTCTTCTGTAGGCTACAAATATAGAAATGTTACATCTTATGTCAGAAAAAATATGACAAGTAATGTTTTGTTTGTTGTTTTTAATATCACAACAGAGTGCAAAATAAAACTGTTCCCCAAAATGTAAAAGTATTATGAATATAATGTGGACACTAATATGGCACATTTTATAGGCCATTAATAGAAAGTGGGTCAGTTTGTAGCAGACATTTTGCTTTTCAAAATAACTTCTAAAATAATTTCTTATGCAATCTCTCCTTCTACCTTTAAAGTAGCTCTTGTTTTGCATTAAACTATCTTAAAAAGGTTTGGATGCAACTTATGATTTAATCATTGTCAGGGATACACAATGGCTCAAAAGTAATTTGTACACTCTCTAAATGCCTAAAGGTCACTCAATGACTGACAGTCATTTATAATACACATTTGTATAGATAAATATTCAGGATTGTTATGTTGCTTGTAAAGAGAACTGCAATGTCCTGCTTAAGATGTACAGTGTTATTCAAATAATTCAGAAGGTCTGTGGATGTCTGTACATCAAACTCCATGTCTGAATTATGAAGTCTTGATGAATTAGCAATTCAGGTATATTCTAAAGCAAAGCATTGAAATGTAGGTTATGAATGAATTTAGGAGTGGCACAAATGCCCGGCTAAAGCAAGACATAATGCCTAACACACAGGATGTTTTATTTTGACAGTTGTAAAATTACCTAAAATATGCATTGTTTTAATTCAATGCACTGTTTCTTTTAGCCAGATTTACTACAACAAAACAGATCTTTCTTTTGGAAAATATGGCACAATGTTTGAATTCTGATTCAAAAGGCAAAATTCTGTACAATCCCACTGTTCACATGAGTGGTGTGCTCAGTAGGTGCAGGGCTATCGTGTAGTTAATCTGTTATTCCATTATTAATCGTTCAATAAATATTTTCATGGTTGTCCTTCATACTTACTTTTTCATTGCATTGTGCTGTTTTCTGCCATCTTGGGAGCTGCACACTGAACAGTCAGATCTGCATTGTAACTAGTTATTGTAGAGTCAAAGACAAACAGAGTAAACTCATTTATTAATACATCAGATTCCCGACCAAAATGTTCAAGATAGTCTGAAACAAATTCCACAGCATTCTATTAGACTTTAGCCCATCAAAGTTAAACAGGCTTTAATAATGTAAAGTAAGGTTTTTTAATTCACAATTTCCCCCCAAAAAAGTCTAGAGTAATCTCGGCTGTGTAGTGCTATGTTCTCTCAGTCTGCACAAGATTGTTCAAAACCTGATTAATATTGTGTATGTTCATTTACAGCACCTGGTTGTCATTAAAAGAAATGTGAATGGAGTTTACAGGCTGCCCAATCTCCTACCAGCTAATTAAATTAGCACTGCATTTGTTTCCTACATTTTCCTATCTTGGGGTCATGCTCAGTAGAAATGTACTTTTGTTCACAATGACTCCAAATGATTTACTTTTGTTTTACAGCTCCCAGCTCAGCTGCTAAATTGTAACTAGTAATAGGCAACCATTAGGTTTAGTGAAGCGTGTCGAAGATGTCAACGGAAATCGGTTCTTGAATGCACGCCACTGCTCTCATAAAAGGTAGGGTCAGGAAGGAGACCCTTTTACATTGTGTAGAGATTCACACATATTGGATAGGAAAACATTCAATATCACTGCATGAAACCAGAGAACAGCCAGCGAATATTTAATACTTTTGTTTATCATCTGCTTTACTTAACCTGAACCAATGACGCAATGTGCACTTTGACCCTTGTATGACAGATGAAGGTTAACTTTTTCACTGCCACAGAGGCCATTCAGTGGCGTGACGCAAACAGATACGGTGTTTGATTTTTCTTGACAGAGGCATGATTCTTAAGCTAAGAAGTGCCTGAGGATGTCCTTGTTTGCATGGTAGTTTTTCCCTGAAGAATGGAATCAGATGGAATCACTTTGAAAGCATAGTGCACATACAGTGATTGATGATTACACAGTGAAATAAGCCCTTACACAGGAGGCCTGGAGGTAGCATACATACTATTAACATGCTACACAGAGAAAACCTCAGAATGTCTAGCTTTTGCTAAGTAGAAATGCAACAGATACAATTCCTAAGTCAATTCTTTAAACTTTAAGAAATGATTTAAATGTTAAATATTAATATTGCATCTTCTAACCATTTTGCAAATATCTGCTAACTATTATGCTTCTATGTTGCATTCTACCCCCATCGTTACCTTCATTTTCTAGCTGTGATGCTGCACTTCCAATGTCTTTCTCTACTAAAGTCTCCGATCTACAATATGACATTAGCACCAGCAAGAAGCAATACAGAAAGTACATTCTGTGAGATTAGGTGAGAAGCTTCAAGCTGAAAATGTTTTGTCTGAGGGGAAAGAGACAAAAAAAAATCAGCCTGCATGTGTGTGGACATTGGGTGAAGACAGAATCAGGCTTGATTGTCAAACTTCCATAGTCGAATAGCCTGACAACAGTCACTGTTTACACCTATACCTGAAGAATAATCAGTTGAGTGGCTGGCTCCCATGAAAATGTAGCACAGCATAAGACAGCACCTAAATAAAAGGAGAACATGCAGGGAAAAAGGATAGAAAGAAAGACTTACATTTATATAGCGCCTTTCACGACCTCAGGACGTCCCAAAGCACTTTACAGCCAATTAAGTACCTTTAAAGTGTAGTCACTGTTATAATGTAGGAAACGCGACAGCCAATTTGCGCACAGCAAGCTCCCACAAACAGCAATGATATTGGTTTTAGTGATGAAGGTTTAGGGATAAATGTTGGCCAGTACACCGGGAGATCTCCACTGCTCTTCTTTGAAATAGTACCATGGGATCTTTTACATCCTCCTGAAAGAACAGGTAGGGGCTCAGTTTAACATCTCATCTGAAAGATGGCACCTCTGACAGTGCAGCACTCCCTCAGTACTGCACAGAAGTGTCAGCCTAGATTATGTGCTCAAGTCTCTGGAGTGTGCCTTGAGCCCACAACCTTCTGACTCAGAGGTGAAAGTGCTACATACTGAGCCACGGCTGACACAGATAAAAAAAGAAAATATTCCAGTACTCACTCAGCTTAAATCCTAGAGCAGAGTCTGTAGCAGCAATACACTGAGGTGGTCATCTGTCCAGTGGTCACGCATTTCATCACTGGTCTTATCTGTGACTTAGGTGTTAATAATATAAAGGCAAGCTTTAGATGTTCTCCATATCTTAAATCGTAGTGCTTTTCCTTCAGGCTTCACCACCTAACCTCTTTTCCCAGAAAAGAGCTGTTATGATTTCAGGTTGGCAGGTAGGTGAAGTCTGGATCAGTTAGCTCCACTGAAATTTTAATTGACTTCCCAGATCAGAGACCCTCGCAAGCTTAGTGTCATTAATGTTTAAGATGTATATTCTGTGCAGATTTGGGGAAATTACAAAGTACCATTGGTTACAAGAGAAGAAGATAACAAATATGGGGGAAAGCAGGCTTCTAAATTGCATTTGTAATTCTTTACAAATACTAGACTCACTGACATCAATAACTGATATAGCAAGAAGTGCCTTTAAAAGGGGTGCAATCTTCATTTAAAAAAACATTTTGCAAACTTCTGTTTTGTTTCTTTGCTGAGCACTTTGTCCTGATGAGGCAATTTACATCAAAGCATATTTTTCCAGTAGGATATGTGGCTGCTGAACTTGTCTCCCTGGACAGGGATGATGACAGTGCCTCTTTATAAAGGTATGGTTGCTGCCAGAAAATACCCCTGTCTTCTCATTCTGGGTATGGCTTCCGTAAATGAAAAGTATTGATTATTGGTTGGACAACAGGTTAAAGTATCTCATTACTGTACAGCACAAAGTTCATAAAATTATGTATGTTATCTCATGCATTTGAATTAAATTACCAAAATGATCATATATAAAGAAATTAGATTGTTTGATCTGTGACAGGAATGTGGCTGAAGATATGGGAAAAAACATATCTTGTATTAAATATTGGGAAAACCGAAGCCATTGTTTTTGGTCCCCGCCACAAACTCCATTCCCTAGCCGCTGACTCCATTCCTCTCCCTAACATCTGTCTGAGGCTGAACCACACTGTTTGCAACCTTGGTGTCATATTTGACCCTGAAATGAGCTTCCGAACACATATCCTTTGCATAACTAAGACCGCCTATTTCCATTCCATAACATCGCCCATCTCCGCCCTTGCCTCAGCTCATCCACTGCTGAAACCCTCATCCATACCTTTGTTACCTCTAGACTTGACTATTCCAACACACTCATGGCTGGCCTCCCACATTCTACCCTACGTAAACTTGAGGTGATCCAAAACTCGGCTGCCTATGTCCTAACTCGCACCAAGTCCCGTTCGCTCATCATCCCTGTGCTTGCTGACCTACATTGGCTCCCGGTTAAGCAACGCCTCGATTTCAAAATTCTCATCCTTGTTTTCAAATCCCTCCACGGCCCCAACCCTTCCTATCTCTGTAATCTCCTTCAGCCCCACAACCCCCCCAAGATATCTGCGCTCCTCTAATTCTGCCCTCTTGAGCATCCCTGATTATAATCGTTCAACCATTGGTGGCCATGCCTTCTGTTGCCTAGGCCCTAAGCTCTGGAATTCCCTCCCTAAATCTCTCAGCCTCTCTGCCTCTCTTTGCTCCTTTAAGACGCTCCTTAAAACCTACTTCTTTGACCAAGCTTTTGGTCGCCTGCCCTAATTTCTGCTTATGTGGCTTGGTGTCAAATTTTTTGTCTTTTAATACTCCTGTGCAGCGCCTTGGGACATTTTACTACATTAAAGGCGCTATACAAGTTGTTGTTGTTGTTGTTTTCACAACTTACTTCTTCATGTCTAACGGCAGGTTAAATGTAACAGGCCTTTCACTGACAAGGTTAATGAGTAAAAATTGTTGGAGTTAGTTGGTCATTATGATCATATAGCTAAATCAAAGTTGATCAAACACTAATTGTTGTGTATTCATTACATTATTTTCCTTCCCTCTGATTTCAATTGAAGAATTTGACCCTTGTTAAAGCAGAAAATGAAAAGCATTTTATCTTTATTCGGTTCACTAGTTTGTATTAACTACCACCTTGTAGCTTTCATTTGGCTTAAAGGTTCAGTCATAACTCTGTAAAAACTATATGGGTGGCATCTGCTCTATCCTCTGAATAGCCACTTCCAGCACCTGACAGATTCTATATTTGTGGTTTCATAGTCCCATCAACCAATACAATCATTTTTGATGATGAACTGGGCATATCAAGCTAGGTAACAAAATGGCAGATGGTGTTATCGGACATGAATGCCTGAGGTTTCCAAAGCACAAAGCGGGGTTAGAAGTCTGCACGCTGTTGTGTGCTAAACTAATTAGGCCCCAGAAATGAGGTGGTCATCCCATAATGCAGCAGGAGCGCTCTTGTCTGGTGCCCCCGGCCCATCCCCCCAGACCCTGTGTGCTCTTCCCCAATTGACGAGTGCACAACGCTCAGCCAGCAGCCCTTCACTGACTGCTAGTGCCCAACATGGTGGCCCAGATGTTCCCAGTGCATCATGAAAGTTGCACATGGAGCACCACAACATAATGGAAATGATCAGTGATATCATGTATTCATAATTGAACTCACTGATTGGGTGACATTTCTAAGTGATAATATACCTACCTGCATCTTGTGACTATATTCTCCCAGGGTTTTTTGTGATTTTGTTATTTCCTGCTAATTCAATGATTTGTTCAATATATCAATATATTTATCTACACCTATAATATTATTATATAAAACAGCATATCTAGAGGCACTGGAGAAGATGCAACAAAGATTTACAAGGATAATACCGGAACTGAGAGATTATAACTAACAGGAAAGACTGAAAAGGCTGGGGCCCTTTTCTTCAAAAGAGAAGGCTGAGGGGTAACCTGATAGAGGTCTTTAAAATTATGAAGGGGTTTGATAGGGTAGATATAGAGATGTTTCCACTTGTGGGGGAGTCCAAAACTAGGGGTCATAAATATAAGATAGTCACTCATAAATCAAATAAGAAATTCAGGAGAAACTTCTTTACCCAAAGAGTTTACAATGTGGAACTTGCTACTACAAGGAGTAGTTGAGGTGAATAGCATAGATGCATTTAAGGAGAAGCTAGATAAGTACATGAGGGAGAAAGGAATAGAAGGATGTGTTGATAGAGTTAGATGAAGTAGAGTGGGAGGAGGCTCGTGTGGAGCATAAACATGGGCATAGACCAATTGGGTCGAATGGCCTGTGTCTATATTATAAATTCTATGTAATTCTACATGTACTCCCAGTCAGCCACACATCAGGCATCACAGTTGCAACGATCCTGAAGAACTGAACATAAGAACATAAGAAATAGGAGCAGGAGTAGGCCATTCGGCACTTTGAGCCTGCTCCGCCATTCAATAAGATCATAGCTGATCTTTTACCTCAACTCCACCTTCCCACACTATTCCCATATTCCTTGAGTCCCTTGGTATCCAAAAATCTGGCGATCTCTGTCTTAAATATACTCAACGACTGAGCATCCACAGCTCTCTGGGGTAGAAAATTCCAAAGATTCACAACCCTTTGAGTGAAGAAATCTCTCCTCATCTCAGTCCTAAATGGCCGACCCCTTGTTCTGAGACTGTGACCCCTAGTTCTAGACTCCCCAGACAGGGGAAACATCCTCCCTGTATCTACCCTGTCGAGCCCCTTAAGAATTTTATATGTTTCATTGAGATCACCTCCTATTCTTATAAACTCTAGGGAATATAGGCCTATTCTACTCAATCTCTCCTCATAGGACAATCCCCCCATCCCAGGAACCAATCTGGTGAACCTTCATTGCACTCCCTCTATGGCAAGTATATCCTTCCTTAGGTAAGGAAACCAAAACAGTATACAGTACTCCAGGTGTGGTCTCACCATTGTGGTAAAACTCTTGCAATCCCTTTGTAATAAAGGCCAACATACCATTTGTTTTCTTACGTGCTTGCTGACCTGCATGTGAACTTTCTGTGATTTGTGTACAAGGACACCCAGGTCCCTCTGAATACCAACATTTCCCAGTCTCTCACCATTTAAAAAATATTCTGCTTTTCTATTTTTCCTATCAAAGTGGATAACTTCACATTTCTCTACATTATATTCCATCTGCCATGTTCTTGCCCATTCACTTAAACTGCCTCTTTGCAGCCTCTTTGCGTCCTCCTCGCAGCTTATTTTCCCACCTAACTTTGTATCATCAGCAAACTTGGATACATTGCACTCGGTCCCCTCTTCTAAGTCAATAATATAGATTGTAAAAGCTGAGCCCAAACACTGATCCTTGCAGTACCCCACTAGTTACAGCCTGCCAACCTGAAAATCATCTGTTTATTCCTACTCTTTGTTTTCTGTCCATGAACCAATCCTCAATCCATGCTAATATATTACACCCAATCCCATGAGCCCTAATTTTGTGCAATAACCCCTTGTATGGCATCTTATCGAATGCTTTCTGAAAATCCAAATACACCATACCCACTGGTTCCCCTTTGACAGATTTGACAAACATGATTGGGCTAGGGAGGGGGAGGTTGGATATACCAAGTAAAACGTAAAGGTTCTGTGGGTGGCGATAGAGAGGAAGGTGAAGTGCTGTTGCAGTTGCTGACGTGTATCATGGTTCACTGTAATTACTAAGTACACTATGTTCTACATACATCATGTGTTTGAGCTTTGTCTGGAAGAAGTTGAAGATCCTGGTTAAATGGATCTTCACAATTGGCACCTGAACAGAACTAATTTGGTTAGTGGGGGGAGAGAGAGTGAGAGAGTCCAACAGTTTTCTACATTGACAAGTTGGGGGTCTGGCCAAGCAATCCTTCAACTCACAAAGAAGAAGCAGTCAGAAAATAGTCCTCTCATTGAAATCAAGGAGTCAAGGAAGGAAGACTATATTTGTCTGGTCATATAATTACTGTTTTCTTTGATTTATTTATCTGTCAGCGCTAAACGGACACGACACGCAGCGGCGGGGGAGGCAATTAAGGTCATTATGACCTTGTTAACAGAGCGTTAAGAACTTTTTTCCGCTCACCTTCAGAGTTTACCAGGTCGCCCATGGGATCTTCGCTGCTCGGGGATCACATCAGGTAAGCAGGGCAGGAGTTGAATGGCCATGGAATCATCTCATTACTTGACAGCTACAAATGTGCTATAAAAGCTCCCATCTCACAGCTGTTCACTTTCAAAGCTCAGAAGTTGTTGCTTGCAGCATTTGGAAGACAGATTGAGCTTTATGCAGGTTGCAAGTGTTTGGAGCAAACTCTCTATCCAGTGTCACCTCATTGGAACAACCTCACCCACCATTGGCAGCTTGCTTCTGTCATCTCTACTTCACCTACCATCTATTCCATCAGCATCGGTGCCTTTGAAACTATTTCACCTTGGTCCTCAGAATCCCACCACGATCAGCCCCAACAACAGCATCACCAGGCACACCAGCAACACCAATAACAACACCAACCTTCTCCACAATCAACCGATGCTGCACAGGACATAGGGCATCAGCACATGACCAGATTGCCGCCTGGGATGGCCTCACCATGGCTAGATTTACTTCACTTGACGCTGTACACCCTGGCTGCCACATGATGTGCCAGATTGGCACCACCCCACACCAACACCATAAAGCATCCCTACAATGCCCAAGCCATTCCTTTCACACTCATCACCATTGCAGGGGGTACCGTTATGTCTCACCATTCATTGCAACTCACTAAGCCACTTCCAAAGGTGCACATGAATCTGTCCAAGAAAGCAAAGTGTTCAAAATAAAGGTTTCAATGTTTGACAGCACATTAACAGAAACTTTACATGAACATTGGATAAAACACCCAAGTGCCTAACCTAGTGTGTTGTTAGTTGGTATGATTGCACTAGGATGAGGGTGAGTGTGAGGGGTGGCTAGTGAGATGGGGATGTGATAATGGCCCAGAAATTAAACATGGATGGTTCCCGCGGGGGTAAGGATTCCCCGCGATATCGCACTCCGCGCCTACCTTTTTGCTCCGGGCCCACACGAACTTTAGTTTCAAAGGCTCTCTCTGTTGGAACCATGCAGTGCTTGCGTGACTCAGAGGCGCAATTAGTTCGTGCGAGCTCTGGGATCACATGATTCAGTTAGAGCCAATGGCAGCACACCATCTTTCATTCATAGTTTTGACAGGAAGACCTGTCAAAGCTATGAATACTACACACCCCCAAAAGAACAGCTAAACCTCAATTAAATTAAAAAAAGCCATCACATTAATAAAATAAGTATAGTTAAATAAATTAAACACTTTAAACAAAAAATTAAATTTTTGAAAAAAATTAAAATCTTTTTAAAATTTATAAAAATAAACTTACCTTTCTTTAAAGTCTCTAAAAAAGATAAACCTGTTGAAAAAAATTTAAAATAACACTTAATTAACTATTTACCTTGTTAAAAGGGGGTCCTACGCCTGCTTTCTTTGTGTGTAAAATCTTCACCACTTACCTGCGCGTTCAAAGCTGGAAAAATAACTAAGTGCACTGCGTGCGCACAGCCTGTAGTGGGCACGCGGTTCACTTAGGAACCGCCCCCTTTTCAATTCACGAAGTGCCAGTTTCCCGCGCATGCGCAGTGCATGCAGGAAACCGGCAATTCGGGATCTAATACGCGAGAGTACACAATGCATACTCTCGCGTATTAGGTTTAATTTTCGGGCCAATGTAGATAGAGTGGGATTGGTGGAGGTGCAAGGTAAGTTGGTGTGAGTAAGGATGTGCAGGAGTAGGGTAGGGAAGCCAGAGTGATTCTTCTTATTCTTTGGCAGCCCCTCGGAACTGAGGATGGCTTGCTTCCACATTAAAAATGAGTTCTCAGGTGACTGATGAGTCCAATGCGGGACCTACAGTCTCTGTCACAGGTGGGGCAGACAGTGGTTGAAGGGGCGGGTGGGTGGGGTGCTTGGGTTGACGTGCGCTCCTTGCGCTGTTTGCGCTTGGCTTCCGCTTGCTCCCAGCGAAGAGACTCGAGGTGTTCGGCACCTTCCCGGATGCTTCTCCTCCACTTTGTGCGGTCTTGGGCCAGGGATTCCCAGGTGTTGGTGAGGATGTTGCACTTTTTCAAGGAGGCTTTGAGGGTGTCCTTGAAGCGTTTCCTCTGCACACCTGGGGCTCTCTTGCCATATCGGAGCTCAGAGTAGAGCGCTTGTTTTGGGAGTCTCATATCGGGCATGCAGATGATGTGGCCCGTCCATCGGAGCTGATCGAGCGTGGTCAAAGCTTCAATGCTGGGGATGTTGGCCTGAGCGAGAACACTGACGTTGGTGCGCCTTTCCTGCCAATGGATTTGCAGGATCTTGCGGAAGCAGTGTTGGTGGTACCTCTCCAGTGCTTTGAGTTGCCTGCTGTACATGGTCCATGTCTCTGGGCATACAGGAGGGCGGGTATCACTGCTGCTCTATAGCCCATGAGCTTGGTGCCGGATTTGAGGTCCTGGTCTTCAAACACTCTCTTCCTCAGGCGATCGAAGGCTGCACTGGCACACTGAAGGTGGTGTTGGACTTCGTCATCGGCGTCTGCCCTTGTTGACGGTAGGCTCCCGAGGTATGGAAAGTGGTTCACGTTGTCCAAGGCCTCGTCGTAGATTTTGATAATCGGGGGGCAGTACTGTGTGGCGGGGGCAGGTTGGTAGAGGACATTTGTCTTACGGATGTTTAGTGTAAGGCCCATGCTCTCGTACGCTTCGGTGAAGGTGTTGACGATGGTTTGGAGTTCGACCTCCAAGTGTGCGCAGACGCAAGCGTCATCTGCATACTGTAATTCGACGACAGCGGATGGGACGACCTTGGATCTGGACTGGAGGTGACGAGGTTGAACAGTTACCCATTTGTTCTGTAAATTAGCTCCTCTCCAGCGGGGAGCTAACTGAGGGTGAGATGGAGCATTGCAGCAAGGAAGATCGAGAAGAGCGTTCGTGCGATGACACAGCCTTGCTTGACCGAGTGATGGGGATGTGATGAGAGGCACAGCAGGATGAGGTCGAGTGTGGCTTTGCACTAACATGTCGTGATCTACTGAGATCATTGAAAGGTTTGCGCCACTGCAGCCTGGTCCTTCTGACCACATCCCTGCTTGTGTCCTCCAGTGCAATGTGCAACCATGAATGAACCAGAGCAGATAAGAGAAGTAAAAGTAGGGGAACATCTAGGCAATAGTGACCATAATATAATACGCTTTACGATGATAATTGAGAAAGACATAAGTATGATGAAAACCAGGTTAATAGATTGGAGAAAAGTTAATTTTGAGGGCTAAGAATAGAACTTGAGAAAAAAAATGGGCAACAATATTGGCAAACAACGATGTAGAAAAGCAATGGAAAACATTTAAAACAGTGTTCAACAGAGTGCAGGAAAAATATATTCCGCTAAAAGAAAAGAACAAACTAAACAATAATGAGACTCCATGGATGAATAAAGCCATAAGGGAACAATTGTGGGTAAGGAAAGAGATGTACATTAAGTACATAGACAGCAGGGGAGTGCATGATAAGGAAGAATATGAAGGGATTAGGAGAGAAGTCAAAAAATCAATTAGGGAGGCAAAGAGGAACTATGAAATTAAATTATCAAGGAACATAAAACAAAATAGTAAAATATTTTTTAGGCACATCAATAAAAAAGGAAGGTTGGGATGGGAATAGGGCCATTAAGGGATAGTCAGGATAATACCACAGGTAACGATAGAGAGATGGCAGAAATATTAAATAATTATTTTGCTTCAGTCTTTACCAGGGAGCTAGAACAGGTGGACATGACATTGGATGATGAGATTAGTAATGAGATAAGTGCATTTAAAATAAAACAAGGGGATATATTAAATAAACTAATCAAACTCAAAGAGGATAAAACCCCTGGTCTGGATGGATTGCATCCACGCATTTTAAAAGAATCTCGGGAAGAGATAGCAGAGGCATTACAATGCATATTTAAGAATTCGTTAGAAAAAGGTGTAGTGCCAGAGGACTGGTGGATAGCTGATGTAATACCTATATTTAAGAAGGGGGATAGAACATGTCCAGGGAATTATAGACCAGTCAGCTTAACATCGGTGGGAGGAAAAATAATGGAATCCCTACTAAAGGAGAAAATAGAAGAACATCCAGAAACCAAAAATATAATAATGAATATCAGCATGGATTTCAAAAGGGAAAGTCTTGCTTGACCAACCTTATTGAATTTTTTGAAGAAGTAACAGAGAGAGTAGACAATGGTAATGCAGTAGATGTAATTTATCTAGATTTTCAAAAGGCCTTCAATAAGGTACCACATAATAGACTGATGAACAAGGCCAGAGAATGCGGAGTCAGGGGACAAGTAGCAGAATGGATTGCTAGCTGGCTTCAGGACAGAAAGCAGAGAGTAGGAGTAAAGAGTAGCTATTCACAGTGGCAGAAGGTGGGTAGTGGTGTTCCACAAGGATCAGTGCTGGGACCACTGCTGTTCACAATTCACATTAACGATTTAGACTTTGGAATCAAAAACACAATTTCTAAAGTTGCGGATGACACCAAATTGGGGGGGATAGTCAATACTGAGGAGGACTGCAACAAATTACAGGAGGACATTAATAAACTTGCAGAATGGGCAGATAATTGGCAAATGAAGTTCAGCACGGATAAATGTGAGGTAATGGGCCAAAGATTCGGCACTTGTAGGGTGAGTACGCACTGTGTACTCACCCGCAAGGCCTCCTGAAGTGCCAGATTCCTGCATGCACTGCGCATGCGCGGGAAACCGGAACTTCCGGTCTCGTGAAGGGAGCGGTTCAGAGGTGAACCGCGTGCGTGGGAGAGGCTGCGTGCACGCAGCGAAAGTTAGGTTTTTTTTCAGGTTTCTCCGGGAGGGTAAGTATTGAAGAACCTGCGCTTTTAAAAAGGAGGCGCAGGACCCGTTTTCAACAAGGTAAGTGGTTAATTAATTATAATTTTAAAAAGTTTTCAACAGGATTATCTTTTTTAGATACTTTAAAGAAAGGTAAGTTTATTTTTAGCACTGTTAAAAAATATTAAAATTTTTTCAAAAATTTAAATTTTTGTTTAAAGTAGTTAATTTATTTAACTTATAGTTGTTTTATAAATGTGATGGTTTTTTTTAAATTTATTTGAAGTTTAGCTGTTCTTTTGGGGCCGATTTCAATTAATAGATTTGACAGGTCTTCCTGTCAAATCTATGAATGAAAGATGGTCTGCTGCCATTGGCTCTCCATGGCCCACGTGATCCCAGGGGATGCATCGCACTAACTACGCCCCTGGACACGTAAGCACTGCGCGCCGGCACTTGGAGCAGGCCCAGGAGCTGAAGTCCCCGTGGGCCCAGAGGTCAACGGCAGGCGCGGTAGGTAAGTGCGCGCGCGATCTTACCCCCGCGACAAGCCGGAGAGGCGAATTTCAGGGCCATTATATTTTGGTAGGAAGAATTGGGAGATCACTTGTCACTTGGAGGGTGCAAGTCTAGGTGGGGTAGAGGAACAAAGGGATCTCGGAGTACAAATACACAAATCACTAAAAGTTGCGACACAGGTTAGCAAGACCATAAAAAAAGGAAACAAAGCACTAGGGTTTATTTCTAATGGTATAGAATTGAAAAGTAGGGAAGTTATGCTAAACCTGTATCGAACCTTGGTTAGACCACTCTTAGAGTACTGCGTACAGTTCTGGTCGCCATATTATAAAAAGGATATAGAGGCACTGGAGATGGTGCAGAGAAGGTTTACAAGGATGATACCAGAAATGCGAGGGTATACATATCAGGAAAGGATGTACAGGCTGGGTCTCATTTCTCTTGAAAAAAGAAGGCTGATGGGTGACCTAATCGAGGTCTTTAAAATTATGAAAAATTTTGATAGAGTGGATACAGAGAGAATGTTTCCACTTGTGGGGAAGAGCATAACTAGAGGCCATCAATATAAGATAGTCACCAAGAAATCCATTAGGGAATTCAGAAGAAACTTCTTTACCCAAAGAGTGGTGAGAATGTGGAACTCGCTACCACAGGGAGTGGTTGAAGCGAATAGTATAGATGCATTTAAGGAGAGGCCAGACAAGCATATGGGGGAAAAGGGAATAGCTTCACAGAGCTGTCAAACGCTGACATTTCTTCTTTCAAAAAATCTTGACAGATGGCACGTCATACACTGACGTGCTCTGTCAGTGACTTCCCCCTAATTGGCCTACTGAGCCCGCTGGGCAGGCTTAACAAGGTCAATCAGGGGAAAATCCCGCTGGTTGGCCAGAAGCTGATGGAGGCAGGATTGAAAGCCGGCAAGTAGCAGTCCCGCCTCCAAAATCTTCCCATTGACAAAATCCAGCCCTATGTTTGCTGAAAATAGTAAGCCATTGTAAGCTGAAAAATGGCATTTGATTAATCAGCCATTGTATTTAAGTTAAAGGATGCACAAAATGTTGATGCATCTGGTACAGGCAGCTAAAGTAAATACACCCCACTGATAGCTCATTTATTGAATCTTAGTCGCTGGAAATTATATTACAATTATCATTGTGGGAGTGAATTCAGTGCCATTACATACAGTTGGGGCTGAATCTGAATCTTTTTAATATATTGCTTAATCTTCATGTAAAGGAAAGCCTGGTAGAGATATTTCATCCATGTTCGTTTTGCTGTAAACATGGTTTTCAATATGGTGTAAAAGGGATATAAAATGTGACTGAGGGGTAACTGGGAGCAGTTTGGAATACAAGCATACACCCAAGGCAGAATATGCAAACCTGTGGCATCAAGAAATTTGTAGCTTTAGAAGGGCAAACAAATGTAATGGCAGGAGTTAGAAGGGAGCCCTGTGATGAGTATCCCAACAGGAAGCTATGCTGGGAGACAGGCCCAATTTGATACAGAGAACCAGGCACTCTTTGCCAGTATCAACCACTGATAGAAACCAATAGTTAGAAACAACAATTGCCACTGAGGTGATCACTGCTCTGTCAGGTATAAGTATAGGAAAGAATAAGAACAGCAATGAAACACAATCTCTCATTGGCTGAATCAGATGTCAACATAGTAAGTAAAGAGTGGGGAATAGTGACACTTCGATAATTGCGCAAATCCTGTTATCATCTGGAAGGGGTACTTTCTCAATGATTCACAGTTTGGGAACTTTAAATCAGTCCATGAGAGGAATTCTCCAAATTGTTTAATCAAGCATTCTTATCCTTGCAGGGATGGCTTTATCCTGTAGGAAATCCTGGATAGATATCAGTGTCTAATGTAACAGTTCAGAAGCCTGTCCTCACATCTGCAGACTCCTAACCAATCTCAGTAATTAAATACAAATTACACTGGGAAATGTAGGTTTGACAATCATATCTGAGTTGGCATTTGCAAGCACACAAAGTGTGTAGCAGATTTGGGATACCAGACAAGGGAACATTCCAAGGAATGTCGGCATCTGTGGCAAGTAGCCAGCAGCTGAAAGGTTTTGACTGTGATTTATCTAACTTTACAATCTATACCTGCCCATAAAGCAATACAATTTTCAGAAACATTTTTCCCCTAGGAGAGGGGCTAATTATAGACTTGGAAACTGCCGAGGAGAGACCAATGCCGACCATTTGGGCTTTATTGGGGAGAGGGGATCAAATGACTGCACCAAATAAATAGGTGGGCAAACAGAATTTAATTTTATTTGCCACCTTCAAGAAAAAATGATGATTTAGCAAATAGGATCCAACTTGACTATCTACACTAACAGCAGGCAATTCAAGACCATACTGGACACATGTGCCACATTCTCTCTGATGAGAGCAGAACTTATCAATTATATCCAAGACTGATCATAAGACCATGTAGAGGTCATCTCTTGTAATGACAAATCCTGCCAGATCTAGTGGACTAGTTAACATAACATTTGAGTGTCCATGGGAAAAATTCAGTCAGGGTTGTCTATTAATTGAGAATTTGGCAGTGCATTTCTTGCTAGGCTGAAATTTAATTCATCATGAAGTCATGATTGATCCATATGACTGGGTGCAATTCAGTAATGGATGTAGGGTGTCCCACAGTGAAATGAAAGGTCAACAGATACAGGTTTCAGTCAGACAGAAACCTGTAGATAGATTCACTTAATCACAGATAGTAACATCGCAGAAGCCCTTGGCTATGTTTGCTCTGCTACAGGCAGGGGAGGTACAATGTGAGGTAGCCAGGCAATTATTTGGGGACATGACTTTACCCAAATACTGTATGTTGAAAAACACTTTGAATGAATTGCCAAACAAGCCACTGGCAATGTGTCAGAGAATAATGATTTGTTGAATTCTCCACTCTGCTTTCTGACAAAATAGGATGGACAAATATAATTACACATTATATTGATACAGGGAAGTCTGCCCCCGTCACTAAACCATGATCACAGATCAGCAGTGGAAAGAACATTGGTCCAACATGGCCAGAAGATACTGCCAGCTGATGTTATTGCGTCAGTTTCGGGCCCATGAGCATTTCCTGTGGTGATAATCTGAAAGATTCTCTGCTGACGACAGAAGATCGAATCAAGTGACTTTTAAGGACAACTATCCGAGGACTTCAGTTGATGAATCTGCGGCAAGTATTGATTGCAGAAAGCAGGACTGATTGTAAAACTTAAAATGTCAGTGTTTGAGAAAGGAGGTAGCATTCTTAGGACATATTGGTCAGATTTTCCTCTGCCTAACGCTCCCTCAACAGAGCCGGGACCAATATTCTCACGGGGAGGTTTGCCAGTGCTTTTGAGGAGGGCTTAAACTAGCTTGACAGGGGGATGGACACCAGCATATAGGAGTAGAAAAGAGGAATAAGGTGTATAAAAGAGTGAGTGTATGGGTAGTACTAGAGAAGATAGTACTAGAGGCAGTAGTAGTACCATATTAGATAGGAGCAGACTAAGAAAGACGATGGAAAATTCAAAAATGGGTTTAGAATACATGTACGTAAACGCACAAAGTATGGTGAATAAGGTTGGTGAGCTACAAGCACAATTAGCCGTGTGGCAATATGATGTTGTGGCAATAACAGAAACGTGGCTTAAAAACGGTGAGGACTGAGCACTTAAAATTCAAGGGTACAAGGTGTTCAGAAAAGATAGGGAAGGAAAAAAGGGAGGTGGGGTGGCAGTGCTGATTAAGGAAGATATTGTAGGGTTGGAAAGGGAGGATGTTCTTGAGGGGACAAGGACAGAATCCATTTGGTTAGTGTTGAGGAGCAAAAAGGGTATGATCACACTATTGGGGGTATTCTACAGGCCTCCAAATAGTGAGAGGGAGGTAGAGGAGCAAATCTGCAGGGAAATCGCAGAGATATGCAAGAGCTACAGTGTGGTGATATTGGGGGACTTTACTTACCCAAATATCGACTGGGATAATACTAGGGTAAAGGGAAAGGAGGAGGAAGAATTTCTGAAATGTGTTCAGGAGAATTTCCTTGACCAATATGTTCTTGGCACAACTAGGAAGGAGGCATTGCTGGATCTGGTGCTGGGGAATGAGGTGGGCCAGGTCGACCAAGTGTCTGTGGGAGAACACTTGGGTACGAGTGATCATCGTATCATAAGATTTAGATTAGCAATGGAGAGGAGCAAGGAACAATCTAGAGTGGAACTTCTAAACTGAAATAGGGCTAACTTCAATGGGATGCAAAAGGATCTAGCCAGGGTAAAATGGAACCAAAGACTGACATGAAAAACTGTAACGGAACAATGGGTGATCTTTAAGGAGGAGATGTTCCAAGTATGGGCTAGGTACATTCGAACAAGAGGAAAGGGTAAGGGAACCAAAGCAAGAGCTCCTTGGATGATGAGGGAGATAGAGAAGATGATGAAACAAAAAAAGAGGGTGTATGATGCATGTCAGGTGAATTCTTCAAGGGAGAACCAGACCAAATACAATAAGTTGAGAGGGGATGTGAAGATGAAAATAAGATTGGCAAAGAGAGAATATGAGAGTAGAATGGTGGTTAACAGAAAAGGGAACACAAAAATCTTCTACCGGCATGTAAACAGTAAGCGGGTAGTAAGAGGCGGGTGGGGCCTATTAGAGACAAAGAAGGTGATAGATGCTTAGAGGCGCAGGGCAAGGCTAGAATACTCAATGAGTACTTTGTATCGGTGTTTACTAAAGAGGTGGTTGCTGACAAAATATCAGTAGAAGTGGAAAAGGTAGAAGCAATGGAAGGGGTGGAAATTGATAGACAGGATGTACTAGAAAGGCTGGGTATGCTGAGAGTGGACAAGTCGCCTGGTCCAGATGGCTTGCATCCCAGGTTGCTAAGGGAATTGGGGGAGGAGATAGTGGAAGGGCTTGCCATAATTTTCCACTCTTCTCTAGATGCGAGGGTGGTGCCTGAGGATTGGAAAGTGGCAAATGTGACACCATTGTTCAAGAAAGGGTGTAAGGACAATCTAGTAACTACAGACCGGTCAGTTTAACACCAGTGGTGGGTAAAGTTTTAGAAACCATAATCAAGGAAAAAATTAACGGGCACTTAGAGAGGTTTAAGCTAATTAAGGAGAGCCAACACGAATTTGTAAAAGGCAGATCGTGTTTGACTAATCGAATTGAATTTATTGATGAAGTAACAAAGAGGATTGATGAAGGGAATGCGATGGATGTTGTCTACATGGATTTTCGGAAGGCATTTGACAAAGTACCACATAGAAGGCTGGTTAACAAAATTGAGGCTCATGGAATAGGTGGGTCAGTGGCAGCTTGGATAAGGAATTGGCTTAAGGACAGAAAACAGCGAGTTGTGGTAAATGGCTGTTTTTCAGACTGGAGGATGGTAGACAGTGGTGTTCCCCAAGGGTCAGTGCTGGGGCCACTGCTTTTTTTGATATATATAAATTACCTGGATATTGGAATACAGAGTAGAATTTATGAATTTGCCGATGACACCAAACTTGGGGGTGTGGCAAACAGTGATGATGATACCAATCAACTGCAACAGGACATAGAAAGGCTAGCAGAATGGGCAGACAAGTGGCAGATGGAATTTAATACAGAGAAATGTGAGGTGATGCATTTTGGCAGAAGGAACAGGAAGAAGCAATATACACTTAATGGTACAGTTTTAAAGAGTGTGCAGGGACAGAGGGACCTCGGAGTTAATGTGCATAGGTCCCTGAAGGTGGCAGGACATATTGAGAGAGTGGGTAGCAAAGCATATGGATCTTGGGTTTCATAAATAGAGGTATTGAGTACAACAGTGGAGAAGTTATGCTGAACCTTTATAAAACGCTGGTTAGGCCACAACTGGAGTATTGCATCCTGTCCTGGTCACCACACTTTAGGAAGGATGTGAAGGCACTTGAGAGGGTGCAGAGGAGATTTACCAGAATGGTTCCGGGGATGGGGGATCTTAGCTACAAGGACAGGTTGGAGAAGCTGGATTTGTTTTCATTAGAGCAAAGGAGGTTGAGGGGTGATTTGATAGAGGTGTACAAGATTATGACGGGTTTGGATATGCTAGACGGGGAAAGGCTGTTTCCACTAATTGATGGTACAAGGACTAGGGGACACAGATTTAAGGTTTTGGGCAAGAGATACAGAGCGGATGTGAGGAAATACCTTTTTACGCAGCAAGTGGTGATGACCTGGAATTCGATGCCGATGGAAGAGGTGGAAGCGGAGACACTCAATGTTTTCAAGGGGAGACTGGATAGGCACTTGAGGGGAATAAACTTGTAGGGCTACGGGGATAGAGCGGGGTAATGAGACTGACTGGATTGCTCTACAGAGAGCTGGCATGGACTCGATGGGCCGAATGGCCTCCTTCTGTGCCGTTATGACTCTATGACTTTATGACTCTATGTGCAGGGTGTTCGAGACAGGAAAAAGGAGCAGAGGCCTATATCACTGGGTCTCTGGCCCATTTGAGATGCATTTCCTAGGGTAGAACAGACAGGGACAGAAAGCTCTCACCTGCAACAGGTGGGAACATTTAAATCCCATGCAAGTGATGTGGGAGTGATGTAATAATGTCTCCTGCAAAGTCTTACAGGGATTCCACCAGGGAATGCCTGGCCTGAAGACCTCCCATGGAAACTGGGCATTAGAAGTTGTGGGGCTGTCCCTTCAGATCAGAGGATCAGTGAAGGGACAGCCAGCAACTTCCTTGGATCTCAGGTTTCCCAAAATTTATATGGCGTTTTACACCTAATGAAGTACTTTTGAAATGTAGTCACTGTTTCAACGTAGGAAACGTGGCAGCCAATTTGTGGACAGCAAAGTTGCACAAACAGCAATGTGATAATGACCAGATAATCTGTTTTAGTGATATTGGTTCAGGGATAACTATTGGCCAGGACACAGGGGAAAACTCCCCAGCTCTTCTTCAAAATAGTGCCATAGGATCTTTTATGTCATAGAATCATAGAATCAAAGAAGTTTATGGCAAAGAAGGAGGCCTTTCGGCCCATCGTGTCTGTGCCATCTGAAAGAGAGTTATCCAGCCTAATCCCACTTTCCAGCTCTTAGTCCGTAACCTTGTAGGTTACGGCACTTCAAGTGCATATCCAAGTACTTATTAAATGCGATGCGGGTTTCGGCCTCTCCCACCCTTTCAGGTAATGAGATCCCCACCACACCCTGGATGAAAAAAATTCCCCTCAACTCCCTTCTAATCCTTCTACCAACTATTTTAAATCTATGCCCCCTGATTATTGACCTCTCTGCTAATGGAAATAGGTCCTTCCTATCCACTTTATCTAGGTCCCTCATAATTTTATTCACCTCAATTAAATCTCCCCTCAGCTTCCTCTGTTCCAAAGAAAACAATCCCAGCCTATCCAATCGTTCCTCATAGCCAAAATTCTCCAGTCCTGAAAACATCCTTGTAAATCTCCTCTGTACCTTCTCTAGTACAATCACATCTTTCCTATAATGCGGTGACCAGAACTGTATGCAGTACTCTAGCTGTAGGCGAACTAGTGTTTTACACAGTTCTAGCATAACCTCCCTGCTCTTATATTCTATGCCTCGAATAAAGGAAAGTGTCCCGTATGCCTCCTTAACCTCCTTATCTACCTGAGTGGGCAGACGGGCTTCAGTTTCTCGTTTCATCCAAAAGACAGCACTTCCGACAGTGCAGCACTCCCTCAGTATTGCACTGGAGTGTCTGCCTAGATTTGGTGCTCAAGGCTCCGGACTGGGGCTTGAACCAATAGCCTTCTTACTCAGAGGCAAGAATGTTAGCCACTGAGCCATGGGTGACACCTAAAGGATGCAGGAGCATGCAACTTCCTGCCGCCTGTTTTGAGCATATGCCTTTTCTGAGACAGTATTCTACACCCACTTCGTGCTTACCCAGACTATTTAAATGCGCTGTATCTGGAAAAAGAGACTGGTTCAACGTAGCTAAATTTGAGTGCTTGTGAATACCACTGGCTGACTCAATCTCTGCGATGAAGGAGCAGGAATATTGACTGCATTGTTTCATAAGAACATAAGAACATAAGAAATAGGAGCAGGAGTAGGCCATTCGGCCCCTCGAGCCTGCTCCGCCATTCAATAAGATCATGGCTGATCGTCTACCTCAACTCGACTTTCCTGCATTATCCCCATTGAAGGGATAATTACTAGTCCTAGCCCCTTTAGGGCTACCCCAGATCAGGCGTATTCCTCAGACGTTCACTTTCAACTAAAGTTTGAGGTAGCCAAATCCTAAAGACGCTTAATTGGGTCCAAAGGTCTGGACCATGTCTCCCTAAAGGAAAGGAACAACCTGAAAATGTTACCATCCTCCAGATAGCACTTTTAATAAGTTTAGCTAGACTGTAACGTTCCAGATATTATGAGGGTCTGGAAAACTCCCCCAGAATTCTGCAACTCCTCAACAAAGAGTGTACAGAAATTGAGTTTGCGAGTTTGATACAGAAGTCTTATGTGAGACAATTCTAAAAATATATAGATTTATTAAAGAACCGACATGCAATTTACAGTTGGTGAGTCAATCGCAACATTAACAGTTCCAAAAAGAGAAAGCTTACAATTCTATTATCAGAGAACCTTACTCTCAAATCTTAACTTCGCTACAGTTTTACGGTTCTTAGTTTTATTTAGGATATCCACCAAAATCAAATACCTTTGATCCCCGAGGTACAAAGAGTTAGAGACTTACAGAGCCGCCTCTGAAGCCGAGAATCACTTTACCCCTTTAAAGCGAGTCTACTATCCCATTTGAGGGTTCAATATTTATACCTTTTCCAGTGGTATTTCCTTTAAGGTTTTCTGCTGATGTAAGCTAATTATCTCTAGTCATTTTTCTGCTGACCCCAGCAATTCTTACAGTCACCTCAGCTGGTAGCATTACAGAATTATGTCTCTTATCTAGGTGTTCTAAGTTTACCATAAAAAACGGTGTAACAGCAGGTGCGTTTTACTTGATGTCATTTTTATGAAGGCAGATGTTTCTTAATTTTATGTGCTTCTTTATGAAGTGTAAATTAGAACATCTTAACCAGGGTGAACCATTGTCTTGTTCCCAAAGGTTCAGCCTACCGGAGCCTTTAACCTTCTGTTTCAATAAGGTTATTGATTCAGTGTCAACAACTATCTTATCTCTATAGCCAGAATGCTTTCACAGCTTTTTCATAGTTAGGTTTCTAGATTTCCAGACCCAGTTTGTCATGTTTTAATAAGGCCAGAATTCTGTCATAGAATGCTGTATTTTTCTGAATAGGTGATATGGCTTATTCCTTCACACCATATCCCTTGATTCCCTTAATATCCAAAAATCTATCGATCTCTGTCTTGAATATACTCAACGACTGAGCCTCCACAGCTCTCTGGGGTAGAGAATTCCAAAGCTTCACCACCTCTGAGTGAAGAAATTTCTGCTCATCTCAGTCCTAAATGGATGATCCCTTATTGTGACAGCTGGTTCTGAACTCCCCAACCAGGGGAAACATCCTCCCTGCATCTACCCTGTCAAGCCCTGTAAGAATTTTGTATGTTTCAATGAGATCACCTCTCATTCTTCTAAACTCTAGAGAATATAGGCCTAGTCTACTCAATCTCTCCTCATAAAACAATCCCCCATCCCTGGAACCAGTCTGGTGAATCTTCGTTGCACTCCCTCTATGGCAAGTATATCCTTCCTGAGGTACGGAGACCAAAACTGTACACAATACTCCAGGTGTTGTCTCACTAGGGTCCTATATAATTGCAGTAAGATGTATTTACTCTTATACTCAAATCCTCTTGTAATAAAGGCCAACATACCATTTGCTTTCCTAATTGCTTGCTGTACCTGCATGTTAACTTTCAGTGATTTGTGTAAAAGGACACCCAGGTCCCTCTGAACACCAACATTTCCCAATCTCTCACCATTTAAAAAATACACTGCTTTTCTATTTTTTCTACCAAAGTGGATAACTTCACATTTCTCCACATTATATTCCATTTGCCATGTTCTTGCTCATTCACTTAACCTGTCTACATCCCCTTGAAGCCTCTTCGCATCCTCCTCACAACTTACATTCCCACCTAGCTTTGTATCATCAGCAAACTTGGATATATTACATTTGGTCCCCTCATCCAAATCATTGATATAAATTGTGAATAGCTGAGGCCCAAGCACTGATCCTTGCGGTGCCCCAATAGTTACAGCCTACCCAACCCGAAAATGACCCGTTTATTCCTACTCCCTGTTTTCTGTCTATTAACCAATCCTCAATCCATGCTGGTATATTACCCCCAATCCCATGAGCCCTAATTTTGTTTAATAACTTCTTGTGTGGCACCTTATCGAATGCCTTCTGAAAATCCAAATACACCGTATCCACTGGTTTCATAAATCGGTGTTGACTTTGCCCAATCATATTATTATTTTTTAAGTGCCCTGTTACCACATCCTTAATAATAGATTCTAGCATTTTCCCTACTACTGATGTCAGTCTAACTGGTCTGTAGTACCCCGTTTACTCTCTCCCTCCTTTCTTAAATAGTGGGGTTACATTTGCTACATTCCAATCCGCGGGAACCATTCTAGAATCTATGGAATTTTGGAAAATAACAACCAATGCATCCACTATCTCTATAGCCACCTCTTTTAAAACCCTAGGATGTAGGCCATCAGGTCCAGGGGATTTATTGGCTTTCAGTCCCATTAATTTCTCCAGTACTATTTTTTTCAGTTCCTCATTCTCACTAGACCCTTGGTTCTCCACTATTTCTGGGAGTTTTTTTGCATCTTCTTCCATGAAGACTGACACAAAGGGCTGGATTTTATCAATGGAGGCAAGCAGGAGGCGGGACTCCCACTTTTGGGGTTGTAGTCCCGCCTCCATCGAGTTGTGGCCAACCCACTCGATTTTCCCTTGCTTGACCTTGTTGAGCCCGCCCAGTGGGATCAGCAGGCCAATTAAGGGCCACCCGGCAACAGGTGACATCACAGATTGACATTTCATCTGTCAAGAGCTTTTGACAGATGAAATATCAACGTTTGACAGCTCCTTGAAGCTGTCAAACACTGACAATCTGTCCTCTAAGTTAATCCCTTCCTCTCAGGCTGATTTAGAGATCTCTGCAGAACAAAAAGCAGAGGCTGCAGCTTTTGACAGCTCAGCGGCCATTCTGATATCTGTGCTGGTGAGATTTCTGACTGCCGAGACCTGAAGGGCTGACACCTGCAGGAGGAAGTTAAGGTAAGTAAAACTTTTTTCCACACTTTACACTTACCTTACACACTTACCTCTGCACACATGCACCCATCACTCACCTGCCCACCGGTCATATTGACCCCTCCAACCCCTGCAGACCCACAGTCCGCCTCGCTAATCGGCGTGGTTTGGACCTGTCAGGAAGCCTACACTTCAGGGCTAAAAATAGGGATTAGGCAAAAAACTGCCTGTTAACTACCTGTTAACAGGTAGTTTATTGGCACTAATCCCCTTCCCGCCTTGGGGAGGCGGGTCCCAGCACAGGTCAGGTACCCACCTCCTGTGAAACTGGCATGGAGGTGGGTTGGGGGCGGGATGGGTTCGGACCCCCGAATCTGCTATTTTCCCACCCCACATGCCTCCAAACCCGCCTCCACAGGTCAATGAAAATTCTGTCCAAAGTATTTGTTTCATTTCTCAGCCATTTCCTTATTCCCCTTTATAATTTCTCCTGTCTCAGCCTGTAAGGGACCAAAGTTTACTTTCGCTAATCTTTCCTTTTACATACCTATAGAAGCTTTTACAGTCTGTTTTTTTGCCTCTTGCTAGTTTACTCTCACTCTATTTTCCCTTTCTTTATCAATTTCTTGGTACTCCTTTGCTGAATTCTAAAAACTTCCCAATCCTCAGGCTTACTACTCTTTTTGGCAACATTGTAAGCCTCTTCCTTTAATCTAATACTATCTTTAATTTCTCTTGTTAGCCACAGTTGGACCATTTTTCCTGTGGGGATTTTATTCCTTAAGGGAATGTACATTCGTTACGAATTATGAATTATTTCTTTAAATGTTTGTGATTGCTTTTCTACTGTCATATTGTTTAATCTAGTTTCCCAACCTACCTTAGCCAACTTGCCTCTCATACCTACATAGTTTGCTTTGTTCAGGTTTAGGACCCTAGTTTCAGAATTAAGTAAATCACTCTCAAACGCAACATAAAATTCTATCATATTATGATCACTGCTCCCCAGAGGCTCCTTTACTCCAAGGCTATTAACTAACCCTGTCTCATTGCAGAGTACTAGATCTAAAATAGCCAATTCCCCCATTGGTTCCTTGACATACTGATCTAGAAAATTATCTTGAATGCATTCCATGAACTCTTCCTCTGCACTATTTCTGCAAATTTGGTTTTCCCAGTCTATATGAAAGTTAAAGTCCCCCATGATTAATGTATTATCCTTGTAACATGCATCTCTAATTTCCTGATTTATACTCTGCCCAACACTACAACCATTGTTAGGGGGCCCATAGACTACTCCCACTAGTGTTTTCTGCCCCTTGTTGTTTCTTAGCTCCACCCAAACTGATTCTACGTTTTGTTTTTCTGAGCCAAGATCCTTTCTCTCTACTGTCTTTATTCCCTCCTTTATTATCAGGGCTACCCCTCCTCCTTTTCCATTCTGCCTGTCTCTTCTAAAAGTCAAATATCCTGGCATATTTAGTTCCCAACCTTGGTCATTCTGCAACCACATCTCTGTAATGGCTATTAAATCAAACCCATTTATTTCTATCTGCACTATTAATTCATCTATTTTGTTGTGAAGGCTTCATGCATTCAGATATAGTACCTTTATCTTTAACTTTGTTCTATTTTTCCTGATGTTACTTTAGTCACTGGTGTCCTATTACCTTTATTAATCTTTCTGTCCCTTCCTGACCCACTCTGCTTATCTTTACCCAGATCACTACTCTCCTCTACAGCCTTAACATTTCTTTTATTGCTTTTGAATTTACTCTTTCCTGAATCCACCCACCCCCCCTTCATTAGTTTAAAGCCCTCTCTACCGCCTTAGTTATTCGATTCGCCAGGACACTGGTCCCAGCCCAGATTAAGTGGAGCCCGTCCCCACGGAACAGCTCCCTCTTTCCCCAGCACTGGTGCCAATGCCCCATGAATTGAAAACTCTGCCTCCCACACCACTCTTTCATTTAACCTTCTAATCTGTTTGTTCCTATACCAATTTGCATGTGGCTCAGGTAACAATTGAGAGATTATTATCTGTGAGGTTCTGCATTTTAATTTCAACCCTAGCTCCTCAAAATCTCTCAGCAGAACCTCATTCCTAGTTCTACCTACGTCGTTGGTTCCTACATGGACCACGGCAACTGGATCCTCCACCTCCCATTCCAAGTTCTTCTCCAGCCACGAGGAGACATCCTTTACCCTGGCACCAGGCAGGCAACGCAACCTTCGGAACTCCTGGTCACGGCTGCAGAGAACAGTATCTATCCCTCTGACGATACTGTCCCCTACCACTACCACATTCCTTTTCACTCCCCCCACTTGAATGGCCTCCTGCACCATGGTGCCATGGTCAGTTTTCTCATCCACCCTGCAGTCCTTGTTCTCATCCCCACAGGTAGCAAGTATCTCATACCTGTTGGTCAAAGTCAAGGGCCGAGGCTCCTCCATCACTACATCCTGGGACCCCATACCTCCCTGACTCACGGTCAAACCCTCCTGTCCCTGACCATTGACGAACTCTAAAGTACTACTTAATCTAAGGAGTGTGACTGCCTCCTGGAACAAAGTGTCCAGGTAACTCCCCCCCTCCCTGATGCCTCGCAATGTCTGTACCTCAGACTCCAGCTCAACAACTCTGAGCGAAGTTCATCGAGCTGCAGACACTTTCCGCAAATGTGGTTGCTCAGGATCTCGCTGGTCTCCACAAACTCCCACATGCTGCAGTTATGGCACACCACCTGCCCTGCCATGTCTATCTAACCTTCTTTATTTATTTGATTAGTTAATTAATTATTATTATTTTTTTTCAATCAATTTTTTTAGTTTTATTAATTAATTGGTTTATCTAGTTTAAGTTACTAATTCAGTAAAGTAAAGTAATAGCAAGTTACAGTTTCCTAGCTCTGAGTTTAACCCAGTTCCCTAGCTTAGAGGCTAAAAAAACCTGTAATACTCACCAATCAATCACCTACCTGCTGCCCTGTGGCGTCACTTCTTGATTATTTTCTGTTTTGAAGGTTCCTCACACTGCCTCTCTCTTTAGAGCGCCGCCACCACCGCTGCTCTCACCGTTTGATCTCAGGTCCGCTCCTCTCGCTGCTGCAGTTTCTCTTCAAAGCATTATGCCGGATCCTGGAAAGGTCACAGCTGAGACAGTTTCAAGTTTCAAACCGCTTATCAGAATGGAAGGATATTACGAAAAATTTCTTACAGGGAGAAATTCATTTGGGGCGCTAAAACTTCGGAAGTGGAAAAAATATCTCCAGGCGCTAATGATGAGAGGCTCCCGCGAAATTCAGTTGTAGCGCTCCAAGAGGAAAGTGGAGCGCTAAATCAAGTGCTACCACTTCCCTTAGAGCGCTAAAGGGAGTGAGAGGGGCGGTATCGGCAGAGCGCTGATCAATGTTCTGTGCAGCGCTGCCGGATTCGCAGGCTCCTTCCCTCCCTTAAAGGGCAGGGCCAATGCTCACAGCAGTTAAAGAGAAGGCTGGGGATGGGTCGGTGATGGCACCCGCGATCCACGAGGAGCAGCCCAAGCACTCTAAGAGAGTGCAGGGCTGATCAATCACGACAATGAAAAATTTAAAAAAACAGCACAAAGGGGTGAGATTTTTTTTTTGGCCTACCTGACCACCAATCCCTTTAATTACCGCTGACGCCCGGCGAAGCTGCAGGGGGCAGAAGTGAATTTAGGATCCGGGGCAGTAAGGGGCGGTGACATCACAATCTCTGGGGAGCAGGAGATCGAGGCGGTAAGCTTTACCGCCGGCGCTACCCCCCCATTGAATTTTGCGGGAGTCGTTTCTTTCACCGCGCCCGGTCGGTAAGTTGTTAGCGCCCAGTTATCGTTCCCCGGAGGACATAACAGGAGGCACAAAAGAGGCCAATTTCTAGCCCTATGGGGCACCACGGTGGCATAGTGGTTAGCACTGTTACCTCACAGCGCCAGGGACCCGGGTTCGAATCCGGCCACGGGTGACTGTCTGTGTGGAGTTTGCACATTCTCCCCGTGTCTGCGTGGGTTTCCTCCGGGTGCTCCAGTTTCCTCCCACAGTCCAAAGATGTGTGGGTTAGGTTGATTTGACTATGATAAAATTGACCCTTAGTGTTAAGGGGATTAAATACGTGGGGTTACGGGGATAGGGTGGGATATGTGTCGGTGCAGGCTCGATGGGCCGAAATGGCCTCTATCTGCACTGTGGGGATTCTGTGAAAATCCAAAGCCCCAAATTCCTGGTGTAAATCCCAGGATGCACTTGCCTGTGACCTCCGGCACTAACCCCATCAAAGTAGAGGGGGGTCAGGGGAAAGTCACTCTATTTAAAATTGAATTTTTCTGTAATCCAGATTAAGGGACAGCTGAAAAAATTGCAAGAAATGCTTTTGCATTTGGACGCATTAGAAAAGCATTTTTGGCATGGCAGTAAAAAAGAGGAAAGGGTGTTCTGGTGTGTGAGGACACTGTGGGGTCGATATCACTTGCTTCGCCTGTCATTAAGGGGTAATGGTCTGCAAATGGGGTAGGTAGCTTTACTGCCCCCTTAATCCTGAGAATGCAGCTGTCTCCATTTTGAAAGGGGTCTACCACATGTTGTCCACAGCACCTGCCCGTTTCAGGCGGTAGGCCCCTTTTAATAGGCAAATCCTATGACATAAACAGGCACCCGATTGGCATTTTAGGTTAGAAGTGGTGAAAGCGTGCGCCCACGCCATGCAGGCACATCAGTTCCATGGTGGATGGAGCCAAGGTGGCCCAGCAAAGGTAAGTTTGGAATTACTTTTGTGTGGCCCGGAAGAGCAAGAATGCTCCTTAATATCACTCTTCATATATATATTTGTGGATGCTGACTGCTCTAATATAAGTGGTGTGGGCTCTTTCCTCGGTTACTCCATGTAACGAAGCAACCTTAATCACGTGTGCATAAGCGAACTGAAAACAGCTAAGTTACAGAACATAAGGAGGCAATGTGATTCACACACAATAAAAGTCAATGATCTGCATCACACATCACAGCAGTACACTGTACTAAAAACCTAAATATAGGAATTTCAGTGCAATTTGCTTAAACTAAGTAAAGCTGATCACCACTCTACCCGACCACTATTTCCAAGCCTTGCCAATTCCACCAGTGCAGGAATGTTCAATAAAGTCAGTTAATGTATTCACACCAGAAAATATTGGGATTGAATTTCAGCAGGAGTTCTCCTGATTGCTTGCTGTTTTTCCAGGGTTTTGCATGTTGAAGTTATGTGCATGAGCTGAAGACTTCCCCTCCCCCGTTATCTGACAAAAAGAGCCCTGAAGAAAATCAACATTCATGTAAGACAACCCCAGAAAGACACACCCCAGAAAGTTCCTTTGAGGAAAATGTAATTGAAAAAAAGCTGCATTTTAATTTCTTATTTGTTATATATAACTTCTTTGGGTACAAACACTAAATAAAAACACCTGTATCTGTGATTCTCAGAAACCGTCAGCCTATCTTAAAAAAATCTGCCTCAAGTTTGTGTGCAACCAACAGTGGGAGAGAAATTGGTTCCAACAGTTTATGGTTCTGTCTTCCAACTGATCCGATTGGTCCTAACAGCCTCCAGTTGTGCCTTCCGAGTGATCTGATTGGTTTATATTGACAACCTCCAACCCCAGTGGAAAAAAGTTGATTATTATTGTGAAATGCTGACAAGCTGGTACCTGAGTTAAACAGTTGATTGTTTAAAAGGTAACTGTTGGATTAAAAAATGGACAGTTGGAATGAATGCTGACCAATCTGAATGCCACTCTGAAGCTCTATATGCCAGAAGAGTTACAAATCATTTAACAAAGAGAATTCCATGATCATCCCACGAATTAACAATTGGTTATCACAAAATTGATGTACAGTTCTGCAATGAGCTTATAGACTGAGAATAAGAAAATAGGTCAGATTTTCCTGCCCCTCCCTTTTCCCTGGTGCTGTATAAGAGCACCACACCTGAGGTGCCCAGGAACATCAGGAATTCCTGTCCTAAGCTTCTTACAGAGCCCAAGGTTGATCCTCCTCTCCCCCTCCCCCAAAAGGAGGTCCACACCCTGGCACAGCATAGAACCAGCAGAAGGGGCAGGAGAGTAAGCTGTGACTCCATACCTCTCAGGCTTACAGCTGTGTGTTAGGCCTCAGTGATTGGGATCTTCTGGCTGCTGATCTCCAGTGAGATCTATGCATCAAATCGTCACGGGGTCGGGGGAGGCGGGGGGGACAGGGGGCAGTGCGGGCGAGGTTCAAAATCCAAAAGATGGCTCATCTAAAAGTCCTTGGCCTGTCCCCAGGATCCCTGTAGACAAGCCACAGCACTACGTTTTCTGGACACCCCTGCACTTGAGTGTCTGAGAATACTAATTTATTTTTACATAGAATTTCATAGGATTACATAGGATATACGGCACAGAAACAGGCCATTCAGCCCAACCAGTCCATGCCAGCATTTATGCTCCACGTGAGCCTCCTCCCATCTTTCCTCATCTAAATCTATCAGCATAACCCTCTATTTCCTTTCCCTCATATGCTTATCTAGCCTCCCCTTAAATGCATCTATACTATTCGCTTCAACCACTCCCTGTGGTAGCGAGTTCCACATTCTCACCACTCTCTGGGTAAAGAAGTTTCTTCTGAATTCCCTATTTGATTTCTTGGTGGCTATCTTATATTGATGATCTCTAGTTTTGCTCTTCCCAACAAGTCAAAACACTCTCTCTGTGTCTACTCTATCAAAACCTTTCATAATTTTGAAGACCTCTATTAGGTCACCCTTCAGCCTTCAATTTTCAAGAGAAATAAGACCCAGCCTGTTCATCCTTTCCTGATAGGTATAACCTCGCATTTTTGGTATTATCCTTGTAAATCTTTTTTGCACCCTCTCCAGTGCCTCTATATCCTTTTTATAATACGGTGACTAGAACTGTATACAGTACTCTAAGTGTGGTCTAACCAAGGTTCGATACAAGTTTAGTATAACTTCTCTACTTTACAATTCTATCCCTCTAGAAATAAACCCTAGTGCTTGGTTTGCTTTTTTTATGGCCTTATTAACCTACATCACTACTTTTAGTGATTTGTGTATTTGTACTCTCAGATCCCTTTGCTCCTTTAACCCATTTAGATTCATATTTTCCAAGTAATATGAGACCTCCTTATTTTTCGTACCAAAATGTAATACCTCACCTTTATCTGTGTTAAAATTCATTTGCCAATTATGTGCCCATTCTGCAAGTTTATTAATGTCTTCTTTCTAAGAACCAATCAAAAAATAATTACTTCTTTGTCTCTGGGGAAATTTCCTGCCAATGTTTCATATTGTTTCTACCCAGTGCTGCCAGACTACAGGTTTGATGCTGGATCCACATTCTATATCCCAAATTCCACAAACTCCCAAGTTCACCCTCCACAACACTGCCGAATCCCAGGACTTCCATCGCAGTGCAGTGAAACCCCAGGACCATCTCCTCAATCTTACCAAACACCAGGACTCCCCCCTAATGCAGTACTGGTGAATTCTAGGAAACTGAAAACACATGTTCCATGCTGTCAAAGCCCCATGCTGTTAAACCCTAGTACCCCCACAGAGTTACAAAACCTGAGGACACCCATAAAATTGCCCAGTGCAATCTTCAAAGTACCCCAAACTAACATCTGACAAATGCTCGGCTCCCCATCCCAGTGCTGTCAAACCCCAGTTCCACCCCTCCGTGCTCCTAACCTTAGGTCTCCCAATATTGTTAAACCTCAAGATTCTTCCCCACCTCCATGCTACAAAACGTTAGTACTGTTAAGCCCAGTTATGGCAAACTCCAGGACCAACCTTAGCAAAACTGAAGCTATGAACCTCCGAACCCGAGTGCAGCTAAATGACAAGTGCCTACCTCCTACTTTATGCAGTGTGCATGCTGTGTATCCTGAACTTTACAATGGTAAGGATTAAAATAAACTGATTCACAGTTTTTATGACAAAAATGAATTGTGGAATTTGATCACTAAACCATCAGGAAAAATCCCAGAACACCATGTAATAAAAACACATTTTGACTTATTAATTCACCATAAATAGCCCACTCCCCTCCCCACCCCAAGAATGATATAACAGTCAAAAGACTTTCTGACACTGTAGAAGCAGTCAAGAGTGCTCCTGCTTCTTGCCCAGTTTTCTGGCAAGACCTAGCCGGGGGTGGTGCTATTGCAGTTAGGACATGCAGGTGGCCCAGGGCTGAAAAGTTGTGCCGTCCGCCCTGATCACAGGTGTAGCATGACTGAGGTGCTCTGCACCTACCAGGTGCCAATCGGGTGTCAATTGGGTCACCGGGGATGAACATCTGTCCCAAGATGCCTCAGAAATACACCAATAACTGCGAAACTCCACTTCCAGATTGTGTCGGGTAATACATAAGCAAGTTCAACAAAACACCAGCAGCAGCCAACATCTATTCATAGCTCAGGGCATGCAAGTTTCCGATTCTTTCCACATAAGAAAGAAATTGCTAATATAATACTAAAAAAAAGCAATAAAGAAAGAGACTGAGGACAGCAGTGACAGGTAAAAGAAGCCCTCTACATCTGCCTCATACAGGACATGTTGGACCAAGCAAACCATTTACTAGGAAATGGGTAGGTAACGGCACTAGAAACATCACATAGAAAACTGTATACAACACAAGGCAATGTTCCAGAAAATAGAGATCAGCACAGAAACATTATAGCCACAGATAGCAAGAAAGAAAAAAAAACTTTTACAAACTGCTAACAGAGGGGTTGTGTAAAAACAAGTGCACAGAGATATAGATTAACACCATGGCAAATTGAAACCCTACATAGAGAACAGTGATAGAAGTGTTTTCGCAACAAAAGAACCAACTGCCAAGAATAACTATGGCATTGAAAAGATTGCAACCAAGGAGTAAAGATGAATCACATTCCTTCTGTACAGACAGGTCAACACCCCAATCTGTCAATCAAGGGATTCAATCACATTTGTTGGGAATGCAATTACACAGCAGGAAACATAACATTTCTCCAAAACGTGGTATTTTAAATGTTATTGCTGATGTAAAAATATCATCCTATATATGATTTTATGCAACAGTTTTAAATTGGAAAGCTCATCGTGAAGTGGTTGACCTCTCAATTAGGACTGTCATCTTTACCACATTTCTGAGACTATGCAGGAAACACAATGTTACTTCATCATGTTCAGACCCTCAGCAACCTCTCCACAAACACCACCCACCATCCCCACCCTCCCCATGCAGTGAAAGAAGTGTGATGCCAATTCCTGGGCAGACTGTCCACCTACTAATTCTGGGTTAAGTTCAGCATGTGTACTGCTGCAAAGCAAAACATTAGGTTGCATAGAGAAACTGAATATGGTTAAAACAATAAACCTCTACAGTTTATATTTAATGTGGAGACTGATTTAATGTATAAGGAAGCAAGTGATAGAAGGCAGTGTGCAATATTGTTTATTTTAATGTCGGTGAAAAATTTTGCTTTCACCAGTGCTAAAAGTATACATTGAGTGGCAAGTGTTTAAAATACTGAGTTAAATTAATAAATTAGACAGGGGACAATACATCATTGGGAGTGGAATTCCAGCTTTCATTTTGTTAGCGGAAAACCATATGACTCACGGAGCATTGCGAACATTCATGAATTATCCAGGAATTTGTACTCATAGAATAAAAGTTGGGATTCCATTTCTAACGGTGCATCATTTAATTTTTTCAAATTACATGTCAGTTTGTTAATGTGTATTTCCTTTATTCTTTTTATTTCAAAAGATATGCAAGACTGGCAAAAACACAATTGTGACAATGCACTGATATTTTAATTTGAGTGCCAATCTCATTGATTTAGTATTATAGGAATATCATTGTTGATGGCATAGAATAATTATTGCCTAGACTGTTACAAAATCTGTGAGATATTCTTTAAAATAGCAATCGATTTGAACCCATGGTACCACAAGATGGTCTTGTGGTACCATGGGTTCAAATCGATTGCTATTTTAAAGAATATCTCAGATTTTGAAATACTCCAGGCAATAATTAATACAATGTACCCTACTAATAACCTTAGGGATAATCAAAAATCAAGTTGCATTATTTGGGCAGTAACATGTCCAAAATCACTGTGTAGGCAGGAGTCTGCTCCTTGATCCATGCTCCATACTCCTGTAAATAAATAAGAAATGAATTACAAAATATATATGGCACAAACACTGAAAATACATGCATAGATTTCTGTCTTCTGTATTTAGTTTTATGACTGTCTGAACTTATTTTTCTATTATTGTTTACATTAAAAAATGAAAAAATGAAAACAAACTGCTAGGAAAATAAAGAAAGTCCTATGCTCGCTGGATAAACTTTGATTCTGGTGACCCCGAATTGAGATCCCCTCAATTCTCAGTTCTAACATGCCAATTGCCAAGTGGGGTTAAAACACCGTTGGACCATCAGGAATTTCGATGTATACCAGTAGTAGACTGCCAGAGACCCAGACGCATACCACCCACTGCACTGCTGGTGACTTCAGCATATTCCCCCATACATTCTACTAGTAAAATAAATAGACACGACTGCCAAAAAAACTGATGTGAACCATTATAGTAAAATCTAAAAATAAAGAAAAAGCTGCCACATTCACTCTCAGTTTTTATTATAATAGATAAGCAAACTTCTTGGGGATAGAAAAATGGATTTTGCATGAGTTGCACCCTTATGTAGCACAGGCAGACCATCTTAAGCACGTTCAATTTCAAACTGAACCAAATTCATAATTCTCTGAAGAGAAGCATATCAGTCCAATACACGTTCATTTGAATTCAGCACGCATCTCTGCCTGATTGGTAAATAGAATGCGAAACTATGTAGCCAAGACAGTAAAGTACAAGTCAGAGGAAGTTATGCTTAAACTGTGCAGTGCTCTGGTCAGACTACACTGTGTCCAGTTCTGAATCCAATTAAGAAATTGGTCACAATCTTTCAATCCTCATTGAATACAGGAGTAGTGCCTGTAGTAGTGTTATATCACTATTCAAGAAAGGGGAGAGGGATAAACCAGGAAACTACAGGCCAGTCAGCCTAACATCGCTGGTGGGGAAGTTATTGGAAACCATTATCAGAGACAAAATAAAATTTCATTTGGAAAGGCATAGGGCAATCAAGAAGAGGCAGCATGGATTTCTTAAAGGTAAATCGTGTCTGATTAGCTTTTTAAAGTGTCAGCTGTGGCTCAGTGAGTCGCGCTCTTGCCTCTAAGTCAGAAGGTTGTGGGTTTAAGTCCTCAATCCATGAGACTTCAGCACAAAAATCTAGGCTGACACTCTAGTGCAGTGCTGAGGGAGTGCTGCTCTGTCAGAGGTGGCGTCTTTCGGATGAGGCATTAAACCAAGGCCCTGTCTGCTCTCTCAGGTAAAAGATACCATGGTACTATTTTTTTATTCTATGCCTCTTTATAAAGCCAAGGATCCTGTATGCCTTAACAGCCCTCTTACCTTGTCTGTCTATGTCCTCCTGAAGTTTGTTACTATCCTCCTCAATGTTTATTACACTTCCGAGTTTCGTGTCATTTGCAAACTTTGAAATTATGCCCTGTATACCAAAGTCCAGGTTATTAATATATATCAAAAAGATCAGTGGTCCCAACACTGACCCCTAGGGGACACCATTGTTCGCTTCCCTCCAGTCTGAAGAACTACCATTCACAAATGTTTTCTGCCCCTTAGCCAATTTCGTATCTGTGCTGCCACTGCTCCTTTAATCCCATGGGCTTCAATTTTGCTAACAAGTCTATTATCTGGTACTTTATCAAATGCCTTTTGAAAGTCCATATACACAACATCAATCACACAACCCTCATCCACCCTTGCTGTAACTTCATCAAAGAACTCAATCAAGTTAATCAAACACGATTTGCCTTTGACAAATCCATGCTGGCTTTCATTTATTAAACCATATTTTTCCAAGTGCCCATTAATTTTGTCCCAGATTAATGGGTCTAAAAGTTTCGCCACCACCGATGTTAGGCTGTTTGGCCTGTAATTGCTGGGTTTATCCTTCTCCCCTTTTTTGAAGAGTGTTTTAACATTCAAAATCCTTCAGTCCTCTGGCACCACTCCCATATCTAAGGAGGATTGGAAGATTGTGGCCAGAGCCTCCACAATTTCCACCCTTACTTCCCCCAGTAACCTAGGATACATCCCATCTGGACCGGGTGACTTTTCTACTTTGAGTGCTGCCAACCTTTTAAATACCTCCTCTATCGATTTTTATCCTATCCAATTTACCTACTACCTCCTCCTTTACTGTGACATTGGCAGCATCCTCTTCTTTAGTGAAGACACGTGCAAAGTACTCATTTAGTACCTCAGCCATGCCCTCTGTCTCCATAAGAAGGTCTCTTTTTGGTCCCTAATCGGCCCCACCCTTCCTTTGCCTACCCTTTTACTATTTATGTTGAGGAATAAAAACTCTACTGGAAAAGTTGTCCAACCGTGGCTAACTAGAGAAGTTCAGGATAGTATTAGATTAAAAGAAAAGGCTTACTAAATTGCCAAACAGTGTAGTAAGCCTAAGGATTGGGAGGGTTTTAAAAATCAGCAAAGGATGACCAAGAAATTGATAAAGAGGGAGAAAATCAAAAATCAAAGTAAACTAGCAAGAAATATAAAAACAGATTGTAAGCGCTTCTACAAGTATGTAAAAAGGAAGAAATTAGCAAATGTATGTGTGGGTCCCTTAGTGGTAGAAACAGGAGGAATTATAATGGGGAATAAGGAAATGGCAGGGATGTTAAACAAATATTTTTGTATCTGTCTTCACAGGAGAAGACACAAAAAACATAACGGAAATAGTGGGGAACTAAGGGTCTCGTGAGAATGAGGAACTTAAAGAAATTAGTATTAGTAAAGAAACACTACTGGAGAAATTAATGGGACAAAACTAACAAATCCCCTGGACCTGACGGCCTACATCCTCGGGTTTTAAAAGAGGTGGCTACAGAGATAGTGGATGCATTGGTTTTGATCTTTCAGAATTCCCTAGATTCCAGAACAGTCCCCGTGGATTGGAAGGTAACAAATGTAACCACGCTGTTCAAGAAAAGAGGGAGCGAGAAAACATGGAACTATAGGCCAGTTAGCCTGACATCAGTAGTAGGGAAAATGCTAGAATCTATTATTAGGGACATGGTAACAGGGCACTTAGAGAATCATAATACGATTGGACAGAGTTAACAACGATTTATGAAAGGGAAATCGTGTTTGACAACTCTGTCCCAGCTGTCAGGCTGAAGACTTGTGCTCAAGAAATAGCCGCGCCCTCTAGCCAAACTGCTCCAGTACAGCTACAACACTGGCATCTATCTGGCAATGTG
Organism: Squalus acanthias; assembly: GCA_030390025.1. Classification (NCBI taxonomy): domain Eukaryota; kingdom Metazoa; phylum Chordata; class Chondrichthyes; order Squaliformes; family Squalidae; genus Squalus; species Squalus acanthias. The sequence goes on along the minus strand of CM059428.1, from coordinate 58,126,508 downwards.
GAAAACTGCCCAGGTATGTCCTGTCCACAAAAGCATGACAAATCCAATCCGGCCAATTACCGCTCCATCAGTCTACTCTCAATCATCAGCAAAGTGATGGAAGGTGTCATCGACAGTGCTATCAAGCAGCACTTACTCACCAATAACCTGCTCACTGATTCCCAGTTAGGGTTCCGCTAGGACCACTCGGCTCCTGACCTCATTACAGCCTTGGTCTAAACATGGACAATAGAGCTGAATTCCAGAGGTGAGGTGAGAGTGACTGCCCTTGACATCAAGGCAGCATTCTCCGAGTGTGGCATCAAGGAGTCCTAGTAAAACTGAAGTCAATGGGAATTGGGGGGAAAACTCTCCAATGGCTGGAGTCATACCTAGCACAAAGGAAGATGGTTGTGGTGGTTGGAGGTCAATCATCACAGCCCCAGGACATCGCTGCAGGAGTTCCTCAGGGCAGTGTCCTCGGCCCAACCATCTTCAGCTGCTTCATCAATGACCTTCCCTCCATCATAAGGTCAGAAATGGGCATGTTCGCTGATGACTGCACAGTGTTCAGTGCCATTCGCAACTCCTCAGATAATGAAGCAGTCCATGCCCTGCATGCAGCAAAACCTGGACAACATTCAGGTCTGGGGTGATAAGTGGCAGGTAACATTCACGCCACACAAGTGCCAAGCAATGACCATCTCCAACAAGCAAGAATCTAACCACCGCCCCTTGACATTCTTTTTTTAAAATTCATTTGTGGGATGTGGGCGTCACTGGCAAGGCCAGCATTAATTGCCCATCCCTAATTGACCTTGAGAAGGTGTTGGTAAGCCACCTTCTTGAACCGCTGCAGTCCGTGTAGTGAATGTACTCCCACAGTGCTGTTAGGGAGGGAGTTCCAGGATTTTGACCCAGCGACGATGAAGGAATGGCGATATACTTCCAAGTCAGATTATGTGTGACTTGGAGGGGAACTTGGGGCCGAATCCACCACCATCAATATCCTGGGGGTCACCATTGACCAGAAACTTAACTGGACCAGCCACATAAATACTGTGGCAACAAGAGCAGGTCAGAGGCTGGGTATTCTGCGGCGAGTGTCCCACCTTCTGACTCCCCAAAGCCTTTCCACCATCTGCAAGGCACAAGTAAGGAGTGTGATGGAATACCCTCCACTTGCCTGGATGAGTGCAGCTCCAACAACACTCAAGAAGCTCGACACCATCCAAGGCAAAGCAGCCCACTTGATTGGCACCCCATCCACCACCTTAAACATTCACTCCCTCCACTACCAGCGTACCGTGGCTACTGTGTGTACCATCTACAAGATGCACTGCAGCAACTCACCAAGGCTTCTTCGGCGGCAGCTCCCAAACCCGCGACCTCTTCACCTAGAAGGACAAGGGCAGCAGGCGCTTGGAAACACCACCACCTCCAAGTTCCCCTCCAAGTCACACACCATCCTGACTTAGAAGTATATCGCTGTTCCTTCATCGTTGCTGGGCCAAAATCCTGGAACTCCCTACCTAACAGCACTGTGGGAGTACCTTCACCACACGGACTGCAGCGGGTTCAAGAAGATGGCTCACCACCACCTTCTCAAGGGCAACTAGGGATGGGCAATGAATGCTGGCCTTGCCAGCGATGCCCACATCCCATAAACAAATAAAGAAAAAAAAATTCTCTGGAGTTTAGAAGAATGAGAAATGATCACATTGAAACATATAAAATTCTTAGAGGGTTTGACAAGGTAGATGCTGAGAGGCTGTTTCCCCTGGCTGGGGAGTCTAGAACTAAGGGTCCATAGTTTCAGGATAAGGAGTTGGCCATTTAGGACTGAGATGAGGAGATATTTCTTTGCTCATGAATCTTTGGAATTTCTACCCCAGAGAGCTGTGGAGGCTCAGTCATTGAGCATATTCAAGACAGAGATCGATAGATTTTTGGGCACTAAGGGAATCAAGGGATATCCGGATAGGGTGGAAAAGTGGAGTTTATGTAAAAGATGAGCCATGATCTTACTGAATTGTGGAGCAAGCTCAAGGGGCCTTGTGGCCTACTCCTGCTCCTATTTGTTATGTTCTTATATTCTTATATGTTGATAAAATAGTTTTGGGTTCCTTTTTATTTTACCCGCTAATCTATTCTGATTTGTCCCTCTTATTTTCTTTTTCAGTTCTTCCCTGCACTTTTCATATTCAGCTTGGTTCTCTACTGAATTATGAACCTAGCATTTATCATAAGCTTCCTTTTGCTGTTTCATTTTAATCTCTTTGGCCCAGAAATTTGGGTCTCCACGGATGAGTACGTGCTGTCTACTCACCTGTAAGGCCAACGAAAGTGCCGGTTTCGCGCATGCACTGCGCATGCGCTGGAAACAGTAACTCCCGTTCCCTTGAAGGAAGGGGTTCACAGGTCAAACGCGTGCGCCGGAGAGGCAGCGCGTAGACATGGAACTTCCGCTTTTTTTACAGGTTTCTCCGTGCGGGTAAGTCCCTAGCAGCTGTGCGTGGAAAAAGCAGGCACAAGGCCTGCTTTTAATAAGGTAAGAGGTAAATTAAGTAAAATGGAAACATTTTTTCCACAGGTTTATCATTTTTAAATACTTTAAAGAAAGGTAAATTTATGTTTAGCCCCGTTAAAAACTTTAATTAATTTTTTCAAAAATTTAAATTTTTGTTTAAAATAGTTAATTTATGTAATTTATAGTTATTTTAAAAATGTGATGTTTTTAAAAAAATTATTTGAAGTTTTACTTAGGTTTTGGGGCCGATCTCTATTCATAGATTTGACAGGTCTTCCTGTCAAATCTATGAATGGAGATTCCCTGCTCCGATTGGCTCCCCATGGCCCACGTGATCCCAGGGGACGGTGTGAACTAGTTTCGCTGCTGGGATACGCGAGCACTGCACACCGGCAGCTGGAGGAGGCCCAAGATCGGAATCCCACGCGGGCCCACAGCACAACGGCAGGCGCGCTATGTAAGTGCAGGTCGGGGGCTTGCACCCGCGGGAAGCCTCCAACCCGAATTTCTGGCCCTATATCTTTAGTCATCCAGGGACCTTTAGCTTTGGATACCCTTCCTTTCCCCCTTTTTTTTTAGTGTCTGATCTGTACCCAAACTATCTCCTCTATGAAGACCTCCCTCTGCTCATTTACTGTATAACTTGCCAATCTTTGATTCCTATCCACCTGGGCCAGATCCTCTTTCAACTGATTGAAATTAGCCCTGCTCCGGTTGAATATTTTCACGTTTGATTTTTTCTTGTCCTTTTCCATAGCTACTCTAAACCTAATGATATTGTGATCAATGTTTCCCGAATGTTCTCCCACTGAAACATGCTCCACTTGCACCACTTCATTCCCCTGAACTAGATCCAGCACTGCTTCCTTCGTCGCTGGCAACATACTGATCAAGAAAGTTTTCTTGTACTAATTTCAGGAATTCCTCCCCCTCTTTGCCCTTTACACTGTTATTTTCCCAGCCTGTATTAGGGTAATTGAAGTTCCCCATTACAGAATCAAAGAAACTTACAGCACGGAAGGAGGCCATTTGGCCCGTCGTGCCTGTGCTGGCTCTTAGAACAGTTGTGCTTAGTCCCACATCCCCGCTTCTTGTCCGTAACCCTGTAAGTTCCTCACCCTCAAGTACCTGTGCAACTCCCTTTTAAAATCATTTATGGAATCAGCTTCCACCACCTGGTAGAGCGATCCAGATCCCGACAACTCTCTGAGTGATAACATTTCTCCTCATCTCCCCTCTAGATCTTTTGCCAATGATTTTGAATCTATGACCTTTAGTTATTGACCCACTCGCCAGAGGGAATAATTTTTCTCTATCTACTCGATCAAAACCTCTCATCATCTTGAAAACCTCTTAACCTTCTCTGTTCCAAGGAGAACATTCCTAACTTTTCCAACCTCTCCTCATAACTGAAGTCCCTCATCCCTGGCAACATCCTGGTAAACCTCCTCTGTACCCTTTCTAAAGGCCTTTACATCTTTCCTGAAGTGTGGTTCCCAGAATTGTCCACAATACTCCAGCCGAGGCCTAATCAGTGACTTATAAAGTTCTAGCTTCCTGATTGCTTTGCTTTTATATTCTATTCCTCTATTTATAAACCCAAGTAACCCATATGCTTTTTTGATCACCTTATCAACTTGTCCTGCCACCTTTAAGGATTTGTGTTTATGGACACCAAGGTCTGTCTGCTCATTTACACTTTTCAAAATCGTGCCATTTATAGTATACTATCTTTCCATATTAGTCCTCCCAAAGTGCATCACTTCACATTTCTCGGCATTGAACTCCATCTACCATGCTTCTCCCATTTTATATCCTGTCTATGTCATCCTGAAGCCTGTAACTATCCTGATCACTATCTACTACATTGCCAAGTGTCGTATCTGCAAACTTTATAATGCTGTTCCCTACATCCCAGTCTAGGTCGTTTATAAAAATTGCAAAGAGTAATGGTCCCAAAATTGATCCTGGGGAACACTGCTGCAAACATCACTAAACTTCTTGCATGTTTGTGTAATCTGCCTGTAAATTTGCTCCTCTATCGCCTTCCCACTATTTGGTGGCCTATAGTATGCACCCAGCAGCATAATAGCTCCTCTATTGTTCCTTAATTCTAGCCAAATAGATTCTGTCTTTGAACCCTCAAGTGCATCATTCGTTTCTAGTGCTGTAACAGTATCTTTGATCAATACTACCTCCTTTTTTTCCTTCCTTATATTCCCTGAATACATTGTAGCCAGGAATATTAAGTGCCCATTCCTCCCTTTGTTTGAGCCAGGTCTCCATTATCACCACTATATCATAATCCCATGTGGTTACTTGTGCCTGCAGCTCAGCAAACTTATTTACCACACTTCGGACATTTACGCACATGCACTTTAAACCCATCTTAGTCTACCTCACTTTTCCCCGCTGTCTGATCCCTCCTATTTCTGAACGACTCTTTATTCTAAAGCTGTTTGTCTCTCCCAGTCCTCTGTGCACCTTGTATCTCCTCTCAAATTCTTCATCCTGGTGCCCCTCCCCCTGCCAATTTTTTAAAATCCTCCCCCACAGCACTAGTTAACCTCCCTGCGAAGACATTGGTCCCAGCCCTGTTGAGATACAACCTGTCCATCTTGTACAGGTCCTTCTGTAGCAGAACTGGTCCCATTGCCCCAGGAATCTGAAGCACTCCCTCCTGCACCATTTCTCCAGCCATGCATTAACCTGTCTTACCTTATTGTTCTTATACTCACTAGCACTGGCAACGTCAGAAGTGCGATCTATAACCCTAGCAACTAATGCATCAGTTACCTGTTTGACGTAACTGTGGACTGAAATTTGAGAGATATGACAAAGATTCCCTGCACTTAACCTTGAAAAGTTCAAAGCAGCTGTAACCTTGACAACCATTGTGGGAAATGGTCTCAAAATTTGGCTACAGGAGTGTTCAGAGTTCAATTATGACTTCCTCTGGGAATCGAAGTCTGTGCTGGCAGATTTCTTCACAGATTGAAATAAGAGATCCTGGCCCCGTATACATGAGTGGCAGTGTAAGGACGTATTTTCATAGAGCATTAAAGTGCAATCTCACCTGTCTTTCATGCCTCTCTGATCCTGCTTTCTCCTGATCCAGAATTTGCAAATACACAGACATACCCATTCGAATACCCATAGCTCGAAGGTATAGAGCTCTAGCAAATATAACTGTCCAAACAGTGGCAAAATAAGCAGTATTGCTTTAGGTAGCTATTAGGAAGGCTCCAACCAAACTCAAGAACTTCTCTTATGTTCCAAGACTACACCAACCAGTTCATTAAAAAATTGCAGACATTCAGCAATAACAGCAATATCCCTTTAAGATCAAGGACCCTTTGGGTTCCCTAGCAGCACCTAATTTAATGAGGCGTTGAACCTATCAGGCTCCTGCCTCCCAATAATATTATTGGGGTGGGGCACTTTCAGTCAAATTAAATTGTAGGCTATAGTGAGGCTTACACAGCGTCCATACGCACATTATGAAGTGATGGGCACATCAGAAACTTCAAGCCTGCAACAACGCATCAGGATATTGAATTATCAGCCCCAAGATTTCAAAAGGAACGTCAATCAAAGGACATCTTCCTGTATTTGTTTGCGATGATTACGATTTGTTTATTGACTAGAGGAAAGCATCCCCACTGGTGTTATAGCACATCGTTTTGGGAATCAGGGTAGAATGCTGCTTCAAACTATCCATTGATTCAAGTGTTTTTCAGATTCCTTGTGACAAGTAAGGTACTGGCTGTCGCAAGTTTATCTACCTTGACAGTAGAATTCCAAACCCCACAACTGCACTGATGTGTCAGCATTTTAGCAAATAATCCCAATGCAACTCCCATATGGTCAGCTGGGTTGTCAGTCAACTATCACTTCTTTCATCAGGCTAGTACCCAGCGGAAAAACTCAACCGATTCATCATACTGTAGCTATAACTGTATATTGAACACAGCTCCACTGAGATTTGGTTGTATAAGAAGGATATTTGAGCACTGTGTCACTAAATGTAAATGTAATGATTGTTAAGTAAGTACACAGTAATTGAATAATGAAACTGAAGGTGAGCACCATTGATAGACAATTTAATTTTGTTATCTGACCAACCTAATGTCCAACCTGATCTGAGCTTTGCACATACTTCACTTACTGCACACATTCTTTTGCTCATAAATGGTTGCATCTTCACTAGCTTAGTCTATTATCTTCCATTTCCACTGGTCTGCCATAGGTTAATCTTTAGTTGCTGTATCCATTTTAGCCCTCTGTCAATGCCAAACTTGAACAGGAGACCTGCGAGAGTGGCCTGTGGTGACTCATCCCTCAGTCAACTTTAAAGGAATGTGACCACTGACAAAGAGGACCATCTCATACTTGAGAGTCAGAGAATGGCAGAGATGCTTAATAGTTATTTTGGGGGGAATTTTAACTCCAAACCCCTGAGTGGGTTGTGGTCGGGTAGGAGGTTAAAGTAATAAAAATGTGAATCCCGACCCCAACCCGCCTCCAACTTCCGGGTTTAGCAGAGGCGAGATGGTGGCGGGCAACCAACCCATTCCCAGGAGGCAGGTTGGTGCTTTAAATATTCTAATGAGGCTGGAAGCCTCTGATTTAACCTGCTGTGCAGGTTTAACTGTGGCCGGCCGGGGATCCAGGCAGCTGCAGCGAGGTGAGGACAGCCTCGGGAAGCACTCCTTGTGGGCCAGAAGGAGCAGGAGCGCTTCCTCTCAGCCCCCCAAGCTCCCCCACCATCAGCACCCCCATACAAACCTCCTCCCAGGATCGGCTAATTTAAAATTAACTTTTTTTTTACTTTTCCTTTCTGTCTCTTCTTTTTCCTCTCTCTCTTAATCCAATTTTTCTTTCCCTCTCTTTATTTCTCTTTCTGTACCTGATCTGACATTGAATTCACCCACTTTAATTTACAATTCCTTCTCAGTCCTTCAATCTGCTTGTTTAAGGAGCTACACAGTTGCTTGTCCTGTTCACTCAGGTCCCAGGTGCTCTGTTTCCCTCACTGCCCCATTATCAGCTCTCACTTTCAGCAACTTAGTGGGCAAAAATGTTTTGAGCCTCACACCATTGGTTGTCCTGCTACAGCAAAATTTGGCCTAGTATAGGAGTTAGGATTAAAAATGGAAAAACACCAGGCCCCTATGGTACACATCCCAGAATGCTGAAGAAGGTTGCAGGGAGTGCAAGGAGGTACTAACTATAATTTTCCAAAATCATTTAATGGAGAGAAATGTGAAGTCTTACGTTTTGGTAAAAAGCAGGGAAAGGAAATTTACTCTAAATGGTAAAACAGTTAGAATGGAGGAACAGGGAGATTATAGGGTGCAGAAAAAGAGGGGTTAGAATTTCCACGGAGCTTTTCCCGATCTCCCGGCATAACTTCGGTGAAAACCCTGGAGAAATGGCTGTTTATACTGTTTCTCTGGAGTTTCCGTCAATCTTCCGCCGAAGTTACATTGGGAGATTGTGAGAACTCCTACAAAATTTCCAGGTGCTGATCCTTAAAGTGCAGGTAGAAAAGACCTTATCAATGCAAATGGAATTCTGGAGTATATACATAAAGGCATTGGCCCTGAAAATCTTCAGGGGCCCGATCGCACTGCTAACCTCGGCCACAGTACCACAAAACCTGACAGCGAAACATAAAATGGATCTGTGAGCAAGTGGCAGAGAGACACTTCACCTGACCCCCTCATTGATGGTTACTGCAAGAGGTAGGCACAAAGATGTTTGACTTGTTTTCATTCCAGGGTACCCTCCCCATAGGACAGCAGAGCAGTTCGCCTGGGAGGAGGTAACAACCAGGGTCAACACTGTGTACAGTACCCACAGGACCTAGGAGCAGATACAGAAGAAGATAGCAAACCTTCAGAAATCTAGCAACCATGACTAGCCAGCAGCACCTTTTACCAGGTAGATGGCTCACAACCGCATACCACAAAGTATTGCCTGTTAACCAGTTGCACATTTGCTGCTAGCCCATGCTCTGCCTTCACACAACTTTACAATTCTTTCATGGCATCTCATGCATATTCATAACTCAACAGGGCACACAGTCAAGATAAAATGTCCAATTGAAAGCCTTGTCATACTCGCATCTTCCAAGAGCTACATACATTAAAGTGCCGTAACACAAACATGGTCATTTATTGACATCCAGGATGGATTTCAGGTTGGGCACATGGCAGCCATGAAAGACCTCCCTGTACTTTGGGAAATGCAGAAGTATGATGACATTGGCTGGCCATGTTATGCTGTCCAGTGGGTAAAGGTAAGAAAGTGCAGGCAATGCTGCCTGATACATCAGCCACCTGTTTCATACTTGCATGGATAGCACATTAGCTCATACTGGGAATGAGTCAGAAGCATAAGAGTTGAGGGTAGGGGTGACACTGACATTCACTAAAGTGCTATCATTATGTTGTATGTTGGTTGCAGGTGCCCTACAGATGGCATAGCTCTGCAAAAAGCCCCCTACTGGCCTGCTACAGGCTGAGGCGGTTATCCTCAGTCACTGGCAGGTAGGTGTGCTAAGGTTTGCAGATATAAAGGTGGATTTTCCTCTTCACTGCACCTGGGAAGTCAGCATTCCCCAGGCACAGTGAAGAGGAAAAAGGGGTGAAGACCTGTTATGTCAGGTATCCATTCCCCCCTCCTCCACAGCGCTGTCTGGGATTTCCTGAGGCTTTCCCACATGATGTATGTAGACCTGTGGCTGGAGATGATGCAGGCCCAGTGTTCCCATTTAAATGACACAAGGGAGGGTATTCCCAGCCTCCCACCTCAGTTTCTACTTTGTCTTTCAGTTGGGCACCCAGAATAAGGAGGCCTGAAGATACCTGGCTCAATGCCTGGCTCAAGGACCATGCAGAATAGAGTGTTTGCCAAAGATAATGGGGACAATTAGCAAATATTTGTTGAACACCTTGCCCCATCCCCACCCCAGGATAATCTAAAAGCCTTGGGGCCTTCTGAAAGTGGTGGCTCAGACCTCACAGCTGCTGACTTCTCAGACAGCCTGATGCAAAGCCCAGCCAGAGGGCAGGCCTGCATCTGGAGGGCACCCGGGCTATCCAAGTGACTGTCCCTGTCATCAGGGAGGATCCCACGATTCTCCTGACCCAGAACACCACATGTGCACTGCACCTATTGGGCACTCATAGAAGCAAACTAGGCCCAAGCCTTTCAAATCTTACACCACTTCAACCATGAAATACTGTATTTGAGGTGCTTTAAAAACAAACTTACCTTCAGGAGTAAGTAAAAATTAGATGGCAAAATATTGGCCTCGATCTTTACTGGGGCACGATTTCCATGCGTGCAATAGAAGTTCTGTTTTTTTTCAGCAAAATCCTTGCCCAGAAGCCAATGTGATTGACAGACTTGTCTCCCTGTTGGATGGGGAAATGCTGCAGAAGAGGCCATAGCCCAGAAGCAGGAAGGTGTCCTGCTCCGGGGGTAGAGATCACAAGGGGGGTGCAGTTACAACGTGGCTTGTAGGGTCGAGGGGCAATCGCGAGGTGGGAGGGGTGGTCGGAGACAGATCGGGGGCAGAGATGGGGGGTGCGGGGGCTCAATCACGGTGGGTCGGGGATCACAGGGGGTCGGGGATCGCGGGGGGTCGGCAATCAAGGGGGGCTCAATCACGGGGGGTCAGTGATTGTGGTGGGGTTGGTGATAGCAGGGGGGGTCGGCAATCAAGGGGGGCTCAATCACGGGGGGTCAGTGATTGTGGTGGGGTTGGTGATGGCAGGGGGGGTCGGCAATCATGGGGGGCTCAATCACGGGGGGTCAGTGATTGTGGTGGGGTTGGTGATGGCAGGGGGGGTCGGCAATCATGGGGGGCTCAATCACGGGGGGTCAGTGATTGTGGTGGGGTTGGTGATGGCAGGGGGGGTCGGCAATCATGGGGGGCTCAATCACGGGGGGTCAGTGATTGTGGTGGGGTTGGTGATAGCAGGGGGGGTCAGCAATCATGGGGGTCGGGGATCGCGGGGGTCAGTGATAGCGGGGGGGTCAGGGATCACGGGAGGTCAGGGATCGCGGGGGGGTCAGGGATCACGGGGGGGTCGGTGATCGCGGAGGGTCAGGGATCGTGGGTTGGTCGGTGATCGCGGGGGGATCGGTCATCGCGGGGGCGTCAGGGACCGCGGGGGGTCAGGGATCACGGGGGGGTCAGGGATCGCGGGGGGTCAGGGATCGCGGGTAGGTCGGTGATCGCTGGGGGTCGGTGATCACGGGGTGGGTCGGTGATCGCGGGTTGGTCGGTGATCGCGGGGGGGTCGGTGATCACGGGGGGTGTCGGTGATCACGGGTTGGTCAGTGATCGCGGGGGGGTTAGGGATCACGGGGGGGTCGGTGATCGCGGGGGGGTCGGTGATCGCGGGTTGGTCGGTGATCGCGGGGGGTCGGTGATCGCGGGGTGGTCGGTGATCGCGGGGGGTCGGTGATCGCGGGGTGGTCGCTGATCGCGGGGGGTTGGTGATCGCGGGGGGTCGGTGATCGCGGGTTGGTCGGTGATCGCGGGGGTGGTCGGTGATCACGGGGGGTCGGTGATCGCGGGGGAGTCGGTGATCGCGGGGTGGTCAGGGATCACGGGGGGGTTGGTGATCGCGGGGGGGTCGGTGATCTCGGGTTGGTCGGTGATCGCGGGTTGGTCGGTGATCGCGGGGGTGGTCGGTGATCACGGGGGGTCGGTGATCGCGGGGGAGTCGGTGATCGCGGGTTGGTCGGTGATCGCGGGGTGGTCAGGGATCACGGGGGGGTTGGTGATCGCGGGGGGGTCTGTGATCACGGGGTGGTCGGTGATCGCGGGGGGTCGGTGATCGCGGGGTGGTCGGTGATCGCGGGGAGAGGTTGGGGATCGCGGGGGGGGGGTCGGTGATCACGGGGGGAGTCGGTGATCGCGGGGGGGGGTCAGTGATCGCGGGGGGGTCAGGGATCACGGGGGGGTCGGTGATCGCGGGTTGGTTGGTGATCGCGGGGGGGTCAGTGATCGCGGGTTGGTCGGTGATCGCTGGGGGTCGGTGATCACGGGGTGGGTCGGTGATCGTGGGTTGGTCGGTGATCGCGGGGGGGGTCGTGTGATCGCAGGGGGTGTCGGTGATCGCGGGTTGGTCGGTGATCGCGGGGGGGTTAGGGATCACGGGGGGGTCGGTGATCGCGGGGGGGTCGGTGATCGCGGGTTGGTCGGTGATCGCGGGGGGTCGGTGATCGCGGGGGGGTCGGTGATTGCGGGGTGGTCGGTGATCGCGGGGGGTCGGTGATCGCGGGGTGGTCGCTGATCGCGGGGGGTCGGTGATCGCGGGGGAGTCGGTGATCGCGGGTTGGTCGGTGATCGCGGGGTGGTCAGGGATCACGGGGTTGTTGGTGATCGCGGGGGGGGTCGGTGATCTCGGGTTGGTCGGTGATCGCGGGGGGGTCGGTGATCGCGGGGGGTCTGTGATCACGGGGTGGTCGGTGATTGCGGGGAGTCGGTGATCGCGGGGTGGTCGGTGATCGCGGGGAGAGGTCGGGGATCGCGGGGGGGGGTCGGTGATCACGGGGGGGGTCGGTGATCGCGGGGGGGGTCAGTGATCGCGGGGGGGTCAGGGATCGCGGGGGGTCAGGGATTGCGGGTAGGTCGGTGATCGCTGGGGGTCAGTGATCACGGGGTGGGTCGGTGATCGCGGGTTGGTCGGTGATCGCGGGGGGGTCGGTGATCGCGGGGGTGTCGGTGATCGCGGGTTGGTCAGTGATCGCGGGGGGGTTAGGGATCACGGGGGGGTCGGTGATCGCGGGGGGGGTCGGTGATCGCGGGTTGGTCGGTGATCGCGGGGGGTCGGTGATCGCGGGGTGGTCGGTGATCGCGGGGGGTCGGTGATCGCGGGGTGGTCGCTGATCGCGGGGGGTTGGTGATCGCGGGGGGTCGGTGATCGCGGGTTGGTCGGTGATCGCGGGGGTGGTCGGTGATCACGGGGGGTCGGTGATCGCGGGGGAGTCGGTGATTGCGGGGTGGTCAGGGATCACGGGGGGGTTGGTGATCGCGGGGGGGTCGGTGATCTCGGGTTGGTCGGTGATCGCGGGTTGGTCGGTGATCGCGGGGGTGGTCGGTGATCACGGGGGGTCGGTGATCGCGGGGGAGTCGGTGATCGCGGGTTGGTCGGTGATCGTGGGGTGGTCAGGGATCACGGGGGGGTTGGTGATCGCGGGGGGGTCGGTGATCTCGGGTTGGTCGGTGATCGCGGGGGGGTCGGTGATCGCGGGGGGTCTGTGATCATGGGGTGGTCGGTGATCGCGGGGGGTCGGTGATCGCGGGGTGGTCGGTGATCGCGGGGAGAGGTTGGGGATCGCGGGGGGGGGTCGGTGATCACGGGGGGAGTCGGTGATCGCGGGGGGGGTCAGTGATCGCGGGGGGGGTCAGGGATCACGGGGGGGTCGGTGATCGCGGGTTGGTTGGTGATCGCGGGGGGGGTCAGTGATCGCGGGTTGGTCGGTGATCGCTGGGGGTCGGTGATCACGGGGTGGGTCGGTGATCGTGGGTTGGTCGGTGATCGCGGGGGGGTCGTGTGATCGCAGGGGGTGTCGGTGATCGCGGGTTGGTCGGTGATCGCGGGGGGGTTAGGGATCACGGGGGGGTCGGTGATCGCGGGGGGGTCGGTGATCGCGGGTTGGTCGGTGATCGCGGGGGGTCGGTGATCGCGGGGGGTCGGTGATTGCGGGGTGGTCGGTGATCGCGGGGGGGTCGGTGATCGCGGGGTGGTCGCTGATCGCGGGGGGTCGGTGATCGCGGGGGAGTCGGTGATCGCGGGTTGGTCGGTGATCGCGGGGTGGTCAGGGATCACGGGGTTGTTGGTGATCGCGGGGGGGTCGGTGATCTCGAGTTGGTCGGTGATCGCGGGGGGGTCGGTGATCGCGGGGGGTCTGTGATCACGGGGTGGTCGGTGATTGCGGGGAGTCGGTGATCGCGGGGTGGTCGGTGATCGCGGGGAGAGGTCGGGGATCGCGGGGGGGGGTCGGTGATCACGGGGGGGGTCGGTGATCGCGGGGGGGGTCAGTGATCGCGGGGGGGTCAGGGATCACGGGGGGGTCGGTGATCGCGGGTTGGTCGGTGATCGCGGGGGGGTCAGTGATCGCGGGTTGGTCGGTGATCGCTGGGGGTCGGTGATCACGGGGTGGGTCGGTGATCGCGGGTTGGTCGGTGATCGCGGGGGGGGTCGGTGATCGCGGGGGGTGTCGGTGATCGCGGGTGGGTCGGTGATCGCGGGGGGGTTAGGGATCACGGTGGGGTCGGTGATCGCGGGGGGGGTCGGTCACCGTGGGTTGGTCGGTGATCGCGGGGGGTCGGTGATCGCGGGGTGGTCGGTGATCGCGGGGAGTCGGTGATCGCGGGGTGGTCGGTGATCGCGGGGGGTCGGTGATCGCGGGGGGTCGGTGATCGCGGGTTGGTCGGTGATCGCGGGGGTGGTCGGTGATCGCGGGGGGTCGGTGATCGCGGGGGAGTCGGTGATCGCGGGTTGGTCGGTGATCGCGGGGTGGTCAGGGATCACGGGGGGTTGGTGACCGCGGGGGGGGTCGGTGATCTCGGGTTGGTCGGTGATCGCGGGGGGGTCGGTGATCGCGGGGGGTCTGTGATCACGGGGTGGTCGGTGATCGCGGGGGGTCGGTGATCACGGGTTGGTCGGTGATCGCGGGGGGGGTCGGTGATCGCGGGGGGGGTCGGTGATCGCGGGGAGTCGGTGATCGCGGGGGGGGTCGGTGATCGCAGGGGTCGGTGATCGCAGGGGAGTCGGTGATCGCGGGGAGTCGGTGATCGCGGGGGGGGTCGGTGTTCGCGGGGGGGGGGGTCGGTGATCGCGGGGGCGTCCGGGATCGCGGGGGTGTCTATGATCACGGGGGCCGGTGATCGCGGGGGGGTCGGTGATCACGGGGTGGGTCGGTGATCGCGGGTTTGGTCGGTGATCACAGGGGGGGTCGGTGATCGCGGGGGGTGTCGGTGATCGCGGGTGGGTCGGTGATCGCGGGGGGGTTAGGGATCACGGTGGGGTCGGTGATCGCGGGGGGGGTCGGTCACCGTGGTTGGTCGGTGATCGCGGGGGGTCGGTGATCGCGGGGTGGTCGGTGATCGCGGGGGGTCGGTGATCGCGGGTGTCGGTGATCGTGGGGGGTCAGTGATCGCGGGGGGTCGGTGATCGCGGGTTGGTCGGTGATCGCGGGGGTGGTCGGTGATCGCGGGGGGTCGGTGATCGCGGGGGAGTCGGTGATCGCGGGTTGGTCGGTGATCGCGGGGTGGTCAGGGATCACGGGGGGTTGGTGACCGCGGGGGCTCGGTGATCTCGGGTTGGTCGGTGATCGCGGGGGGGTCGGTGATCGCGCGGGGGGTCGGTGATCGCGGGGTGGTCGGTGATCGCGGGGGGTCGGTGATCGCGGGGTGGTCGGTGATCGTGGGGGGTCAGTGATCGCGGGGGGTCGGTGATCGCGGGTTGGTCGGTGATCGCGGGGGTGGTCGGTGATCGCGGGGGGTCGGTGATCGCGGGGGAGTCGGTGATCGCGGGTTGGTCGGTGATCGCGGGGTGGTCAGGGATCACGGGGGGTTGGTGACCGCGGGGGGCTCGGTGATCTCGGGTTGGTCGGTGATCGCGGGGGGGTCGGTGATCGCGGGGGGTCTGTGATCACGGGGTGGTCGGTGATCGCGGGGGGTCGGTGATCACGGGTTGGTCGGTGATCGCGGGGGGGGTCGGTGATCACGGGGGGTCGGTGATCGCGGGGGAGTCGGTGATCGCGGGGGGGGTCGGTGATCGCAGGGGGTCGGTGATCGCAGGGGAGTCGGTGATCGCGGGGGAGTCGGTGATCGCGGGGGGGTCGGTGATCGCGGGGGGGGTCGGTGATCGCGGGGGCGTCCGGGATCGCGGGGGTGTCTATGATCACGGGGGCCGGTGATCGGCGGGGGGGTCGGTGATCGCGGGGAGAGGTCGGTGATCGCGGGGGGTCGGGGATCATGGGGCATGTCGGTGATCGCGGGGGGGTCGGTGTTCGTGGGGGGGTCGGTGATCGCGGGGTGGTCGGTGATCGCGGGGGGTCGGTGATCGCGGGGGGGTCGGTGATCGCGGGGGTGTCGGTGATCGCGGGGGGGTCGGT
Source organism: Squalus acanthias (assembly GCA_030390025.1). Lineage (NCBI taxonomy): Eukaryota > Metazoa > Chordata > Chondrichthyes > Squaliformes > Squalidae > Squalus > Squalus acanthias. The sequence continues at coordinate 58,110,850 of CM059428.1, read as the reverse complement.
GATCGCGGGGTGGGTCGGTGATCGCGGGTTGGTCGGTGATCGCGGGGGGGTCGGTGATCGCGGGGGGTGTCGGTGATCGCGGGTGGGTCGGTGATCGCGGGGGGGTTAGGGATCACGGTGGGGTCGGTGATCGCGGGGGGGTCGGTCACCGTGGGTTGGTCGGTGATCGCGGGGGGTCGGTGATCGCGGGGTGGTCGGTGATCGCGGGGGGTCGGTGATCGCGGGGTGGTCGGTGATCGCGGGGGGTCAGTGATCGCGGGGGGGTCGGTGATCGCGGGGGGGTCGGTGATCGCGGGGGGGTCGGTGATCGTAGGGGGGTCGGTGATCGCGGGGGGGGGTCGGGGATCGCGGGGGAGTCGGTGATCGCGGGGTGTTCGGCGATCGCGGGGTGGTCAGCTATAGCGGGGGGGTCGGTGATCGCGGGGGGGTCGGTGATCGCAGGGGGGTCAGGGATCACGGGGGGGTCGGTGATCGTGGGGGTGTCAGGGATCTCGGGGGGGTCGGAGATCGCGGGATGTTCGGTGATCGCGGGGGGTCGGTGATCTCGGGGGGGGTCGGTGATCGCGGGGGGGTCGGTGATCTCGGGGGGGTCGGTGATCGCGGGGTGGTCGGTGATCGCGGGGGGTCGGTGATCGCGGGGGGGTCGGTGATCGCGGGGGGTTGGGGATCACGGGGGGTGTCGGTGATCGCGGGGGTGTCGGTGTTCACGGGGGGGTCGGTGATCGCGGGGAGTCGGTGATCGCGGGGGGGTCGGTGATCGCGGGGGTGTCGGTGATCGCGGGGTAGTCGGTGATCGCGGGGGGGTCGGTGATCGCGGCGGGGTCGGTGATCGCTGGGGGGTCGGTGATTGCGGGGGGGGGTCGGTGATCGTGGGGGGGTCGGTGATCGCGGGGTGTTCGGCGATCGCGGGGTGGTCAGCGATCGCGGGGGGGGGTCGGTGATCGCGGGGGGGTCGGTGATCGCGGGGGTGTCAGGGATCACGGGGGGGTCGGTGATCGCGGGGGTGTCAGGGATCTCGGGGGGGGTCGGTGATCGCGGGATGTTCGGTGATCGCGGGATGTTCGGTGATCTCGGGGGGGGTCGGTGATCGCGGGGGTGTCGGTGATCGCGGGGGGGTCGGTGATCTCGGGGGGGTCGGTGATCGCGGGATGTTCGGTGATCGCGGGATGTTCGGTGATCGCGGGGGGTCGGTGATCGCTGGGGGGTCGGTGATTGCGGGTGGGTCGGTGATCGCGGGGGGGTCGGTGATCGCGGGCTGTTCGGCGATCGCGGGGTGGTCAGCGATCGCGGGGGGGTCGGTGATCGCGGTGGGGTCGGTGATCGCGGGGGTGTCAGGGATCACGGGGGGATCGGTGATCGCGGGGGTGTCAGGGATCTCGGGGGGGGTCGGTGATCGCGGGATGTTCGGTGATCGCGGGATGTTCGGTGATCTCGGGGGGGGTCGGTGATCGCGGGGGGGTCGGTGATCGCGGGGGGGTCGGTGATCTCGGGGGGGTCGGTGATCGCGGGATGTTCGGTGATCGCGGGATGTTCGGTGATCGCGGGGGGTCGGTGATCGCGGGGGGTCGGTGATCGCGGGGGGGTCGGTGATCGCGGGGGGGTCGGTGATCGCGGGGGGTCGGTGATCGCGGGGGGTCGGTGATCGCGGGGGTGTCGGTGATCGCGGGGGGTCGGTGATAGCGGGGGGGATGTCCGATCGCAGGGGTGGGGATCCAATCATGGGGGGAGCAAGCAGGTTAGCTTGAGGCTCTGGGAAGTAGCCCTGCTGCTCCTCCTGGTCCACAAGCAGTGTTGGAAAGGCACATACTTCTTCCATGTTGCAGTTCTCGCCTCCCTTTATCTGCCGGATTTCTCGGAGCCTGGGAAACCCAGCCTGGCAGCATTAAACCTGGAAGGGAGATAAAAGCTGGGGCACGCAGCCTCATTAAATATTTAAATGAGCCACCCAACTCCTGGGAGTGGGTTGGTTGCATGCCCCATCCCGCCTCTGTTAAAACTGGAAGTGGGCGGGTTCGAGGTGGGTTGAGTTTGGGTTTGAGATTTTTTTAAATTTTATATCGCACCTGACCCGAACCCAGCTGTTTTTTGGGGTTAAAATTCCCCTCATTGTTTCAGAAAAAGCAACAATAATTTGCATCACTAATACAGAAAACATCCCAAACCGCTTTATGGAGCGGGGAGAAAAATAATAATAAAAGGAAAAAGGGAAAGTTGCCAAGCCAAGGCGAGCAAGTCAGAGGAGGTGACTGAAATCTTAGTCAATGAGATGGGTTTTCAGAAGATTTTTAAAGTTGAAGAGGCAGACGGATACTCCAAGGAATTTCTTCAGCATCCACTATTTAAATGATATATATTTTATAAACTGTGCAAATAGACAGGGGAAACAAAAGGCTATTATAGTTATTTATAACTCTTTTGCAAAGCTTTGATTTTGCAAATATGTTCTGATGGTGAGACTCCTAGAGACCTCTTCAATTTAGACTGTGTACACTTGCTTTGTTTCATTAAACAGAGAAAGGCTTTTTCGGATTTGGGTAAGGCTAACACAGATCGCACACAATGGCAGCCTTCCAGATTCTGACATACTGCAGGTTAATTTAGCCACAGCAGCAGCAATACTCTTCACTGAGAAGTCTGAGATACCCAGCTCTTGCTAATTGTGATCACACCCTGACTGCCACCCCAGAGGAGTGTATTAAAGGCGCCGTCAGTACCTGACTGGAGCTGTCTACATTCACTGCTGCTAGTTGGTGACCTAAGGAGCCACGAGCAGGCAGAATTGATGTCAAAGGAGGGCAATATCAGTGATTTATGGCTCAAGAAGTTGAATATGAGCCTCTCCGATGCTGCCACAATTACTGAAGGCGGCGGCTGTTATTTTTCCCCTACAAGCTGTGGTCATGTTTGAGTGGTCCGATCTACATGTCTTCAGCCTGCCTTGTCCACTTAAAACAGCATTAATCATCGCCTCAGTTTATAAATCAGGGAGGCCAACTTGCTGAGAGCGATTATGAGGTCACAGCTCTGTAGAACTACTTAACCAATTCCCAGACTTGATATTTTCTCATGGTCAGACAATTCATCATCATTCTCCCTGTGAGGAATAATGGAGGAGGCAAAAGAATGACAGAACAAGAAAACAATATACAGAAGAAATAAAAACAATCTTCCGGGTCCCTGACTGATCCCAGTGCCTTTTATGTGAAGAAAGCCCATTCTTTGTCTAATTTAATGGCCAAATTATTTCAGACAAAACCAAGACAAATATCTTTAAGATATAGTCACATTTAGTACAAGTGGCAGTTGCATTCTGAGTGCAAAGGCAGCAGGCTAATGGCTGTCTGCTTAGATGCCTGAAAGCTCTGGGACTATGGTGCTTCTGGTACACACAAGTGGAACGGATAGGCAAGCTGTATGGGCCTTCATCCTTGCTAATAGAATACTAGAAAGACCCTCTGGGGCTTGTTGAACCCAAGACACCATTAGCACTGAAGCAAAGAGGGACAAAAGAGACTGACAATGGCGTTATTTTAAGCACCAACCTCTTCTGCTTTTTAACAGCTAAAAAGCCAACATTTTACTTTTATAGGCAAAAATTGGTCAGAATTAAAGGGAAACAGACCCTGACAAACCTAAGTGGAAGAGACAGTTTCCATTACCGTTGTGCTCACCAGAGAATAATTTGCAAAGGCTGGCTAAATTGTGTTTTAAGAAGTGTAATGACGTGTAATAATTTCCTGTCAGGATGTCACTTGCATGTAGGTTGAGTGGAAAGAGTGGAAAGTAAGGCCTGATACAAAGACCGTTGCTTGAGAAGCTAATGAAGCTGTAATTGTAAACCAGGTGGGAGCATTCGATAAAAGTAAAAGCCGAATGGGACTAGTCTGGACACTAATACATATTTGCCTCCCCATTAATCTTATGTGATCTGAGACCAGTTCACAGGTCTAAGCAGTAACAAACTTAAGTGTGCTTGTGCGTCTGTGTGTACATATCTCTGTGTATCTACAGATGTTCAAGTGTATAAGACGGAAACCTGGCAAAATCCAATTAATTCACAGGTTTCTAGGTCTCACATTGTGGGGGTGATTTTCAGAGTCTCTGCCAGGTGGATACAGGGTCGTAGTACTATAAAATAATGGTGCAGCACTTACCACCCCATTCCACTGCCTTTCCAGCCACTGCTTTTTTGACCCATCCTGGAAATGGATGGCCAGAATGCCCGCCTGTTTCAGGCAGGACACTACTTTTAAGACATTGAGCAACTCACAACATCAGTGGCATCAGTAGGGGAGAGCGCAGGCACGCAAGCAGGAAGCACAGTTGGAGGATCTCTTAGAGATGGCCCCACCTGATGATCTAGAGGTGCTGAGATACACACTTGATGATGCAAAAACAGCTGGCTTCTATATTCTTGAAGGCAGACTTCAGAGAACCAAGAGTGAAAGATTCAGAAACCTTGTGGCAGTGCAACACTCTGGAGGTAATTTCAACTTCATGGAATGCTCTATGAACCCCACTTGATTTTCCTTTCCATTGAAGGGGAAATTGTGCAAGGTGTATAATGGGCGATCAATTCAATATCACCCATTTAACACTATCGGCCAAATTAAAATTACCCCTCTATCTTTGAGCAAAGCAACAGCAGCATGACGATTCGCCCTCCCGCAGTCCACTGCAGCAGGAAGCACAGAAACATGCGGGTGGCTCTTATGTTGCTGCCAGCACCTTTTTTCCAGCTGACTCTGGACAAGTGAGAAAGGATGTCCCAAACACAAGAAAGCCCACGCAGCCAGAACAGGACAGGCTATTCCTGGCACACAATCAGGACCGTCTGCATCTGTTATATGTCAAGATAAGTGGCCAACTGACTCACAAGCAGGTCCGCAACAGATTTCTCAAGAAGCCTCCACACATATTACTTCCATTGGTACATAGAGTAGAAATCCACAGCTCACTGATTCACATATCACACAAGTAGGCACAGTATCAAATTACATTAAACGCACAGTCCCCCACTGCGATTTTCAATAAAGATGCAATAGATTACCTTAAACCTTAGTAATTGTTTTCTTTTGTAATTAATGGCTTCCACTGAGAAATGATTGGTTATAAAAAAAAGACTGTCCAATTAAGCATAAAGTCAGGTCTTCAGAAAAGAAGCACTGGATCAGACCTCAGCAAAACCATGCTGATTCCTATACTGACTAATGAGCTTTTGCACCCTCCATATCATCCAGTGTCTCTTCCTCCTTTGTGCCGTGGCCTGATATTGCTCATCTTTCAAAACGCATACATGCCGTATTCCGTAATTTTGTTCTACAGCATGTAGCACACCATTACTATTCTGCCAACTTTCTCTGGGGCATAATGTAGAGCACAGCTGGTTGGTCCAACCATCAGAGCTATTGATTGACCATGCAAAGGTCTGCTTGATGAAGTTCCTGTTTCTTGTTGCATGTTGTTTGCTGGGGAGTACAGGAATTGTTTATTGGTATCATAAGACACATTTCAAGGCGCTAACCCATATCTTAATTTAATTTGTTTTCACTTTCGTACAATATTCCCTTAAGTATTATGGGATACTTGAGCACTCCCTGGAAAATGTGTTCACATACAAAACTGATGGTGGTCACAGGCCATTTGGACATTCACAGAAAGTCATATTCCTTTCTGTTCTTGAATAGCTACATGGGGGCAGTTGATGTTGCCCTGTACTATGGAAATGCTATAGCTTCCAGAAACTGTCAGCCTCACTTGATGCTCCTGCATGTTGGTTGGCATTTAATGTATTCACCAGCATGTAGAAAAGGACATCTGTCACCTGTATAATGCCACAGTGAATTTCAAACTAGCAGATCCTTGCCAAGTCTCTTGCCATTGCTTAGAAGGAAGCTATGACAAAAATGTTAGGTGTGATTGTCACTTTTACTGTTACTGGCAGTGTTGATGCTGCTCCTTGATTGTAGGGCTCTGGTTCCAGGAGATGGCCATGCCTTCTCACACGTTGGCCGGAATTTTCTGCTAAAAAAAATGGGTGGGTTTGGAGCGTGCAGGCAGTTAAATTGTAAAAAATGGGATTTCCGACCTGATCCCACCTCTCTCTCCCCCCCCCCCACTGATCCCCGGCCGACTGCCCCGTCCCACCAATCATCTAGCCAAACACCAACCCCACCCCACCCCCGCCGATCCTCTGGCCAATCCCCGATCCTCCGGCCGAGCCCCACCCACCGATCCCCAATCCCTGGCCGACCCCCCCTAATCCCCGATCCCTGCCCAACCCCCACCCCAACCCCAACCATTCTTCTCCTGGACCGAACCCTCCCTCTCTCTCTGCAGCTGCAGGCCTACCCGCCCACAACCAGCCAGCCTCTCAATCTGGCTGGCTACATGCGCGAAGCCGCGGCCTAACATGTAAATCAGGTCCTGCCATTAAAGTCGGCAGGGCCGGCGGGAAATCCGGCCTCCCGGGTCTCCCGCCTGCCTCGGAGACCCCCCACCCCCAACCCACCTACTTCCAGAAAATTCTGACCATTGTGAGGTCAAGATAGTTCTCTCAACAAGATAGTTCTGTCAGCTAAGCTGTTCAGGGGTAATGTCAGGAAGCATTTCTTCACACAAAGGGTAGTGGAAATCTGGAACTCTTCCACCAAAAAGCTGTTGAGGCTAAGTCAATTGAAAATTTCAAAACTGAGATTGATAGATTTTTGTTAGGTAAGGGTATTAAGGGATATGGGTGGTGAAATTGGGTGCCTTTGCACCTTCCGTTAGCGCTCCTGGGTGTGGCGCTGACATCGACTCCCGACACATTCGGCGGGAGTTTTGTGGTGGCACTATGGCGTTGCGCCCCGATCTCCTTCAGCTGGAGATCGTGACGTCATCGCTGTGCGCATTGCCCCGGTAGCGCCCCGGACCCAAAATTGACTTCCGCCCACTGCAGCAAAAACTTACCTTTCTTGTTCCAGTTTTTTTCGCAGGTTCCTGCCGGTGATCGATCAGCCTGGCACTCAGCTTGAGTGCCGGGCTGATCATGTGGGATTGTGGCTGCCTTGGTGGTCCAGGTAGGTAGTTTTTATATTGCTGAGCCTGCAGCGATGGCCCTTCCCTTTAAGGGAGGGAAGGAGCCTCTAAGCATGGCAGAGCTGCACGGCCCAGTGTGCAGCGGCTGCTGAAGTCTCCGCCCCGCTCTCCGACATTAGCGCCCTAAGAAGGAAGTGGAGTGCTTGATTTATCATTCCACTTCCCTCTTGGGGTGCTAAAAGTCAATTTTGCGGTTGCCGGCGGTAATTAGCTAAAGTTAGCACCCAGGCCATGTTAGCGCCCCAAAATGGTCAATACCTAATTTTTCCCCCGTGGAACCAAGACGGGTAAATGGAGTTAAGATACAGATTAGCCATGATCAAATTGAATGGCAGACCTAGTTTGAGGGGCTGAATGGCCTACTCCTATTCCTATGTTCTTATGTAACAGTATATATGCTACCTGGGTTAGTATTGGATTCTGGTAGACCTCCTCCTATGACTATGACCTTCCTGGCCTTCCTCTGCTTCTCAATCTCCTCCTCACACATGTCCAGCGAATTAAGACTTGCTGATGAACTTGTACTTTTGTATGAACTGAAACAGTTGAGTCTCTTTTTAAAATGTCTCCTCTTCTGCTACATACTGGATCTCTGCTGAATTTTTCTGCTGTATTAACAGCGCTTTTATAATAAATGTCATGAACACAATGTGGGTTGGAAGGCAAATGCGTGCAAATTTGCATGTTTTTCTTTAACTGTTCCTTAACAAGCCAAAAAAGGATGAATGCTGGATCTGTGCAATTCACACTCCATCCATTTAACTCAGCGTGAATTGTTCCCACGTTTGCTTTGAATTTGGAGATACTATTTACTCTAACATCTCCAAAAGCCAATCTAAGTTGATAGTGATTTATTAAAATTGTGATGTCATGATCTCTTGACATTTCAATGGTGACATCATCACATCACAATATATGTGCTTAAAACAGCTTGGTTAATTTTATAGCCATTAAACATATCTTTAATTTTGTCCCCAGGAGGGACCACAATCAGGGAGCAATCTTAGACCTTATTAGTATTTTCTTCTCCCTTGCCCGGCTCGATTTTGCCTTTTGGGACTTGAACTGGAGAAGGCTGTGTTTACATTAGGGTCTGAAATCTGCAGTTTGGGTCTGAAACCACCAGCTGCTAGAGGCCCAACAGTCTGGTCTGGAGAGCAATTTGATCTGCCATTAACTTTGTTCACACATCATCTTTAGTGTCACTGTGAAGCAGGAACAGCTTCACGACGGCAGTAAATATGGTACGCCAATACACCCTAAACCATTGGTGAATTTTAGGTGTGTGGGCAAAACTGTGCTCGTGCTCTGTTAGTGCATGCTCGCTCAAGCACACAAAATAATTTCACCCGCTAATGAGTAAACTGCTCAAACAAGACGGTAAAGATAGAAAGGTAACAACGAACTAAACACTAGCTTAAACTGGAACCATCAACTGCGCCAGGTGTGTGTCCAGTAGACATTCAGTCCAGAGTCTGCAAGCTGTAATTTAAGGGCTACAACCTCAGAGCACTGATACAACAACTTGCATTTATATAGCACCTGTAACATAGTAAAACATCCCTATGCGCTTCACAGAAGCATAATCAAACAAAATTTGATACCTAGTAACCTAGCCAATTTCACTTGTTTTGGAGTACTATCAAAGAAAAATAATCAGATATAAAGGGTAGCGCTTGAGACCACACGCTTTGATTAATGTACTATCCAGCTCCTCCCGCCCAACTTCAGTTCAGTTTTACATTCTATAATCTCTGTAAGACTCAGCCCAAGTGGATCATTAAATACAATTTCTGCTGGTTTCTCCGCCCCTTTTCTCAGTATCTGGCACCCTTGTGATTTGCTTCCTGCAGGGCCATAAGCACAGAGTAGCTGTAATTAAAAATAAGCCGGTGTACATCTGTAAGGCAAGCAGCTGTTCCGGCAAGAGCGAGTTGTCTTGAGATACCCAGAAATAAAGCCACTACATGAGCAGCTTTTAGCGCCATGAGACAGGAAGAATGTTAATTTTCATTATCAGCGAACCGCACGTGTGTATCTTTGTTGTTCTGTGAAGCCAAGTGAACAGCCGGAAGATAAAGTGACATCACGCTTTCCCACCAGTGGTTTGAAATAAAAAAGAAAGGATTACTGCAACTCAGAGGTGACAAAAATCCAATATCAGGGGATAAACAACATGGAGAATAATTGATTCACTTCAAGCCATGATTGAGTGTGTTTTAAGGGTGACTGATCCTCAAAAGATTTCATTTACATATAATGACTACTGTTAACATTTGAGTAGGAATGTCATTGCAGCTTGCTGTGTTTAATGATTGCATAAATCATTCCCTGTTGGTCACTGTTAATTTAATGGATGCCTTCCCCCTGTTTGTCTGTAATTTCTTTATACTGTGTGAGATGTAAAAGGAGATAACGTCCTTTTGGAAGGCATGCAAACACCTTCATAAGTCTGTGTTTAGCAGTTTGATTTGGCACTGCTCTTCAAAGAGCGTCATGCAGTTATTTCTCGGAATGATCACATGGCTCATGCCATGTTGGATTTTACTCCAGTGGCAAGCTAAGGAAACTGGTTTCCTCATGTTTTCTACAATATAGTAAATAGTCATTATTAATAAATATGCTGCTGTATTTGAAACGCATGGTGGTGTTTTCAGGGGTATGATAGCATTCTGAAGGTCAAAAATTAGTTCATGCCCTTTTCACATAAAAGGTGACTGAAAAATGAGTTTGGAATTATTATTTCTATCCAAATTTAAGATGAAAAGATCATTTATATGGTCACAGCCAGATACTGTTAGTTACTGATAAAATGCTTTAATAGTCTTTCCACCGCTATAAATTAGATTGCATTGAAGGGCTTTTAATAACACAAATTAATAAACAATGAGGATGTGTAAAATAGAGATCCAAAAGGATCCATTGTGCAATAATCAGTTAACCCAATTGGTTTTCTTCAGACTTTGTTGTTAAAGCTGAACTCAGAAGCATCTGCTATCAGAATGCTATCAAAGGACTGGTGACATGGAGGTCCACAGCTGAATAGAAAGGAAGATCGGTAGGGGTGTATTATGGACAAACGAACCACAAACCGCAAATTTTCCACCTGCGCCCAATGTAAAAATTACCCTCATAGAATTCAGTGTCAATGAGCTAAACTGCTACATTTACAGCACGGAAAGAGACCATTCAGCTTGATATATCTGTGCTGGAGCAATCCAAAATATTCCGACTGCGCTCTCTCTCTCTATAGCCTTGATCTTCCTCTGTCCTGGCCAATATGTCTTCCTCAACCAACATAACAAAAACAGATTATCTGATCATTTTCATTTGCTGTTTATGGGAGCTTGCTGTGCGCAAATTGGCTGCCACGTTTCCTACATTACAACAATGACTCCACTTCAAAAGTACGTCGTTGGCTGTAAAGTGCTTTGAGACGTCCGGTGGTCGTGAAAGGCGCTATATAAATGCAAATCTTTCTTTCTTTCTCTGCTTTAATTATTTATCCAGTTTTTTCCTTTAAAGATGCAGTGGTCTTATCCATTCCCTGTGGCAAAGCATTCCTTGCTCCAGTGACCCTCTGTGTTAAGAAATTTCTCCTAACCTGACTCCTCATCTCTCATAGTGACAGTTTTGAATTGATGACTCCTTGTCACTGACTGCCCAACTAAAGGAAATAGTCTTTCCCTATTCACTTTATCAAAACTCTTCATAATTTTAAAACCTCTAATATATCTCCGCATAACTTTCCTGCTCCAGTGGAAATAGTCCCAGTATCTCAGGTCTCCCCACATAACTATAATGTCCCATCTTTGGTAACATCCTAGTGAAGCTATGCTGTATGCTCTTTATGGATTTCATATCCTTTCGATAAATGGGGCACCCAAAACTTCCCACAAGTATTTTACTTATGGCTTAAGCAATGGTTTGTATAAATTCATCATTAATTCTTTATCTTTGTACTCTGCCGCTATTTATCATGCCCAAAATGCTATTGGCTTTTTTTGTTTTTATCTACTTGCACTACACTTTCAAGGAATTACGTATTTGAACTCCTAGGTTTTGCTGTTCCTATTGACGTAATAGGAGCCCGATTTGGATAAACTGACGAGGCTCCCTTTCAAGTCAATGGAAGTAAAAATGGGGAGAGATGCAAAACAGGCGGCTGATTCACTATCACCTGTTATACACTATCGCACAAAGTGAAAGGCCTAGAAATTCGTGTTCGCCACGAAAGTTGCTGGTTTCACCGGCAACTTTAAAAAAAATTTGTTTATGGGATGTGGGCGTCGTTGGCAAGGCCAGCATTTATTACCCATCCCTAATTGCCCTTGAGAAGGTGGTGGTGAGCCGCCTTCTTGAACCCGCTGCAGTCCGTGTGGTGAAGGTGCTCCCACAGTGCTGTTAGGTAGGGAGTTTCAGGATTTTGACCCAGCAACGATGAAGGATCGGTGATATACTTCTAAGTCAGGATGGTGTGTGACTTGGAGGGGAACTTGGAGGTGGTGGTGTTCCCATGCGCCTGCTGCCCTTGTCCTTCTAGGTGGAAGAGGTCGCAGGTTTGGAAGGTGCTGCCGAAGAAGCCTTGGCGAGTTGCTGCAGTGCATCTTGTAGATGGTACACACTGCAGCCACGGTACACTGGTGGTGGAGGGAGTGAATGTTTAAGGTAGTGGATCGGGTGCCAATCAAGCGGGCTGCTTTGTCCTGGATGGTGTCGAACTTCTTGAGTGTTGTTGAAGCTGCACTCATCCAGGCAAGTGGAGAGTATTCCATCACACTCCAGACTTGTGCCTTGTAGATGGTGGAAAGTCAGAAGGTGAGACACTCACTGCAGAATACCTAGCCTCTGACCTGCTCTTGTTGCCACAGTATTTATGTGGCTGGTCCAGTTAAATTTCTGGTCAATGCTGACCCCCAGGATGTTAATGGTGGGGTATTCGGCCATGGTAATGCCGTTGAATGTCAAGGGGCGGTGGTTAGACTCTCGCTTGTTGGAGATAGTCATTGCCTAGCACTTCTGTGGCGCGAATGTTACCTGCCACTTATCAGCCCAAGCCTGAACGTTGTCCAGGTCTTGTTGCATGCGGGCATGGACTGCTTCATTATCTGAGGAGTTGTGAATGGCACTGAACACTGTGCAGTCATCAGCAAACATCCCCATTTCTGACCTTATGTTGGAGGGAAGGTCATTAATGAAGCAGCTGAAGATGGTTGGGCCTAGGGCACTGCCCTGAGGAACTCCTGCAGCGATGTCCTGGGGCTGTGATGATTGACCTCCAACCACCACAACCATCTTCCTTTGTGCTAGGTATGACTCCAGCTAGTGGAGGTAACGGCCGCTGAAAATGGCCGCAAAGATCACGAGACTAAATTCGTCTGGGGGGCTGGAGATTGGTGGCGCAGCGTTTACCTTCCATGCAACGCCCTCCTGGTGGCGTTAGTGGAGACCGCCGAGGTGAAGTTCCCATCTTGAAGTGGCGTGGTAGCTTCGCAGAGCCTCTGGAAGTGAGGCTGTGGAGCTTGCAAGGAATTGTGAGCAATGAAAAAGGCTATGAATTAAAGGGCCATGCACTCAGAACTAATACAAATTAAAATGTAGTGAAACAATGTAGTTTTCAACCCTTTCTGCCTTTTGTGTGAAAAAAATTAACATTAAAAGAAGTCCCAAATGTGAATATTCAACTCTTAAATCTGAATTCCCTTCCTGACCTCAAAAAATGGGAAAACTTCTTCAGCACTAACACAAATAGCTCAGCAAACTAGGGAAGGGGCACCCAGGGTCTCGCACACAGCACTCCAGCTTTGTGCAGGGGGTCAACACTGCAAGAGAGGTCCTCTACCCACAGGGGCCAGGAGGCCCCCCAGAAAGAACAATGTGGGACCAGATCACCGAGGCCGTTACTGCCAGAAGTGTCACCCCTGCCTCCTGGCTCCAGTGCCCAAAGAAGCTTCATGACCTCAGACCACTGTTCAAGGTCAGTGAATGCATCTTCAAAAGCTGTCTCCTACCAACTGCACCACTAGCCTCACACACTGCTCAATGCACAACCCCCAATCTCTCACCTATCAACAATCTGCACCAATCACGAGGCACATCTCCCATTCCTAGCCTCACCTCACTTCCTTGGAGGAGATGGCGCAGTCCATTCTTGGCAGGGGCATGGCTGAACCCTTGGCCAGTGGCAGGGCTGAAAGAATACAAGATGCTGGTATCCTCTTATATTATCCTCCTGCTGGCATGCACCTCATGCTTTCCCGCCCTCCCATCACCGCAACTCCACCCTTGTACCTGCCTCATTTCACACACCCAAGAAGTGCAGCCTGCCCAGCCAGTGGGTGACCAAGAAGAAGGAGAGGAGAGTGAAAAAAACCATGAAGAAGATGATTGATTTGACACTCCCAGCCACCAGCTCCTCAAGGTCGACCTGCAAGGCCATTTGCTGTGTCCCTAACTGAAAGTCAGCAGCCTTCCACCAGTCATGTTGCAGCCTCTGGGGTAGCACTGCGTGACATTAGTAGAATAGGCAAAGGCACACACAAGACAGTCACTAAGAGAATGCATACGTGTGATGAGTTGATTTCTTAATGTCATATTGGATGGATAGATGTATAAAGTTGGATTGGAAAGTTTGCTTTGTGGTGGTTTTTATTTCAGCATCATGGCCAAGAGGACATTGTGATGGTCAGTAACAGATGGAAGGTAAGGTGTGGGACTAATGTTGAAAGGAAAATTGGGGTTGTGGTCACTGGGACCATAGGCAGATGATTCCATCCCAGATATCCCAGTCACAAAGGGGCTGTCTGAGATGCTTCCTCCTTGTCTGCTTCCTCCTCTTCTGCTTGTTCCTCTTCAGCTTCCTACTCTTCTGTGTCTTCCTCTTCTGCTTCTTCCTCTTTGGTTTCCTCCTCTTCTGTGTCTTTCTCTTCCCTCTGCGAGAGGATGCTGTAAATCTGAAATGACAGCTTAAAATGCTGGAAATACTCAGCTGGTCACGCAGCATCTCGACCTGAGTCGTGAACTCTGTTTTTCTCTCCACGGATGTTGCCTGACCTGCTGAGTATTTGCAGCATTTTCTGTCTTCTCAAAGGCCTTCATTTACCACCCGAGCCCTTGCAAGCATCCAGCAGTACTCCCTACACACTTAAAAATCTTTTAACATGTATTGCAGCAAGCCACTACTTCAATAAAATCAAAAAAATACCCAGTCCAAACGCTTAAATCTAAGTTTACCTGAAAGATGTGTGTGTCCCTTTAAGAGGTGCTGACATCGCCACTGTCAGCCTGCTTGCACGCCAGGTTTATCTGGCATGCTTAGGACCCAGCGCCGAATTCAGCGCTAGGGTCGAAGTTCGCATTGGTGATGTTAAGTCGGCGTTGCATGCCAAGTGACGTCACCACGCCGCCTTTTTTTTCTGCATTGTGCTGCCAGTTACCGGCAGCGCAAAGGGAGGGACAAAAATGGCCGCCGCCGCAGGACCCACCACCAGCTGGCGAAAGAGCGGCGGCTGGCTTTTTAGCGCTATGGAGTGGCACTGAGGGGACGAATTTCTAGCCCAAAATTTACCCCAGAGCACCTTCCAGGAAATGTGAGCACTGGCACTCTAATCTAAATATCCTAAGCTTATTTTTAATTATTAGTTCAACTTTGAATGTCATTTAACTTTCTTACTCGAACTTATGCTGTACAGGTGCGCTTTGAACTGTAAAGGCAGGCTTTGGTTAATCACCAGGTAATAGCTTTGTTAGAATTCAGATGTTGCCATGTATATAGAACAATTTGTAGCTGTATGAAATAAAGTGTGTATAGATTACAGAAATAACTTTTTAAACCACCTACTTAATGATGTTGCATCTGTGTTCTGCTCCAAGTAGTACATCCAAACCCCAGTTGGCTTGTTTTAATTGTCAATTTTAAACATTTATATTTCTTAACCTAACAAGTATAAGTAGAAGCTTCTGAATGGGGAAAAGCTCTGTGATGAACACAATGGTGTCTGTACCAATAGGCCCTATTTTTAAAATAAATCTCTTGTAGTATGCGTTCTATACTGATCCCCACTGGCTGAAGCATGCCTTGTGAATGGCTAGCAACAAAAACGATTAACCTGTCTGAAGCATAATTTTGTATGAAGCATAATTTTGTACGAAGATATGGAACAAACCCACTGACCTTCCTGGATCTGGCTGATGTACATCAGTAACAATAATTATGCAAACTCTACTCTATGGAGCTATTTATTCATCCAATGTAAAAAGAAATACAATCAGCATTCATCGCAAATTTACTTGGCTAAAAACGTAAGCACAATAGTATAATTTTTTGCTTAAAGTACTCACATGTGTCAATCTAATTATGCAATATGAAACGAATCTATAAAACAACAACTTCCCACCCCCCGACCCCACTAACTGAACTGTTCCTGTAAAAACAATGTTTTTTTCCATTAGAATGTATGGAGAATGAATCAGTGCCTGTGCAATATTCCCTTTAAATGAATGTTTGCACTAACAATAACAGGGTGCCCATTAACTGGCACATGCATATGGTCTAATTACAGTTGTAAATAGGATATGGTTTTTAGCACTTCAGGGTGTGTTTTGGAGTATTTCCCAGATTAATTCCATGTGTACAGCAATGTACAATTAACACCTTTCTAAACGTCATTGCCTAATTTACAGTTTGCCTTATTAAAATGACAATGTAAACCAGGAAACCCAAGGAGAGAGAAAAAAAAGGCAAACTACAACACCAGATGACATCTTATTCCATATTTTGGCTCTTCGCTTGGTTGAAAGACAGCAAGCATAAATTGGTTAAATCCAATCATCACTCGTTGTGAAAAGTAATTTTTTCTGACTTTCCAAAAATGGAACATAAAAAGGGAACATATTTGCTGCAAGCCACATGAAACAATTTACAAGTAGTTATTTAATAAATAATAGAATCTAGTATTAGATATAAACACCTAATTTAAAACATACTCTGTCATATCTTTCATGAGGGCCAAACATTTGTTTAAATTGATTTTTTTTTAAATCACAGTGAGTGGAGGAAACTAATTTATCGTCCAGTGTAGTCCAAATCAATATTTTTTTATCTATAGTAATAACAGTGTTAAATCAGTAAATTGCTATCACTTCCCTTGCCTTTCTTCTTTTACAATTCAGTTGTTTGATCATAAATTGTCAAGTGCAATGACTTGTCTCCTCCACTTTCCACGCTGGTCAAGACAGATTAAAAAAACTCTAGCACACCACTGACTAGTCTCAGCATACCATTAGCATATATATGAGATTTGAGACATTTTCTAATATTCTCCAGCAGAACTCATCTGTCAACCAATGATGAATTATAAAAACTCACAGCTTGTTTGAGAAAGTCTCTCCTCCCTCTGCCTCCAGTGTGCTACCTGTTTCATACCATCTCAATAACCTTAACCATTTTAAATGCAAGTAAACCAGCCCTTATTCACCTTGTGTAGAAATAGTCATTGAATGGTGGCTTTTAGCCTTCCTAAGTGCCTTAAAAAATCTGTAAACAGAATACACTCTTAATCAATTATTTTAAAGCCGGTTAAACTAGCAGCAATAGATAGATGACAAGTAAAGCACAGTGCGTAGTCATTAATCTATCTATGTTTCCATCATTCTGAGAATGCTTGTTTCTTTCTTCATAAATTTGTGGATTTCAAAAACTACATGCTAGGTATAAATGATGGAGAATGCCAAATGTTTGTCTATAGAATGCCAAAATGCCACAATGGGCCTGGACTCAGAGTTCACAAGTGATGATGCTCTGACAGGATTGTATGGATCAGATCTTGCACGGAAGGATTTCTATATTGAACAGATGGTATTTGATTTCTTTTGCCTTGAAAGTTCTGCAAATTATTGTGTCATTTATTAATTTTATTTAGACATTTTTTTACATGGCAGAGTAGTGGTACCTGATAGACAGTACAGACTGATACATTAGACATTCACTGGTACTTTGGTCCCATACTAGAGTTCCAGTAGTCCACATTATGTTGCACTCAGTGGACGTTGTTCAACTACTGATAGGGTCAACTTTACCATATAAAAAATAACTGGCCTAGAAATTCGATCGTGCCGCACCCATTTTTTGATTGCTAAACGGACTCCTAAGCCTCCAATATGGCAGGCAGGAAGTGCATGCACAAAAGTCCCACAATCCATACCATCGTCCTTACTGCCACCATCCGATTGCCTTCCTTCAGTCGAGCATTATGGGTCTTGACCTCATTTTACTACAAATATAAACACCAAATCCAGAACAAAAAACAAATTTATCAAACAGTTTTATTCCATCTGTATCTGACTGTTAACAGAAATAATTATGAATCACACCTGTGCATGCCCTTAGTGTCTATCTTGTGTGCACGCTTCGCTATCTTAGTGCTTCCCCAGTGGCAACAGCTTGGGAGGTGGAAGGCTGCTGCGCTTCCATTGAGAAGGACAAGGGTTAACTTTTAGTGTGAAAGGAGAGCAGAGAAAGAAAAGTGGCTAGTGAAAGCATCATGGATAGTGTGCAGGGGGAGATAGAAGTAAAAAGTGAAAAAGAGAATAAGGTTTGAAGAAACCCTTCACGACATCTCCTCCAGCATTGCCACTCACCTTTGCCATGATGCTCCCCCTGCCCATGATGGCCAGCACGTTTTCTTTGAGCTGGGAGAGGCTGCACAGCCGGGCTTGGCCTCCTCCGGTGGCAACGCCCTGTCTGGAGTTGTGCGTGACCTTCTCCTGCAGGAGGCAAGGAAGATTGTTAGTGGCAGTCTTGTAAGGCATGTACAGATTGTGCCTGTCATCATGGTAGAATAGCTGGTATGCGTGTGTCAGATGTAAGGTATGTGCTGCCTGGAACAACGCTAACAGGCGCGTGAGTGTGCGCCCTGCCCTCTGCTCACTCGCTTTCCAGCACAATCAAAATTCAGTATATGTTTGCTTAGCCTGGCTGCCCATAACAGAAGAGAACTAATTTCATGTTAAAGCTGCTCAATTTTCATACCAATAAAAGCTTTTATTAACACTTCGCTGATGCACAAATCCAGAAAACATTGGAGAATTTCACTGTCTGATTTAAACCACCTCTGAACATTGAGCAGGATACATTAATAAAGACCTCTATTACAGAGCAGATACATGCACATTTACTTTTAATTCCTGAGTGAAAATTTGAAGGAATACACCAAGTTTTATCCACATCAGTAAATGCTTAGAACTAATCACTTTTACTAATTCATAGTAAAATAAGTTTGCTTTTTTGGTATCGCAGTCTTGGATGATAATAGGAAGGTTGTCCAATCTAGGGCGAAGTAACAGAAAATACTTGCCACTTCTTTTTTTTATCTCACATCAGAAAGCTGAATGCTTTTGTCTCAGTAACTTGAGAAAACAAAAAAAGTAGGGCTCTTTGGACTAATAGCTATCCTTGCAAAGATGTACCAGATGTCTTGAATAAATGTATTTCAAAAATACATTTTTGCCCCAGGTTACAAAAGCGACCCCTTGTGTCTAATGATGCCTTCCAACTCCACACCCATGTCTTTGGCAATTAGAACACTTTTGATCACCTCCATGGTCTCTAACTACTGATGCTGTTATTTAAGATTAATTCTCACAAGCAGAAAGTACTCTTCAGGGCCTATGAAACATCACTTCAAGCAGCAAACAGTTTAGAGTAGTATCCATGATAGTTAGTTGGGGATGAAAATGAAAGGGGATGAGAGGCACTATTCCATATTCAATATCCCCTTCCAAATGAGGAAAACATCAAAGTAGTTGATACCAGCAGTTATTAGGACTAAAACAATATGAACAGCTCTTCAGGAAGGACAGCTAGTTTAATAAGGTCATATCAAACAAAATAAATGCTAATAACTGTTTTCTGTAAACTTCATGGAAGAGATCTTTTTTATTGAAAATTACATTACATGTAATATAAAATTGTGTTTTTGGATGGTATTCATTAAAGCAAATGGCACATATATTTCTGTGTGTAGAGTTCAAGGAAAATCAATTAGGCAATTCTTTCTGTTATTACTCAGCACTCATGAGACCCATGATTTGAGGAAGATTTTTAAAAGCTTTCAATTCATATACATCTTTCCAGACCTTTAAATTTCCTGTATCAGTTGGGAGCATTATAAGATTTCCACAAATTGAGGCTTTGTAGCTGAATTGCAAGTAATACCAACATTCATTACTGATAGTTTCACTTTTTCTCACAGCCTGAAATGGTTATAATGACAGTAAGGGAAGGATGGGGGAAAAAAAACTTGTCACGATCTTGTTAATGATTATAAAGAGTTTGTAAAAAGCCTATGTTAAGAAACATGCAGTTATCCTCTGTGGAGTAAATTAAAGAAAATTGTCTTTTTCCACTATCTTTCAGAATGGAATGAGTAAACACTAAGGGCTGGATTTTCATAGGGCCGGTCGGCAAACTGTAACTAGTGGGGTGCCACAGGGATCAGTGCTGGGGCCTCAACTATTTACAATCTATATTAATAACTTGGATGAAGGGACCGTGTGTAGTGTAGCAAAATTTGCTGATGATACAAAGATAGGTGGGAAAGCAAGTTGTGAGGAGAACACACAGGGCTTGATTTTAATTCCTGAGGCAGGTTGGAGTCGGGTTGCATGGTGGGCGGGCTCGGGAGCCGCTTCCGGCGGGAACAGCTGCAGAGTTGCGATTTTTATTAAACTAGCTTGTTAATTTCATGGAGGTGCGCTGGCCGGTCCAATGAGTGGAAGCGGGTCGGCTGGCCGCCTCTGATGATGTCATAATAGCAGCACCTTTTAAAGCTGCCTTCCAGCCTGAGCCTTTCCATTGGGGTTTCCTGCACTTCTTTTCAAAGCTATGACTTCTTCCAGAGGCAAGGCAGCTCCTCATTTTAACGATGACTCCCTCCATGTTCTTGTGGATGCTGTCAGAGGGCGCAGGGAGATTCTCTTCCCTCCTGATGGCCGGAGGAAGCCTCCTCAGCAGACCAAGGCAGCCTGGCTGCGCATTGCTCAGGAGGTGAGCGCAATGTCCATTTATGCACGGTCATGGATCCAGTGCCAAAAAAGGTTTAATGAGAACATCAAAAGTAAGTATCCCATCTCACTTGCCTTCACGCTGCTTCCCTTCTCTTCTCATCACCAGCACTCTGCGTTGTAAGCCTCCTCCTTCACATCCCACCTTACTCTTACTTCCCTTGCACTCTTTCCTAACCATCTCTGTCTCTGAACTGAATCACTTCAGCATCCTGCCTATGCACCCCTTAGACTCGCTCTCACTGTCAGGCAGTGACAACAACTAACAACGCGCAGGGAGCTACCTTCCTTTTGGCACCTTACCCCATCTTCGTCTCACTCAAAGCTTCTATGGTAGGGATTAATCACACTCACTCCATCACTGTGGCTGAAACACCGGTTGTATCCCTCCTTGCAGGAAAAGATAGCCCACAATAAGAGGGAGAGAGCAATGACTGGAGGATTTTCACCTACCTTTGCAACATTGACCAGTGCTGAGGAGGCAGCAAATGAGATCGTTGGAGGTTGCGAGGACCTGGAAGTGGGTGATGGAGAGACGAGCACACTAGAGGAAGCTGGTGACATATTAGAGTTTCATCCCTCTCAGAAAGCAATGCAATATGATGTTCATAGAGAATCGCTTTGTATCATCTGCTCAAAAGGATGTGTCTGCTACATCAATAGCAGATGTCTAATTCAAGTCTTTACTCTCCCACAGGACCATCGAGCGACCCCCCTCCCCACGATCCAGGACGAAGACCCGGACATATCCTCAGAGGAACATGAAGCTTCTGAGGGAGCAGCGTCACCAGGATTCAGCGCACCCAGCACTAGCGCAGCAACACACACCTCGGTGGGGCCATCGCGAGTTAGAGTAGTGTTGCCACCTGGTCTATAACAGCGCACAAGTGAGCATCAGCAGATGGTGGAGACAGCGACAGCAGTGGCGAGTCCCCCTCAGAGGTCGCAAGACTCTCCTAGCTCTGCTGAGCTGCATGCAGACGCTGTGCCTCTGGGGCCATCCAGAAAAAGAGTGGTTTGTGAAATACAGGAACAAGTGCAGGTGTCTCTGGAAGGGTTTGCCTCCAGGGTTAGTGCGAGTGTGGAGAGAATGGAGGAGTCCATCTCTAACATCAGCACTGCCGCGGTGGAGGCAATGGCACATGAACGCACCACCATGGATAGGATGGCAACCTCCGTGGAAAGGATGGCAACCTCCATGGAAAGGATGGCTACCTCAGTGGAAAGGATGGCTATGGTCATGGAGGAAATAAGTCGCCAGAGTCAGGAAAACATGGTGACTGTTCAGAATAGACTGACATCTCTGGAGGAGCGATGGGCAGCTATTGAGCAGAGAGACCAGAGCTTCATGGACGTCCTTTTGAGGAGGACTGCCAGTGCAGATATGGGTCCTCATGGCCCCCCTGAAGTGCAGCAAGGTGCTCTCCTGCCACTTGCCAGCACTGAGGTGCAGCTGACCCATGAGAAGGATGTTTTTGGCAGGACAGAAGGAAGTGTGGGCTCCTCTCAAAGCGCTCACAAGACCATGCCACTGCGGAGCCCTCGGTCAGAGACCCACTTTGCAGAGACAACTGAGATGGCCGTTTCAGCCCCTGCACAGCTGCAGGAAGAGCAGGCTGTTGAAGTGCCTGCCCAGGCTCCCAAACCCAGAGGATGCCGGCCAATGATGTCTAAGCAGGCGCAGCATCCTAGTCAGCAAGGTGCCTACATCTGCTGAAACCACAGGGGAAGTACCACGTAGAAGCGCGCGTAAGAGAAGGATTAAGCACCTATAATCACAAGGGGACTCACTTGGGTGATGTTTCTTTTTTTTTTGACTGTTGCTGGTATATTTTGTCATGTGTTAAAGATAAATTATGTCAAACAGTTGATTGTGTGACCTGTGTGTTCTGGGAAATGGTAAAAGCGCATTGAGGGCTCAGGTGGCTTGCATTTGTAAGGCTGATGGTAAAAGTGATAGGAAATAAGAGGATATAGCAGAGATGAAGTATGACGTTTGACAAGTGTTGCCTGCAATTACAGAGCTATATGGTGGCCACCTATGGTCGAAGAGTAAGCTTGTGGTAGTGTGGCATGGCAGTGTGCATGCCCTGGTTGACGGGCAGCAGTGAACTGGAGGGATGCTGCATTGGTCACAACAGGGCATGCAAGGCTCGCCTCATCCTCCTCCTACTCCTCTTCCCATGAAGATCTGTGGTGAGTCACGCGGCTTCTACTCCCCTGATTATGAGGACCAGGATGAGAGGGCATAAATGTTTCACATCCCCTTGCTATAGATTTTATTTGAGGTGATATCTTGTAAGCGCACAGTCGAAGTGGCCTGAAATATGGGTGTCAGCTTGAACAGTCACAAGGTCAGTAGATGTGCAAAATATTATCCCATACCTACAACAGCAAAGTTGTTGCAGTTGAATGTCAGCCAATGTTTCAGGGGCACTTTTAAAGTGCTCCACCAATGCATACAAATCATGTCCTCCAGCAACTCGTCTCCTTGAACCTGGCCTGTTTCTGACTAGTCGGGAAACAGGAGCCAGAAGCAGGAAAATAGGAAACCACTATGAAAATAGGATTAGCAAGGCAGTTAACTGCCTTAACTACCTGTCCCACCGGTTGGAGACGGGTCAGTTTGGGAGCGGCTAAACAGACACTCAGGAAAATTGGGTGGGGGTAGGATGGAGGCGGATTGGGTGCCTGAAGCCATTTTTCCCAATTTTCCCAACAGACCCGCCTCCAAACCCGCTTCCTCAGGGCTACTAATATCGAGCCCAAATAGTCTGCAAAGGGATATAGATAGTTTAAGTGAGTGGGCAAAAATTTGGCAGATGGAGTATAATGTGGGAAAATGTGAGGTTATCCACTTTGGTAGGAAAAATAAAAAATCAAATTATCATTTAAATGGAGAGAGATTACAAAATGCTGCGGTACAGAGGGACCTGGGAGTCCTCCTACATGAAACACACAAAGTTAGCATGCAGGTACAGCAAGTAATTAGGAAGGCAAATGGAATGTTGGCCTTTATTGCAAGGGGGATGGAGTATAAAAGTAGGGAAGTCTTGCTACAACTGTACAGGGCGTTGGTGAGACCACACCTGGAGTACTGCGTGCAGTTTTGGTCACCTTATTTAAGGAGGGATATACTTGTATTGGAGGCAGTTCAGAGAAGGTTCACTAGGTTAATTCCTGAGATGAAGGGGCTGTCTTATGAGGAAAGGTTGGGCCTATACACATTGGAGTTTAGAAGAATGAGAGGTGATCTTATTAAAACATATAGGGGGAAAAATTAGGTCGCGCCCCATTTGGGGCGCAAATATCGTCTGGACGCAAATATTAGCGCCTGGCGCTAATTATCGGCACTGACTGGAAACTTCACTTTTACCGCCCCGGGAGGTGAGTGGAGCGCTAAATCAAGCGCTGCACACCTGTCTTAAGGCGCAAAGGCCAAGGAGTGAGGCGCTAACTCAGAGCGCTGGCGAAGCTCATGTAATGTCAGTCAGCAATGGAACACACACACAATGGCACGGGCCAGTTCTTAAAGGGGATGGTTAATCTTGCTTTCCATCCACATCCTGTTCATTGCAGCCTTGAATTTCGGCCTGGAGAGACTTGCACATCAAATGTGCTGGAAAGAACAATGGAGAGTACCAGGCAAAGAGCTCAGAGTGCAGCTCCCACAGTCTCTGCTAAATCGATACAAGGAATGGCAAATCAAAATGAACCTGCAAAGTGCTGCTCAGTACCCAAAACTCCTTCACACAACGTTGAATCTCTCCAGAAGTCTCTCCCTCTCTCTCTCAGAATGCGTAGTTCAAAAATGCCACCAACAATAAAACACAGGAAGAGGCCGCCTTTTAATAGCGCCCCCCCCTAGCCCCACAGCGATTGATAGCGTTCCAGTCTTCTGGTCGTTGGATGCGCCAGGCGGTAAGGCAGGGGGCGCCACTCAATTTCTGCTCCGGGGCGCCGCAAGGGCGTTGCACCATGGAATGACGTCACAATCTGCGCGCGCAGGTGGTTGCAGCGGTAAAGTTTAGCGCCGCCGCACAATCTCTAGTTAAGTTCCCGAGCGGCGCAAACATCGCTGCGCCTGGGCGTTAGCGGCTTTGCGCCCCATTAGCGCCCTCTTAAGGCGCTAACGGGAGGCGCAACCAACTGAATTTTTACCCCATAAGATTCTGAGGGGGCTTGACAGGGTAGATGCAGAGAGGATGTTTCCCCTCGTGGGGGAATCTAGAACTAGGGGGCATAGTTTCAGAATAAGGGGTCACCCATTTAAAATGGAGATGAGGAGGAATTTCTTCTCTCTGAGGGTCGTGAATCTTTGGAATTCTCTACCCCAGAGAGCTGTGGAGGCAGAGTCATTGAATATATTCAAGGCGGAGTTAGACAGATATTTGAGCTACAGGGGGAGTCAAGGGCAGGAAAGTGGAGGCCAAGATCAGATCAGCCATGATCTTATTGAATGGCGGAGCAGTCTCGCGCGGGCATTTCTTATGTTCTTATGTTCTTAACCCAGCTCCCAGTGAAGCCCAGACTGATCCCAGCTCCCAGTGAAAGCCCAGACTGATCCCAGCTCCCAGTGACAGCCCAGACTGATCCCAGCTCCCAGTGAAAGCCCAGACTGATCCCAGCTCCCAGTGAAAGCCCAGACTGATCCCAGCTCCCAGTGAAAGCCCAGACTGATCCCAGCTCCCAGTGACAGCCCAGACTGATCCCAGCTCCCAGTGAAAGCCCAGACTGATCCCAGCTCCCAGTGAAAGCCCAGACTGATCCCAGCTCCCAGTGACAGCCCAGACTGATCCCAGCTCCCAGTGACAGCCCAGACTGATCCCAGCTCCCAGTGAAAGCCCAGACTGATCCCAGCTCCCAGTGACAGCCCAGACTGATCCCAGCTCCCAGTGACAACCCAGACTGATCCCAGCTCCCAGTGAAAGCCCAGACTGATCCCAGCTCCCAGTGAAAGCCCAGACTGATCCCAGCTCCCAGTGAAAGCCCAGACTGATCCCAGCTCCCAGTGAAAGCCCAGACTGAACCCAGCTCCCAGTGAAAGCCCAGACTGATCCCAGCTCCCAGTGAAAGCCCAGACTGATCCCAGCTCCCAGTGAAAGCCCAGACTGATCCCAGCTCCCAGTGAAAGGCCAGACTGATCCCAGCTCCCAGTGAAAGCCCAGACTGATCCCAGCTCCCAGTGAAAGCCCAGACTGATCCCAGCTCCCAGTGAAAGCCCAGACTGATCCCAGCTCCCAGTGAAAGGCCAGACTGATCCCAGCTCCCAGTGAAAGCCCAGACTGATCCCAGCTCCCAGTGAAAGCCCAGACTGATCCCAGCTCCCAGTGAAAGGCCAGACTGATCCCAGCTCCCAGTGAAAGCCCAGACTGATCCCAGCTCCCAGTGAAAGCCCAGACTGATCCCAGCTCCCAGTGAAAGCCCAGACTGATCCCAGCTCCCAGTGAAAGCCCAGACTGATCCCAGCTCCCAGTGACAGCCCAGACTGATCCCAGCTCCCAGTGAAAGCCCAGACTGATCCCAGCTCCCAGTGAAAGCCCAGACTGATCCCAGCTCCCAGAGAAAGCCCAGACTGATCCCAGCTCCCAGTGAAAGCCCAGACTGATCCCAGCTCCCAGTGACAGCCCAGACTGATCCCAGCTCCCAGTGACAGCCCAGACTGATCCCAGCTCCCAGTGAAAGCCCAGACTGATCCCAGCTCCCAGTGAAAGCCCAGACTGATCCCAGCTCCCAGTGAAAGCCCAGACTGATCCCAGCTCCCAGTGAAAGCCCAGACTGATCCCAGCTCCCAGTGAAAGCCCAGACTGATCCCAGCTCCCAGTGAAAGCCCAGACTGATCCCAACTCCCAGTGACAACCCAGACTGATCCCAGCTCCCAGTGACAGCCCAGACTGATCCCAGCTCCCGGTGAAAGCCCAGACTGATCCCAGCTCCCAGTGAAAGCCCAGACTGATCCCAGCTCCCAGTGAAAGCCCAGACTGATCCCAGCTCCCAGTGAAAGCCCAGACTGATCCCAGCTCCCAGTGACAGCCCAGACTGATCCCAGCTCCCAGTGAAAGCCCAGACTGATCCCAGCTCCCAGTGAAAGCCCAGACTGATCCCAGCTCCCAGTGAAAGCCCAGACTGATCCCAGCTCCCAGTGAAAGCCCAGACTGATCCCAGCTCCCAGTGAAAGCCCAGACTGATCCCAGCTCCCAGTGAAAGCCCAGACTGATCCCAGCTCCAAGTGAAAGCCCAGACTGATCCCAGCTCCCAGTGACAGCCCAGACTGATCCCAGCTCCCAGTGACAGCCCAGACTGATCCCAGCTCCCAGTGAAAGCCCAGACTGATCCCAGCTCCCAGTGAAAGCCCAGACTGATCCCAGCTCCCAGTGAAAGCCCAGACTGATCCCAGCTCCCGGTGTAAATTCCTTCATTCATTTCTCAGTGCGAGGCTTCTTTTCCTTTTG
The DNA here is from genome assembly GCA_030390025.1 of Squalus acanthias. NCBI lineage: Eukaryota > Metazoa > Chordata > Chondrichthyes > Squaliformes > Squalidae > Squalus > Squalus acanthias. Next base: position 58,084,256 of record CM059428.1, on the reverse strand, counting down.
AAATGAATGAACTTTATCAATAAACCCCTGGAATACAGTTTTATTGATTGCTACACTCCAATAATAAATCAGATTAATTATAACTTAGACTTCAATGAAATATAACATATGTACAAAACATCAATTTTTCAAGAACATAGGTTAATTGTGATAATTAAATTGAAAATCTTTCAGCTTAGAATTAATTTTCAATGCACAGAGCCCAGACTGTGGCTGGGCGATTCCTCAGAGCCACTCTTGCTCCAGCACCATACGTTTGACATAAGTGCGGCGGAAATTCTATTCACCCGTGTAATCAGGGTTTCAGCAGCACTTCCAGCAAAGTTTGGGTGGCGGAGCGGGAGCACCTCCAAGGAAATTCCCAGCCACAGTGTTTTCTTTTTTATATTTGTTGGCCAATTTCTCAACGCTTCTATTGTTCTCTTTTTGTCAGTTTTTTGCCCTCATATTCTCCAGTTTAGCTTCCGATTCTCTGAGTTCTTCTTCCATTGATTTGTGTCGCTTTCTATCTTCACCCTCTCACTTTTCTTCTCCTTGCATTGCTCTTGTTCCTTCAGATCGCTCGCTTTGTTAAGCTTGCTCTTGATCCATCAGAATTAAAAGAGTTCCTGCCTCTGTTAAAATAACAGACAGGAATGTCATTCATCTGCTAATATCACCAACAGTAATTTCTAGCCTTTAATCCTGATACCTTTAAGTGAATCAAATTTTCACAAACCTGCCACTCCATTTTTGGGAGTCACACAAGTTAAGCAGCTTGTTAATTTCTTGAGAACTGTGAAGCTAGCATAATTGTAAATGCTTGATGATTAGTTGGTTTTTGGCCTTCAACGCTATGAAATCTGTATTTCATGAACTCAACAGCAGCGGAATATGCATTGGCTCAATTCTGATTCGCTGCCTTTAAAATTTAGAACAAAAACACAGAAGGAAAGTTTTATTCCAGAAAATGTACTAATTTTGAGGCAGATTAATGGAGATGTGTGGTGATTATTAATTATTAATTTATTTAATCCTAAACAACATACAGTTTATTCCATCCACAGAATAATCACTTAATCTACCGATGTGTAATGTATAATGACAGATTAATTTGTTGTGGAGATGCTATTGACCCTAAACAGAAGTCAGTGACTGATGAATTCAGAAGTGATACACCCACATATGTATCTGTTAACTGTATTAATATATAATAGACTTTACATAAAATGACAAAATATATCATAAATGATGATGAGAGAATAGTGCTCCATCCCATGTTCCCAGGTTTTGCTTACACACTAATAAACGCCTCACTCTAGAAAACTGTAAATGTTCAGGTATTGCATTCTAGTTCAAACTAGAGTTATCATAGTAACTTTGGTGAATTTTGCCTTTTTTCCTCAAAAGTTTTAATAATAACCTTAATGATGAGCTAAAACATGAAGGATAAATGTCTTGACATTGAAGACAGTCAAGAAAATTAAAGGATTCAGCTTGCACATTTCAGCTATTGTCAATATATTTAAGAAATGTGTCTGGTTTGATGATATAATTTGTTCAGTTCTTCAATAATGTATTTATTACTGTATTTCTGTAATATTTTCTATATCTTAAGTAACAGCAAACATGAACAAACATTGTGCAATGGAACAGCATTTCTCAGCATACTTTTATTTAAAGTTAAAATGCTATTAAAACTGAACAGTGCATTCTCCTCATCTGCACTATTAGGGCTCCCTCACATTTTACTACCCAACTTTTTCCATGATATCTATTTTTGAATAGCTGCCTTGCGGGTGATTTGGGTGAGAGGAGTTAATGGCCGTGTAGCTCCTATTGTTTGAAATAATGACCCGTAATTTCCGATCCCTACGGGTGGGTACGAGCTGTGTACACACCCGTAGGGACCTCGCAAGTGCCGGTTTCAGGCATGCGAAGCGCATGCGCTGAAAACCGGCATTTCCAATCTGTCAAGAATCCTCTTGACAGATCGGACGCCTGCCCTGGAGAAGGGCCTCTGCGGGTGGAGAGTTCTGCTTTCTGCAGAACCTCCGCCCACTGCAAACACTTAAAAATCTTACGCCTGGTTAAAGCAGGGGTAAGGCCTGCTTTTACCAGCATAAGCGTTTAAAAAAGTAAAAAAAAAAAATTTTTTTCACTCATTTATAATTTTAAAATACTTTTAAAAAAGGTAAGTTTATTTTTAGCCCCGTAAAAAACTTTAATTATTTTTTTCAAAAAATTACATTTTTGTTTAAAATATTTAATTTAATGTAATTTTAACTCATTTTAAAAACGTGATGGATTTTTAAAATGTATTTAATGTTTTGATGTCTTTTTTCAGTGATCCCCATTCATACTTTTGACAGGTCTATGAAGGGGGATTCCCTTCTCCCATTGGCTCACCTGGCCCACGTGATCCCAGGGACGCTCGCGAACCGCCTGCGCCCCTGGGATACCTGGGCCTCTGCGCACGTGCACCAGGAGAGGCCCAGGAGCGGAAGAGTCCAGACCTTGGGAGCCCTCAGGTAAGGGCATAGATCTTTTCCCGATAGGAGGCATCCGCACGCAGGAAGCCTCCTATCGGAAATTACGGGCCAATATAACTAGGAATAATACGGAGGGACATTCTGCAAATTTTGTGCTTTTGTTTTGGTTTGTTTTATTTTTGTATAACCGTACAAATAAAAGTTGAAATGCAGTTTGTTTGAATATTATATGAGGTTATATGTATGAAAGTTCTAGATGTCCATCAGAGGAAGTATTTCTTTTCCTTTTCATTAAATGACTAAGTGCATCAGCCTGTATCCAATCTCTTCTGTTGTATAATACTACTTCCTATTAATAAAATGATTGTATGAATTCCTACAGTCAATTTACTTGAATAGCATCACACTACTAGGAAATGCAAGCACGGCGTGAAAGTTCTAGATATCTGTCAGAGGAAGCATTTCTTCCATTTTTGATTAAATGACTAAGTGCAGCAGCCTGTATCCTATCTCTGCAATTGAATCTATTGCATTGTATTATTTTACATTTTGATTGAAATGATGTCACAGACAGATAAAAGTCAGGCCTGGGCTGTAATTGAATCAGACTGAGCTGTTTATTCTACTGATCTACAGCTGTGATTCACTTGTCCTAACACAGAATGCATAAAAGATCCACTCTTGTTTAACACACTGTAGATTTTATCTGTTTCAAATGGAGCGCCGCAAAACAAGAGACTTTGCATCTCAAAATGTGGGAGCGTGAAAGGGCACCATCTGGAGAACTTTTCATGTGTGACCAAAACTTTCAATAAATAAATTTCACGTTGCACAGATGCCAGATGTAAGTGGAGTGTGATGGACAACATCTAAATGACAGTTAATAAGAACTTGCAAATTTAATGCTTTCAGTACTGGGTTGTTAAAATGGATGAGACTCAAAAGATGCATTTCACAACAGAAAATTGCTTAAGGCAATCTTACTGTAATCAAAAAATATTTCCAGGATGCAGTGATTCTCTGAACTCGTTGAGGGTGTAATTTTATTTTTCCAACTGTTGTAAGTGAATGAAGTTGAAATCTAACTGAAAACTTTATAAACATCTGTTCTCTATGTTTAAAATTGGCTTTCAGGCCTGCCTGATAGCTCAGTGAATGAACGCACTACTCTGTACGGCACAGACCCGGAAGATCCATAGGTCAATCCCAGGTGCAGTTGGAGTGGCAGTAGGGTGTCTGCAACTAGTGCAATAACAGCATTCGGGCTGTTGCACTGAACTTTTGAGATGTTGTCTGCCCTTTTTAATGTGCACTGTGAGTAGGTAGTTGGAGGTATTAAATCACCATTCCTACTGATAATATTTTATGACAACTGGCCTCAATGCCTCTGGGCTAGAGAAGGGAAAAATCAGCTGTGGTTTCTCCTCCAGTGACTCCCCTGTTGGAAATTATGGATAGGTGTATGTCAGGTGAGGACAGGACAGGTTTGGGCTCAGCTGTGATCAAATCACATATCAACACTCACTGGCCCCCAATGTTGTCTCTCTACTGCACCATATTTCAGCAGGAGCAGCAGTGTAGCAAGATCAAAATTGCAAGAATTGACTTACCACCAACTTCCTGTGTGAGAGCCAACGGTTGCGATTTTCGAGCGGGCCTTGATTTACGCAGCCAGCAGTCCTGCCAGAAACAGGTGAAACCCTCATTATGCTGTGTAAGTCAGGGTCCTATGACGTAGTTAGGACTCTTGCCATCTTGCTAAAGGACTGCACAGCGCCCACTGAATGTTGGACCCGCCCACTATACAGAGCAGCAAACAGCCAGAGCCATTTCCCCTTATAAGGGTTCAATGAAAGTATGTCTGGCAAGAAGAAAAAGCACACTGTATGCCACTTTCTGGGCTTCAGACTAAGCATAATTACTCTCTCTGCTCTTCGCTAACAATCTTCCGCTCCTTCAACAATTCACTCCATCGCCTGATTTAAATGAGACCCAATCATTAAGATTATGCAGGCCTCTCGCCGACATTGGGCGGGTGTTGAGCTTGTTTCGGCCACTGCCTGGCCGAAAACCCAAAAACAGGGTTACTGTCGAAGCTCACATGTTTTGACAGCAGCCAGATATGGATATCGTGAGGGATCTGCCTACTATGATTCCTCAATCCCTTTCCTGATCCATCTTGGTCATAAGAAATAGGAGCTGCAGTTGAGCCTGCTCCACCATTCAATAAGATCAACTCCACTTTCCCGCCCTATCGCCATATCCCTTAATTCCCTTAGTGTCCAAAAATCTATTGACCTTAGTCTTAAATATACTTAACGACTGAGGATCCACAGCCCTCTGGGGTAGAGAATTCCAAAGATTCTCAACCCTCTGAGTGAAGAAGTTTCTCCTCATCTCAGTCCTAAATGGCCAACTCCTTATCCCGAGACTATGACCCTAGTTCCAGCGTCTCAGCATCTACTTACCTAATTGAAATAAAATAAGTCTAGCCTTTTCCTACTTTTCTTGCTGCCTGTGCATTGATGACCTATCCCTTTAAAATAACAGTTAGAATGTGCCGCTTCAGGGCCAGCTCCAGAGATCACTTCCACACTGCAGTCAATAAACGATCAAATTAGAATGATTACTCAAAGATCGTGGTATCATCTGAGTTGCAATTACCAGGGTTCTTGCTAAAGTTAACTCCCAGGGCTTATCATAGAATCATAGAATAGTACAGCATAGAAGGAGGCCATTTGGCCCATCAAGTCTGCGCCGGCTCTTTCGAAGAGCGATCCAGTTAGTCCCACTCCCCGGCTCTTTCCCCATATCACTGGAATTTTTTCTCCTTCAAGTATTTATCCAATTCCCTTTCGAAGGCTACTATTGAATCTGTATCCACCACCAAAAAGTATCTTTAAAATAAAATTAATCTAATGAGAATGATTTGGGATATGCTGTTGGTATTTTCACAAAGGATAAACTCTGGAGCAATGTCAGAACATGGATGGGTATAACCAATATTAGGTGGTTTTAGTATGGCTTTCTTTCACCAGCTACCTGCAGCCGCTCCATGTTCCACTGCTCCTACCAACAGGTTGAATACATTTAAATTGTTCTATTTAACCTTTTTTATTTTTTATTCATTCACGGGATGTGGGCATCTCTGGCAAGGCCAGCATTTATTGCCCATCTCTAATTGCCCTTGAGAAGGTGGTGGTGAGCCACCTTCCAGAACCGCTGCAGTCTGTGCGGTGAAGGTTTGGTGTTGTTAGGTAGGAAGTTCCAGGATTTTGACCCAGCGACGATGAAGGAATGGCGATATATTTCCAAGTCAGGATGGTGTGTGACTTGGAGGGGAACTTGCAGGTGGCGGTGTTCCCATCCGCCTGCTGCTCTTGTCCTTCTAGGTGGTAGAAGTCGCGGGTTTGGGAGGTGCTGTCGAAGAAGCCTTGGTGAGTTGCTGCAGTGCATCTTGTAGATGGTATACACTGCAGCCACGGTATGCCTGTGGTGGAGGAAGTGAATGTTTAAGGTGGTGGATGGGGTGCCAATCAAGCAGGCTGCTTTGTCCTGGATGATGTAAAGCTTCTTGAGTGTTATTGGAACTGCACTCATGCAAGTGAAGAGTATTCCATCACACTCCTGACTTGTGCCTTGTAGATGGTGGAAAGGCTTTGGGGAGTCAGAAGGTGAGACACTCGCCGCAGAATACCTAGCCTCTGACCTGCTCTTGTTGCCACCATATTTATGTGGCTGGTCCAGTTAAGTTTCTGGTCAATGGTGACCTCCAGGATGTTGATGGTGGGGGATTTGGCGATGGTAATGCCATTGAATGTCATGTGGAGGTGGTTAGACTCTCTCTTGTAGGAGATGGTCATTGCCTGGCATTTGTGTGGCGCAAATGTTACTTGCCATTTATCAGACCAAGCCTAAATATTGTCCAGGTCTTGTTGCATGCGGACACGGACTGCTTCATTATCTGAGGAGTTGGGAGTGGAACTGAACACTATGCAATCATCAGTGATCATCCCCACTTCTGACCTTATGATGGAGGGAAAGTCGTTTATGAAGCAGCTGAAAATGGTTGGGCCTAGGATACTGCCCTGAGGAACTCCTACAGCGATGTCCTTTGTTCGTATATGTTGCGGCATTTATACCAATGCACGTTATTACTGAGGACACACCACTGTAAAAGTGATGCAGAAACAGGCTTCAGAGAGAACATTCCAACTGCCTTAGCACCAGTGCATCAGAAATATATTCGAACAAAACTTCCAATATAACCACTAGTGATTATATTAGGCTTTAAGCCACTTAAATATGTAAATATGGGGGCTAACGCTTGTTGAAGGACCCCATCCAGAAATTAGTCAGCGATGAGCGGGGCAGACGTCAGGAAGCTCTGACAATGTGGAACACCTTCGGTACTGCAGTGAAGTGGTATTTTAGATCATGTGCTCAAGCTCTGGAGTAGGGTTTGAACCCACCAAACTTCTGACTCAGAAATGATACTGCTGCCAATTAAGCCAAGATGACATTAGAACTCAGCTTAACCATCTCTGCTCCAATGAAACCGGCCTAACTTTATTGTCTCTCATTCTAATTATATCCTCTCAGTCCCAATGAATCTGCATTGCACCTTTCCCATGACATCAATATCCTTTCTATGATGGGTTTCCAAAACTGTACACAACACTCCATCTGCAACATAAGAAATGCTTTGCACAGATTCATCATCCCCTCTTTGGTTTAGTACATGTTGTCCCTTTATATATAAAAAGAAAAGAAAGACTTGCATTTATATAGCGCCTTTCATGACCACCTGACGTCTCGAAGCACTTTACAGCCAATGAAGTACTTTTGGTGTGTAGTCACTGTTGTAATGTAGAAAACGCGGCAGCCAATTTGCGCACAGCAAGCTCCCACAAACAACAATGTGATAATGACCAGGTAAACAGTTTTTGTTATGTTGATTGAGGGATATATATTGGCCATACACCGGGGATAATACCCCTGCTCTTCTTTGAAATAGTGCCATGGGATCTTTTACGTCCACCTGAGAGAGCTGACGGGGCCTCGGTTTAACATCTCATCAGAAAGACACACCTCCAACAGTGCAGCACTCCCTCAGCACTGCACTGGAGTGCCAGCCTAGATTATTTTTTTCATGTGCTCAGGCTCCTGGAGTGGAACTTGAACCCACAACCTTCTGACTCAGAGGCGAGTGTGCTACCCACTGAGCCACAGCTGACACTAAACCCAGAATTCTATTTATGATGTTTTCGACCTTCAATCCTGCTTTTAAAGATCCATCTCTCTGAACTCCTAGCTCTTTCACTTCTTCTATTCCACTGAGAATCTTACCGTATTTACTCATAATCAAAATTTGCTTAGTTTGAAATGTCTGTAAATTCAAACTGTAATCAAGGAACTTTATTGAACATTAATTGGAAACTATGCTTCTCACACAAAATAACTGTATCTAAAAGCAGAATCCATTGCCAACTATTTTTGGCACTGTAAATTCATCTCCCCATCAGAGGAAGCAGCTGCCTCTAACACAGTTGAGGATGTCATACAGGCACCGACAGCTCACTCTGAAGCAGTATACCACTTTGAACCCATGAGTTGAACCATAATTGCAACTGCAAACAGACAAGAGGTTTGAATCCATTATCCGTGTTAGTAAGAAAGTCCTGACATCCAGATTGCTGACTTGTATGGAAGTTCTCGAAGCTGTCTGGGTGGATGTTGCTACTGCGGCACTGAGAGCGAGGATGAGGCTCAGACGAGTGAATCCAGCAAATAGACAAAGGCAGAGGAATCAGTCCTCACCACTGCCCTGCTGTTCAGTTCTGTGTTGATTGCTAAGGAATTGGCTGACAGTTAAGCCAGAATTCTCAATGGAACTTCTCTCTGCTCTAAGTACTTTGTAGATGAATATGCTGCCAGCAGAATGCAAATCGCAATCACAGAGTGTTTGGGAAATGACTGAACTTTGTGTTGCATAGTTCATACAGTGCTCAAGTTTTGATTGCATGCATTTCAATAGCTACTTTAATGTTTCATTAAAATTGGTTAATTTAAATTCACAGATAATTCAACATTTTTTCAAATAATAAATAACTTCAGGGTAACAGGAGTAGACTGCAGGGGTGATACTCAACTTCAGCGAGAGGTGGAAAACTGGCAGTACTGGATTGGCTGCCCATTATACACCCCGGCCGATTATCCTAGATGGTGCAGACCACAACCAGCCATTTTGCGCCCCCACAAAAGTTGAATTGCACTCGCTGTATTACCATTCTCTGTTCTTTTTCCCAAAATGTACTTCTTCACATTGCCTACATTGAACTGCATTTGCCACATGTCTGCCCAAACCCCTAACCTATCCATGTAGTCTGCTTCACTTTTACTCACAGTTTGCCACATGCCTTACTTCGGTATCATTGGCATTTTTATTTACATTATTGCCTCTGATGTCCAAATCATAATCATTATAGATTTTTCTATATATATGTGTGTGAAAAATATCCACTTACTCCTACTCTTGGCTTTCTATCTTATTGCTCCATCTATACCACCACTTTATGTTTGATCTTAGCAACAATTTTTTTTTACGTGGCACTTTGTCAAATACTTGTCAAAAGTACAAATGTAACACATCCACTGCATTCCTTTTGTCCATACACTGGATAAATTCCTCAAAGAATTCAATGAAATGAGTTAAAAATGACCTCCCTTTCACAAATCTACATTGGCTGTCCCTGATTAGCTCATATTTTTCTAAGTGTTCACTATGTTATGACTTATTATTGTCTCTAGAGATTTCCTATTATTGATGCGACATAAAACTAATTGATCTATATCTTTATCTATTGTGACTGTAAAACTAGTTATATTATGATCACTGGACCCTAAATGATCTTTTACTTTCAGGTCGCTTGGTACTGCATCTATCCTTAACTAGATTAAGATTAATCAAGTCATCAAATCTTCTAAAATTTGACAAACTCAGTAGTTAACCTAAATGTTTTTACAAAAAATGTTTTAAAAGGTGTCGCATAAGAAAACATAGAACAAAAAAAAGGTAAGTCAGCACATCGAGTCCATTCCTTTCACAAGCCATTCATAATCTACTCTGCTGCAGAATGTATCAGGGTTTGTGGGGGTTAAATTCAATAGCCTCCGAAAACGGGCGCGGGGATCGTGATGCACGATTAACCCACTCTCATTCAGTGCAATGAAGGCAGCACGCCAACTTTGTGCTGCCTGCTCATTTCAATGAATTCAGCATGCAGCCAGTGCTAACTGCGCTGTTGATTGGCTGCATGCATCAGCAGGGGGCCCAAAATTGCAAGGGAGGCTAGCACCAGTTAAAGCTAGCCTGCAATGCTTAAAGTTAGCCTGCACCTCTTACAGGGGAGATGCACTGTGGCTGGAGTAGGTGCTGGAAGTCGTTCAGGAACTGAATCTGACCTGGAAAACAGTGAAGAATGGCACAACGTGGGAGAGCGTGGGCTCCAAGGTTTTCGGACACTGCACTGGAGGCCTTGGTGGAGGAGGTGGAAAGGAGAAGAGATGTCCTGTATCCTTTTAGGCCCAGAGCTGCTCGAGGTTGTCCTCCAAAGCCATCTGCAGTCTCCTCTACTGAAAGTCAGCAGCCTTCCACCAGCCATGTTGCAGCCACTGGGGTAGCACTACATAGGAGCACTAGGACAGGCAAAGGCACATGGAAGACAGGCACTAAGGGAATGCATAAGGGTGAATAATTTACATTTGTATGCAATAGGGCATGATTTTATTTATACATTTGGTTTGGAATGCTTATTTTGTGGAGGCTATTATTTTTGCATTGTGGCCAAGCAGACGCTGTGATGGTCAGTGACAGAGTAAGGTGTGGGACTATTGGTGAATGGGGAATTGAGATTGCAGTTACAGGTATCGCACCCAGATGAGTTCTTCACAGCAGCCCTGGCAGAAAGGGGCTGTCTACATTGCCTCCTCTCTTCCTCCTCCACTTCCCCCTCCTCCTCAGCTGGTCACCATATAGTTGGTGGCAAGGGCTGTGCTCTCATGATGGTGAGGTTGTGCAGCATGCAGCAGACCACCACAAATTTTGACACCCACTCTGCCGAGTACTGCAGGGCTCCTCCAGAGTGGTCCAGGCAGCAAAAGCATTATTTCAGCACACCAATGATCTGCTCTATCACATTCCGTGTGACAGCATGGCTTTCATTGTATGTCTGCTGCCCACGTGTGTGTGGGTAGCGCAGCGGAGTCATGAGCCATGTTGTCAGCGGATAGCTCTTGTCGCCCAGCAGCCACACTTTGGTTTGTTGTGGTGGCTGAAATGCAGCTGGCAAAGCGGACTGCTGCAGAATGAAGGCATCATGACTGCTCCAGGATACCAGGCATTGACTGCATGATTCGCTGCCAATGGTTGCACACCAGTTGGACGTTGAGGGAGTGGAATCCCTTTCGGTTACGGTATATGGCAGAATTCATATGCGGCGCCTGCAAAGCAATGTGCATGCAGTCAATGGCACCCTGCACCATAGGGAAGCCTGCAATCCAAGCAAAGTCGTATGCTTGCTCCGCCTGCTGTTCTCTGGCAAGAGAGAATGAAATGTAGTTAGCACTTTTTGATTAGAGAGCCTCAGTGACCTCCCTTACGCAACAGTGGACAGCAAACCGCGAGATTTTGCAAATTTGTCCAGCTCCAGGCTGGAAGGAGTCAATGCATAAAAGTTCATCACCATGGTCACCTTCACAGCCACTGGCAATGCGGTCCTTGCCCTGCTCTGAGGTTGCAGTTGTGGCTGCAGCAGGTGGCAGATTTCAGTGAGGATGTCCTTGGTGAAGCGCAGACATCTGACACACTGTTCCTCGCTGAGGTTCAGGTAGAGAATTGCTCCCTGAACACCCTGGGCGGATATGACCTCTTGCTAAGAGCTCTTCTCCCCCTCCTCCTCCTCCCTCTTCTAGAGCCTTGTACTGCTCTGCGTGGCCTCTATTCATTCATGGGGAGTCAGGAGGTGAGACACTCACCGTAGAATACCCAGCCTCTGTCCTGCTCTTGTAGCCACAGTATTTATGTGGCTGGTCCAGTTAAGTTTCTGGTCAATGGTGACCCCCAGGAAGTTGATGTTGGGGGATTTGGCAATGGTAATGCCGTTGAATGTCAAGGGATGGTAGTTAGACGATCTCTTGTTGGAGATAGTCATTGCCTGGCACTTGTGTGGCACAAATATTACTTGCCACTTATCAGCCTAAGTCTGAATGTTGTCCAGGTCTTGTTGCATATGGGCATGGACTGCTTCATTATCTGAGGAATTGCAAATAGAACTGAAAACTGCAATCATCAGCGAACATCCCCACTTCTGACTTTATGATGGAGGGAAGTTCATTGATGAAGCAGCTGAAGATGGTTAGGCTGAGCTCACTGCCCTGAGGAACTCCTGCAGCAATGTCCTGGGACTGAGATGATTGACCTTCAACAGCCACAACCATCTTCCTTTGTGCTAGGTATGACTCCAGCCAGTGGAAAGTTTTCCCCCCGATTCCCATTGACTTCAGTTTAACTAGGGCTCCTTAATGCCACACTCAGTCAAATGCTGCCTTGATGTCAAGGACAGTTACTCTCACCTCACCTCTGGAATTCAACTCTTTTGTCCATGTCTGGACCAAGGCTGTAATGAGTTCTGGAGCTGAATGGTTCTAGCAGAACCAAACTGAGCATTTGTGAGCAGGTTATTGGTGAGTAAGTGCCACTTGATAGCACTGTCGACGACACCTTTCATCACTTTGTTGATGATTGAGAGTAGACTGATGGGGCGGTAATTGGCCGGATTGGATTTGTCCTGCTTTTTGTGGACAGGACATACCTGGGCACTTTTCCACTTTGTCGGCTAGTTGCCAGTTTTGTAGCTGTATTGGAACAGCTTGGCTAGAGGCGTGGCTAGTTCTGGAGCGCAAGTCTTCAGCACGACAGCCGGGATATTGTCGGTGCCTATAGCCTTTGCTATATCCATGAGCTCAGCCGCTTCTTAATATCATGTAGAGTGAATCAAATTGGCTGAAGACTGGCTTCTGTGATGGTGGAGACCTCAGGAGGAGGCCGAGATAGATTGTCCACTCAGCACTCTGGCTGAAGATGGTTGCAAACGTCTTTTGCACCCGTGTGCTGGGCTCCGCCATCATTGAGGATGGGGATATTCATGGAGCCTCCTCCTCCCGTTATTTGTTTAATTGTCCACCACCATTCACGACTGGATGTGGCAGGACTGCAGAGTTTTGATCTGATCCATTGGTTGTGGGATCGCTTAGCTCTATCTATAGCATGCTGCTTCCATTGTTTAGCATGCATGTAGTCCTGTGTTGCAGCTACGTGTATGATATGTGTTGCCGGAATAACAGGCGTAACACATACCAAATTCTCCCTCATAGAATCCTTCAAGGCTAAAATTAAACACGAATGAAGTAACTGGAACAAATAAATAAGAACCTGATGGCAATCCACACAGGTAAGAAAAGTTTCAGCATAATTTACAATGGTGGAATTTTTTCAGGGCTATTTGCAAAGATAGATTAAATATTCATAACATTCATCTTAATTAGGAAATATTCTAGAAAATACAGCTTTTCACATACTCCTATTTATTGTAATAGCTTTGTTGACTCTGTCTCCCCCGACACGCCTCCCGCCACCCCTGATTGACTTTCTGTTTTGTTGCCACTTCCCCTCAGTAATTACTCTGGCTTGATTTCAACTGCAGGCCGGTTTTGGGTGGATGGCCATTGGTGTAAGTTAGAAACTCACCCGCTGCTCCAGAAATGAATCCCAGTGTATTTAACTCCCAGGTCTTATTTCATTCCATCAGTGACTTCCCATCTGTTACGGAAGTCAGCTGGAAGTGGCAGAAAATCAAATGGTGCGGAGGCCGGCTGCTGAAACCAGGGGAGTGGCGGGATTGGCTGCCAGAGCTACCGCGGGGACTCGCGATCAGGAAGGATGGGTGCGATTCCACACGAGCGGAGGTCTAAGCTCTCTTTGTGGGGCCTGGAGGAAACACTCTTGCTGGCTTCACAAGGAAAGTAAAAAAAAAAATTGATATGCACCTTTTTTGACCTCTTCTCACCACTGGGTTGGCCTGGTAGGAAGCTCACTGTGGCTTCCTGCTCAGGCCGCTGAGTTAAAATTGTGATCGGGTCCCGACATCTTCAGAATCCAACATATATAAGTTAAAAAGGCTTTGGGCAGGTGTCTTTGCTACCTGCTCAGTTGAGCAGGTTAGAATTGCGGTCGGTCGGCTCCCAGTTGCTCCAGGGCGGGTAAATAACTTGGGCGATTTTAACTGCCCACCTGCCTGGTTTCCACCCACTTCCAACAGACGATCACTGTGAGTGGAAGGCCTGCTAGTACATTGCACATTTTCTCCTGCCCCTCAATGATTATACTTTTCATCGACGGTTCCTGGGGTACAGCATCTGTGGCCAGCTGAGCAGAGCTTGGAGAGGGCTGTGCCCTCCAACACGGGCTCGCCACATCTGTCCCTGCTACCACTGCCTACTCATGCTCACTTGTGAACTGTGAGTCACCAGGTAAAATCGCAACTAACTGCCTAACTGGACCCACCGAAGTGCGAGTATCTGCGCTGGTGCATGGTAAGCATGAGTTCTGTGATGGTGCACCCTAAGAAGGAATCAGCTCCTCTTGGGATTCATCATCCGGGAGGTCCATCGACTACTGCTGTAAGCATGAAGGCCCTGGTGGAGAGAAAAGATATGTATTAGTACTGGCAAGGTAAGAATGTTGCAACTTATCATTATGAAGATAATTATATTTCATTCACTGCTGATATCAAGTCAATATGACTGAGCATTGTATGACATGTGGGCCGCTGATACTTAATTCTGTCAATAGGTACCTGGGAGGTCCCAGCCTCCCCATCTCCGATGGTCAGGGATGCCAAAATGCCACTGATTTCCAGCACTGCCTCCTCTGTGAAGGATCACCTTTAGTCCTTTCCTTCTCCTTCATGTTCTGAGATCTCTTCTCCTGCAATGGGGGGAAGAACAGACCTATGAGTGACTGTAATGGCATGTGTTCACCCAATGGATGCAGTGCATTTTGTGTGGGTGGCTATCAGGGAGAGGCATCAAATTACATAAGAATGAGGGAGAGTGGGAGTGGTGGATGGATAGATGGGGATGGCAATTCCATGTTTGAATCCCTCCAATCAGGTTTCCGCCCTTGCCACAGTACCGAAACAGCTCTCATCAAAGTCACAAATGACATCCTTTGTGACTGTGACAAAGTTAAACTATGAAAAAGGTAAAGTTAAACCATACCTCTTTGACCAAGCTTTTGGTCACCTGCCCTAATTTCTCCTTTTGTGGCTCGGTGTCAAATTTTTTTGTGTCTTTTAATACTCCTGTGAAGCACCTTGGGACTTTTTACTACGTTAAAGACGCTATATAAATACAAGTTGTTGTTGTTGTTGATGTGAGGAAACATAGAAACATAGAAGATAGGAGCAGGAGTAGGCCATTCGGCCCCTCTAGCCTGCTCTGCCATTCGATGAGATCATGGCTGATCATCCAAACTCAGTACCCTGTTGCTGCCTTCTCTCCATATCCCTTGATACCTTTAGCCTTAAGAAATATATCTAACTGCTTCTTGAATATATTTACTGACTTGGCCTCAACTGCCTTCTGTGGTAGAGAATTCCACAGGTTCACCACTCTCTGGGTGAAGAAATTCCTCCTCATCTCTGTCCTAAATGGCTTTCCCCTTATCTTTAGACTTTGACCTCTGGTTCTGGACTCACTCGCCATCGCGAACATCCTTCCTGCATCCAGTCTGTCTTGCTCTGTTAGAATTTTATAAGTTTCAATGAGATCTCCTCTCATTCTTCTAAACTCCAGCGAGTATAAGCCCAATCGACCCAATCTCTCCTCATACGTCATTCCTGCCATCACAGGTATCAGTCTGGTGAATCTTCGCTGCACACCCTCCATGGCAAGAACATCCTTCCTCAGATAAGGCGACCAAAACTGCACACAATAGTCAAGGTGTGGTCTCACCAAGGCCCTGTACAACTGCAGCAAGACATTCTTGCTCCTGTACTCAAACCCTCTCGCTACTAAGGCCAACATACCATTTGCCTTCTTAACTGCCTGCTGTACCTGCATACTTACCTTCAGCGACTGGTGCACAAGGACACCAAGGTCTCGTTGCACTTCCCCTTCTCCCAATCTATTGCCGTTCAGATAATAATCTGCCTTTCTGTTTTTGCCACCAAAGTGGATAACCTTGCATTTATCCACATTATACTGCATCTGCCATGCTTCTGCCCAATCACCCAACCTGTCCAAATCATACTGGAGTGCATAGGAAGAGAAGGATGGGTGCACTTGCAAGGTAAGTGGGTGTGAGGAGTGATGTTATGCAGTACGTTTGACAAGGCTGATTTTGGGGGGTAATGTGCACAACTGGATGTAGAAGAATGTGCCACTGTACTCATCATTCCTGACCTGGTTAGGCCATTAAAGCGCTTCCTACACTGAATCCAGGAGTATGGCAGAGTGTTCCTGCTGCCAACCTCCTCGGCCACATCCAGCCATGCCTTCTTTGTGGCAGCAGTAGGTTTCTTCCTCCTGTTGCTGGGGAAGCGTATCTCTCTGCAACTCCTCACTGCACCAAGCAGTGCATCAAGCAAGGCATCGTTAAATCGAAGCGCAGCCCATGCCCATCCTGAATCCATCACAACTTCTCCTTCAGATTGCTGCAACTCTAAATTCCATCTTTGGATTGGTCCTTTGAATAATCCAGTTGAGATCGCGTCATGCGGGCTTGCACCACGTCTACTGCGGCGCATTCAATGCAAAACCCATATGTAATATTATAATGAGGTGGTGCTGTTGATTGCTGCACAATCCAACACACTGAAACTTCTTCTTAGTTTTGCACCTGATATTCCACCCCCCCGCCCCCCCACCCGTACATGCCTCGGAGTTATTATCAGGGCCAACATATTTCGCTGGTTCTCTGACCCACATTTCACTGATTTTCAGAATGGAGGATTGGGATAAGGCATGGGTGTCTTTTTATAAGCAGAATGGGTCACACTTCTGGCCAGTTAATCACAGAGCGAGGACCACTGGCATGGAGCACCTTTGGTTTGAGGTGGTTGGTTAGTATGCAGTAATGCTGAAAAGAGGGATAAAGGTGATAATTTGAACCCCTAAGAATGGGTGGATTTGGGGTGGGTGGGAAGTAAAAATTGTAAAACTTTCAAACCCTATCCCAACCCACCTCCAACCCGCCCACTTCTGCGGGTCAGGGGGTGGGTGACCAATCTGCTCTCAAGAGGCTGATCAGTCATTGAGATTTTTTAAAGAGGCTGCATGCCTCAATTTTTACATGATTTTTAGTTGTAACTAATTTCAGTCGTGTTTCCCGGGGCTCGGGAAACATGACAGGTAAAAGGACGTGAGAAGGGCCGGATCCATAAAGGAACTGCATTTACAGCACTGCTTGTGGGCCAGAAGGAGTAGAACTATTTCCTCCAGGCACAACAAGCAAACCTCTTCACAGACCCTGTGATCGGTCAATGCCCCCCCCCCCGCCATCCCTCCCATGATCTACCCCCGACCTCCACGATCTACCCCCCGTGATCTACCCCCATGATTCCCCCGGTGATCTCCCCTTCCCCCTCCCAATTTCTCCCTCCCTCCATCCTCTTTGCTCCCTAGCTGTAGCCTTGTGGCGCAGGCTTTCCTGCCTGACAGGCAGCCAGCTTAACAATCAGGCTGGATGTTGAGCAAAAAACCTGCAAAAAAATATTCAAAGATGTCCTGCTGTTAATTTCAGAAGGACATCTGGGAAACCCATACTTCCAGGATTCCCATCTGGAAATCCTCCCCACCATGTCCTAGGGGGAGTGTTTGCTAGTGCTGTTGGGGAGGGTTTAAACTAAAATGGCAGGGGGTTGGGAACCTGTGCAGGGAGACAGAGGAAAGGGAAGCAAGGATAGAAGCAAAAGACAGGAAGGAGAAAAACTCTGATGATGTGGAATCTGTATGGGTAGAGCTGAGAAATACCAAGGGGCAGAAAACATTAGTGGGAGTTGTATACAGACCCCCAAACAGTAATGCTGAGGTTGGGGATGGCATTAAACAGGAAATTAGAGATGCGTGCAATAAGGGCACAGCAGTTATCATGGGTGATTTTAATCTACATATAGATTGAGCTAACCAAATTAGTAACAATACTGTGGAGGAGGAATTCCTAGAGTGTATACGGGATGGTTTCCTGGACCAATATGTCGAGGAACCAACTAGAGAGCAGACCATCTTAGACTGGGTATTATGTAATGAGAAAGGATTGATTAACCATCTTGTTGTGTGAGGCCCCTTGGGGAGGAGCGATCATAATATGATAGAATTCTTCATTAAGATGGAGAGTGAAGTAGTTGACTCAGAGACTAGGGTCCTGAATTTAAATAAAGGAAACTACGATGGTATGAGGTGCGAGTTGGCTAGGATGGATTGGGGAACGTCACTTAAAGGGTTGACGGTGGATAGGCAATGGCAAACATTTAAAGATCGCATGGATAAACTACAGAATTTGTTAATCACTGTCTTGCATAAAAATAAAACAAAAAAGGTGGCGCAACCGTGGCTAACAAGGGAAATTAGGGATAGCATAAGATCCAAGGAGGGGACATATAAATTGGCCAGAAAAAGCAGCAAACCTGAGGATTGGGAGCAGTTTAGGATTCAGCAAAGGAGGACAAAAGGATTAATTAAGAGGGGGAAAATAGAGTATGAGAGTAAGCTTTCAGGGAACATAAAAACTGACTGTAAAAGCTTCTATAGATATGTGAAGATAAAAAGATTGGTGAAGTCAAGCGTAGGTCCCTTGCAGTCAGAATCAGGGGAATTTATAATGGGGAACAAAGAAATGGCTGACCAATTAAATACACACTTTGGTTCTGTCTTCACAAAGGAGGACACAAATAACCTCCCAGAGATGTCGGGGAACATAGGGTCTAATGAGAGGAGGAACTGAATGAAATCAGTATTTGTAAGGAAATGGTGTTAGGAAATTGACGGGATTGAAGGCCGATAAATCCCCAGGGCCTGATAATCTACATCCTAGAGTACTTAAGGAAGTGGCCCTAGAAATAGTAGATGCATTGCTGGTCATCTTCCAAAATTCTACAGACTCTGGAACAGTTCCCATGGATTGGAGGGTAGCTAATGTAACCCCACTATTTAAAAAAGATGGTAGAGAGAAAACGGGGAATTATAGATCGGTAAGCCTGACATCGGTAGTGGGGAAAATGCTAGAGTCCATTATAAAAGATGTAATAGCAGAGCACTTGGAAAATAGTGACAGGCTCGGACAAAGTCAACATGGATTTACAAAAGGTAAATCGGGCTTGACTAATCTACTGGAATTTTTTGAGGATGTAACTGGTAGAATAGATAAGGGAGAACCAGTGGATGTGGTGTATTTGAACTTTCAGAAGGCTTTCGATAAGGTCCCGCATAAGAGATTAGCGTGTAAAGTTAAAGCACATGGGATTGGGGGTAAGGTACTGACTTGGATAGAGAACTGGTTAGCAGACAGGAAGCAAAGAGTTGGAATAAACAGGTCTTTTTCCAAGTGGCAGGCAGTGACTAGTGGGGTACTGCAGGGATCGGTGCTAGGACCCCAGCTGTTCACAATATATATTGGCCCAGAAATTCGTCCGAATACGGGAGAGTACGCACTGTGTACTCACCCATATTCGGTCCCGAAATGCTGGTTTCCTGCAAGCACTGTGCATGCGCGGGAAACCGGCACTTCCGATATTGCGAAGGGGGCGGTTCCTAAGTGAACCGTGTGCACTACAGGCTGTGCGCACGCAGCACACTTAGTTTTTTTTCAGGTTTGAATGCGAAGGTAAGTGTTGAAGATTTTACACATGAAGAAAGGAGGCGTAAGACCCCCTTTTAACAAGGTAAGTAGTTAATTAAGTATTATTTTAAATTTTTTTCAATAGGTTTATCTTTTTTAGAGACTTTAAAGAAAGGTAAGTTTATTTTTATAACTTTTAAAAAGAATTTAAATTTTTTCAAAAATTTAAATTTTTGTTTAAAGTGGTTAATTTATTTAACTATAGTTATTTTATTAATGTGATGGGTTTTTTTTTTAATTTAATTGAGGTTTAGCTGTCCTTTTGGGGGCAAGTTGTATTCATAGCTTTGACAGTTCTCCTGTCAAAACTATGAATGAAAGATGGTGTGCTGCCATTGGCTCTAACTGGCCCACGTGATCCCAGAGATCGCATCGAACTAACTGCGCCTCTGGGACACGCACACACTGCGCGCCGGCACCAGGGAGAGGCCCAGGAGCAGAAGTTCGTGTGGGCCAAAACCATAAAGGCAGGCGCGGAGTGCGATATCGCGGGGGATCCTTACCCCCGCGGCAACCATCGAAGTCCAATTTCTGGGCCATTAATGATCTCGACAAGGGAACTAGATGTAATGGCCCGAAAATTAGACCTAATACGCGAGAGTACACACTGTGTACTCTCACGTATCAGGTCCCGAATTGCCGGTTTCCTGCATGCACTGCGCATGCGCGGGAAACCGGCACTTCGTGTATTGCAAAGGGGGCGGTTCCTAAGTTAACCGCGTGCTCACTACAGGTTGTGCGCATGCAGTGCACTTAGTTTTTTTTTCAGGTTTGAACGCGCAGGTAAGTGGTGAAGATTTTACACATAAAGAAAGCAGGCGTAGGACCCCCTTTTAACAAGGTAAGTAGTTAATTAAGTGATATATTAAATTTTTTTCAACAGGTTTATCTTTTTTAGAGACTTTAAAGAAAGGTAAGTTTATTTTTATAACTTTTAAAAAGATTTTACATTTTTTCAAAAATTAATTTTTTGTTTAAAGTGATTAATTTATTTAACTATAGTTATTTTATTAATGTGATGGCTTTTTAAAAAAAAATTAATTGAGGTTTAGCTGTTCTTTTGGGGGCTTGTAGTATTCATAGCTTTGACAGCCCTTGCTGTCAAAACTATGAATGAAAGATGGTGTGCTGCCATTGGCTCTAACTGAATCACGTGATCCCAGAGCTCGCACAAACTAATTGCGCCTCTGGGACACACAAGCACTGCACGGTTGCAACAGGGAGAGGCCCTGAAACTGAAGTTCGTGTGGGCCCGAAACAAAAAGGTAGGCGCGGAGTGCGATATCGCGGGGAATCCTTACCCCCACGGGAACCATCGATGTTTAATTTCTGGGCCAATATCTCCAAGTTTGCAGACGACACAAAGCTGGGTGGGCGTGTGTGCTGTGAGGAGGATGCCGAGAAACGCCAGGATGATTTGGACAGGTTGGGTGATTGGGCAGATGCATGACAGATGCAGTATAATGTGGATAAATGTGAGGTTATCAACTTTGGTGGCAAAA
The DNA here is from genome assembly GCA_030390025.1 of Squalus acanthias. NCBI lineage: Eukaryota > Metazoa > Chordata > Chondrichthyes > Squaliformes > Squalidae > Squalus > Squalus acanthias. Next base: position 58,063,326 of record CM059428.1, on the reverse strand, counting down.
ACAGGAAGGCAGATTATTATCTGAATGACAATAGATTGAGAGAAGGGGAAGTGCAACGAGACCTTGGTGTCCTTGTGCACCAGTCGCTGAAGGTAAACATGCAGGTGCAGCAGGCGGTTAAGAAGGCAAATGATAAGTTGGCCTTCATAGCGAGAGGATTCGAGTACAGGAGCAAGGATGTCTTGTTGCAGTTGTACAGGGCCTTGGTGAGACCACACCTTGACTATTGTGTGCAGTTTTGGTCGCCTTATCTGAGGAAGGATGTTCTTGCCATGGAGGGAGTGCAGCGAAGATTCACCAGACTGATACCTGGGATGGCAGGATTGACGTATGAGGAGAGATTGGGTCGATTGGGCTTATATTCGCTGGAGTTTAGAAGAATGAGAGGGGATCTCATTGAAACTTATAAAATTCTAACAGGACTAGACAGACTAGATGCAGGAAGGATGTTCCCGATGGCAGGGGAGTCCAGAACCAGGGGTCACAGTCTAAAGTTAAGGGTGAGAAGTCGCACAACACCAGGTTATAGTCCAACAGTTTTATTTGAAATCACAAGCTTTCGGAGCCACTGCTCCTTCATCAGGTGAAGTAACGAAGGAGCAGCGCTCCGAAAGCTTGTGATTTCAAATAAAACTGTTGGACTATAACCTGGTGTTGTGCGACTTCTCACATTTGTCCACCCCAGTCCAACATTAAAGATAAGGGGTAAGCCATTTAGGACTGAGATGAGGAGGAATTTCTTCACCCAGAGAGTGGTGAACCTGTGGAATTCTCTACCACAGAAGGCAGTTGAGGCCAATTCATTAAATATATTCAAGAAGGAGTTAGATATATTTCTTAAGGCTAAAGGGATCAAGGGATATGGGGAGAAAGCAGGGACAGGGTACTGAATTTGGATGATCAGCCATGATCTCATTAAATGGCGGAGCAGGCTCGAGGGGCCGAATGGCCTACTCCTGTTTCTATGCCCTCTTCACAACCCTGAGTAAATATCGGATCCAAAATAAGGGATTTAATACACAAATCACAAGAAAAGGAATCAAAGGTTTAAAAAAGTGTTCCACTAATTTCCTGAGTATTAATTGCCATTTGAAGCAATTTGTGCTTATGGTCCTGCTTGAATAGATTTTGTTAAATCATACATTACCTTAATGGTTGGCAAGCTAGAGTTGAACTAAGTTTAGCGTGTTTACTGCTTGACTGCAGAGTTTGGATTCCAAATGATGGCTAATTATGAGTGTGATTTATCGAGTTGTGATAACCCCAGATTTTGAACTTCAATGGCTCTTGCACCAAATGGGAGTAAAGGCATTTTAAACTAGTGTCACTTTTGTTTAATGTAAATGGTTTCTTTTTGAATAATTACATGGCGTAAAATTTGTAAAATCCTTTGTTTCACACTGCAAACGTAAAATGATTCCTTCACTCTTTTCTGAACACAGAATCAGATGTAAATCTTGTATGTTGAAAGAAAGAACTTGCATTTATATAGCGCCTTTCACATCCTCAGGATGTCACACAGTAGTACCACATAGCCAATTAAGTACTTTTAGAAGTGGCAAATGTGGCAGTCAATTTGCACACATGTAAGATCGCACAAATAGGATTGAGATAGATGACCAGATCTTCTGTTTTAATGGCGGTTGAGGGATAGATGGTGGCCAGAACAACTCCCCTGCTCTTCTTCAAACATCTTTGTGCATATTTAAGGAGGACTACACCAGCCTGGGGTGGAGGTCCTGCTTACCTGTTCAAAAGAGCAGGTTATTATCGCGACCTGGCGGGATGGCAGCGGGATCGTTGTGGGATAAGTTGTTCCCCTCATTTTAACTACCCGCGCCCGATTTCCACCAGGTGGGGGGAATTAATATCGGGGCCTGTGTGCTTGGTAGATGAATTCCATTCATAAACACATGTAGTTCTTACCTTTTTGAGCACAAATAAAATGATTTAAAAAAGTCATGGGGTAGTGTGTTGGCACAGCTGCTTAATATTTCTACATGTGACTCAGTGAAGAAGGACATTGGTCTACACTCCTGAATCTTAACTAAATAAGTTCTGTGATCTCAGTCAGGAAGCACTGAGTACAAATTAAATGGTTCCACATCGGGAAGGAACCATTTTCTCAAGCACCAACCAGGGGCAGACTACTGACGGCCATTGGGAAAGGTTTAACAAATGGGTTGTCACCATGGAAAGACTAAAGCATAGAAAAGTGAAAAAACATTAAGCTTTATGAAAAGATGGAAATTCAAGCATAAGCAGAAGCCATCAGAGGAAATAATTATACAATGACGAGTATAAGAGTGCTTTTCATTTTTTACTATGTCCTATACGGAAAAACTTTGGAAGCTACTTTTCCACAAGGCTATCTAAGAATATTTTTCACATGACTATGGATAATAATTTTAAAAGTTGGCTTTTTGGTTCAGCCAATGAATAGCTGAGCCTTTCAAGTTTGACCCCCGGTATGGGTGCTGAGTTCAGTAATCCTAGCTGAAGCAGCAATAAAGATGCTACAATTGTCCTCAGCACCCCTGCCATTTCCCCTCCCTTTGCGATTCAATACTCAAGCTCGTGCATGAAGATGCCATCCAATGTTCATGGAACTGTAGCCATGATGCGGAGATGCCGGTGTTGGACTGGGGTGGACAAAAATGAGAAGTCGCACAACACCAGGTTATAGTCCAACAGTTTTATTTGAAATCACGAGCTTTCGGAGCGCTGCTCCTTCATCAGGTAAAGTGAGGGAATACAAATCAGCAAAGCATATATAGACAGAGAACATTGGCCCAGAAATTGATCTCGCTCTGTTCCCGCGGGGGTAAGCCTTCCCCGCGATGTCTCACCTCGCTTATGCTTTTTCTGATCCAGCTCGCACGAAATTGATGTTCCAGACATCAGCTGTGCTGGGCTTGCGTATCCCAGCGGCGTAGTTAATTCGTGCGAGCTGTGGGATCACGTGACTCAGTTAGAGCCAATGGCAGCACACCATCTTCCATTCATAAGTCTCACAGCATAGCTGTGAGACTTATGAATCTTACACCCCCCCAAAATAACAGCTAAACCTCAATTAAATTAAAAAAACAACCCATCACATTAATAAAATAAGTATAGTTAATTAAATTAACCATTTTAAATAAAAAATTAAATTTTTGAAAAAATTTAAAATCTTTTAAAAAGCTATAAAAATAAACTTACCTGTCTTTAAAGTCTATAAAAAAGATATACCTGTAAAAAAAAATTCAAAAAAATACTTAATTCACTACTTACCTTCTTAAAAGCGGGTCTTACTCCTCCTTTTTACATTTCCAAAATCTTCCCTACTTACCTGCGCGTCCAAAGCATGAAGTGCACAGCGTGCGCGCAGCCTGTAGCGCGCACGCGATGCACTCAAGCCCCGCCCCCTTTTCGGAAGAGCAATTGCCGGTTTTCAGCGCATGCGCAGGGCATGCAGAAAACCGGCAATTGGAGTGGGAATATGCGAGAGTATGCAGTGCGTACTCTCGCGTCCCGGGATCAATTTTCGGCCCAATGTGTTTGACACGTTGGACCCCCTGTGACCCCACCTCATTGTCTTAGCTATATTTTGCTGTGTCTTTGATGTAATGCCTTCCTGACTGATTGTATCTCTGCCGAGGTGTGATGGAGGGCAGTCAGAAACACATTGTTCTCTGTCTATATATGCTTTGCTGATTTGTATTCCCTCACTTTACCTGATGAAGGAGCAGCGCTCCGAAAGCTCGTGATTTCAAATAAAACTGTTGGACTATAACCTGGTGTTGTGCGACTTCTCATTTTCATGGAACTGTACTCCAGCAAGAAGTCAATGGCCTCAGGAAAGGAGGAGAGGAGATAATTGGCAAAAAAGAGAAGGAAAAAAAGGTGCAGTTTGTATATTATGCCACCGATCAGCGCTCTCTGGATCCTGATTCTGTAACTATCAAGAACTGGAGCGGAGGTTAGCTATGCATGTACATAGACTGCCTGACCTAGAAATTAACCTCTGATATAAAAATAATGGATTCATAACGGACTGTGCTATTTTTTAACAGTAAGTGGGTATGGCAAAGTGCAGCTTCAAAGAAGCATCAATGCCATGGGAAAGTCATTGGTGCTACTTTCCAGCAATGCTTTTTTTACATACGGTCCAGATAATTCGCAATGCACTTAAATAATTTGACTCGAAAAATATATTCATGTTGCTAACACATCATTATGTTGCTTACACATGGTGTAATATAACACTTACATCTTATTAACTTTCAGCCATCCTAAAACCAGCTCTTTAAAACATCTTTACAAAAGCATCAAGATCTGAATGAAAGAAGCAATGCATCAATGTGGGTTGTTTGAGATTCACTTGCATGGTTAAACAAAGAATGTTGTCTTCTAATTAGATGCATTGTCAAAGGATTATATGTTAAACCAATGTCCTTTATTGTTAGTATTTTTAAAAAATTATTTTATTACCTGCCTGGTCAGCATGCAAACATTCTCATCTTTTCTTTTTAAGTGCAAGTTTTTCTGAACAAGTAATGTGGGTCAATTGCAAAAGGGATAATAGTAATCATTAAATCATTAAAATTTTGTCTATGCTTCACAGAGCATGGAGAAAATTAACTTCCCACCAACCTCATTTTTTTTTGCTGAACATGAAATAATGATTTTCTGCCAGTATAATTACAAAGCTAACATCTGATAGAGTCAGCATCCAGGGGGGATTATCACATGCATGAGTATTAGACCTCATTACCAGCTTGACTGCAAAATTATTACATCTTGTAATTGGATGGCGAGATTTATATACAGATTGGCCCGGTTCTCTGTAAGATTGTAATTACAAGCTTCGTTGGTTTGCTACTTATCACACAGTGCAGGAGGAGGCAAAAAAACAAGCAAAGGAAAGACCATTTCATTAACCTGTAACCCTATCAAGGGAGGAGCACTGTAACATCCCTGTATTTATTAGGCCAAACAGATCTGTTTGCAGAAGGAGCCATTTATTACCGGCTGACAAATGGGATTTCATTTATTTAACCTCAGTGATCTATTTCAGTAAAATGTATAAACGAGCCATCCGTTTTATGATTCCAGAGTCAACGCCTCAATTATCTAAAGGCTAACTGCCTGTTAAAGCACCCATCTGCTGAGATGAATTCATTGATTTAATTTGCCTCATGTTCCTGAATGATTCCTACCAGAGAGAAAAAAAAATCAGAGTGATTTGGTGTACAGGCACAACTCTGTGTATGTGTGTCTGTGTCTCTTTCTCTTTACTAGAATACAAGAGGACAATCAATATTGGCTTAAATTTTATGAGACGAGGAGTTAAGTTGTTCAGTTACTGGCAGAACACCTTTGTTCTCCTACAACAAGTAATCTCTGTTGTGGAATTAATATTGACAGGCTGGCTCCTTTGTAGCTAATTTTGTATTGGTGTGCCCCAATCAGGGAGCTGGCAGTAATAGAGTTGTTATTAGAGTTCATTATGGAGCCTGTGGATCAATGGCTACACAGAGAGACAGAGGTCGAGCAGCTACTGGAAGCTCATTTATTTAAAGGTACATAAGACGTGCTATTTCTGCCAGTTTCTTCCTCTGACTTTTTTTGTTATACCAAAGGCAATTCACATGACCTTCATGATGTCATAATGATTCTACAGTTTGCCATAACTGAGCTTCCTGCCTACAGACAAAGGTGTTCCCACCTAATTTTTCACATTACTAATTTTCCCTCTTTAGTTTCTGCCTCTCCATCCATGTAAGCCCCTCTGCCCCCAGATCTCATTTATACTACATGAGAGTTGGGGGGCTCCATCTTAGAAAATGAGTTTGGATAAACACAACAATGCAATATCATTGGAATTTGATCAGTGGTGTATGATGTCAGCACTGCATGGAAAAATAAAGCTTCAAAACAATGTTCAGATTCGTCATCACTGAGAACGAACATGGGACTGCAGCTGAATGAAGCTAGATTCTGCAACTGAACAGCCATATGTCATTTTCTATTCTCTTTAAGACAGGGCTTATCATCCTGGATGTTTTTCTGTAGTTGGTTGTCTTCTACAGGAGGCAGATTGAGTTTGGCAAAGCTGATGATTAAATAAATTGTACAAAGTCCTTTGAAGAAACTGGCTTGATGAGCTGAATGACTTATAGTCATTATAGTCTTAAAATTCTCTGTTTTTCATTCATTATGAAGCTGCACAGCAAAGCTCAACAGTCAGTAGAGCAGAGAAAGAGAAAGTGTTGAAAATCCGGGTACCCTGCTCAGCCATTGGACTTGCAGCCAATCGTTTTCCCTCACCTTGACCCTGTCCCAAATCCCAGGGAAAGGGTCATTTGACTTAAACAGGCCAGCACTTGGATCAGTACTGGCGCTGCTGGGGTGTCTGGGATGACATCTTGTCATTCTTGGGTGCAGGATTTGTCTGGCCTCAGCATCCCTTGAAGGAATTTCAGACTCCTGGCTGCTCTGCGATTGATCTGTCACGTCCCAAATCTCTCTTAGCTCAGTTGATGGAAATGGCATTGTGGGGCTCACTTACAGCCCTTATATGGCAAGTACGTCTGTTATGTACTTGCTACTGGCCATCTAATAGGTGTCTGGGGGAGCCTGGCATCCTGTCAGTTCTGCCTCCAAAAGTGACGTCATGATGGAGAGGCACAGGTAAAAGAAGTACTCATCGGAATTTGGTCAAGAAGGGTCTGAAACAGGTTCTGCCCCAAATCCCTCCTCCCCCGCTCAGATTATACTATTTCTGCACCAACAATGGCAGAGAATATCTAGGCAAGGAACTCCAATCGTAAAATACAAATGTGGAAAGCTGGAACGAGGGAAAGAAACTGAAAGCTACATATAGTAAAAGATGCTGTAAGTGTGTTGATAACTATAACACATTCTTGGGTACAGATGAATGAACTCTTTCTCCTTCTCTCTTGGACATCAGCTAATCCTTTCACCTTCCCTGTGTCTAATAACTATCTTAGCAATTATCCAATTATAATCCAGCAGTCTTTATGACACTATAATCAGTAAGGTGCATTATGGCATTGATACATGATAGTCACATAAAGATATTAAAGATTCATAATATATAGAACAATGTTATTTCTAACTAATCCACTGCAGGTCAAAGTCTAATATATTTACAGTGTTAACATTTTCAGTGAAAGGTAAATTTGTAATGTAATCACGGGTCAACTGAATGGAAATTCCTAACTGTCACTGTCAATCATAACATCCCATTCCTTTAAAAAAAAAGCCTTCCTTATGGTAGGTATAGATCAGAATAAACAGTGCTGGAAATATTATAGAAAACTAGTAGATCTCCCATGGCATTGCTCATGGTGAATCTTGTGCCCCTCTAATCTTTGTCAGTGATCCTTTCATTTATTTGACCTCTCTTTTGGTTCATTCTGTCCACCACATCTGTCCATAATGATAAAAAAGTAATTAATATTAAAATTTGTATTTTAATATTACTCATTTCCTACACCACCAATTAACCTCCCCTGTAATTTCAATTTCCTTTCACTAAATCAGGCTTCCATTTTGCTGGTGCTCTCTGAATCACACTCTGGATACCACTCACCTTAGTAAGATGCTAGGAACTCACCAGGCCCAATGCTTTCCTTCTTACTTTCAGAACTCTGTGTTTCATATATCAACTAAAGACACCAACCCATTACATAGAAAATAGCACACCAGCTTCCCCTATATAAAAATGATGCGGAGATGCCGGCGTTGGACTGGGGTGGACAAAAATGATAAGTCGCACAACACCAGGTTATAGTCCAACAGATTTATTTAAAATTACGAGCTTTCGGATGTAAGGAAAGATTGTATCTCTGCATTTTCTGTGTTTATATTCTGTGAACTTTTGTAGATTCACTCATTGTAACTTTACCTGAAGAAGGGGCGATAACTCCGAAAGCTTGTAATTTTAAATAAATCTGTTGGACGACAACCTGGTGTTGTGCGACTTATCATTTTTATATAAAAATGGTTATGGGCAGCAGGTATTAGACCGGAGTTGGGTGACAAATATCAGCACGGCCATCATGGCAGGAGGCATTGAGGGGAGGGAGGGCTGAGGTATTGGGGAAGGCCTCCAGTTTGGAAAAAAAGGAGGTCACGGGAGAGGGATGGTCTAAGTCACACCGAAAGCAGGAGTGAGACAGCAATGGTTGGGGGAGGCCTGCGAGTGGACAATGAAAGGAGGCTGTGGTAGAGTGAGTGCTGTTATGTAAAATCAGAGGAAGTTTGATCCTGACTTCATCCAATAATTTGTATAATATTGCAGGCATATTATTAACTCAATCAGTCCTTGGTTATATTGCAGATGCTGATCCAAACCTGTTAGTCAGCTTTGGATTGACACCTAAAACTTAAAAGAATGCCAGTTTCCATTAGGTCACATGGAGCCACTCACAGCCTAAAACCAAGGCTGATGTCAGATAGACATTTCTTCAGCATCTTCATAACTTGAAGAGTTGGGAATCCAAGTTGGGAAGAGCTGGGATTTGGGTAGCACATTACACGGTCTACAATGTGGTCAAACCCTGTCATTTTAGAAAAATAGTCACATTGTGGATAAAACATGTTGCCATTGTCATACAAAAAGAAAATACTGCAGATGCTGGAAATCTGAAATAAAAACAGAAATTGCTGGAGATACTCAGCAGGTCAGGCAGCATCTGTGAAGCAAGAAACAGAGTTAACGTTTCAGGTCGATGACCTTTCATCAGAACTGGAAAAAAGCAGGAAATGGAACAGATTTTTAAGCACATGTAGGGGCTGGGAAAGGGGGGCGGGGATGAAAGAACAAAAGGGAAGGTCTGTGATAGGATAGAAGGCAGAAGAGGTTAAGAGACATTAAGAGATATTCAAGGCAAAAGGAGATGGTAATGGGACAGGTTAAGAAACAAAGGATGGCTCTAGATCAAGTGTAAATTGCGCTGACTTCTCCGTCTCCATCTCTGGGGATAGGTTATTGACAAACATTCACTACAAGCCCACTGACTCCCACAGCTACCTGGACTACACTTCCTCCCACCCCACCTCCTGTAAGGACTCTATTCCATTCTCCCAGTTTCTCCATCTCCGCCGCACCTGCTCTGACAATGCCACCTTCCATACCAGTGCTTCCGACATGTCTTCCTTTTTCCTCAACCGAGGATTTCTTTCTACTGCAGTTGACACGGCCCTTGACCGTGTCCGTTCTATCTCCCGCACTTCTGCCCTCATCCCTGCCCCTCCCTCCCAGATCCACGATAGAGTTCCCCTTGTCCTCACCTTTCACCCCACCAGCCTCCACATTCAACGGATCATCCTCCGCCATTTCCGCCACCTCCAGCGTGATCCCACCACCAAACACATCTTCCCCTCACCTCCCCTTTCAGCATTCTGAAGGGACCGCTCCCTCCGCGACAACCTGGTCCACTCCTCTATCACCCCCAACACCCCTTCCTCTTCGCCCAACACCTTCCCGTGCAAGCGCAGGAGATGCAACACATGCCCTTATACCTACCCCCCTTCCCACTGTCCAGGGCCCCAAACATGTCTTCCAGGTGAAACAGCGATTTACTTGAACTTCTTGCAATTTAGTATACTGTATTCGCTGCTCACGATGTGGTCTCCCCTACATTGGGGAGACCAAACGCAGATTGGGTGACCGCTTTGCGGAACACCTCCGTTCAGTCCGTAAGGGGGACCCCGAGCTTCCGGTCGCCTGTCACTTTACTTCTCCGCTCCACTCCCATTCAGACCTCACCGTCCTCTGCCTCCTGCATTGTTCCACTGAAGCTCAGCGTAAGCTCGAGGAACAGCACCTCATTCTTCGATTAGGCACTTTACAGCCTTCTGGACTCAACATAGAGTTCAACAATTTCAGATCATAACCTCGGCCCCTATCATATATATATTTTTTATCCACACTTTTTGTTTGTGCCTTCTGTTCTTCTCTCCCACATGGCAGCTGTCTTTCATTCTGCCAGCGCAATTTACACTTCATCTAGAGCCATCCTTTGTTTCTTAACCTGTCCCATTACCATCTCCTTTTGCCTTGAATATCTCTTAATGTCTCTTAACCTCTCCTGCCTTCTATCCTATCACAGACCTTCCCTTTTGTTCTTTTATTCCCTCCCCCCTTTCCCAGATCCTACACTTGCTTAAAAATCTGTTCCATTTCCTGCTTTTTTCCAGTTCTGACGAAAGGTCATCGACCTGAAACATTGGCCCAGAAATTCGGGTCCCCACGGGTGAGTACGCGCTGTGTACTCACCCGTAGGGCCACCAGAAGTGCCGGTTTCACACATGCACTGCGCATGCACAGGAAACTGGAACTTCCGGTCTCTTGAAGGAAGGGGTTCGCGGGTCAACCACGTGCGCGGGAGAGGCAGCGCGTACGCAGCGAACTTCCGCTTTTTTTACAGGTTTCTCCGTGCGGGTAAGTCCCTAGCGGCTGTGCGTGGAAAAAGCAACTCTGTTTCTCTCTTCACAGATGCTGCCTGACCTGCTGAGTATCTCCAGCATTTTCTGTTTTTATTTGCCATTGTCATAGGTTACTGACTATCCATCATTTGCCTACTGTCTAATGAACTAACCATTGTTTTCTCACTAACAATATCACAGTGGACAGAAAATTACATTGAATTCGATTTAGATAGACGTTTGCACCATTGCTGGCAATGGGTTATTAATATGGGGAAACTCCAGCTCTGTTAAAGTTAAAATCATGACTTGATAACAGTTAGGGGTAGATCTTGACTTTGTGTGATAGCATAAAACAGATGATAGCGAGTCGGCAGCCCCTTTTACATCTCTCCTGATTGTTTTTTCCATTGAAGTCAATGGAAATAAAAATTGGGAGAGATGTAAAACAGGCTGCCGACTCACTACCACCCATTTTACACGATCGCACAAAGTCAAGATTTACCCCTTACTGTCTACTATTGCATTGCCAGAAGATTGCTTATTCTCAGACAGATTGCTTTCAACCAGTATAGGGGTAGAGGGGGAGATTTATTTTGTGCATTAAGTGCAGCAAAATCATAAATCATGTTGACAAAGAATGGGTTTACGATTTTGTTACACTTATACCGTACTGGGGAAATCTTTGCCCCTCGATGAAAACCTGCATCAGTAGGGGACTGAGAAAAATATTTTACTGGGTCTTCTCTATCTGTAAATAGCCCTCATACTGAATTGAATATGAGGCCAGTGTATTTTCTCCTTTGTGCTGCACTGTTACCGAATATACTGATGTCCTGTCTCACATCTGAGCATTATCTATCAGTTCACAATTTTGTTTCATTTTCTTCATGTCAATCAAGAATCACCAGTATGAATCCATCCAGAAATAAGCCGCAATATTTTAAATGTAGCTTATTGGCATAAACATTAACCAGCCTTTGTTCTTTTTAAATGCTAACAGACCCTGTGCTGTGTACTTCCAGCATTTTCTTCCAGTTTTTATTTCCCATTTATTTTCTTTGTTATATACAGTTTTTCCAATATGGAAAGCTGACATAATGTAACAGCTCTGTAAAATCTAGACTAACACTCCAGTGCAGTATTGAGGGAGAGCTGCACTGTCGGAGGTGCCGTCTGCTCTCTCAGGGGGACGTAAAAGATCCCATGGCATTATTTGAAGAAGAGCAGGGAAATTACCCCCGGTATCCTGGCCAATATTTATCCCTCAATCAACATCACTAAAAACAGTTTATCTGGTCATTGTCACATCGCTATTTGTGGGAGCTTGCTGTGTGCAATTGGCTGCCGTGTTTCCTACAATATAGCAGTGACTACACTTCAAAAGTACTTCATTGGCTGTAAAGCGCTTTGGGACATCCAGTGATCGTGAAAGGCGCTATATAAATGCAAGTCTTTCTTTCTCTGTTCCAAAAAGGTACAGGCTCCTGCATTTGAACTGAAGTGCTACTGTACCATGCAATTTGAACCTCGGTACTATCAGGTTTTATTTCACAGTATGTTATAGGGAAATAGCTTATGGGTTATATGTTACAGTGCTGTTTGAATTTTCTTTAAATGCATGGCCCAAAGGATATAACTTTTGTAACTTTGTGCCTTTTGCTTGCTTGTAACAAGAGGGACCTTGCTTCTATTGAATAGGTGCCATGTGGGAATCACTGAAACCTGCCATTCCGTAAATCCATTTTTTCTAAACATTTTCTAAACATTTTTTTTTGAAGCTTGAAATTGGAGCAGATTTTTTTTCTAACTTTCGGAATTCCCATGTCTGCAGCAGTCAATATGAAACCATTTAAGTGAATGTGCACATTAACCCTGGACAGCTTGTGATAGCACTCCTCATTGATCAGATAAACAGTTTGTGAGATATTTGATTACAAAATGACGTACTCATTTAGCCATCTTTTCATCCATGATTGGCTTATATTGAATGTGAAATGGCAAGAAAGTTGCCTCCCTGGGGTGCCATCATAGCTTGAGTAATGGGAAATCTAAGGTAGAGTCTTTCACTAATGCTCCTCTGAGAACAGTTTTACCTTACAGTCTGTCATGTGTTAGCGCACTTTTTCAAATTTTCTGGTTTACTCTGTCCTCTTCTGCAGTCCTATTTAAATATATAATCCTGCTAAATTCTGGCAAATCTCACTGTTTAAATGTTACCCTGAAACATGTTTACACAACCATATTACACCCCATCAGGTTCCGTGCTGTGTTCTCTGCAGCTGTTCGGCTTTCCATTAGTACTTCTTGTTCCGCACCAATTCCGATTAATTAATTTCCATTTTCAAAATGGCATTTAATTAATTTTAATTAATTCGTAAGAATTTTTTTTGAAGTGTACCTCACTGTGTGATGCAAACATACCATACAGTGCAGAGAATGTTCCGCTCGCTGCACTATTTCTTGTGCCAGCACAATTGTAATTTCCTTCTGGACGTAAAGAGAAAAACTGTTACTGTCAGCCTTGTGATTTATCACTGGTGCCTACTACCGTTGGTACAGAGTATTGATCAGAAAGGAGGGGCAGGTTGGCTATATTAGTGACCTACTTCCTGGTTTTACCCACTGTTGGAGCTTGCAGACTTGGCTCGAATAAGGAATCAGATCACACTGGTCAGTTCTGAATCCCCTAACACTTACAATATTTATAAACATTATGCAGTACTTTTAGTAATGGTATAACATTAAAGGAAGATGTCAAACTATTGGGGTAACATTAATTTAACATTTTTCTATAAAACAAATATAAAGCATGGTGGCTAAATATCAGACCATTGTAGAGAAATCGCAATAGCTGACCTTGACAACAAGACAGTATTCATCCAAGTATGGCACCAAAGAGCATGAATAAAACTGAGGTCAATGAGAATCAAAGGGAAAACTTTCCAGTGGCTAGAGTCATACTGATACAAAGGAAGATGGTTGTCAGAGACGAGTTACCTCAGCCTGAGGACATCACTGCAGGAGTTTCTCAGGGAAACATCCTCGGCCCAACCATCATTGGCTACTTTATCAATGACCATTCCTCTGTCATAAGGTCAGGGTGGGCTTGTTCACTGATGATTCCACAGTGTTCAACTCCAATTACAACTCCACCAGTAATGAAGCAACCCATGCCAGCCTACAGCAGGAGCTGTATAACATTCAGGCTTGGGCTGACAAGTAGTAAGTAACATTCGCACCACGTAAGTGTCAGGTAATGACCTTTTCAAACAAGCTAAAGGCCAGTCACCTGCCCATCACCTTCAACAGCACCACCATTGCTGATTCCCCCACTAGCAATATCTTGGGGGTCACTGTTGTTCAGAAGTTCAGCTGGATCAGCCATAGCTACAAGAGCAGGACAGAGGCTGGGTACTCTGCGATAAGTGGCTCATCTTCTGACCCCTCCAAGTCTATCCATCATCTCCAAGGCTCAAGTCAGAAGAGTGATGGAATGCTCATCATTCGGCTGGGTGGGTGCAGCCACAACAACACTCAAGAAGCTCAACACCATCCAGGCCAGAGCAGTTCCCTTGATTGCCACCCCATCACCAGGCTAAGTGTCCACCGCCTACATCACTACATACTGTGGCTGCAGTATGTACAATCTACAGGATGCACTGCAGCAACCCATCAAGGTTACTTCAACAGTACATACCTTCCTTACCACTAAGAAGGACAAGAGCAACAGTGTTAAGTGAATACCATCACCTCCAAATTCCCCTCCAAGTCACATACCATAGTGAACAGGACATATATCCACATTCCTTCATTGTCACTGACTCAATATCCCGGAATTCATTATCTAACAGCATCATGGGAGCACCATCGGCACAAAGGGAAGGATGAGGGTTTCAGCAGCAGATGAGCTGAGGCAGGGACAGAGATGGGCGATGTTCCAAAGGTAGAAACAGGCGGTCTTAGTGATGGCGCAGATATGTGATTGGAAGCTCATCTTTGGGTCTAATATGACACCACGGTTGCGAACAGTCTGGTTCAGCTTCAGACAGATGCCAGGGAGAGGGATGGAGTCAGTGACTAGGGAACGGAGTTTGTGGCGGGGACCGAAGACAATCGCTTTGGTCTTCCCAATATTTAGTTGGAGGAAATTTCTGCTCATCCTGTATTGGATGTCGGACAAGCAGTGTGACAATTTAGATACAGCGGAGGGGTCGGGAGAAGTGGTGGTGAGATAGAGCTGGGTGTCGTCAGCGTATATGTGGAAACTGATGCTGTGTTTTAGGATGATGGCACTGAGGGGCAGCATGCAAATGAGAAATAGGAGGGGGCCAAGGATAGATCCTTGGGGGACACCAGAAGTAACGGTGCAGGACTGGGAAGAGAAGCTATTGCAGGTGATTCTCTGGCTACAATTAGATAGATAAGAATGGAACCAGGCGAGTGCAGTCCCACCCAGCTAGAGATTCCTAAATGAACAGGCTAAAACACAACAGTAAAGGCCTTCAAGTTGGGGCAGTACTGTATTTGGCTGTTTAAGGTAAAAGCTTATTTTGCAACTATTTAACTTTTTTTTGACAATTTGCCAATTGTGCTTCTTCAATTTCTTTCTTTGGGTCTACTGCTGCCTCTATTGCCAACTTTCCTATATTTTACACTCTCCATGGCTTTAAGGCCCTTTCAATAATGAGGTGCCCAAAACTGCACACAGTTCTCTAACTGTGACCTAACCATTGTCTTGGTAAAAATTTATTACGAATTTATTCTTGTATTTAAAAAAAGCAAAATTAGTATTAGCCTTTTTGATGGTTTTATCTACCTGCACTCGTACTTTCAAGGAATTATAATTTGAACTTCTAGATCTCTCTTTTCATCCATACCCTTCAGTTTGTTTCCATTGAGTGTATAGAAATTGATTAATTCATTCATCTCTGTGCACCATGACAAAATAAACACATGAGGGAGAAAAGAATATAAATTCATGCTGATAGGGTTAGATGAAGAGGAGTGGGAGGAGGCTCATATGGAGCATAAACACTGGCATAGACCAGTTGAACCGAATAGCCCGTTTCTGTGCTGTACATTCTATGTAATTCTATATACTCCCATTGTTTTACCTTCCAAAAAGTATTACCTCATACTTCTCCACATTAAATTGCATTCAACCACTGTCTGTCCATTCCATTCATTTGTTTCTGTCCTCCTAAAGTCTTATATAGTCCACTGCACTATTGGCCAAACTCCCTACTTTTGTGTCAAGCTCATGTGCCCTTTGATCTGAAACTTAACCTTGAGGCCCTGAAAATTTGTAAAGAGCCTAATTAATCTCCATGCACCATGGCAAAATAAAGTGAATGACTGACACACAAAATGTGTTAGATTTTCAAGACCAGGGACACATTTTGAAAATCGGCAGAACCAAAATACTTACAAACTAGAAACAGAAGGCATGTGGATTAACACATTGGGTGCTTGATGTAGGTAAATATATATTGTATGGGTTTGGCAAAGTGGCACAATTTGATAGCTACAAGTGCAATGTTCATTTCAGACAGCTCCAAGGTGTGCAGGCACAATGGGCCAAATGGCTTCCTTCTGTGCTGAGATATCCATGATTTTTTTGAGAACCATTATAATCGGCTGCAGTGTTCTCAGATTAAGGAAAGGGTTCCCACTTCTATTTGCTTTCTAGCATGTCTGCATGCGTGGAATTCAAGTCAGTACATCATAAGACTTGGCTGTGATAAGCCCATGGTCAAGTGGCTTGCTAACACTCACAACCCAGGCTCACACATGAAGAACAGACACTTTGGTGAAGTCGCAGAGAGCAGTCAGTGCCCTTGGAGGCATAACCCAGTACATGAGCCACCACCTTCAGATGAGGTGAGGTAAGGTGACAATATCAGAGGGAAAACCAAAGGAAGAAATAATTAACTCTATATCCTTTCTGGTTGTTAAGTAGCAGTACAACTTACAAAAATGCAGAATTTAGGGAGTTTTGTGATGACATTTATCAGATTCTATTATGCTGTATCATGTCTGAATGTGTATTGGAAGTGTGTTTATTTCACAAAGGACATGAATTTGGTGTTGAGATCATAACTCATTCACTCAGTGAAAGCCAATCAAATAATCCTGTTTATTGGCTTAATCGTGTTTTAATTAAAAACATAATCTATATAATGTTCTCAGTAACATATCCTCAGCATTTTCAGAAAATCCATTCTACAGTAGATTTTTTAAATGTAAAACAGATAGAATAACGATCTTAAATGTGTTTGGTCTGTTTGCAGATACTGAAGACATTCATTGTGCAGTAGCTGTTTTGTTTCTTTGCTGGTTTAGTCAAACCACCTGTGGGCAGACTGAATTTGATCTCTGGTCTAGGCCTTTCTTTATATTCAATGTGCAATGTGCTGTGTGAATGCACCTACTTCCAGAGAAAGAGGGTTTTGATGTGACAATAGTATTTGCACATCGGCAGGAAGTAGGCCTTGAATCATATACATGTTTCAGAGAGTTAGAATGGTTTTATAATCTGATACGCACCAGTCTATCTTACATCATGATTAGAATGGGGGAAGAGATAGGAGTGCAGATCTTTGCTGTTGTATGGTGGTTTGACGGCCTCAAACTTCCAATAGGAACTGCTATTTAGTTTTCTACAGAACAGTGGAACCTTGTTTTTAAATGCTGTGTTATTGAGATCCTCTTGTTCTGACAATTCCCAACTTTCTGCCTGCCCCCCTCCCCCACCCCCCATCGCCTGATAGTTCCTGATATCTGTTCCAAATGTTCCCTTCTCTGGTTTTTACCTGTGTCCCTCAGTTCTACTCCCACAGTTTAATTTAAAGTAATATCCCAGGTTAACCCCTTATCTGAAGAGTAGGGATACAAAGGGGAGGAAGTTATGCTTCAGTTGTACACAGCCTTGGTCAGACCCCATCTGGAGTATTGAGTTCAGTTCTGGGCATTGCACCTCAAGAAGGATATATTGGCCTTAGAGGGGGTACAATGCAGGTTTACCAGACAGATTCTAATGCCTCCTCCATTGTAGCATCCCTGATTGTTTCTTAAATGATTCCAGGGTTAAAAGGTAAAATTATGAGGACGTGTTGCATAAACTTAGGTTGCATTCCCTTGCATTTAGCAGGTGATCTAATTGAGGTGTTTAAAATGGTAAAAAGATTCGATAGAGTAGATACACAGAAGCTATTTCCTGTACAAGGGAACAAGGGGGCACAACCTTAAAATTAGAGCTATGCCATTCAGGAGTGAAATAAGGAAGCAATTTTTTCACATAAAGGATAGTGGAAATGTGGAATTCTCTCCCCCAAAAGGCTGTGGTTGCTGGGTCAATCGAAATTTTCAAAACTAAGATCGATAGATTTTTATTAAGTAAGGGTATCAAGGGATATGGGTTAAATGTGGGTAAATGAAGTCAAGGTACAGATTAGCCATGATCTAATTGAATTGTGGAACAGACTCGAGAGTCTGAATGGCCTCCTCCTGTTCCTATCTTTCCACGTTCCTAAAAAGAGAATTTCCTAACTAAAGTAATTACTGAAGCTTTATTATTTTTAATTACTGAATGAAAAATCAGGCGGGGTGTATAATGGGTAGCTAATCAAATAGCACTAGTTTTGTGCCCATATCGACAGTGAAAGTTCCGTCCAATGATTGACCGGATCCTACCCCCAGCTGTGAAATTTAGGATAATAAAACATATTTGTTAGTCCAAATGACTTAATAATAACCAGATTGTAAATTCCAGTGCACAGAGCCAACCCTCAAGCAGGTTTGTTACAACCTGTAAACTAGAGGATGCAACTTGTGCACCATTACAAATGATCATTACCTATTGAGCATAACATTGTTGAAGCAATCTATACCCTGTTTGTTCCGTAATCCTTGTGCTAAAATTTCACTTTAAAGTAAGAAGATTAAAATTAATGTGACATGGCACAAAAGCGGGAATTAACATTTGGAAATGGAGTTCATACATCCTTTGCTACTGAAGTAATTCTGAAGGAAATGTATGGGAAATATTTTAATAAGGCATGCCAGCACATTCTCAAACAAGCTTCATTATTTTTAATTGTGCTATTGCATAGTAAATCAGAGTGGAACTGGTTCCTAAATGAATCACAGAATGTTCAGTAGAATCCAGAACAGACCTGATTAAATTTTGAACATTATACTTTTATAATACATCTTGGACTGTTCTCCCATCTAAGATGATGGTAGCGCAAGAGGGCAGCAGAACTTCATACTCACTGTTCCAGTATGTGTTTCACATACACAGCAGTGCTTGCCTGCTTTTCAATGGGAGGAGGAAAGTACTGGCATAAAGCCCTTGTGCAGCTCAATCTTTGCAGTTTAGCATAGCGATTCCATCTTTGTTACTTTGTAGGTCATACCATCCGATGAAAGCTAGTATTCTTCTCAATGGGATTCACACTCAGAAAAATCAGAATAACATAAAACAGAAACTGAAAAACTGTCACACAGGTTGCCAAATAAAATAGCAGCCTTTAGCATTGTGGAGATCTTAGGAGGATTATAGGAGGATTTTATTGCTCAAAAAATCCAACAAAGCAACATTTTTTAAGTGCACGGTTCCTATATTTAGTCTCACCATACTTCATACCAATGGCTGTATATTAAGCTCTACCTCACCACCACTTTTCTTGACCCCGCCACGGTCTCTAAATTGTCCGACATCCAGAACTGGATGAGCAAAAATTTTCTCCAATTAAATATTAGGAAGA
The DNA here is from genome assembly GCA_030390025.1 of Squalus acanthias. Lineage (NCBI taxonomy): Eukaryota > Metazoa > Chordata > Chondrichthyes > Squaliformes > Squalidae > Squalus > Squalus acanthias. The sequence goes on along the minus strand of CM059428.1, from coordinate 58,044,115 downwards.
CCGAAGCCATTGTCTTCGGTCCCCGCCACAAACTCCATTTCCCAGCTACCGACTCCATCCCTCTCCCTAGCATTTGTCTGAGGCTGAACGAGGCTGGTGACATACTTGACCCTGAAATGAGCTTCCGACCACATATCCATGGCATAACTAAGACCACCTATTTCCACCTCCGTAACATCGCCCATCTCTGCCGCGCCTCAGCTCATCTGCTGCTGAAACCCTCATCCATGCCTTTGTTACCTCTAGACCTGACTATTCCAACACACTCCTGGCTGGCCTCCCACATTCTACCCTACGTAAACTTGAGGTCATCCAAAACTCGGCTGCCCGTGTCCTAACTCGCACCAAGACCCATTCACCCATCACCCCTGTGCTCGCTGAGCTACAAAGGCTCCCGGTTAAGCAACACCTCGATTTTAAGATTCTCATCCTTGTTTTCAAATCCCTCCATGGCCTCGCCCCTCCCTATCTTTGTAATCTCCTCCAGCCCCACAGCCCCCCGAGATATCTGCGCTCCTCTAATTCTGCCTTCTTGAGCATCCCTGATTATAATCGCTCAACCATTGGTGGCCGTGCTTTCTGTTGCCTAGGCCCTAAGCTCTGGAATTCCCTGCCTAAACCTCTCCGCCTCTCTACCTCTCTTTCCTCCTTTTAGATGCTCCTTAAAACCTACCTCTCACCTGCCCTAATTTCTCTTTATGTGGCTCGGTGTCAAATTTTTGTCTTATAATACACCTGTGAAGCACCTTGAGACGTTTTACGATGTTAAAGGTGCTATATAAATATAAGTTGTTGTTGTTGGATGCACATTAAGTGATCAGCAATTAGTGCAAAATAAACCATTGAATAGCATTGGCCAGGCATTTCCTTCATGATATGAGGCTTCTATTTAATATAAACCAGTCACTTCCAATGTGTGTTCTATTTAAGTTGTATATTTTGTCTGAATTGTCCATACACATCACATGTGCACAAACATATTTAAGAATTAAAAGAAAAATTATTTTCATTCGCCATTTGCATGTGGTCTTAGTGTGTAAATAGCTGGAGACTGCAGTGTGATACACATTGTCACGTCACCCACTACAGTCATGATCATTTCTGAAGCTGCTATAATTGCCAGTTTGCCACTAGAGTTTGGAGAATGGGATCATATACATAAATATATAAAACTCTGTCAGTGATTATTTTATCTCAATCCTTTTTTATGTGAAGTCACACATTTAACATTCATCAGATTAGAAAATAAATTACAATTGCATCCTGTTTGGGTAAAGAATTAACATTCACAACAAACCACCAATGCTGGAGGTGTAAGATTCTTGCTCCTTTAAAAAAATATATAGCAAGGGCTTATTTTTTCAGACAAGGAACAGTAGCAGCCATTGTGAAGAAGCAAATCAGATGGGGATTGTGTGCTGTGGTAGAGCTGGTGACATTCAGTGGTGAGACACATAAACTATCTCAACAACAAACCAGCATCACTCATTGAGAACATTAATAAGTAGGCTTCCTCACCACAGCAGTAACGCATTCAGGCACTCTTTTGCAAAACACCATTCCTCTGTGAAAATGTTTTATTGCTTAAAAGAGCATTGTGCTCTTGTAAGATAGTTTAAATGCTGGGAGTCAGCTCACAGATGCCAGTTTCCCAGAATCCAACCTAAAGAATTGACAGTATAAAAGTAGCTTTTAGCAGGTTTGAAAATAATGATGTCAATACCCCCAAATATCTTTGTTTCCAAACTGAATGACAATATTAATGCACTTTTTTTAGTGCTGTAAAAAGCAAACAATCAGATGGGGTCTAATTTTCACTTTTGGTGGGGCAGAACACTGGCGATAGTGGATCGGATGCCTGTTGTACACCGTGCCTATTTTCCTTTCCATTGACTTCAGACGAGAGGGAACATAGAAACACAGGAACAGGAGTAGGCCATTCAGCCCCTCGAGCCTGTTCCGCCATTCGATTAGATCATGGCTGATCTGTGACTCCATATACCCTCCTTTGGCTCATATCCCTTAATACCATTGGCTAACAAAAATCTATCAATCTCCGAGTTAAAATTAATCAATTGCCATTTGCGGAAGAGAGTTCCAAACTTCTACCACCCTTTGTGTGTAGAAGTGTTTCCTAATTTCACTCCTGTAAGGTCTGGCTCTAATTTTTAGACTATGTCCCCTAGTCCTAGAATCCCCAACCTGCAGAAATATTTCTCTCTATCTACCCTATCTGTTCCTATTAATAAATCAGGCAGGGTGCATAATGGACGGCCAATCCGTTACTGCCAGTTCCCCCACCGTCCAAAAGTGAAAACTATCCCCCCCCGCCCCTGGAATTCAGAGGTTACTGAGAATAGTTATATTGGTAAATTTATACTCATCGGGGTAGAAATTCAGTATCGCCCCATTTGGGGGCGTCAACTCTCCAAAGCTGGGAAACTTAGCGCCAGGCCCTAATGGTTCCCAGCTTTTGGAAAATTCGCTTTTGCACTCCAGGAAGGAAGTCAAGTGCTAACTCAAGTGCTCCACTTCATTCCTGGAGCACAGCAGGCAGCAGGCAGGGCGGTAGGTGTGCAGCGCTGCACATTGGGCCGTGCAGCAGTGCCGCGTTGGAAGACTCCTTCCCTCCCTTAAAGGGAAGGGTCCCCAATGGGAGCCACAATGCAGCCCGATCAGCCCGATGCACTGCAGCAGAGTGCAGGGCTGATCGATGGCTGGCGACAAAACCAAAAAAAAACCGCAAAGAGCATTTCAGATTTTTTTTTAACCTACCATGGCCACCTCGCCTTTCAATATCGCCCCTGAAGCGTCCAGCCTCCCGATCAACGCCCCCTGCAGCTGGCGGTGTCATCGCCCGGCAATGCTGCAGGGGCGGAAATTAATTTCGGGTCCGGGGCGATGCGCAGCTGGATGACGTCAAGATCTCCGGGTGCAGGAGATCGTGGCGTTAGAGGTTACCGCCGCCACAAACCGCCAGGTGAATTTCGCGGGTGGCGGTTACATTGCCGTGCCTGGGTGGTAAGTCCTTAGGGGTAAAAATTCAGTTGGTTGCGCCTCCCGTTAGCACCTTAAGAGGGCGCTAATGGGGCGCAAAGCCGCTAACGCCTGGGCGCAGCGATGTTTGCGCCGCTCGGGAACTTAACTAGACATTGTGCGGCGGCACTAAACTTTACCGCTGCGACCACCTGCGCGCGCAGATTGTGACGTCATTCCATGGTGCAACGCCCTTGTGGCGCCCCGGAGCGGAAATTGAGTGGCGCCCCCTGCCTTACCGCCTGACGCTAGCAACGACAGGTTGAGGGGAGCGTTCTGCAGTCATGAAGGGAAAGGGGGAGCGCTATTTAAAGGTGACCGCTTCCTGCCTTTTATTGTTGGTGCCATTTTTGAACTATGCATTCTGAGAGAGAGAGGGAGAGACTTCTGGAGAGATTCAACGTTGTGTGAAGGAGTTTTGGGTACTGAGCAGCACTTTGCAGGTTCATTTTGATTTGCCATTCCTTGTATCGATTTAGCAGAGACTGTGGGAGCTGCACTCTGAGCTCTTTGCCTGGTACTCTCCATTGTTCTTTCCAGCACATTTGATGTGCAAGTCTCTCCAGGCCGAGATTCAAGGCTGCAATGAACAGGATGTGGATGGAAAGCAAGATTAACCATCCCCTTTAAGAACTGGCCCGTGCCATTGTGTGTGTGTTCCATTGCTGACTGACATTACATGAGCTTTGCCAGCGCTCTGAGTTAGCGCCTCACTCCTTGGCCTTTGCGCCTTAAGACAGGTGTGCAGCGCCTGATTTAGCGCTCCACTCACCTCCCGGGGCGGTAAAAGTGAAGTTTCCAGTCAGTGGCGATAATTAGCGCCAGGCGCTAATATTTGCGTCCAGACGATATTTGCGCCCCAAATGGGGCGCGACCTAATTTTTCCCCCTTAGTGCCCCATTATCGCCCCCCAGAAGCACTAATGGGAGGCACTAAGACCCCGAATTTCTAGCCCATCAACTCTAATGAAGACTCCCCTTCCACCTCCTGAAAAAGTAAAAACTTCACACTGCAGCCAACACAGAACTTGACATTGCCCTAAGTGACCCTAAGCTGCCAACATACTAAAACATTACAGTAAGTTCTTAAAGTTATCTGTTTTAGGAACCCATTAAAATGTTGACACACTCGCAGGGACCCTTGTGTACTAACTCATCAAAGACAATGGCCGGGAATTTCTTCGGGCTGCCATGACTTCACCGGGGTTTCTAGCGAAGTTCCGATGGATCAGGAGCACTCCGTGGAAATTCCCAGCCAATGTCAGCTGCCAAAAGGAACGTGGTGCAATCATTGCAGAAAACATTTTTATTGGTATGCAGCAAAAGAAATAACAAGCTGGTAAGTCAGCAAATACAGAAAAATTCTAAAATCCAATGACAGATTTTCTTCCCCTCTGTAAATTCCTTGGGACTTTTTTTTACATTATAGTTACTATATAAATGTAAGTTGACAGACTTACAGAAATTTGTTCGCCTCAGGGACAACTTGGGATCTCCCTTAGGGTCCAGGAACCCCAGTTTGAAAGCCTATAGTCACTGAGCACGATGTTGCCTATAGTCACTGAGCACGATGTTGCCTATAGTCACTGAGCAAGATGTTGCTTTACATTTCAGAGATTTAGCCTGCACAGAAAGCATTACAATATGATGTGGTTGCCATTTTAACTATGCCATTTCCATTTTGATAAGCAATATTCTCAAATGCAGTTTAACTCTGTTAACTGTATATCCCATATCACACAGCATTTTGAAATAACAACAGAAAATGCTGGAAACACTCAGCAGGCCAGACAGCATCCGTGGAGAGAGAAACAGAGTTAACGTTTCAGGTCTGGGATCCTTCATCTGATGAAGGATCCCAGACCTGAAATGTTAACTCTGTTCCGCATCCGCAGTATTTTGCTACTATATTATCACACAGCATTTTGTCGAGTTATGGAGGACAATTATGTATTCTTGTAAATTATGACAATCCAGCAGAATAAGATAATATTTATGACAAATTTTCAATGAAAATTTGATTCCATCAATAATATCAGTGCAGGAGAATTTACTTTTGATAAAGAGGGAGTTTCTGAGCCCGCAGATGCAGAACACTCAGTGAGAGTGCTTAAACTGGGCTAAGTTTACTGAATGGTAAAGTGAGTGTCACTCGTGTCACTTCAGATCTAACAACTTTCCACAATGCACAACTTCAAAAAATGACATAAAAGAAACACTCTTTGGGAGTTAATGCGAAATGTTGAATTCTTTATGTGTGGCTTGCTGGTTATCAGGCTCTTAGAACATTAGAATAAGCTTTGTTGTTAAAGAAAATAGAAGTGTACAGCATGATGATTCTCTAAACCAAAGAAATGGCGTGCAGTCAAGGGGATCATTTTAATACAGTACTACGGATTAGTAATAATTTGGTGAATTAAATTAGCAGGGATTTGCAATTATTAGATTCACAATTTGGTGCAATCAACTGTAAAGTTTATCTATAAAGTATCTGAGACAGGCAGAAAAAGAATCTGACTGGATGATTAAAATGCTGCTATGTATTCCCAGATCTTAATACAAGAAAATCGTAAATAATGAAGTAAGGATGAAGGACGGCATTGTGAGGAATATTCTGTATTTTCTTTTCTTCAACAGGCATTGACAAACGGCTGTGGCTTGTCCCTATTGATTTTTGGGGGTCAGAGCACTGGATTATCCCAGTGATAAAGAAATCTGGATGTCAGAAACAAAGAAACTAATGACACCAAGGTATAATCATGGGATGTACTACATAAGAGCAAGTATTTTCAAACAATAGAAAGGTACGTTCCACAGACACCTGCAAAAAGAGAGAAAGCAGGCAGGCCCATCTCATCAAATATAAAGATTAACAAATGGTGTCCAGGATCAGACAAACTTAACTAGGTCCGCTGAGCCTTTTTTCTTTTCTTCTTTTTTTTGCGCTCAGTTGATTGATGTTACAAGGTCTGTGACCTCTTCGTTCATCCTGAGAATCTGGGGGCCAATTATTGTTTGTTAGCAGGAATTACTCGGGGCAGGGGAAAAGAGTAATGAAAACTCTGTTTCACTCACCATCCTGATGTTCATTCTTTCTGAGAAAAGAAGCCAATGCCAAAAAAAACGAGTGGTGAAATCATCCTTTCGGCGGTACTTTTAACCCTTTAGTTACGACAGTGGAATAGTTATTTTGTTGTGAATGCGATTTTTACCATAATCAGCATAAACCCAGATTGCACTGTTTAATCACAGCTGTGATAATCATTAGGGCATATGTAGTAAATCACCAATCAAACTAAGTAATGGAGGAGGGCCTGACTGATAGCCCCTTTATTATGGAAGCAGCTGTGTAAGAATGGAAGCAAAATGACAGTACCTTGCCCCTTAATCTGCAATGTGTTGCAAGGATAGAATTCAGATTAGTACCTGGGGTAGGAGTGCATTTTCTGTAGACCAGGAACTCAACTGCGTTGTGTCTTGGAGGGTCTTGAATGTCACTGTAACTTCCCCCCACCACAATCCCACCCACCATCAGCTCCCACAACAATCCCACCATCAGCCCCCACCCCAATCCCACAAACCCCCACCCCAACCACACCCACCACCCCCCCCACCCCAATCCCATCCCACCCACCACCCCCCACCCCATCCCACCCACCCCCACCCCAATCCCACCCACCACCCCCCACCCCCCACCACAATCCCACCCACCCCATCCCACCCACCCCCACCCCAATCCCACAAACCCCCACCCCAATCCCACCCACCACCCCCCCACCCCAATCCCACCCACCACCCCCCCACCCCAATCCCACCCACCCCCCACCCCAATTCACCCACCAACACTCGCCCCCCACAGCAGCGATAAATATCAAGAAATCTCGCTTAAAACTGGACAGTTGAGAGGTTTCTCTCCAACCTTCTCCCTCGCCTGATCACTTCTTCCACTGCCATCCTCTGATCCTGCAAGCAGAACAACAATCACCATGACTCTATATATATCACTTCAGAATGTTCACTCACTTTCTAACAAGGCCCTACCATTCACAACCTCATTGTAGATGATTCTATTGGTATTCTGATACTGATAGAAAAATGGCTTTTGCATGGCAAGTTCCTCCCCCACAAGATTACACTTTCCACCACCAGCTCAGACCAAACCATCGGGCAGTGGTATGGTCCTCATCATCAAGTTTTAACCTAGCCTCTTGCACTGCTTCTTCAGCACCTTCTCCTCCTTTGAGCACCTCACCTTTTTCCATCCATCATATCCCACTTCCAAAATCGTCATTGTTTACCATGCCCCCACCCCCCACCAACAGTCTGGAGGTCCTTCACAGGCCGCTCACCGGTTTTACAAAGGAAATAACCACACAGGCCCGAAAAATGAAAGTTTTTTCCTCTCTGCTGAATGCCTCCTCATACTTAGTGAATTCAATCTTCGCCTCAACTCCCTTAGCCCCCTCCTCTGACTTCACCACCCTCCTCTCATTCCTCGATCTCAGTGTTTACATAAATTCTTCCACTCATATCTTTGGCCACCCCCTTCTCCTCATCATTTCTCATGGTCTCTCTGCACCCTAGGCCTTGATCACTGACAAGACCATTGACCACATCCATGATTTCCATATCACCCATATCCTCCTACTCCAATACCACTATTAACACCATGAATAAATCTTCCCAGAATATCAATTACTGTCTCCCAACCTGTCACTCCTTTTGGTACAGCAGTCATCTTTGCTCCCCAAAGTCAGAGGGGCACAAACTCAAATAATCCCATGATACAGCTGACCTAGTCACCAATCACCAGACCTGGCTTGACCATGTCAAGCATTTCTATGCTTTGGTCTCCTCAGCCAAAACCACCTATTACTCCAATATCATCCTGGATGGCGAAGACAACAAGCTTTTTTCCACAACCAACCACCTCCTAAATCCCTCTCCTTCACCACCTCTACTCTCACCTCAAACACCAATTGCAAGGATTTCCCGCCCCCCCCCACCTCAAGATTGAGACCATTGTGCAGCTGCCTCTGCCAAATCCTCCCTTTCCTCCTGCCCCAGCCAATAGTTTCCCACGCTTTCTAGCCCAGAACCCTGGTTGTTTTGCAATTTCTCACAATCTTCTTCCTCCTTCTCTATAGTTGTCATTTCCAGAGTTGATGGGCTGGATTTTACCCGCCCTGAGGAGGTGGGTTTGGAGGCGGGACTGCTGGGAAAGTCAAAAAGAATGGGAGCGGGTCCCGAACCTGCTCCCAACCCGCCTCCAACCAATTTGCCCGGGAGTTGGGTCCCCGATTTGCGCAGGGACCCAACTCCTAGCGACGGGAAGAGGCTTAACAGGTAGTTAACAGGCAGTTAAGAGGCTTTTCCCAATTTTTCGACTGCTGCTGCGGGTTTCCCGACGTCGGGGATCCCCGCCAGGGTAAGTGAGGCGTGCTGTGGGTCTGTTGTTATGTTGGTGTTTGGATGACAGCTGCAGAAGTGGTGTGAAGGATGCAATGGGACAATGGTTAGTATCAGAGGTAAGGAAATGTGAGAGTAATTTTTAATGTGGCTAGATGTTTCTGCAGGTGACAAGTTGTGAAGTGTTTGTGCAGCCTCATCTCATCGGGAGAAGCGACAGATGGCTTCTGCAATCTAAGCTGCAGCTGCCATCTGTTTTATCCTAAGGAGAGAGTAATTGGAGGGGCTGGGTGCAAGGGCTCACTGACGTCATCTGACACTGGCTTTCCCTTAATTGGCCGGCAAGCCCGCAGGGTGGACTTAACAAGGCCAATCAGGGCAAAATAGCGTCTGTGCGTCGGATGTTGCTGGGGGCGGGACTAGAACCCGGAAGGCAGCAGTTCCACCCCCAAATCGTCTCGGTGAGTAAAATCCAGCCCGATGAGTCCAACACTCTCCTTGCTGTACTGCACCATCGATAAACTCCAACTTCCAAAATTCTCTCACATGTATGCAGTCCTGCAGTAATACCTGCTCGCCCATCACCTTCCTATACTGGGTCCTCATCCCCAGTGCGTTGATTCAAAACCTTGTTCTCATCCATAAATCTATCCATGGCCTTGCACCACCCAATCTCTGCAATTTCTGCCAGCCCTCATTCCTGGTTCACCTCCCATTCTCCACCCTCCATAAACTTCAGTTCATCCAAAACTCTTATTAATGTTGCATCATGTCCCGCTCATCTATCACCACGTGCTCACTGATCTACATTGGCTTCCAGTCCCACAATGCCTCAAATTTAAAATTCTCATCTTCGTATCTAAATTCCTTCATTTCCTCATCCTTCCCTGTCTCTGTAACCTCCTCCAGCTGTAAAACTCACCCACGCCCCCGCCCCACAAACTCTCCGTTCCTCTGACTCTAGCGTTTAGTACATCGCCCCCTCCCTTCACCCCAGTATTGGTGGCCGTGCCTCCAGACATAGAATCTAGGCCCCATGCTATGAAGTTTTCTCTTTAACCCTCTCCGCCTCCCTCTTGTCCTTTATGGCCCACCTTAGACCTTAGAATTATCCCTTTTACGAAGCTTTGGGTCATTCTTCCTAATCGCTCCTTTGTCTCGGCTTCCATTTTCATCTGATTCCGACTGGGAAGCTTCTTTGGAGATTTTTCCATGTTAACGATTCGATATGAATGCAAGTTGTTCTTGCTCTGTGCACCGCTCCATCCCTTTACCCCACCGTTGTAGGGAAAGCCTGCAGCTACCTTGGTTCCAACTTTGGAACCTCCTCCCTAAATCTCTTTGTCACTCCCCCTTCCTCACTACCTTTAAAAACCTCCTAATGACCTATCTCTTCAACCTAGCTTTCAGTCACCCCACTTAATATCGTATCCATTTTCCTTATGCTTCTTTTGTGAAACACTTTAGGGCATTCCTTCACACCAAAGCTACTATATAAATGCAAGTTGTTGTTGTATGGAACCACTGTGGATACCATTAGCCTTGCCAGCAGCCATATTATTTTCCTGCCACAGCAAATAGATTTTTGAAAGCAAAATTGTATGCATACAAAGAGCTGTGGCTCGCACACGTGCAGTTCTTGAAATATTTTTCAAACTCACAATTTACTTTTAATCCTTTAACTTCCCCAATAGCTGACAAAAGTCTTTACAGGTACTGATAGTAATACTGTAGGAAACACTCTATAGATATGAACAAGAGAGCTATAGAAATGCAAGTCTTTCTTTTGCAAGTCTTTCTATGATGCAATGGGGGTGAAATTCATCTTGGGCAGTAGTGCAAAACAAGCGATTGTGAACGGGCGGCCCATTTTACACTCCACCCGATTTTATTTTTCATTGAAGTCAATGGAAAAGTAAATGGGGCAAAGTGTAAAATGGTCTGCTGAATTGCTATCGCCCATTTTGCACTAACACCCAAGATGAATGTCACCCCCATTCATTTCATATATTTGACTTTTGATGCTGTATCATCCAAGAAGGATTGAGCATGATCCATGAGGATTTGTTTTCCAATTTTACCTTCTATTCTCCCCCTCTTCTCATAAAGGTGGTGTCTATGGCACTGGGGAAAGTACCCGTGACCTGACAACCAAAGCAGAAGCCACTGTTTTCAGGAGAGGAGAAAAGGGAGAAGAATTGGTTGTCACCTGTTAATAAGTAGCTGTAAGTGCAATGACTAAATACCAGAATACTTCAAGCTTATAACTTTTCCTTAGTGATTATTTTTTAAACTCTTCAAAAGTTCAATTCTTTAAAAATGAACTATCAGGCTCGTATTCCCACTGTTGATGTTGCTACCAATAGCCCTGTCACTAATCAGTGTATAGGTCATTTGTGGCTTGCAAGTCAGAAATGAATGATAAAAGTGCACCTTTAAGCTTCCTTTAAAGGCTTCCTTCCAGGGCTACAAGGAAAGGACGGGGGAGTGGGACTAGCTGAGAGTCGGCACGGCTCGACGGGCCGAATGGCCTTCTTCCGTGCTGTAACCATTCTATGATTCCTGCAAAATTACAAAGACCTGCAAAATTATAAATGGAAAACATATTAGATATGTTACAAATAGGGCCAATTATTTTGTCAGCTAAAGCAACATGTTTTCACACTTGAAAAATTCCTATTGTGATAATACTTTCTATAAGGCTGAAGCTTATGAAAATGTTCACTCCTTCATAGGTTATATATATGTTACACCTATGTATGCTATGTTGATGGACCTTTGATAAATCCAACCTGTGGTATGCAGCTATAAAGAAAATTGCAACTTCAATCAGAGAAGGTTGTAGAGAAATGAATTAGACTGAAGATGTTGACTCCCTGATGTACTGTCACTGATTGACATTCAAAGGGAAATGTGACTTTTGCTTTAATGGTGTGTCGATGTCATAACAGTTACAGATTTAATACACAGTGCTACAGATTGGATGCATTTCAAATGCAAAGCTGTAATAGCTTCAGAATTGTTTTTCTTGTATCTCTATGTGGTAGTTATAAAGAGGTAATTCAGCTGTGAAATCATTAACCTTAAAGTCATCTTTCCTTTCTCACCAACATTCCTGGTATATTGGGAATGTGTCATTATACAGAGCACAATATTTGTATCTAGCCCCAATGGAGACCTAACCAATTTACAACAAGTAGGTTTGAGAGCATTTGGCTAAACAGAGATTTATCTCCTTAAAGGCTTTAACCCTTGTCTGCAGTTACTCTAGCTCTCAACTTTTACCCCTGTAATTACATAAATTTCACTCTTCATTTTGTTACACTCCATGGGATAGATTCCTTCTCCCTGACCAGAATTCGGACGAATGGCCAGCAGAACAAGTCGATCAGCAGGTTGCTTGTCCCGGCTGGAGGCCCGGTCCATTTTGAGGACCAAGTCTGATTTATATCGGAGGGCGAGCAGCGGCCAGAGTTTGAGCACACCCAGACAGCCGGCTCCAATAGCGTACAGTCCGGGCCCAAAGAAGGTAGGTGCGTGTGGGGAGTGGGAAGAACTGGAGCAGCAGAGGCCCAAGCTGGATTTGTGGCATGTGGAGGAGCACTCCTGCTCCTCCCAGCCCCACAAAAATAATGGGTAACTTACCTTTCAGGTCCTCTTCAGCCCGGCCACCAGCTGATACTGGACGGAACGTAGAAGATATTACATTCCATTTTCAGGTCGCTACCACTTTGTTTCCGCCAGATGGGAGGCCTGGAAATTCAGCCCTACATGTGTCTCTCAGCAACATTTAGCAGTTACTACATCAAACCATGATCATAGAATCAGAACAACAGAAAATGCTGGAAATACTCAGCAGGTCAGGCAGCATCTGTAGAGAGAGAAACAGAGTTAGCGTTTCAGGCTGATGACCCTTCATCAGAACTTTCGTCAGAACAGCATTTTCTGTTTTCATTTCAGATTTCCAGCATCCGCAGTATTTTGCTTTTGTATCATAGAATCATGCAGCACAGAAGGAGGCCATTTGGCCCATCGTGCCCGTACTGGTCACAACATCATATTTAACATTTGCAGTGACCAGGCATGAGACATATTTCCGGGGCTTTCGCATGTTGAACTTTCAAATGCCAAATAATTGAACGCCAAATATCAGTGTTGAGCATTTTTGCTACTAGTGACAGTGAAAGCCCGAGACTGCAAATATGAGGATATTACTCAACTTCAAAGTACACATCAAAGTTTATTCAGTTAAGAATCTTAGCTGCTATACTAATATATGGCCTACTTTGTGAAAGCAACGTCTTGGCTGTGCATATTAATTCTGGAGCTCTTACTTTCATGTTTAGACAAATGTAAACCTCACTTTCGATCAGAAATTTGTGAATGAAATTCTAATAATTCCACACATTCCACAAGCTCTTTATTACAGTTCTTAAGTCCAGCACAGCAAGCATGTAAGCACTAGTAGCAACTACACTACTCCCACCTGCACAGTAATTCCAGTGTTCTACAGAGACTCACCCCTACCTCACTATAATGTGAATATGGAAAGGATTTCCCATGGTTTTCCCATTCTGTTTGCTTTCCCAGATATCAGTATACTACTAAAATGGGCACCAAGATTCTCTGAGAATCTCAGTGGCCACTTCATAATTATTTTTTTTGAGTCACTATCTCTATAGAGACATCATAAATGGTTACAATTTTGCTACACATAGAAACCAGAGCAAATCTTCCCCCAGAAAGTCACCACTTTTACTCAGGGACCTGGTATGAAGAGGAAAGGAAAGAGAAATGAAACAGAAGGAAAGAAAGACTTGCATTTATATAGCGCCTTTCACGACCACCGGACGTCTCAAAGCACTTTACAGTCAATGAAGTACTTTTGAAGTGGAGTTGTCGTTGTAATGTGGGAAACGCGGCAGCCAATTTGTGTACAGCAAGGTCCCACAAACAGCAATGTGATAACGACCAGATAATCTGTTTTTGTTATGTTGGTTGAGCGATAAATATTGGCCAGGACACCGGGGATAACTCCCCTACTCTTCTTCGAAATAGTGCCATGGGATCTTTTACATCCACCTAAAAGAGTAAGCGGGGCCTCGGTTTAATGTCTCATCCGAAAGACAGCACACTCCGACAGTGCAGCGCTCCCTCAGCACTGCACTGCACTGTCAGCCTAGCTTTATGTGCTCAAATCCCTGGCGTGGGACTATGAACCCATCAACCTTCTGACTCAGAAGCGAGTGTGCTACCCACTGAGCCACAGGTGACACTACACACAAATGGAGTGAGCAAGGAGGGAAGAATGTACAGAAGGAAAACAAGAATAAAACACTTAGAAGCAAAAAGAGCAGAAAACAAGAGAGAAGTTATGTTCTGTTATAATGTTGGATCAAAATGTTTTGCATTGCACATAACTGAGTCATATCAAAATATTGTACAATGCTCAGAAAAAGCCAATGGTATGACAGATGGTAACATAGACTCATTGGGGGAGAAATTTAGTATCGCCCCGTTTGGGGCGCAATTATCAGCCGGGCGCAACGTTTAGCGCCTAGCGCTAATTATCGCCTTCGACTGCAAAATTGGCTTCTATCGACCCTAGAGGTGATTGGAGCGCTAAATCAGGTGCTACACACCTCTCTTAAGGCGCTAACGCCGAGGAGTGAGAGCGCTGGCGAAGCTCATGTAATATCAGTCAGCAATGGAACACAGACACACTGGCGCCGGCCAGTTCTTAAAGGGGAGGGTCAATCTTGCTCTCCATCCACACCCTGCTCATTGCAGCCTTGAATCTCGGCCTGGAGAGACCTGTACATCAATTCTGCTGTTAAGAACAACGGAGAGTCCCAGGGAAAGAGCTCAGAGTGCAACCCCCAAAGTCTCTTCTAAATTGATGCAAGGAAGGTCAAATCAAAATGAACCTGCAAAGTGCTGCTCAGTACCCAAAACTCCTTCACACAGTGTTGAATCTCTCCAGAAGTGTCTCTCTGTCTCAGAATGCATGTTGCAAAAATGTCCCTGAAAAAAAAAGGCAGGAAGCGGCCACCTTTAAATAGTCCCCCAGTCCCTTCCCAACTGCAAAACGTACCCCTCAACCTGTTGTTGCTAGCAGCAGGCTGAAAGGCAGGGGACGCCACTCAATATCCGGTCCGGGGCGCTACCGGGGCATTGAAGGCTCAACTGACGTCACGATCTGCAGGCGCAGGAGATTGTGGCGGTACTTTTTAGCGCTGCCGTAAAATGCCTGGTCAATTTTGCGATCAGCGTAAACATCGCCGCGCCCAGGCGCTAGTTGCTTTGTGCCCCATTAGCGTCCTCTTAGGGCGCCAATGGGAGGCGCAAAGCAACCGAATTTTTCCCCGAGTGTCTCCACTTCCACCGCTTCTGTCGGCAGCGAATTCCAGGTCATCACCACTCGCTGCATTAAAAAAGCTTTTCCTCACATCCCCCCTGTATCTTTTGCCCAAAACCTTAAATCTGTGTCCCCCAGTCCTTGTACCATCAACTAGTGGGAACAGCTTTTCCCCGTCTAGCCTATCCAAACCCGTCATAATCTTGTACACCTCTATCAAATCACCCCTCAACCTCCTTTGCTCTAATGAAAACAAATCCAGCTTCTCCAACCTGTCCTTGTAGCTAAGTTCTCCCATCCCCGGAACCATTCTGGTAAATCTCCTCTGCACCCTCTCAAGGGCCTTCACATCCATCCTAAATTGTGGTGAACAGAACTGGACGCAATACTCCAGTTGTGGCCTAACCAGCGTTTTATAAAGGTTCAGCATAACTTCGCTACTTTTGTACTCAATACCTCTATTTATGAAGCCCAAGATCCCATATGCTTTGTTAACCACTCTCTCAATATGTCCTGCCACCTTCAGGGACCTATGCACATTAACCTCTGTCCCTGCACATTCTCTAAAACTGTGCCATTAAGCCAAAATGCATCACCTCATACTTCTCTGTATTAAATTCCATCTGCCACTTGTCTGCCCATTCTGCTAGCCTTTCTATGTCCTGTTGCAGTTGATTGATATCATCATCACTGTTTGCCAAGATTGGTGTCATCGGCAAATTTATAAATTCTACTCTGTATTCCAATATCCAGGTCATTTATATATATCAAAAAAAGCAGTAGCCCCAGCACTGACCCTTGGGGAACACCACTGTCTACCATCCTCCAGTCTGAAAAACAACCATTTACCACAACTCGCTGTTTTCTGACCTTAAGCCAATTCATTATCCAAGCTGCCATTGACTCATCTATTCCATGAGCCTCAATTTTGTTAACCAGCCTTCTATGTGGTACTTTGTTAAGCGCCTCCCAAAAATCCATGTAGACAACATCCATTGCACTCCCTTCATCGTTCCTCTCTGTTACTTCATCAAAAAATTCAGTTAGATTAGTCAAACACGATCTGCCTTTTACAAACCTGTGTTGGCTCTCCTTAATTAGCTTAAAACTCTCCAAATGCTCATTAATTTTTTCCTTGATTATTGTTTCTAAAACTTTACCCACCACTGATGTTAAACTGACCGGCCTGTAGTAACTAGGATTGTCTTACACCCTTTCTTGAACAATGGTGTCACATTTGCCACTTTCCAATCCTTAGGCACCTCCCCCGCATCTAGGGAAGATTAGAAAATTATGGCAAGCCCTTCCGCTATCTCCTCCCCCAATTCCCTTAGCAACCTGAGATGCAAGCCATCTGGACCAGGCGACTTGTCCACTCTAAGCATACCCAGCCTTTCCAGTACATCCTGTCTATCAATTTTCACCCCTTCCATTGCTTCTACCTTTTCCACTTCTACCGATATTTTGTCAGCATCCACCTCCTTAGTAAACACTGATACAAAGTACTCATTGAGTATTCTGGCCTTGCCCTGTGCCTCTAAGCATATAACACCTTCTTTGTCTCTAATAGGCCCCATCCCGCCTCTTACTACCTGCTTACTGTAGAAAATTTTTGGGTTCCCTTTTATGGTAACCGCCATTCTACTCTCATATTTTCTCTTTGCCAATCTTATTTTCATCTTCACATCCCCTCTCAACTTATTGTATTTGTTCTGGTTCTCCCTTGAAGAATTCACCTGACATTCATCATACACCCTCTTTTTTTGTTTCATCATCTTCTCTATCTCCCTTTTCATCCAAGAAGCCCTTGCTTTGGTTCCCTTACCCTTCCCTCTTGTTGGAATGTACCTAGCCTGTATCATCATAGAATCATAGAAGATAGGAGCAGGAGTAGGCCATTCAGCCCCTCTAGCCTGCTCCGCCATTCAATGCGATCATGGCTGATCATCCAAATTCAGTACCCTTTCCCTGCTTTCTCCCCATATCCCTTGATCCCTTTAGCCTTAAGAAATATATCCACTCCTTCTTGAATCTATTTAATGAATTGGCCTCTACTGCCTTCTGTGGCAGAGAATTCCACAGGTTCACCACTCTCTGGGTGAAGAAATTCCTCCTCATTTCTGTCCTAAATGGCTTACCCCTTATCCTTAGACTGTGACCCCTGGTTCTGGACTCCCCAACTATCGGGAACATCCTTCCTGCATCTAGTTTGTCCTGTCCTGTCAGAATTTTATAAGTTTCAATGAGATCCCCTCTCATTCTTCTAAACTCCAGCGAGTATAAGCCCAATCGACCCAATCTCTCTTCATACGTCATTCCTGCCATCCCAGGTATCAGCCTTGTGAATCTTCGCTGAACTCCTTCCATGGCAAGAACATCCTTCCTCAGATAAGGCGACCAAAACTGCACACAGTACTCAAGGTGTGGTCTCACCAAGGCCCTGTACAACTGCAGCAAGACATCCTTGTTCCTGTACTCAAACCCTCTCGCTATGAAGGCCAACATACCATTTGCCTTCTTCACCGCCTGCTGCACCTGCATGCTTACCTTCAGCGACTGGTGCACAAGGACACCCAGGTCTCGTTGCACTTCCCCTTTTCCCAATCTATTGCCATTCAGATAATAATCTGCCTTTCTGTTTTTGACACCAAAGTGGATAACCTCGCATTTTTCCACGTTATATTGCATCTGCCACGCTTCTGCCCAATCACCCAACCTGTCCAAATCATCCTGGAGTTTCTCGGCATCCTCCTCGCAGCACACACGCCCACCCAGTTTTGTGTTGTCTGCAAACTTGGAGATATTACATCTAGTTCCCTTTTCGAGATCATTAATATATATTGTGAATAGCCGGGGTCCAAGGACCAATCCCTGCAGTACCCCACTAGTCACTGCCTGCCACTCGGAAAAAGACCCGTTTATTGCAACTCTTTGCTTTCTGTCTGCC
This sequence comes from Squalus acanthias, assembly GCA_030390025.1. Classification (NCBI taxonomy): domain Eukaryota; kingdom Metazoa; phylum Chordata; class Chondrichthyes; order Squaliformes; family Squalidae; genus Squalus; species Squalus acanthias. The sequence continues at coordinate 58,026,366 of CM059428.1, read as the reverse complement.
AACCAGTTCTCTATCCAAGTCAATACCTTGCCCCCAATCCCATGTGCCTTAACTTTACACGCTAATCTCTTATGCGGGACCTTATCAAAAGCCTTTTGGAAGTCCAAATACACCACATCCACTGGTTCTCCCTTATCTATTTTACCAGTTACATCCTCAAAAACTTGGAACATCTCCTCCTTAAAGATCACCCATTGTTCCATTACGGTTTTTCCTGTCAGTCTTTGGTTCCATTTTGCCCTGGCTAGATCCTTTCGCATCCCACTGAAGTTAGCCCTATTCCAGTTTAGAAGTTCCACTCTAGATTGTTCCTTGCTCCTCTCCATTGCTAATCTAAATCTTATGATACGATGATCACTCGTACCCAAGTGTTCTCCCACAGACACTTGGTCGATCTGGCCCACCTCATTCCCCAGCACCAGATCCAGCAATGCCTCCTTCCTAGTTGGACCAAGAACATATTGGTCAAGGAAATGTTCCTGAACACATTTCAGAAATTCCTCCCCCTCCTTTCCCTTTACCCTAGTATTATCCCAATCGATATTTGGGTAATAAAAGACCCCCAATATCACCACTCTATAGCTCTTGCATATCTCTGCGATTTCCCTGCAGATTTGCTCCTCTACCTCCCTCTCACTATTTGGAGGCCTCTAGAATACCCCCAATAGCGTGATCATACCCTTTTTGCTCCTCAACTCTAACCAAATGGATTCTGTCCTTGTCCCCTCAAGAACATCCTCCCTTTCCAACACTGCAATGTCTTCCTTAATCAGCACTGCCACCCCACCTCCCTTTTTCCCTTCCCTATCTTTTCTGAACACCTTGTACCCTTGAATATTATGTGCCCAGTCCTCACCGTTTTTAAGCCACGTTTCCGTTATTGCCACAACATCATATTGCCACGCAGCTAATTGTGCTTGTAGCTCACCAACCTTATTCACCACACTTTGTGCATTTATGTACATGCATTCTAAACCCATTTTTGAATTTTTCATAGTCTTTCTTAGTCTGCTCCTATCTAATATGGTACTACTACCGCCTCTAGTACTATCCAACACACTCACTCTTTTATGCACCTTATTCCTCTTTTCTACTCCTATATGCTGGTGCCCATCCCCCTGCCAAGTTAGTTTAAACCCTCCCCAACAGCACTAACAAACCTCCCCGTGAGAATATTGGTCCCGGCTCTGTTGAGGTGTAACCCGTCCGACTTGTACAGGTCCAATCTTCCCCAGAAACTGTCCCAATGCCTCAGGAATCTAAACCCCTCCCTCCTGCACCATCTCTCCAGTCACGCATTCATCTGTTCGATCCTCCTATTCCTGTACTCACTAGCACGTGGCACTGGGAGTAATCCGGAGATTACTACCTTTGAGGTCCTGCTTTTTAAACTCTCTCCTAGCTCCCTAAACTCTGCCTGCAGGACCTCATCCTTCTTTCTGCCTATGTCGTTGGTACCGATATGGACAACGACCTCTGGCTGTTCACTCTCCCCTCTCAGAGCATCTTGCAGCCGCTCAGTGACATCCTTGACCCTGGCACCAGGGAGGCAACATACCATCCTGGAGTCACGTCTATGGCTGCAGAAACGCCTGTCTGCTCCCCTAACTATCAAGTCCCCTACCACTATTGCTCTTCCACTCTTTTTCCTCCCCCCCCCCCTGTGCAGCTGAGCCACCCGTGGTGCCATGGACTTGGCTCTGGCTGCACTCCCCAGAGGAACCATCGCCCTCACCAGTACTCAGAACAGAATACTGGTTGGAGAGCGCGATGCACTCCGGGGACTCCTGCACTACCTGCCTGGTCCTCCTCTTCTGTCTGGCGGTCACCCATTCCAGGGATACTCTTAAGCTGCGGGGTGACCACCTCTAGAAACATGCTATCCATGTAACTCTCAGCCTCGCGGATGCACTGCAGTGCCTCCAGCCGCCGCTCAAGCTCCGAAACCCGGAGCTCGAGTTGCTGTAGCTGGTGACACTTCCCGCACATGTGGTCGTCCAGGCTACTCGAAGTGCCCAGGTCTTCCCACATGGCACAGAATGTGCACTCCATGGGACTGAGCTGCCCTGCCATGCCTCTATTTAATAGACTAAGAACTAACCCAGCAGAAATAAACTTAAAACTTAACAAAAAACACTCCCCAGCTACTCACCAATCAACTCTTTCCCTCTATTTAATAGGCTATTAACTAACTTAGCAGAAATAAACTTATAAACTTAAAAAAATACACTCACCAGCTACTCACCAATCAGCTCCTTCCTTTGTGTCGATGTCACTTTTTTTACTCTGACGTCACTTTTTCAAAAACTGCCTCTGTTGAGCTGCTGTCGCTCCTTTTAACTGCTCCGCTCTCGCTGTGCTCCCTCCAGGTGTGCTCCTTCCAGTCTCAGGTTCCTGCTGCTCGGGACTGCTCCTTTTAACTGCTCCGCTCTCGCTGTGCTCCCTCCAGGTGCGCTCCTTCCAGTCTCAGGCTCCTGCTGCTCGGGACTGCTACTTTTAACTGCTCCGCTCTCACTGTGCTCCCTCCAGGTGTGCTCCTTCCGGTCTCAGGTTCCTGCTGCTCGGGACTGCTACTTTTAACTGCTCCGCTCTCGCCATGCTCCCTCCAGGTGCGCTCCTCATTGTGGCTTTAACTGGAGAAGTTTCATGTGGAAAACATACTTTGGAAGAGATAAATATTCTTATTCTGGGTTAAAAGAGGATTAACAAATTTACTTTTATAGATACAAGCACCAGTGGAAGGATTTAAGTTTTTTGATAATCATTGTACATTGACTGCAGTGTTCCAAATAAAACCATCAAAATTATGGAATTTTGAATCTTACTTAATTTAGGTTATTTGTGTCCTTATCTAAAGCCAGAAAAAATCATTCAGTAATATATACTTTATACTGTTATAAAAATAGGTGAAACACTATTGAAGTGACCTTATCAGGACACTGTACCTGTCACACGATGCCATATAGCATTAGGTCAAATGTCACAACTATCTTCTGTAACCATTCTCCTGTGTCATACCATCTCCACCTCAGCATCATAATAAGGACACCCAAAGGTAAGAGTAAAGGAAAAATCTAGGCCAGATTTGTTCACTTCTATTAGCTATGAAGAGTATTGTGCTACGACCAATGTCTTTCTTCACCTGATGGTAACTTTAAGAGTTTCCTCCTATTAGGTGCACCCAATGTCTTCCCCCTCCAAACATGAACACCAAAAATCAGGAGCTATTGCCAGATGGAATCAGCGGTATAAGTCAATCTCCAAGGTGGCATGTAAGAAGGTGCAGTAACTGGTCAGCTGATTTTCCACCTTTTCCTGAATGTGCTATCATTAGTAGTAATGAGGCCACAGCCACCAGTCCTACCACTACCTCTCGAGCTGGATTATATTCCTGGGAACCAAATAATTGGAAACAGTAATGGAACCCAAGCGTACAGGCATCACGATTTTTCTTCAATTATGTTCTTAAAAATAGCATGGTCCACATACTTCTCCAGCAGCCAGTCCTGCACCCCATGCCACTGCCACACTTAATATTTAGGGGTGCAGGAATTAATATATTTAAATTTATATTTGCCATTTCTATCCAGCAGAAGGGAAAATTATGGAACTGGTCAGCAGTGGATTTTTAGCATTACCCAGCAACAATAAGCCCTTACCACACAGGAAAGGGGAAAATATGCATTATTTATGTTTTCTAAATCTCCTGAAAGTCTGCAGCACAAAAAAAACAATAAATATCTGAAGCTGAGGTGAAGGGGATAATTCGATCATTGGGTTCTTCCTATATTTACAAAGCACTCCAGCTCGGCTTTCATAGTTTATGACATCTACAGAAGCTCTCAAGTGAATTACAGCCATGTAGTTCCCTCCCAGTTATTTACCATGTTTATACGTAATGACATAACACTCCATCAAGAATATTAGTTGCTGCTTGGCTTCAGTTTGTGAACAAAGTTCACCTCTCCAGTTTTAATAGATTCAATGTGTGTCCAATCCTTACTGTTTAATCAGCAAAGAGAGAGCGAGGAATGAGCAGTTGTTAGGTCTGTAAATGAAAACCGTGCAGACCAGGATCTAATTAATCGAGGCCTCGATAGAAAAAAGCTCAACGACAATGGCAATGCCTGTAGCGATTTCAAATCTGATTTTTGAGTTTATAATAAACAAGTAATAAAATGACAAATTACAGTACACAGGATAGTCTGGCAAAGCAGTCCTCTGATGCACAAGGCCCAAATAATGATTAAAAAATACATGCGGGAGGTTTCATTATATAAAAAAACACATTCTGTAAATAATAATATAAATAATAGCGAGACTACTTCCCTCTTGACATAAGTGATGTTAAACACCCAATCCCTCTAGTACTGACCTTCAATCAAACATTTTGTAGGTATTTACATTTCCAGACAGAAACCCTCCAGCTCAAAAATCAAAAAGTCATTTTGATCATTTTTTTTCTAAAGGAAATATAATGGCTGACATAAGTGAGGAATTAATAATTGATAATTTGCACTACAGTTTACAGCAATATAAGATAATCCTGAGTTGTTGTAAAAACCTCAAAAATGTCTGCCTAAGCAATGATAAAATGCAGACATAAAACCGGATGATCTAAAGTAACAGGCTAAAGGAATAGAAGTTGAAATATAAAGAGCAACTTGGGGATATTTTGGGTCACATTGGACAATCTGCTCCATGTTTAGGGTGTGCTGCTCTATTGGTTCCAGCCAATCAGAAAATGCACTTAGCTCTCATAAGTCACTGGAGAAAACCTTGACGTGAAAAGCACTCTATTGCTGTGAAAGCCACTAGTGTGGCTATTAATCCCTGTGAAAGATCTCTGGGCTGACACTCACTGTGAAGTATGTGCAAACGGGGAGCTACCCATTTCATTATTGATTATTGCCTGACCCGACACCGCAGCCAGATGTGGTGGAGGTTACTTCTCTTTCCTCTTGTTACTTAATAGTTTTTTCAGGCCTTCTTTTTGCCTGTTATAAAGCTATCTATTTTGAGCTGTACTCCAAAAGCTGCTCCTAATCCTTTCTTTGGGAGACTGTGACAGAAGTGCGTTTTGGAAATGGAATATGTTAAAATACAAACTTCTCAAGTGAAGTGTGACCTCAGCTTTATAAAATGTTAATAGCCGAAGAGCTGTGTTTGCACAGTTAAGGGTTAGAATCAATCCTTCAGGCCTGCATAGTGACAACTGGTATTTCCTGTCCTTAGTGTAGCTTTGAGAATACTGGCTGCAGTGTGTCTTAATCTGATTATACTATGCACTAGCAAGACTTAAGCAGTGCCGAATTATTTTGCTCCTTTACTATACATTTTCCAGCATATTTTTTTCCAAAGTTAATTAAAATCATGCCTACACATTTTGAAAGGGGGCTTGCAAAAACAGTTGAACAGTTTTGGAGTTGAAATGTTGCAGTCATATTTTTCTAATTAAATCTAGGGCTTACCATTGGTGGCTGATAGTGGTGAGCCATTAGTGATATTATTAGTGAGGCAATTACAAGGTGTTAAAAACAATTAAGTGAAATGAAACATTCAGTGTTTGACATTTATTTAACAGAAGCAATTGTTTTGTTGTATTAGTGCCATTGCTGTCCTTTTTCTAACAAATGTATTCTGGGATCAAAGTGCAAATAATTCACAATCTATCTACCCCAGTTTACAGTGTCATTAAAGCCATAGGGGATGTATGATTTCTTTCACCTAGGTCTTATCTATTTCCTGAATGTAGCATTGGGGGCGGCGGTGGAACAGACTCTCTCTCCTTTTCCATTGGCTTTCATATCAGCATTGAAAAAATCTTCAAGACCTGTATTGGACTGTGTTGCCTTAAACTAAACTCGATGAAAATATATGTAGGATATTGCACCGGCAACAGTGAGTTACTGTTATTCTTTCATGAGTGTGAAAGATTCATAACTCACAAGTACTGCAGGAATGAGTGAGTTATTGTGGCCTCTCACACCAGTGAAAGAACTTCAGCATGGGTGAAATGTTTGTGCCGCATTCACGCAGGTCCTAGTAGAGTCATAACCTTTTTAAGTTGTTGTGTCCTGCAATCTGTCAATAATTACAATTTCCTTGCACATAGATACGAGCTGAATAAGGCCAATCTTCAAAGAAAAAACATGTTCTCCTCACACCATCCACTTGGAAGATAGTTGCCATGTAGACTCCTGCTGTTGACCTCTGTTCCATGCCCTGAGTTCTGACTGTGATTGGCAGGAGCCAAGGGGTCAAGAGTGAAGGTCAGCTGCAGCGGTGCACAAACCACTCGTTACTAAAATCAATCTCCGCCTCCAAATGTTAAATACCTTCCAAATGTGTGGTGTGAGGAACACAGATCTTTTGCACTTTGACCTCTTCAGCCCTTACCTATTTGTGGGAAGAATGGGCGTTGTTGACTATTCATTGGCCCGGAATTTGACGGAATTAGAGAGAGCAAAACAAAGATTGAGGCTCTCACATGGAGAAAAGGCAAATCTGAAATAAAAATGGACATTTCAAAAAACAATTTAAAAAACATTTTTTGAAATGTTTCTTAAAAAATGTAATTTTTATTGAAATGGACAAATTTCACACTGCACAAAATTAAAATTAGTTTTCCAGGATCTTAACATTTGTTTAGCAGCAATAACACTGTTAAAACCCCAGATAAACCTAGGGGGGAAAATTCGGTTGCTTTGCGCCTCCCGTTAGCGCCCTAAGAAGGCGCTAACGGGGCGCAAAGCAACTAGCAACCAGGCACGGCGCCGCCAACGCCTCCCGTGAAATTCAGTGGGAGGTTAGCAGTGGCGGTAACCATTAGCGCCCCACGGCGCTGTGCCGCCGGCGATGATGTCATCACCGTGCGCAGCGCCCCGCTCGCACCCCGGCCGCGATCTTCGGTAGTGCCCCCTGACTTACCGCCGGACGCTATGTCCGACGGGGTCAGGGGGGCCTACCTGCGGCTGGGGCGGCGCTAATTATAGGTGAGGTGCCGGGCGGCCATTTTTGTTGCTGGCGGCCTGCCAGCACCTGCCCTCGTTGCCGTCCCCGGCCTCTGAACAGCCCCCCCGCGGAGTGCCGGCTGCGCTCCATGAGCCCGGCACTTCTCTTGAGTGCCAGGCTCTTTTGCCGGCACTCCGATCCCTGGTGGCCCAGCTGGGCCCCGGGTCGCGCTGCGCAAGGCCCCTCCCCTTTAAGAAGGGGAGGAAGGCCTGCAGTACCGCGGCACGATATTCCCTTACAGCACCCCAAGAGGGAGGCGGGGCGCTTCCAGTAGCGCCCTGCTTCCCTCTTGGGGCGCTACCGATGAATTTCGGCCGCGAGGGCGCTAATTTTATAAGTAGCGCCCCAGTGAAATTAGTGCCCCAAAGGGGGCGCGACTCAATTTTTCCCCCCTAATCCCTTTGGGTCTAACTTTTAGTGGGGAATTTAACAACATAATTACTGCGGAAGAGCCGAAGTTTTCATCAGTTTCCCTGATTTGGTGATTACCCTGATTGCCGGCTCTGTGGGGGGTGGAGGGGGCGGAAGGGTGGCACAGCGCAGCCTGTTTCGGCTCTGTCAATGACAGACTGCAACTTCAGGATTTCGCCAAATTCCGAAGTTGCAGTCAGTTTCAAAGGTGGAATGACAGCGAGTGCTGCCAGTTCACCATCATCACAATCGCAAATTCTGGGCCAATGTTATTCTGGAAGTATGGATTACAGTATTACTAAAAATCTTCCTGCTAACAGTTCTGAGAGCAGTGAAACAGCCCTAAAAATTGTAAGGAAATCTATACATGAAAAAAGAAAATAGCCAGCAGTTTGCTTTCTTTTGTATGAATTTTAGCCACTATTTCCAGTTGGGAGGGTCAGGACTGTGCAAGGCAAAGACTGACCACCATCAATGTCATTCCGTATCAGCCAGTAGGAGAATCACACTGTGAGATGTGATAGGTCTCTGACAACCTCGTACAAAGGAATTGTCTACAATGCAAAAGGTCACAATCCAGTGGGTGAAATGAAAGCCAGCAATACTCAACCAGAAAGTAGTCAAAATTAAATAGCTGTCATGGCTAGCATTTAATCCTGCAACTTTTGGCTGGGTGACTAACAGTCTATTTTCAGAGTTGCCTTAGCAATATATTTTTACTTAGTGCAACAATTGGCGGCATGAATTATTGCCACTACTCAAACACAGTACAACATGTCTTTCATAAGTATCAACTTGGTTCAGTTGGTAGAACTCATGTGCTGAGCCAGAAAATGGTGGGTTCAAGTCCTACTACAGGACTGCCGTGCAGTACGGAGTCAGTGCTGCTTTAACAGTGGTGCTGTCTTTCTGATGAGGTGCTAAACTGTTAAGATGAATGTTAAAGATCCCATTTAGTCATAGATGCTTACAGCACCAGAAGAAGGCTATTTGGCCCACCATGCCCGTGCTGGATATTTGCTAGAGTGATCCAGAACTATTCTCACTGGTCTGTGTTCTTCCTGCAGCTCTGTATCTTCCTTCGCTTCAAATATTTATACAATTTTTCCTTAAAAAGTGCAATGGTCCCTATGGTAAAGTATTTCATGCTCCAACAAGCCTCTACCATATCCCTGAATTATTCTAACAAGCCTCAAGTGAGACACCTTATTGAAAGTCATTTTAACATCCATTTATACTATAACTACTGCACTGCCTTTATCACTTCTTCTAAACACTCTTATTAAGTTTGTCAAACAAAACTCTTCTTTATCATATCTGTGATGGTTATCATTGATTAACCCATACATTACTAAATGGTCACTAATATTTTCTCAAATTATGGACTCTAAGGGGGATTTTTAACAGTGAGGAGCACGTGGGTATAGGTGCGGGTGGGAAGTTAAATGCGTCAAAAATGTCAGCGCATCCGGAAGCCAGCTTCAACTTTGCCATCCTGAAAATTGACCCATTTATCCCAACTCTGTTTTCCGTTAGTTAGCCAATCCTCTATCCATGCTAATATATTACCCCCAACCCCATGAGCTCTTATCTTGTGCAGTAACCTTTTATGTGGCAACTTATTGAATGCCTATTGGAAATCCAAATGCACTACATCTACTGGTTCCCCTTTATCCACCCTGCTCATTACATCCTCAAAGAACTCTAATAAATTTGTCAAACATGATTTCCCTTTCATAAAACCATGTTAGAACACAAAAACATAATGAATAAGAGCAGGAGTAGGCCATATGGCCCCTCGAGCCAGCTCTGCCATTCAATAAGATCATGTCTAATCATCGACCTCAACTCCACGTTCCCGCCCGATCCCCATATCCCTTGATTCTCCTAGAGTCCAAAAATCTATCTATCTCAGCAGAGAATTCCAAAGATTCACAACCCTCTGAGTGAAGAAATTCCTCTTCATCTTGGTATTAAATGGCCTACTCCTTATCCTGAGACTATGTCCCCTAGTTCTAGACACTCCAGCCAGGGGAAACAACCTCTCAGCATCTACCCTGTCAATCCCCTTCAGAATCTTGTATGTTTCAATCAGATTACCTCTCATTTTTCTAAACTCCAGAGAGTATAGGCCCATTCTGCACAATCTCTCATCATAGGACAGCCTTCTCATCTCAGGAATCAATCTAGTGAACCTTTGTTGCACCGCCTCCAAGTCAAGTATATCCTTCCTTAGATAAGGAGATCAAAACTGTGCACAGTACTCCAGGTGTGGTCTCAACAAGGCCCTGTACAATTGTAGCAAGACTTCCTTACTCTTATACTCCAACCCCCTTGCAATAAAGGCCAACATGCCATTTGCCTTCCTTTTTGCTTGCTGTACCTGCACGCTAGCTTTTTGTGTTTCTTGCATGAGGACACCCAAATCTCTCTGAACACCAACATTTGAAAGTTTCTCACCATTTAAAAAATATTCTGTTTTTCTATTCTTCCTACCAAAGTGAATAACCTCACATTTCCCTACATTATACTCCATCTGCCACCTTACTGCCCACTCACTTAATCTGTCTATATCCCTTTTCATTTGGGCTGGATTTTGATGCTGGGGCGGGTTGGAGTCGTGTCATCCGCATTTCGTGTTATCCACCCGCCTGCAATTGGATGTGGGAGATTGATGCAATTTTCACTTAATTGGGCAATTGAGTTCCAGCATGTGGGAACCCATGAACCAATTAGTGGTTTCAGTCTGAAAGTCGCCTCTGATGATGTCATCATTGCAGGTCAGAGACTGCCTGGTCTCAGAGATTGCCTGGCCTTTGCTGTGAGAGGACCTGGATGCAAAATGAACAGCGTCTCAGAGAGAGAGAGAGAGAGAGAGAACCAAGTCCTCAGTCCTCCCAGGCAGTCTCTGAAGACATTCCATGCAGTAGCATCAGAGGCGACTTTCAGACCTAATACTACTACTACCTTCATCACATCTCCGTTGTAATAGTGGACCTGCAGCTGATAGTCAGCTATCCACTTGTGTTCCCGCCAGGTTTCACTGGCGTGTTTCACATCAGGCGTACTTCACGTCGGAAAAGGGTTAAACTAGCTAAAACGTTTCAAAATAGCATTACAGAGCCAATTTAGGGCTTGTTAAGGGCTTTAATGGCCTCTCCCGCCTCTTGAGGTGGGACGGAGTCGGGAACCCCGCGACCGATTTTGTCAAAATTGCGTGGAGGCGGAATGGAGTCGGGATGGGGTCGGGACCCCCGAATCTGCAACTTTAACCCCCCACACGCCTCCAAACCCGATTCCATGGGTCATTGAAAATCCAGCCCAATGTTCTCCTCACAGCTTACTGTCCCACCTAGCTTTGTATCATCAGCAAACTTGGATACACTACACTCGGTCCCTTCATCTAGGTTATTAATATAGATTGTAAATAGCTGAGGCCCCAACACTGATCCTTGCGGCACCCCACTAGTTATAGCCTGCCAACATGAAAAAGATCTGTTTATCCCTACTCTCTGTTTTCTGTCCATTAACCAATCCTCTATCCATGCTATTATATTACCCCAACCCCCATGGGCCCTAATCTTGTGTAATAACTTTTTATGTGACACCTTATCGAATGCCTTTTGGAAATCCAAATATACTACACCCACTGGTTCCCCTTTATCCACCCTGTTAGTTACATCCTCAAAAAACTCCAATAAATTTGTCAAACACAATTTCCCTTTCATAAAACCATGTTGACTCTGCCTAATCATGTTATGATTTTCTAAGTGCCCTGATACCACTTCCTTAACAATGGATTCCAGCATTTTCCCAACGACTGATATCAGCCTAACTGTCCCATAGTTCCCTGTTTTTTCTCTCCCTCCTTTCTTGAATAGCGGTGTTACATTTGCGACCTTCCAATCCGCTGGGACGATTCTAGAACCTAGGGAATTTTGGAAGATCAAAACCAATGCATCCACTATCTCTTCAGCCACCTCTTTTAGAACCCTAGGATGTAGGCCATCAGGTCCAGGGGATTTGTCAGCTTTTAGTCCCATTAGTTTCTCTAGTGCTTCTTCTCTACTTATATTAATTACGTTAAGTTCCTCATTCTCATTAGACCCTTGGTTCCCCACCATTTTTGGTATGCTTTTTGTGTCTTCAGAGACAGATACAAAATATTTGTTTAACATTTCTGCCATTTCCTTATTCCCCATAATAATTTCTCCTGTCTGAGCCTGTAAGGGGCCAACATTTACTTTTGCTCGTTTCTTCCTTTTTACTTACTTGTAGAAGCTCACAATCTGCTTTTATATTTCTTGCTAGTTTTCCCGCGTATTCTATTTTTTCCCTTTTTATCAATTTTTTTGGTCATCCTTTACTGGTTTCTGAAACTCTCTCAATCCTCAGGCTTACTATTATTCTTTGCAACATTATAAGCTTCTTCTTTCAATCTAATGCTATCCTTAACTTCTTTAGTTAGCCACGGTTGGATCACTTTTCTCGTGGAGTTTTTGTTTCTCAATGGAATGTATTTTTGTTGTGAATTATGAAATATTTCTTTAAATGCTAGCCACTACTTATCTACCACCATACCTTTTAGTCTATTTTTCCAATCTACCTTAGCCAACTCGCCCCTCATATCTATGTAATTGGCTTATTTTAAGTTTAAGACTCTAGTTTCGGACTTAGGCAAGTCACTCTCAAAATTAACGTGGAATTCTATCATATTATGATCACTCTGCCCCAGAGGATCCTTTACTATAAGATTACTAATTATTCCTGTCTCATTACAAAATACAAGATCTAATATAGCCTGTTCCCTGGTTGGTTCCATCCCGTATTATTCTAGGAAACTGTCCCAAATTCATTCCATGAACTCATCCTCCAGATTACCTTTGCCAATTTGATTTGTCCAGTCTATATGAAGATTAAAGTCCCCACGATTATTGCATTACCTTTGTTGCAAGCTCCTACTATTTCTTGATTAATATTCTGTCCAACGGTATAGCTACTGTTAGGGGGCCTATATACCACTCCTACCAATGTTTTCTGCCCCTTGTTCTTCCTTATCTCCACCCATACTGATGTTGACTCTGCTTGATTGCATTATGGTTTTCTAAATGTCCTGCGACTACTTCCTTAATAATGGATTCCAGCATTTTCCCAATATCAGATGTTAGGCTAACTGGCCTATAGTTTCCTGCATTTGCAATTTCTTTCTTTCCTCAACTTTGCAGTATTATCAGCCAATCAATTTAAACCATCATAATGTAGCTGACTTCTAACTGAACTAGTGAATAAACATTTGTAAATTGTAACAATTACGGGACATCATTTAGTTTTCACCATTATTATGGATAGAAATCTGATGTTGCAAAACTACATTCTATTTGGCAACACAATGGGCCAGAAATTCGGCTCTCCGGCTTCCTGCGGGTGCAAGCATCGCGTGCGTACTTACCTACCGCGCCTGCCGTTGTGCTTCGGGCCCACGAGGACTTCGGCTCCTGGCCTCCTGCAGCTGCCGGCGCGCAGTGCTTGCATATCCCACGGGCGCAGTTAGTTCGAAGTGTCCCCTGGGATCACGTGGGCCATGGAGAGCCAATCGGAGCAGGGCATTTTCATTCATAGATTTGACAGGAAGACCTGTCAAATCTATGAATAGAAATCGGCCCCAAAACCACACTTAAACTTCAAATAATTTTTTTTTAAATCACATTTTAAAAATAACTATAAGTTACATAAATTAATTACTTTAAACAAAAATTTAAATTTTTGAAAAAATTAATTATACTTTTTAACGGTACTAAAAATAAACTTACCTTTCTTTAAAGTATGTAAAAAAGATAAACCTGTTGAAAAAATGTTTAAATTGTAATTAATTAACCACTTACCTTGTTAAAAACAGGCCTTGCACCTCCTTTTTAAAAGTGCAGCTTCCCCATACTTACCCTCATGGAGAAACCTGAAAAAAAAATGAAGTTCGCTGTGTGCGCGCAGCCTCTCCCGTGCATGCGTTCGACTTCTGAACCCCTTCCTTCAGGGGAACGGAAGTTCCGGTTTCCCGCGCATGCGCAGTGCATGCGTGAAACCGGCACTTCAGGTGGCCTTACGGGTAAGTACACAGCGCGTACTCACCCGACAAGAGCCGAATTTCTGGTCCAATATATCTTTAACCTTTACCCTTCGCCCTTTGTGTCCATGCTAACATGTACTTCTGTCAGAGGTGCTGTCTTTTGGATGAGACGTTAAATCGAGGCCCCGTTTGATCTCAGGTGGACGTAAAAGATCCCATGGGACTATTTCAAAGAAGAGCAAGGGCCTTCTCCCCAGTGTCCTGGCCAATATTTATCCCTCGATCAACATCACTAAAAAAAACACATTGTCTGGTCATTATTACATTGCTGTATGTGGGAGCTTGCTGTGCGCAAATTGGCTGTCACGTTTCCTACATTACAACAGCGACTACACTTTAAAAGTACTTCATTGGCTGTAAAGAGCTTTGGGACGCCCTGAGGTTGTGAAAGGTACTGTATAAATGCAAGTCATTCTTTTTACTTTAGAAATACCACAGACAAATGTTCCAGAACACCAGTGAAGAATGACCACCCATTGCAACATTCAGTTAACAGGTCATTCCCCTTCCTTATTCCATCAGTATTGAACTTTCAAAAATGCACTTAGCATAATGTAGCAGGTGGCAGTAATCTCATTTCAGACTCATACCCCATTGAGAGTAATGATGGTACCCCATACACCAAGTTTCTTCAAGCACCACCTTAGGCCTGAAGCCCATGTGACACTGAAGATAAAATTGAATTCTGTTGGTTGTGTCTGACATTCTGAATGAGCTTGCATTTTCCGGACTCCTTCACCAGCAAATTTATAGAACACATTATGCCACTAATTATACATCTTGCCAGAGCTGCAAAATCAATAAACATGCAATTATTCACAACTGCTGGAATTTTGAAAATTGTTTTACGGTTGAACAATTTAATGTGATTCACTTAAGGATTGAAATCACACTTGTGTGATGTTAATAACCAGCGTGTTAACACATTCGTTACTAATATTCAACCCACTAAAGAAATCTTTTGACTCTTGAAACTGAAGTCTTTGGAAGGATTTTATTGTCTGGTGTGTGTTATAACATACTTACAAGATATGGTACTTACAAGACAAGAGCCAAGTTTAACAGTTCAGTGTCTGAGTTTGTTAAAAAGTGAGACTTTGTTTTTCAAAAATCATTGAAAAAGTTCAGTATAAACATGGGCCTAGAAATTGGATTAGGCCTGAAAATTGGGAAGTGTCAAGGGCCAGCGCTATTTGCCTGTGCCTGTTGAAAGTAGCCCAGGCAGCACACAAAATTCGTGCTGCCTGCTCATTATAATGATTGCAGCCCTGATTTCAGCACTAAACACGCTGCTGATTGGCTTAGCGCTCAACAGGTGGCCCAATATCAGGTGCAGAATGATCAGTAATGTTTGGCCCAGTCTCTCTCCAATCCTTAAAGGGGCGGTGCTTTGATGCATCAGCTCCTCATTGTCATTACAGTCTGAAGCCATGGCACAGCAACAACAACAACAGCAAAACAGAGAAAGAGCCAGAAGCTTCTCGGATGCGGTTCTCGAGGCCTTGGTCATGGCAGTGTGGAGAGATGGCGGGATTTCCTGTTACCGCAGAGTGGCAGGAAGCCATCAAAGCCCACTTGCAGAAGGCTCTGGCAAGAGATAGCTGTCTACGTCATGACCAACAGTGTCATGCCAAGGACCTGGATCCAGTGCCAAAAGAAGTTTAATGACCTCACACAGCAAGTCAAGGTGAGGGAAGGCTTCATCAAATGTCATATCCCACCATCTGCACCACAAGCCTCACACACTGCTCAATGCTACACACTCCTATCACTCACCTACCAACAATCTCTACCAATCACCACTCATACCTCACAATCATGGCTTCACTTCAGCCTCACACACTTAACACTGCTGCAAAAATCACACCCACATCTCACACCTTGCACACACTGACAGCTATCCAACTATGGCAGGCACATCAGCCAAACACATTGCATCACAATCACTGTCACACTTCCCTTTCTCTTGCAGGCCAAGGTGGCTCACAATCACCATGAGCAGCGGCAGGCGGGAGGCGGCTAAGCTGCTTTACAGGCCTTGAGCCAACTGGAGGAGAGGGTGCTCGAGGGGAAGTCACCGGGACCATGGCAACGGGCGAAGCTGAAGCCCTTGGGGACAATACAGTATGCTCATTCCTAATCCTTCTTCTCACATCCCACTTCCCCCTCATCCCACAATCTCTTCTCACTTAGAAGCTACTGATGTTGTATGCATGGATATCTTGCTTTCCCCCCCTCCCCTCACCACAACCCGACTCCTGTGCCTTTCTGCTTTCAGATAACCAAGAACTGCCAGCAGGCCAACCTGTCCTCAAAGTCATGGAGGAGAGTGAAGAAGAAGAAGAAGACACACCATCACTGCACTCCCAGACACCAGCTCAGAAAGTGACATTGCAATCCCGGCTGGCAAGGGCTGCATCCTCATGATGGCCAAGATGTGAAGCAGGCAGCAGACCACCATGAAATGGGACACCCACCCATCCACATGAGTGCTGGAGGCCTCCTCCTGACTGGTCAAGGCAGCAGAACCATTGCTTCAGCAGCCCGATGGTCTGCTCAGTGATGTTCCTGGTGGCAGCATGGCTGTAATTATATGAGTGCTGGCCACGAGTGGTGGGGTTGCGGAAGGGAGTCATCAGCCAGGTGCAGAGCCGATAACCCTTGTCTCCGAGCAGCCACCCTCAGGTTTGACGTGGTGGTTGAAATATTGCTAGCACACCGGACTGACGCAGGATGGGGGCATCATGACTGCTGCCAGGATAGTGGGCATTGAACAACAGGATGCACTGGACGTGGTTGCACACCAACTGCCCATTAAGTGAGTGGTAGCCTTTGCGGTTACGGAATATCTCAGGATTGCCATGTGGCACCTGCAAAGCCACGTGTGTACAGTCGATGGCGCCCTGCACCATGGGGAAGCATGCTATCCTGGCAAAACCACATGCGCACTCATCCTGCTTCTCTCTATTCAGAGAGAAGACAACGTAATCTCTTCTGCTGGTGTAGAAATCCTCTGTGACTTCCCGAATGCAGCGATGGATGGTGAACACAGAGATTTTAGCTATGTCTCCTGCTGCAGACTGGAAGGATCCGCTGGCGAAGAATTTGAGGACCATGGTGACCTTGAGGGCTACTGGGAGAGCCGTGGTCACCCTGCTCTGAGGCTGCAGGTCTGATTGCAGGAGGTGGCAGAGTTCCGTGACCACCTCCTTGGTGAAGCGGAGCCTCCTAATACACTGCTCTTCATTAAGTGGAGATAAGAGAAGTGCTCTCTGAAGTCCCTAGGTGGGAAAGGCCTCCTGTTGAGAGCCCTCCTAGCCCTCCTCCTCCTCCCTTTGTGCATATCTTCTCTGCCTCCACTCCCTTTCCCAAAGATACTCGAGCGTGAGGAGTCTGCCAGTAGAGCCCTCCTGACTGTGAGCAAGTGGTGTGAGCAGAAGCCTTTAAATAAGAATGAAGGTGTTCTCCACTTACACCAACACTCCCTGTGACCTCAGGAAGTTTAACCAAGTTTAGAAAGCTGCAAGAGTTGCAGAAAGTTGCACAGAGCCAGTCAAACTGAGAAACCATGTCAGCAGCAAGTTATTGCTGATGGTCCCTTTAAATATCACTGCTGGAGGCTCCTTCCTGCGACTGAACGCTTGGTCAGCTGGTCATGATTAACACAGGACGGTAAGTGGAGCGGTGAATGTGAAAATAGCAGATCAGGCGCCAAGTGAGCGTTGCACACTCACTGACGTCACGATCTGTATAATCTAAACATTTCCAGTGCGCGCGGGCATCGGCAGCACTGGCAACCTGCCGAAAATGGCAACTGCCGTGGGACCCGCCGGAAGCGGGCGAAAGTGAGGCGGCCACCATTTTTTTCACCTTAACGGCCAGCACTAACACCTCCAATTTCTAGGCCATGGTTTCTACTGAGTGTCCAACATGGAGGTATTTTCAGAGTCAAATTTTCATGATGTTTACTAGTTCATTGGAGCTTAATTTCAAACTTTCCAATTTGGTAACACATCTTTAAGGATTCCCAACCACACTGCCCTGGTCTGTGATTCTGTCTGCGTATTTGTAATCAGAGCTGATGGTAAAAATGTCATCCATGATAGACACTTTGAACCCCAAATTTACACACATAGATTGAGGATTGGTTAATGGACAGAAAACAGAGAGTAGGAATAAACGGGTCATTTTCGGGTTGGCAGGCTGTAACTAGTGGGGTACCGCAAGGATCAGTGCTGAGGCCTCAGCTAGTCACAATCTATATCAACAATTTGGATGAGGGGACCAAATGTAATATATCCAAGTTTGCTGATGATACAAAGCTCGGTGGGAATGCTAGTTGTGAGGAGGATGCAAAAATGCTTCAAGGGGATATAGACAAGCTAAGTGAGTGGGCAAGAACATGGCAAATGGAATATAATGTGGAGATATGTGAAGTTATCCACTTTGGTAGGAAAAATAGAAAAGTAGAGTATTTTTTAAATGGTGAGAGATTGGGAAATGTTGATGTTCAGAGGAACCTGGGTGTCCTTGTACATGAAAGTAAACATGCAGGTACAGCAAGCAATTAGGAAAGCAAATGGTATGTTGGCCTTTATTACAAAAGGATTTGAGTATAAGAGTAAAGACGTCTTACTGCAATTATATAGGGCCCTGGTGAGACCACACCTGGAGTATTGTGTACAGTTTTGGTCTCCTTACCTAAGAAAGGGTATACTTGCCATAGAGGGAGTGCAATGAAGGTTCACCAGACTGGTTCCTGGGATGGGGGGATTGCCCTATGAGGAGAGATTGAGTAGACTAGGCCTATATTCTCTAGAGTTTAGAAGAACGAGAGGTGATCTCATTGAAACATACAAAATTCTTACACGGCTTGACAGGGTAGATGCAGGGAAGATGTTTCCCCTGGCTGGGGAGTCCAGAACTATGGGTCACAGTCTTAGAATAAGGGATCGGCCATGTAGGAGAAATTTCTTCACTCAGAGGGTGGTGAATCTTTGGAATTCTCTACTCCAGAGGGCTGTGGAGGCTCAGTCATTGAGTATATTTAAGACAGAGATCGATAGATTTTTGGATATTAAGGAAATCAAGGGATATGGGGATAGTGTGGGAAAGTGGATTTGAGGTAGAAGATCAGCCATGATCTTATTGAATGGCGGAGCAGGCTCGAGGGGCTGAATGGCCTACTCCTGCTCCTATTTCTTGTGTTCTTACTTTGCAGCGGGTTCCAGGTGTAATTTCAGCTTGTGGGCATTTTTTGGGATGTATTCTGGGACAGGACCCATTTCTGCCCAGGTTTGTACCCCGTAATGGCTACACTGGTGTTCCCATCACAGTCTGGGGTCTCTGTGTGTGCTGCTAGGAGCTGATATATTATATATATATATATATATTACAATGAAGGTGACTGGTGTTGGAATAACCAAAACCGTGATGCGCACCCCCAATGCACAAGGGTAATTAATGAGTTAAAACATTGGTAACTATTGACAGTATCAGCTGATACTGGTGCAAGTGTTTTACTTTGAAGCCTTTGAGGATCAAACTTTGAGGATTGATTATTGGAGTTACAAAAAGTGAGCTTGCCTCTGAAAGCCCTGAGTGACTTTGAGACCACAATGATATTTTTTCACCCCACAAAGTAAATGGTTCTGAATTAGAGCTATAGGATTCCCAATGGGCATCCCCTTGTTTGTAGTTTTACTGGAGGAGGATAAGCACCAGTACAGGATGGTGGAAAGGGGAGGGGGCTTTGTGCAACATTTGAGGAGGATGCACCATTCAATATATTACCACTCCTCCCTGAAGAAGTTACAGGCCACACAGATCTTTTAATGAAGACTATCACTCACAGGACTCCTCAGTGACACCTGCAAGGAGCATCAAAACTCAACTTAATAATGAAATGTTCTTATCTGTTTAACAGTCTACCTTTGTAACCATTCCCTTTACTCTATTGCCCCTACCGTCACATTAATTCCAACACCTTCAATGCAATACACATCATAAAACCTCATAGTACATCAGACCTCTTTGGCCCCACATGGATATACCAGTCAATATAATCTCCACAAACAACTGAACATGAAATAAGTACATCTTCTCTCATATAGCAAGCAATTCAAAAGTGAACACAAACCATTCTATTCTTTCCTCATACTGTATTCCTGCTGTTTGTCAAACATGCCTTTTTTGGTCAATTCTAGTGCTTCTCCAAGGTGCAACCTGAGAGCCATTTTTGCAAGAGGTGGTTAGCTGCTCATGGGTACTGAGGTGGCCCTCTTCTCATGGCAGCTTGGTCTGGGATGGAGCCCTGCTGGCTGCATTCCTTATGCATCTGCCTCCGCTATCTGGTGTCACCTCCTACATACCACTTGCGCGATGCTCTAAGAGGATGGTCCAGATGCCTGCTGTCCCAAGAAACGGCAACCTCAATCAGGTCTACTCCCACCGTTGCCATTGTATAGGGCCCTGGATCTGTTTGTCAACTGAACAGCAGAATTACATAGTATTACATAATATTTACAGCACAGAAACAGGCCATTTGGCTCAATAGGTCTAGGCCAGTGTTTATGCTCCACATGAACCTCCACCCACCTTACTTCATCTCACCCTATCAACATATTCTTCTATTCCTTTCTCCCTCATGTGCTTATCGAGCTTCCCCTCAAATGCATCTATGCTATTCACCTCAACTACTCCATGTAGTAGCGAGTTCCACATTCTAATCGTTCTGGTTGGTTGGTCTAAAGGCTGCTATCAGATCCTGAAAGCCCTGCAAGACAGCTGCTGGCATCCCAGTCCTGTGTCTGAAAGCCAGTGATCAATGTGCTGTTTAATCCATCTCCAACTACCATCAGGGCAGCAATCTGTGAATCAACTGGTCCTGGGACAGTTCTGAGGTGGGAGCCTGTCACAGTTCCCAATGAAGCTTCTAAACATTTTATTGATGCTTCCCATGAACAATAACTTGTATTTATATAGCACCTTTAACATAGAAAAATGTTTCAAAGCACATCATAGAGGTGTACACAAAATAATGGAATTTGTAACAAAAAAGGAGACATTAGGATGGGTGACCAAACGCTTGGTCATAGAGGTGGGATTAAAGGAGAGTCTTAAAGGAGGAGAGGGAATAGAGAGCTGGAGCAGTTTTGAGAATGAATTCCAGAACTTGGGGCCTAGGCAGCTGAAGGCACCACTGTCAATGATAGTGAATGTTGTGGAGATCACTGAAAGGACTACACGATAGCATCAACAGGTTCCATCCCACCATCAAACTCACCATGGACTACTCCTCAGAATCGGTTTCATTCTCGGACACACGAATCTCCAGCAAAGACGGACGCCTCAGCACTTCACTCTACCGCAAGCCCACGGACAACCTCACGATGCTCCACTTCTCCAGCTTCCACCCTAACCACGTTAAAGAAGCCATCCCCTATGGACAAGCCCTGCGAATACACAGGATCTGCTCAGACGAGGAGGAACGCGATGGACACCTACGGACACTGAAAAACGCCCTCGTAAGAACGGGATATGACGCTCGACTCGTCGATCGACAGTTCCGACGGGCCACAGCGAAAAACCGCATAGACCTCCTCAGAAGACGAACACGGGACACAACCAACAGAGTACCCTACGTCGTCCAGTACTTCCCCGGAGCGGAAAAACTACGCCATGTTCTTCGCAGCCTTCAACATGTCATCGATGACGACGAACACCTTGCTAAGGCCATCCCCACGCCTCCACTACTCGCCTTCAAGCAGCCGCCTAACCTCAAAAGTACCATCGTTCGCAGCAGATTACCCATCTTTCAGGAGAACAGCAACCACGACACCACACAACCCTGCCACGGCAACCTCTGCAAGACATGCCAAATCATGGACACAGATACCATCATCACACGTGAGGACACTACCCACCAGGTACACGGTACATACTCATGTGACTCGGCCAACGTTGTCTACCTGATACGTTGTAGTAAAGGATGCTCCAGAGCATGGTACATCGGTGAGACCATGCAGACACTGAGACAACATATGAACGGACACCGCGCAACAATCGCCAGGCAGGAGGGTTGCCTCCCAGTCGGGGAACACTTCAGCAGTCAGGGGCATTCAGCCTCGGATCTACGGGTAAGCGTTCTCCAAGGCGGCCTTCGGGATACACGACAGCGCAAAATCATAGAGCAGAAACTGATAGCCAAGTTCCGCACTCATGAGGATGGCCTCAATCGCGATATCGGGTTCATGTCACGATACAGAACGTGACTTGACATCACGGCCGGTCTTTCCAGGTGTTTTTTTTTTAAAAAGACTAACACAAGAACCAACACAAATTGACAGGCTTTGCAGCCAGCAGGTGTTTTGACACGTTGGACCCCCTGGGACACATCTCATTGTCTTGGCTGTGCTCTTAGTGTGTCTTTGATGTAGGGAAAGATTTGAATAGATTTTCTCTGTGTTTATATTGTGAATTCTGGGAGATTCTCTCACTGCTACCCTACCTGAGGAAGGAGCGAACCACTCCGAAAGCTTGTAAAATTAAATAAATCTGTTGGACTATAACCTGGTGTTGTGCGACTTCTCAATGATAGTGAAGGGAGTGCGGGATACACAAGAGGCCAGAGAGCTTGGGGGTGGGGGTGGCAGGGGTTGTGGGGCTGGAGGAGCTTACAGAGAAAGAAAGGGGATGAGACCATGATGGGATATAAACATAAGTATAAGGGGTAAAAATTCACTTGGTTGCGCCTCCCGTTAGCGCCTTAAGAGGGCGCTAATGGGGCGCAAAGCCGCTAACGCCCGGGCGCAGCGATGTTTGTGCCGCTCGAGAACTTAACTTGAGATTGTGCGGCGGCGCTAAAACTTACCGCTGCGACCACCTGCGCGCGCAGATTGTGACGTCATTCCATGGTGTAACGCCCTTGTGGCGCCCCGTAGCGGAAATTGAGTGGCGCCCCCTGCCTTACCGCCTGGCGCTTCCAACGACCAGAAGACTGGAACACTATCAATCGCTGTGGGGCTGGGGGGGGGCGCTATTTAAAGGGGGCCTCTTCCTGTCTTTTATTGTTGGTGGCATTTTTGAACTACGCATTCTGAGAGAGAGAGGGAGAGACTTCTGGAGAGATTCAACGTTGTGTGAAGGAGTTTTGGGTACTGAGCAGCACTTTGCAGGTTCATTTTGATTTGCCATTCCTTGTATCGATTTAGCAGAGACTGTGGGAGCTGCACTCTGAGCTCTTTGCCTGGTACGCTCCATTGTTCTTTCCAGCACATTTGATGTGCAAGTCTCTCCAGGCCGAGATTCAAGGCAGCAATGAACAGGATGTGGATGGAAAGCAAGATTAACCATCCCCTTTAAGAACTGGCCCGTGCCATTGTGTGTGTGTTCCATTGCTGACTGACATTACATGAGCTTCGCCAGCGCTCCGAGTTAGCGCCTCACTGCTCGGCCTTTGCGCCTTAAGAGAGGTGTGCAGCGCCTGCTTTAGCGCTCCACTCACCTCCCGGGGCGGTAAAAGTGAAGTTTCCTGTCAGTGCCGATAATTAGCGCCAGGCGCTAATATTTGCGTCCGGACGATATTTGCGCCCCAAATGGGGCGCGACCTAATTTCTACCCCTAAGAATTTTAAATTTGAGGTGTTGGCGGACAGGGAGCCAATGTACTCGGGAATAGGATGTGGGCAGCTGATTTTTGCATAATTCGAGGTTCATAGAAGTTGGAGGATGGGATGCCAGCCAGGAGAGCATTGGAATAGTCAACTCTAGAGGTGACAAAGGCACGGATTAGGGTTTCAGCAGCAGATAGGCTTGGATAGGAGCTGAGGTGGGTGATGTTATGGAGCTGGAACGAGGTGATTTTTTGTGATAGAGAGGATTTGGGGTCAGAAACTCAGCTTGAGATTGAATAGGACGCCGAATTTGCGAGCTCTCTGGTTCAGCCTGAAACAGTGGCCAGTGTGGGGGATAGATTTGAATGCAGAGTATGTGGCAGGGACTGAAGACGATGGCTTTGATCTTCTGAAAGTTTAGCTGGAGTAAAATTTGTAGTTTATCCAAGATTCGATATCAGACAAGCAGTCAACACAGAGACAATACAGAGGCAATGGAGGGAGGTGGTAAGAACATAAGAAATAGGAGCAAGAGTAGGCCATACGGCCCCTCACACTTGCTTTTGGAGATGAGGGTAGAGGGAAAAGGGGAGAGAGGTTTAAGGAGATGGTTGGTAGTGAAGAAAAGAAGCCAAGAGATATTTTTGCTTTCCAAGATAATCATGGCATAGTGGGTGCTTTTGGCAGTGAAGAGTGAGGCTCGATAGCACTTAATGTGATCCAGCCAGTTGTGCGGCAAATACACTCAAGTCTGTGCCCCTTCAACTTGAACGAACAAAGATAGGCCATCATTACAACAGTGACTACACTTCAAAAAGTACTTCATTGGCTGTAAAGCATTTTGGAACGTCCGGTGGTCGTGAAAGGCGCTATATAAAGGCACGTCTTTCTTTTCTTTCTATCTTTCTTTTCAGGTAAATATCCATGATATCTGATCCCCATGACTCCAAAACCAAGTGCAGCATCCTGCACTACCTCTGCTGGGAAGCTGAAACATCTTCACTTACTTTCCACTTCTTCAACTCCCTCATGCTTTCAATCACTCAGTAACACATCCTTACTAACACTATCTACTTCTCCACAGGTGAAAGTATTTGAGCTGGTGCATGATAGAACATAGGAAAAGGAGTAGGGCATTCAGCCTCTCCACCATTTAATTCAATCATAATTTAACCCTTTAAACCCCAGTATCTATTTGGTGAATCTGCGCTGTACCCACTCTAGGACCAATATAACCTTCCTGAGTTGCGGTGTCCAGAACTGAACGCAGTACTCCAGATGGGGTCTAACCAATAACTTTCTCCCCGTTATATTGTTTGTAACCCTCTTGAGATAAAGGTTAACATTTCATTAGCCTTTTTGTTTACTTTTAGTACCTGTTAGAAAGGAAATGATGCAGCAGGGCGTACGGGGCAGAGCAGCATGGGACAGGGTTTGAACCTGGTGACTTTGATTGGCCTGGTTCTCCTCATCGCATCCTCCTCCTCATCATCATAGTCTACCAAGAAGAAATTATTTTCCGCTTTCTCTTCATCATCATCATTTTCCTCCACATCAGCTTCCTCTTCCAGCCACCTCCCCCCCACCGCTGTGATAGGCCTGCAGGAAGGCAGAGTGTAAGCTAAGTGGGTGAGCATTACCCTTTGAACTGAAGGAAATAGTGAATAGTGAGGAGGCTTCTGGATGACAGTAACTTTACAGGGGTGCATCATGAATGTCTAGGCCTGCACTCACTAACCTGCAGCCTACACTGTCTCATTGATCTCGCCATGTCCCACAGCTTGAGCGGAGTGCCTTCCGAAAAGCTCAGTGAGCTGATCCTCATTGGGGATCAGAGCTCTAAAGTCCAGTTGTAATGTGCTTTGGGACGTCTTGAGATCATGAAAGACACTATATAAATGCAAGTCTTTCTTTCATCAGATAGCTGAGATTGTAGATCTGTTCGTATCATCCAGTTACAGTAGAGGGAAGGGTTTTAAGTTTGAGCGAGCAAGTAATTCCTGTTAAGGAAGTTGGCAATGCCTCTTTTATGATAAACAATTAGTGAACCCCTGAACCACAGTGCAGGGTGAAGGATAACTTGTGCAGCCAGTGAGTTTCGAACATGTGTTGGTGCCCTCGGTGCCCAAGAAACAAAAGGGAAAGTGTTCAGTTTGTTACCTTGCCTACTTTTGTCAAGCCATTGAATTTTTTCCAGCACTGTCTGTAGTTGTGAAATGAGAGAGGTGGCACTGCCACTGTTACCTCCCTCCACATGACATGCAAGACACTTTTGTCAGGTCCAGCAGTCTTTCTCCCCTTTGCTGTATTTTATCCAGGAGTGTTTGAAGGTTGTCCTCATGAACATTTGATCTTTTCTTTTCTGCCTCCTTCCAATGCCCTGGTCCCTGCTTTAGGTGTATTTGCCTGCTCCTCCATTCTTCAATGGTGCGACAAAAATCTCACATGAGCTATCTATTACAACAACACAACAGTCAACTCGGTCTTGCATAATGTTCACCATTTAGCTGCTACTCCCCCAGCCTTCTGCTGCAATCTTCAGCCATATCTTGTTATTTAAAGACCAGTAGCTTGTACCACACCACCCCGCCACCCTGCCCCACATTACTCCCATGGTACAAAGGAGTTGGGCTACAGAAATGCCAGAGGGTATTTAAATGAGCTGACCGCATGTTTTACAGTGGGGTCAGCAATGTAGGCAATCAGCGAGCAGAAATCCCACCTCCAGGGTACAAGCCCAGCATAAGTAGTCTTGTGCACCTTTCAGGGCCATTGAGTGTCAGTTTACTCCAATTTTGGTGAGATTAAACAATTGAATAAATCTAATAGCATTGATTCACATGAGTGGGTTTATATTGAGACCATACGTGTGAGCAGTTTTTTGTGACAAAGCTCCATCTCCAAGTGTGCTGGCATCACTGGTGGAGCTCACTTCACTTTAACCAGCATGTTTATTGTTTGAATTATTTCCGGGCTGTTACTGCTCAGTGCTTCGCTGCAAATTCCCCAAAGGCTGAAGGTAAGGTTGCAATGAAAAATTTAATTTTAAATGTGACTCAAGCTTTGAAGGGAAATTGGTGAAGTTTTCTACAGCACATTACATCATCAGGAAATCAATACCAGTGCTTGAACTGGCTATCACATCACTGTAACCTCCTCAGTGAAATGTTGCACTAGAATCTTAAATTGTGCCATCCATGCTCCTTGATTTAAACACTCTGCTCCATGCTGATGCAGAATTAAATGCAAACTAAAACTGTACTGTGCTATAAGGTTGTCTCTTGATAATGGCAAATGCATCAGATCCATGTAAATAGGCATCTGAAACGGTCTGAATTTATTTTTTTCAGCAGGACCTGCTGTCATATCTGAGACTATGTATCATCAGCGATTGTTTTGCTATTAGGCTATACTTCACGGAAAGCAATCAGTGCCTTGGGTAAGAAACCCTCAATGTACACATGCCCACTTGTTCATTCATGTGTACTTTTAACCTTGACAATTGAGAGTGGAATATCGTTCAGCCATTTAGGACATTCAGTTTTACTCACTGTAAAGCCTCAGCTGAATGGTGCAGTGTTACCATGTTCCCCATTCATCACTGTGATCATAGGTCAGGTTCTTCACTGCCATCATTTTGTCATTTCCAGCTGTTTGACATGGGGAGGGGGTGCACAGGTAGATGTCAAATGCACTCTCCTGGCTTGAAAGCTTGACAAATGAGGATCCTAGTAGGTTGCGAGCATGTTCTGTTTGCTGACCCGGGGGAATGCATTGTTTGAGCACCTGGCACTGTTACAATTGTTTAATCTGCAGGACAGCCGGCAGAATTATATTTCTTACCAGCATGGAGACATTTGAGTGAAGTCTCCTGCACTGCTGAATCATTCAAGTGATGTCTGATCTTGGAGAACCACATTAGAGGTTGGAAAATATGCATCCCTAGCCTATGGCGGGGTTTCCTAGGGTACCACAGACCCAGAGCACCGAGCAGAACGAAAGACCCAGCTTGATTTCCATTTCTGTGCCACAAGAGGTATATCTAGGGCACCTACCTGCGCCCACAGGCAATAATTAGCAGCATGACTTACTGGTTCTGGGTTTCCCCCTTCACCCTGACCCAAAAGGTGTCTGAAATCCCTCCTCAGTGACTCATTTTGTAAGGGGCTACATTTAAAGAATTACAAAGGAGGTGCATTTTTTCTTCCAGGGTCCAGACCATAATCCAGGGATCCACTATCGTAATTTGTCAGTCTTGTATGCCTGGTCTCACCACCAACCATATGACAGGTCCTTCTGAGAGCTCGGGACACGGGAAACCCTGACATTGGGAGTCTCCACTCCCATAACCCACCCCATCATCCCCCCCTTCCCTTCCTGGATCGATGGCTTTGTTTGTGCGGGGGGAGAGGCTCCGCCCCTTACAAGGCCATCAGGGATCTCTAACATTAGGCTGGGACCAGACATAACCTAATTTGCTGATGTTATGGCAGGTGTGAACTGGAAGAGTCACACATTTTCTACCAGACTATTACCATCCTTTATAAAAGGAAGGAGTACTTTGAACCATAAGGTATTCCTCCCTGGAACTTACTCCCCCTTTAACTTTATTTTAGACTGTACAAAGGAGCTGGTTCGACGACAATGACCAGGAGATCCAGGAGCTAATAAGCAACAAGCGCAAGGCATACCTGATCTGGAAACAGCAACAGAACTCGAGAGCAAGAAAGCAGCTCTACAGATGCCTGAAGGCCGAGGTCCAACAAAAAACTCGCGACCTAAAGAACAGATGGTGGGTGGAGAAAGCGCAGGAGATCCAGCAGCTAGCCGACAACCACGACGTGCGTGGATTCTTTAGCGCAGTCAAGACCATCTACAGCCCAAGCACCCAAGGCCCTACCCCACTGCAGGCCAAGAACGGAGAGGTACTCATCAAGGACAGAGAGGCAGTCAGTGCCCGCTGGAAGGAGCACTTTGAAGATCTCCTTAACCGAGACTTTGTCTTCGATGCGAGTGTCCTCAACTCCATCCTGCAGCATGCTACTCGCCACCATCTCAGCACAAACCCAACCCGGCATGAGGTTGAAAAGGCCATCCAACAACTGAAGAACAACAAGGCCTCAGGAGCAGATGGAATCCCCACTGAGGCACTAAAGCATGGCGGAGAAGCACTACTGGTGCGAATACATTAACTCATTTCTCTTATTTGAAAGGAGGAGAGCCTGCCAGGGGATCTCAGAGACGCCGTAATCGTGACCATCTTCAAGAAAGGTGACAAGTCTGATTGCGGTAATTACAGAGGAGTCTCCCTGCTGTCTGCCACAGGGAAAGTCATTGCAAGAATCCTCCTCAATCGCCTTCTCCCAGTGGCTGAAAAGCTCCTCCCAGAGTCGCAATGCGGATTCTGCCCGCTAAGGAGCACAATGGACATGATCTTCACCACGCGTGAACTACTACAAGAGAAATGCAGGGAACAGCACCAACCACTGTACATGGCCTTCTTTGACCTCACAAAGGCCTTCAACACCGTCAACTGTGAGGGATTATGGAGTGTGCTCCTCAAATTCGGCTGCCCTCAAAAGTTTGTCACCATCCTCCGCCTGCTTCACGACGACATGCAAGCCGCGATTCTGACCAATGGATCCACCACAGACCCAATTCAGGTACGGACCGGGGTCAAGCAAGGCTGGGTCATCGCACCAATGCTCTTCTCGATCTTCCTGGCTGCAATGCTCCATCTCGCCCTCAGTAAGCTCCCCGCTGGAGTGGAGCTAATCTACAGAACAAACGGGAAACTGTTCAACCTCCGTCGCCTCCAGTCCAGATCCAAAGTTGTCCCATCCTCTGTCATCGAATTACAGTATGCAGACGACGCTTGCATCTGCACACACTCTGAGGTCGAACTCCAAACCATCGTCAACACTTTCACCGAAGCGTACGAGAGCATGGGCCTTACACTAAACATCCGTAAGACAAAGGTCCTCTACCAACCTGCCTCTGCCACACAGTACTGCTCCCCAATTATCAAAATCCATGATGAGGCCTTGGACAACATGGACCACATTCCATACCTCGGAAGCCTACTGTCAACAAGGGCAGACGTCAATGACGAAGTCCAACACCGCCTTCAGTGTGCCAGTGCAGACTTTGGTCGCCTGAGGAAGAGAATGTTTGAAGACCAGGACCTCAAACCCAGCACCAAGCTCATGGTCTGCAGAGCAGTAGTGATACCCGCCCTCCGGTATGCTTCAGAGACATGGACCATGTACAGCAGGCACCTCATAGCACTGGAGAGGTACCACCAACGCTGCCTCTGCAAGATCCTTCAAATCCATTGGCAGGATAGGCGCACCAACGTCAGTGTTCTCACTCAGGCCAACATCCCCAGCATCGAAGCTTTGACCACGCTCGATCAGCTCCAATGGACGGGCCACATCGTCCGTATGCCCGATACGAGACTCCCAAAACAAGCGCTCTACTCGGAGCTCCGACACGGCAAGAGAGCCCCAGGTGGGCAGAGGAAATGCTTCAAGGACACCCTCAAAGCCTCCTTGAAAAAGTGCAACATCCCCACCGACACCTGGGAATCCCTGGCCCAAGACCGCACAAAGTGGAGGAGAAGCATCTGGGAAGGCGCCGAACACCTCGAGTCTCTTCACCGGGAGCAAGCGGAAGCCAAGCGCAAACAGCGGAAGGAGCGCACGTCAACCCAAGCACCCCACCCACCGTCTGCCCCACCTGTGACAGAGACTGTAGGTCCCGCCTTGGACTCATCCGTCACCTGAGAACTCATTTTTAATGTGGAAGCAAGTCATCCTCGGTTCCGAGGGACTGCCTAAGAAGAAGGAGATTTCTCCCTGGAACTTACTCCCCCTTTAATTTTATTTTAGACTGTAGAAAGGATCTCTTTATGGATTGGTCAGTAAATTGTAAACTTGTGGATATTTCAAAAAGGTTTTAAAATCACAAAAAAAAATCACTCTCATCTTTCTCAAAGGACAAGAATATACAAAAGTCTTGTGATGTTGAGTAAAATTACAACATTTATCTGTTTTGGTGGAAGATTAAGTATAATAATAAATAAAAACTTTCTTTGGTTGAGTATTTGTGGAACACAAAGTTTGTCTAGCAGTGTGTTGCTTATAAAATCTGCAGCACAATTTAAATACTGCTCCCAGTAAATGTCTCCAGTACATGAATTTTATGAATGTAGATCCTTGTGCACAATATAAACCGCTGCATTCTCTTTCTGCAATAAGCTGACTGTAAATTGTACAGTTCTGCAAATGAGCAATAAAATTTTGCAAAACAGGAGAAATATCAAAGGTGATCTTGCTAATGTGCTCCAACCTGTTTTTTTGGACTGCAGCCTGTGTGACCAGACGAAATACATATGCTAGCGGACTTATGCGCATAAAAATCGTTGTCTTTCTTACAAGTCTCAGTTTATGGAAAATTGTTCTGCTGCACATCTTGGCGATTTTACTGTTAGGACTCTAATCTCTGAAAGTTTTACATATGTAGTGCTCCTGTATTCACCATAGATTGATCTGCCTTGGTTCCTGTAGAATTCGCAAATTATCGCGATTTAAAAATAATGAGAAAGAGACATACAGTTTCGTAAAACGGCTTTATTTCAGCAAAATGCTGTCAGGTTTCAAAACGGACACAAGCAGCCGGTAAAATGGCCGCCACGCCTCGTGGCAGAAGGTTCTAGACTTTCAGTAGGCAGACAAGATGGCGTTTCAATAAACATTTCAGCAAGATCGGACAGGACTCAGCATATTGAGATAAGACAAGACGAGATCGTTTTGCATTTTAACACCCAAGCAAGGAATATAAGTGCTGGAATCGGGTTTTCAATGCACAAATGAGAGCTATTGTACTGGGCAATCAAGGGGCCCATCCAAAGACATTGATATGCAAATTCCCCACGGCTCTACGATGAGAGAGCCGTTCGCGGGTACTCACAGCAAGAATTCGGAGGCCCCCAAAACCCCTCCAGGGAGACTCCTAGCCGGTTCCACAAGGGGAGAAAAATTAACGGGTACTCAGACAGTTACAAGTATCACCAAAACCCATTAACGACAAGTACCACCCCATACAAGAAGTTTGAGCGCCAAAACATGACAAAAGATGAACATTAAGATTGGGCGGGAGATAAAGAATTACAGTCCTATAACTGTAGTAAACAAACGTCCATCTTTCTCTTGACTCTCTTGATTCGACCCCTGGCTCTCGTTTGCGGCCTACCGAGCTCTTGGTCCGCTGATCTTCCAGGAGTCAACCTCGTGGCTTGCCGCGAAGATCTGTGAAGAGCTGGGCTGCGAAGGCTGGTAAGTGGGTACACCATCCCGAGGGTCGGTAGACGGTGTAGGGACCCGAAGGCCCGACGAGATGAAACAAGACAAGAAGAAGAAGAAGACGACTGCACGTGCCGCCGCGGTCAGTAAACCCCGACCGTGCCCGAAAATATATAGACCATTTTTGAACTCTATAGGTTACTGCACGAACTGATGCAGGAAGACTTTTCTTCGAATTTTATCGAACTGGTGTCGATCCAGAAAGACTCTTCTTTGAATTCTACCGGCTAACTGGTGTTGGGCACAGGAAGACTCTTCTTTGAGTTTTATCAGAGTTCCGAGGTCAACACAGATCTTCATGACAGCAGACGGTCCAGCCTGCTAGCCGGAGCAAAGCGAGTAAACAAGTGGGGTACAGAGACCCCTGATCCACACGTGAATAGTCAGGTGTTGTGGCGAAAACATCCGAGTAGCGTTTCGGAATTCTCCGAGTTATCACGAGTGGTGAGCATGAGTCTCGATCCTACAGATCTAGATTAGGACAGGTATTGATAGGGGAGGGTTTTTGTTTTAAGGATAAATATAATGTGTGTCCCCTTTTACGATGTGTCGTGCGCTCCTCCTTTCCCTAAACCTAGTTTCCTAAATGTATGTAAGCTTGTACTGTCATTAATCTGTGCTTATGACATGTATTTCGTAATCTTGAACAATATGCAATAAAGATTTTCCATTTCGTACTATTCAACCGGGTCTACCTGAGTTTTTCTCTGCATTATTGCTCTCGCACCTAAGTCCAGTGTCAGAACCGTAAGTGCAAGTGGTTCGAACCACTCACAGGTGTCTAGTGCTACCAGTTTGGCTGGAGACCAGAACAGGCAACAAGGCCTAACCCCGCACTAGCACCCAGGCTAAGCACAGAGCCATGCGAAACCCCTTACAGGAAATGGCGACCACGAAGGGACACTGGCAGCGAGAAAATAATGTGTTAGATCCTGGTATGAATGGGCAAAATGTTATGGAAGAGAGAATAGCAGATTATGTTTTTGGAAAAGTTAATTTGACTAAGAGATGGATAAGTGACCTGCTGGTGGATAAGCATCCGCTAGACGCAGCCATCAGGTGGACAGGCAGTAAAGAACACAGAAAATCGGTAGAGAAAGCGGTCTGGCTGATGTGTTATAAAAGGCAAGTTCAGCTTTCGGACCAGGTCATCGTAGCGCAGGCAGCTCAGATCACGGGTTTGGTGGTGGAGATGGAGGAAAAGGTCGCGGGGGGGCAGCAGCTCATCGCGTCCTTAAATGCGTTGCATCAGGAACGCCAGTTAGTCGCCAACCACCATGAGGCGAAGATAGATTACCTCGAGTGCCAGGTCACTGAGGCAAAATTAAATGAGGGCAGAATAAGGGAACGATGTGCCCGCCTAGCTGCTCAAATAAAAGCCCAAGAAGAGAGCTTAAAGGGGGTTAGGGCGGCATATAAGATGGCCCTCGAGGATAAACATGAGGGGGCCGATCACAGCGTCTGCCAAAGAGAGATAGGGAACCTTAAAGAGGCCCTGAATAAAGCACACGGCATGGTGTGCCTTATCAGCCCGTCAGCACACCAGCCGCCGGTGGGTGGGGAATTCCAAAAATCCCTACCAAACAAAGCAGAGGAGGTATTTGCCACTGTGCCCTCCGTGCCACCCAGCTATTCGGCAACCTGGGTAAGGGAGGAAGTGGTAGAAGTAGAGGAAGAGGTCCCCGAGGTAGTACAGCCCCCTGAAGTAGTAGTGAAGCCGGGACCGTTGTGCCCGCTTACAGGTATCAAAAGGAGCCTGGAGGGAGCCAATGGGGCAGAGGGGAATCTCCTCAGCCAGCTTGTGTTGCCGCACAATGCACACCAGCTGAGGGCTATGATCAGTCACGTACGGAAGCTGTCCGAGTCAGACGACCCTTCCGTGCATTTCAGGGAGATAGAGCAGACCGCGGCCATTAACGGCTGCGACGATGGAGAAAAGGCAAAAATGCTGCTGTTCTCATTAGACAGCTCGGTCCTACAGTGTCTCTCAGACGCGAGCAAAAGGGGAGATCATACCTATGGGGAATTGAGGGACGAGGTCCTGGAAGTGTTGGGAGCGGACGATGAAGGTCCGTTCGTTAGATTGGGACAGACAGTGCAGATGGAGGGAGAACCCCCGAAGGTTTTCGCCGACAGGCTGTGGCCAGTATACCAGCGTAGCTGCCCAGGTGCGCCAGAGCGCGCCTATTTGAACGGCGTCGGTTTAACTCATTGGCTCAGGTGTGTAGTAGCCAACAGTTTGCCAGCCGTCAGGGAGCAGGCAAGAGCGTGGTTTGATCCCACTAACCCCGCCACAACAGAGGAGTCGGTCCTAAATCGACTCACGGTAGGGTACCGTAATACTAGGAGTACGGGAGCGCGTCCCCTTAAGGGAAAGGTGCATGAGGCACGGCCCACCGCCCCGGCTCAAAAGGAGTGGCATCAGGAGGGAAATCGCGTCCCACAAGCCAGTAATGCTTGTTTCGGGTGCGGAAAGACAGGGCACTGGCGCAAGAACTGCAGGAACCCTTGGAAGGAGTCCAGGGATAAAAATCCCGCAGCCCGAGCCCAGGCGCCTGCCCCCGATAAGGGAGCTGGTGTGCATATCCATCCCGATGCGATAGAATCAATGCTGGGAGCCATGCGGACCCTCATGATTTCGCAAGGAAGGGTGGCAGTCGCTACCGGCCCCGCAGATGCCGCAGCCCCGTCCGCCGGTACCCAATGACTAGAGCCCGCGCAGCCCGTTTACCGGTGTCCTTTTAAAAGACACGCACAGGAGGGGGTCTCCTGTAAGGAGGCCAGATTAAAAGAGCAGGCCCTGCGGGAAGAGAACGCCCGCTTAATGGGGAAAGTAGATGGGCTAGAAGGGCAGCTTAGAGAGCAGGTCTTACGGGAGGAGAACGCCCGCTTAATGGGGAAAATAGATGGGCTAGAAGGGCAGCTTAGAGAGATAAAAGCAGCCTGCAGGGTAGCCAGAAGCAGGAAGTATGAGGATTTTAACCAGTGCAAACTGTATAAGCCGAGTGCGCAAGGGCCAACCACAGGGGCCAAACCTGCGAGTGGGGACTCGCAGCCCCGGGTAGGGCCACAGGGCACACAGGCAGGCAAAGCAGCCTGCATCAGGGGAGAGGACATCCTAGCAAAATGTAGGATCCTTTATTGGGGTTGGGAGTCAGATGAGGAAGAGTTCGAGGAGCTCGACCAAGATAGTGACACAAGCGAAGAGAAGCTGGAATCGGAGGACGAAAGGGTCGCCCCCGATTCAGGTAAAGGGAAGATAGGGACTGCAGATGGAGATCCACACAAGGTGGAGGCAGAAGCTGCAGGTCCCGAACTCAGGGGGGCAGAGCTAGGGGAGGCGGAGCCAGCGGCTGTGGTGGGACCACAGGACGTGGCAATGGAAGCCTCAGAACCCAGTCCGTCCGCCTTGGAAGTCTTGCCCTCGAGGGAGGTAGGGACTGCGAGTGAAGGGCCACCTACTGGGCCAAGTAGGGCGGTGCCAAAGGCTGCAGATCCCGAGTTCAGGGAGGCGGAGTCAGGGGAGGCGGAGCCAGCGGCTGTGGTAGGACCACAGGTCGCAACGGTGGAAGTCTCGAAACCCGGTCCGTCGGTCCTGGAGTTCCTGCCCCCGGTAGCCCCCCGTAGGTCAAGTCGGATGCCCCAGCCCAGGAAGATATGGTCAAGTCCCCAGAGTGTCCCAAGGCGTAGGTTCAAGGCTAAGGCAGCCCAGGGAGAGCCCAGTCACAGCGCAGCAGCAACAGGCTGCGGCAGATCAAAGGGAGGGGTCAATACCCTCCCACCGTTGGGAGAAGCCTGCGGCAGCCGCCACAGAATTTGAGTAGGCCGCCCTGGGAACGGGCGGCGCTGTACAGTTCATAAGATAAGTGATAAGTTTTAGTTTGTAAGTTTTGTAAGTTTTGTAAGTTTAATTTTGATAAGTAAAAGATAAATAATGGGAGTTTAGATTAGGTTTAGTTAAAAGACCTATCCAGTGCACATGTCTTCTTACGTGAGGCGAGGTCAGGGGACCCGCTCACCCTTCACAAAAGCCAGAGACTCTTGGGAGGCTGGCTACCTCATGTTATCTGATCACAGGAACCAAGGAAGGATGG
Source organism: Squalus acanthias (assembly GCA_030390025.1). Classification (NCBI taxonomy): domain Eukaryota; kingdom Metazoa; phylum Chordata; class Chondrichthyes; order Squaliformes; family Squalidae; genus Squalus; species Squalus acanthias. Next base: position 57,990,747 of record CM059428.1, on the reverse strand, counting down.
AACGGATTCTGGTAGTGCTCGCGGCATTTGGATGTGGATTGGCCTATCGAGGCCGCACCAAGGATGTCGTGGTGTTTGGATGCTCCGGGGACACGGCCCCCATCGCGACGGATGGGACCGGGAAGCGAAAGGCTGAGGAGACCGCCATTTATTTCCACAAGGGAAGGTGGCCGGGATGGCTGGGAACGAATTCAACGGAATACTCCAGCGCATCCGGATTTGCCTACAAAGAGACTTCTGTACTGTGCCCCAGAGCGAGGATCATTGCACCCAGAATCAGCGTCACCGTCGGCAAAAGGATTTGTTTGACATGCAATGGGAAGGTCCCATTGAGCCGATGGTGGTGGTTACGGAAGTTAAGCAAGACTATGAGAAATTCCTCGGTTGAGTGGGAGCGATTGGGTAACAATACCCATCGGACAATTACGGGGACTAACGGACAATTGAAAGTCTGTTGGGACAAATGGTGGGAACCGGATGAGGGAATATATGTTTGAATGTGGGGATCGAAGTACGTTTGCCCCAAGGGTATATCCATATTTTTCGTAAACCAGTGGCAGGATAACGGGAAAGGGATGAGGTGGGATGTCAGCACCAGGGGGTGCGGAGCTCCATACTCCCCGATCCCGGTAAACGCCACTGAACTCATCACGCGCCCATGCAAGGCCCCGCCCACGATTCTGGTGGTTTTGGCTCAGGAGGAAGGATGCCCTAAAACCACTAAGGGGCCCAGGAATGGTTTGGTACTGGTCCCAACAGACCAGATACTATTTCAAGGGGTACATTACGCGGTGGCCTCGGTGATTTTAAATCTCACCGAGGTGCGGTTGCCAGAGTGGTGCCCCAAAGAGACGGAACAATTGTACCAGGTCCTGTTGACAAACATGTTTAGACAATTCTACGAGTTTGATTTTGCAGAGATTGACAAGACAAGCTTGTACACCACACCACACGAAGTTTTGGGTCAGGTGGGGAGACAAAGAAGGGGTATTGTGAACGATATGTTCACCGCCTTTAATACAGGAACATCTGTGGTCAACGCTCTAGACAACGTGGAGCTGCAGACCCAGATCAATGGTTTAAAAACACAATTAAAAAGCATCCTCACAAGCGAAAACAAGGTAGTAGGGTCTGAGTTACATGAGGACCAGGCCATGACACTACACTTAAAGGAAATTATAGCTGAGCTGGAGAAACACGCGCGTACGGTAAATGCCCTGATCAGGGAAGATCGGAATGCGTCCGATCAGGCTGCGCAGTACGAGGTGTGCGTACTATATGGGGCGTGGTTACTGGGCGAGGGCCGCAGTAATTTGGAGGATTTAAAACAAGGTTTGGTCCCGTCCTGGATAAGTAACAAACACCTGCAGGCGCTCCACCCTTTTCAGAACGCATTAAGCCCGTGCCAGCTCAGGCTAGCTTCAGAAGCATACCCAGTCCCTGTGGACTGCGGACGGTCAAATCATACCATTATGGGTATAGTGTTACGTATGCCGGTTTTGGGCGACACAGCAAAGCCCGCCCCGGTATATCGGGTAGAGAACATTGGTGTCATTCAGGGGGGAGCCCACATTCGCTACGCAGCGGTCCCACCTTACGTCATCCGCTGGGAGCAAACGATGACAGGTACAGATCTCTCTGGTTGTCGTAGCCGGGGAGCACACATAATCCTGTGTCCCCAGCACTTGAATGCATTTTTATCACCACAGTGAGGGTTCAGAACGGCTGGCGCCAAGCCCATGAATTGCACCATGGAGGCAATGGCACAAGATCATGTGCCTCCGCAGGTAGCATACATCGGGGGTGGAACATATTGCGTTACCACTGCCGCGCAACACTACCAGCATGGAAACCGTAGCCGGTGTCCGGTGAGTGACAGCAGTTTCTGTTTTAAACCCAGGGCTGAAGTTCAAGTGGCACAGCAGCGAATTGTCCAGATCCCTGAACCATCCACTGTTCATCTAACAGTAAAAGAGAATTTTACCGACTTGCAGCGATTCGTCGCGCATTTCGGATACCTCATTCCCCCTCTCCCTGAACACCTCACCAAGCTTTTGAAAGCCGTTGCGGTTTCGCAGAAACATTTTTATACCCTTGAGCAAAAGACCGTCGAGATAGGGTCAGAGATCCTAGACATAGTAATCCCACCGTGGTGGGATCTGTTCACCAACATTGAAGTGCCTTCCTGGATTAGAATAGCCTCCCACATTTTAGTTGTATGCCAGGTAATAATTGTAGTGTACCTATTGGTCGTGCACTGCAAGAGGGGCAAGCGCCTCACAAAACAGGAAAACACGGGAGAGTGGCAAGAGCGTTATGTGCGCGTGCACGAAGAAAGCGCCGTCACTCCAGTTTTCCTTGTGTGTCTCGAAATTGTTTACTGATTGTTATTTTTCTTAGAACCTGTAACTAAGTTTGGAACTCTATGGGGGAAAAATTCAGTCGCGCCCCGTTTGGGGCGCAAATATCGGCCGGGCGCAAAGATTAGCGCCTGGCGCTAATTATCGCCACCGAATGCAAACTTGACTTTTATCGCCACTGGAGGTGATTGCAGCGCTAAATCAGGCGCTTCACACCTGTCTTAAGGCGCAAAGGCCGAGGAGCGAGGTGCTACCTCAGAGCGCTGGCGAAGCTCATGTAATGTCAGTCAGCAATGGAACACACACACAATGGCACGGGCCAGTTCTTAAAGGGGATGGTTAATCTTGCTTTCCATCCACATCCTGCTCATTGCAGCCTTGAATCTCGGCCTGGAGAGACCTGCACATCAAATGTGCTGGAAAGAACAATGGAGAGTGCCAGGCAAAGAGCTCAGAGTGCAGCCCCCACAGTCTCTGCTAAATCGATACAAGGAATGGCAAATCAAAATGAACCTGCAAAGTGCTGCTCAGTACCCAAAACTCCTTCACACAACGTTGAATCTCTCCAGAAGTCTCTCCCTCTCTCTCTCAGAATGCGTAGTTCAAAAATGGCACCAACAATAAAAGGCAGGAAGCGGTCACCTTTAAATAGCGCTCCCCCTTTCCCTTCATGACTGCAGAACGCTCCCCTCAACCTGTTGTTGCTAGCGTCAGGCGGTAAGGCAGGGGGCGCCACTCAATATCCGCTCCGGGGCGATACCGGAGCGTTGCGCACTCGAGTGACGTCATGATCTGCCGGCGCAGGAGATCGCGGCGATAAAGTTTAGCGCCGCCGCAAAATGTCTAGTTAAGTTCGCGAGCGGCGCAAACATCGCTGCGCCCGGGCGCTAGCTGCTTTGCGCCCCATTAGCGCCCTCTTAAGGCGCTAACGGGAGGCGCAACCAACTGAATTTTTCCCCCTATATGTTTAAGAGTTGTTTTGATTATTTTAAATTTTGTGTTGTTGAATTATGGTTGTTTGATTGTTTGGTTTTTCTTTTCCTTGAATAAAAAAAAAACACATGCATATACAGGTGGTGCAAGAGGCATCGGCCTGTTACACATGGAGGACATACACGCGGTGTAAGTTAAAGGCAAATACTGCCCACAGTTTTATAAAAATGTAATTTTTCCCTGGGAGATAAGGACGACACAGAGACCCTAGATAGTTTAAGTCAAGGGAATATTTGGATATGGAGAATCGAGATAATGTTGCTCACCACCACTTTTAATTGATACGATAAGCGGAGTTATTCGCATCAACAGGAGGGACTGTAGAATTCGCAAATTATCGCGATTTAAAAATAATGAGAAAGAGACATACAGTTTCGTAAAACGGCTTTATTTCAGCAAAATGCTGTCAGGTTTCAAAACGGACACAAGCAGCCTGTAAAATGGCCGCCACACCTCGTGGCAGAAGGTTCTAGACTTTCAGTAGGCAGACAAGATGGCGTTTCAATAAACATTTCAGCAAGATCGGACAGGACTCAGCATATTGAGATAAGACAAGACGAGATCGTTTTGCATTTTAACACCCAAGCAAGGAATATAAGTGCTGGAATCGGGTTTTCCATGCACAAATGAGAGCTATTGTACTGGGCAATCAAGGGGCCCATCCAAAGACATTGATACGCAAATTCCCCATGGCTCTACGATGAGAGAGCCGTTCGCGGGTACTCACAGCAAGAATTCGGAGGCCCCCAAAACCCCTCCAGGGAGACTCCTAGCCGGTTCCACAAGGGGAGAAATATTAACGGGTACTCAGACAGTTACAAGTATCACCGAAACCCATTAACGACAAGTACCACCCCATACAAGAAGTTTGAGTGCCAAAACATGACAAAAGATGAACATTAAGATTGGGCGGGAGATAAAGAATTACAGTCCTATAACTGTAGTAAACAAACGTCCATCTTTCTCTTGACTCTCTTGATTCGACCCCTGGCTCTCGTTTGTGGCCTACCAAGCTCTTGGTCCGCTGATCTTCCAGGAGTCAACCTCGTGGCTTGCCGCGAAGATCTGTGAAGAGCTGGGCTGCGAAGGCCGGTAAGCGGGTACACCATCCCGAGGGTCGGTAGACGGTGTAGGGACCCGAAGGCCCGACGAGACGAAACAAGACAAGAAGAAGAAGAAGACGACTGCACGTGCCGCCGCGGTCAGTAAACCCCGACCGCGCCCGAAAATATATAGACCATTTTTGAACTCTATAGGTTACTGCACGAACTGACGCAGGAAGGCTTTTCTTCGAATTTTATCGAACTGGTGTCGATCCAGAAAGACTCTTCTTTGAATTCTACCGGCTAACTGGTGTCGGGCACAGGAAGACTCTTCTTTGAGTTTTATCAGAGTTCCGAGGTCAACACAGATCTTCATGACAGCAGACGGTCCAGCCTGCTAGCCGGAGCAAAGCGAGTAAACAAGTGGGGTACAGAGACCCCTGATCCACACGTGAATAGTCAGGTGTTGTGGCGAAAACATCCGAGCAGCGTTTCGGAATTCTCCGAGTTATCACGAGTGGTGAGCATGAGTCTCGATCCTACAGATCTAGATTAGGACAGGTATTGATAGGGGAGGGTTTTTGTTTTAAGGATAAATATAATGTGTGTCCCCTTTTACGATGTGTCGTGCGCTCCTCGTTTCCCTAAACCTAGTTTCCTAAATGTATGTAAGCTTGTACTGTCATTAATCTGTGCTTATGACATGTATTTCGTAATCTTGAACAATATGCAATAAAGATTTTCCATTTCGTACTATTCAACCGGGTCTACCTGAGTTTTTCTCTGCATTATTGCTCTCGCACCTAAGTCCAGTGTCAGAACTGTAAGGGCGAGTGGGTCGAACCACTCACAGGTGTCTAGTGCTACCAGGCTGGCTGGAGACCAGAACAGGCAACAAGGCCTAACCCCGCACTAGCACCCAGGCTAAGCACAGAGCCATGCGAAACCCCTTACATTCCATAACCTTTAATACCCTTGCCTATCAAAAATCTATCAATCTCAGTTTTGATATTTTCAATTGACCTACCCTCAACAGCTTTTTGGGGCAGAGAGTTCCAGATTTCTATTACTCTTTGTGTGAAGACGTGCTTTCTGACATCACCCCTGACTGGTCTAGTTCTAATTTTAGGGCTATGCCCCTTAGTTCCACACCAGAGGAAATAGTTTCTCTATTTCTACTCTATCAAATCCTTTAATCATCTTAAACACCTCACTTAGATCACCGTTTAATCTTTTATATTCAAGGGAATACAAGCCTGTTCTTATTCAACCTGTCCTCATACTTTATCCCTTTTAGTCCTGGTATCATTCTGGTGAATCTGCGCTGCACCCCTCCAACAACAACAACTTGCATTTAACTAGCGCCTTTAAAATAGTCAAAAGTTCCAAGGCACTTCACAGGAGCGTTATCAAATAAAATTTGACACAGTGCCGCATAAGGAAATATTAGGACAGGTGACCAAAAGCTTGGTCAAAGAGGTAGGTTTTAAGGAACATCTTAAAGGAAGAGAGAGCGGTAGAGAGGCAGAGAGGTTTAGGGAGGGAATTCCAGAGCTTAGGGCTTAGGCAGCTAAAGGCACGGCTGCCAATGGCGGAGCGATTAAAATTGGGAATGCGTAAGAGGCCAGAATTGGAGAAGTGCAGACATCTTGGAGGATTGTAGAGTTGGAGGAGGGTAAAGAGATAGGGATGGATGAGACCATGAAGGGATTTGAAAACCAGGATGAGGCCAATGTATCCTTCCTGAGGTGCAGTGCCCAGAACTGAACACAATACTCTAAATGGGGTCTAACCAGGTGACGTCGGTGGCGGGTCTCGGTCCCACTGTTGGCTCCATCCCGGCCTCTGACATGACTTTCCCCTGATTGGGCTTGTTAATCATGCCCAGCGAATTTCCCGGCCAATTGAAGGAAGCGGGTCTGATGAGGTCATTTATGATGCGTCATCAGCTGGTTTCCTTAAAGGGACCATGCGCATATTTACTTTGACATTTGTGCTGTCAGTGTTCTACAGCATTGAGGTGCTGCAAACACTGACAAGCACTGCACAGAGATGCACAGCTGCACCCAGGCTCTCCCATGACTCCCTCCATATGCTTCTGGAGGGAGTCACAGCACACAGGGAGGTTCTCTTCCCTTCCAATGGGTGGAAGAGACCTCCCCAGGAGACCAACGCAGCCTGATTGCACATTGCACAGGAGGACACAAGCAGGGATATCGTCAAGTGGACCAGGCTGCAATGATGCAAACCTTTCAATGATCTCAGTAGATCACAAAATGTTAATAAAAAGCCACACTCAACTTCATCCTGCTGTGCCACTCATCACATCACCATCACTGTGCCTTCCCTACCCTACTCCTGCACATCCTTACTCATACCAACTTACCTTGCACCTCCACCCATCTCTCTCTCTATCTACATTATCACTTCCCCATCTCATTAGCCACCCCTCACACTCACCATCATCTTAGTCCAATCATACCAACTAGCAACACACAAGGGTCGGCACTTGTGTGTTTTAGTCAATGTTGATGTGAAGTTTCTGTTAATGTGCTGTCAAACATTGAAACCTTTATTTTCAACACTTTGCTTTCTTGGACAGATTTATGTGCACCTTTGGAGGTGGCTAAGTGAGTTGCAGTGAATGGTGAGACATAACAGTACCCCCACAATGGTGATGAGTGTGAAAGGAATGGCTTGGGCATTGCAGGGATGTTTTATGGTGTTGGTGTGGGGTGGTGCCAACCTGGCGCATCATGTGGCAGCCAGGGTGTGCAGCGTCAAGTGAAGTAAATGTGGCCACAGTGAGGACATCCCTGGTGTCCTGGGCAGCAATGTGCTCGGGTGCTGATGCCCTGTGTCCTGTGCAGCATCAGTTGATTGCCGAGAAGGTTGGTATGATTGTTTGTGGTGCTGGTGTGCCTGATGGTGATGCTGGTGTTGGGGCTGATCGTAGTCATATTCTGAGGACCAAGGTGAGAGGGTATAAATGCACCCATGCATAGGGAACGGTAGTGTAGTGGTAATGTCACTGGGCTAGTAATCCAGCAGCTTGGACTAATGACCCAGCGATGTGAGTTCAAATCCCAACATGGCAACTGGGGAATTTAAATTCAGTTAATTAAATAAATCTGGAATAAAAAGCTAGTATCAATAATGGTGACCATGAAACTATCGGATTGTCGTAAAAACCCATCTGGTTCACTAATGTCCTTTAGGGAAGGAAATCTGCTATCCTTACCTGGTCTGGCCTATATGTGACTCCAGACCCATGCAATGTGGTTGACTCTTAACTGCCCTCTGAAATGGCCTAGCAAGTCACTCAGTTGTAACTAACCATTACGAAACATAATAAGAATGAAACCGGACGGACCACCCGGCATCGACCTCGGCACTGGCTGTGGACACGGCAACGGCACACCCAGCCCAGTCGACCCTGCAAAGTCCTCCTCACCAACATCTGAGGACTTGTGCCAGAATTGGGAGAGCTGTCCCACAGACTAGTCAAGCAACAGCCTGACATAGTCATACTCACAGAATCATAACTTTCAGCCAATGTTCCAAACTCCTCCATCACCTGGGTATGTCCTGTTCCACCGGCAGGACAGACCCACCAGGGGTGGTGGCACAGTGGTATACAGCCGGGAAGGAGTGGCCCTGGGAGTCCTCAACATTGACTCCGGACCCCATGACGTCTCATGGCTTCAGGTCAAGCATGGGCAAGGAAACCTCCAGCTGGTTACCACCTACCGCCCTCCCTCAGCTGATGAATCAGTACTCCACCATGTTGAAGAAGCACTGAGAGTAGCAAGGGCACAGAATGTACTCTGGGTGGGGGAATTCAACGTCCATTACCAAGAGTGGCTCGGTAGCACCACTACTGGCCGAGTCCTGAAGGACATAGCTGCCAGTCTGGGCCTGAGACAGGTGGTGAGAGAACCAACATGAGGGAAAAACCTACTTGTCCTCACCAATCTAACTGTCGCAGATGTGTCTGTCCATGAGAGTATTGGTAGCAGTGACCACCGCACAGTCCTTGTGGAGACCAAGACCCATCTTCACACTGAGGGCACGCTCCATCGTGTTGTGTGGCACTACCACCGTGCTAAATGGGATAGATTCAGAACAGATCCAGCAGCTCAAAACTGGGCATCCATGAGGCGCTGTGGGGCAGCAGCAGAATTGCATTCCACCACAATCTGTAACCTCATGGCCCAGCATATCCCTCACTCTACCATTACCGTCAACCCTGGTTCAATAAGGAGTGTAGAAGAGCACACCAGGAGCAGCACCAGGTGTACCTAAAAATGAGGTGCCAACCTGGGGAAGCTGCAACACAGGACTACATGCATGCTAAAAAGCAGAAGCAGCATGCTATAGACAGAGCTAAGCGATCCCACAATCAACGGATCAGATCAAAGCTCTGCAGTCCTGCCACATCCAGTCATGAATGGTGGTGGACCATTAAACAACTAACAGGAGGAGGAGGCTCCATGAATATCCCCATCCTCAATGATGGTGGAGTCCAGCACGTGAGTGCAAAAGACAAGGCTGAAGCGTTTGCAAGCATCTTCAGCCAGAAGTGCCGAGTGGATGATCCATATCGGCCTATTCCTGAGGACCCCACCATCACAGAAGCCAGTCTTCAGCCAATTCGATTCACTCCACGTGATATCAAGAAATGGCTGAGCGCACCGGATACAGCAAAGGCTATGGGCCTCGACAACATCCCGGCTATCGTGCTGAAGACTTGTGCTCCAGAACTAGCCGTGCCTCTAGCCAAGCTGTTCCAGTACAGCTACAACACTGGCATCTATCCGACAAGGTGGAAAACTGCCCAGGTCTGTCCTGTCCACAAAAAGCAGGACAAATCCAAACCGGCCAATTACCGCCCCATCAGTCTACTCTCAATCATCAGCAAAGTGATGGAAGGTGTCATTGACAGTGCTATCAAGCGGCACTTACTCACCAAAAACCTGCTCACTGTTGCACAGTTTGGGTTCCGCCAAGACCACTCGGCTGCCGACCTCATTACAGCCTAGGGACAAAGGAGCTGAATTCCAGAGGTGAGGGGAGAGTGAATGCCCTTGTCATCAAGGCAGCATTTGACTGAGTGTGGCATCAAGGAGCCCTAGTAAAACTGGATTCAATGGGAATCGGGGGGAAAACGCTCCACTGGCTGGAGTCATACCTAGCACAAAGGAAGGTGGTTGAAGGTCAATCATCACAGCCCCAGGACATCGCTGCAGGAGGTCCTCAGGGCAGTGTCCTAGGCCCAACCATCTTCAGCTGCTTCATCAATGACCTTCCCTCCAACATAAAGGTCAGAAATGGGGATGTTCGCTGATGACTGCACAGTGTTCAGCGCCATTCACAACTCCTCAGATAATGAAGCAGTCCATGCCCAAATGCAACAAGACCTGGACGACATTCAGGCTTGGGCTGATAAGTGGCAGGTAACATTCATGCCACAGAAGTGCCAGGCAATTACTATCTCCAACAAGCGAGACTCTAACCACCTCCCCTTGACATTCAACGGCATTACCATCACCGAATCCCGCACCATCAACATCCTGGGGTTCACCATTGACCAGAAACTTAACTGGACCAGCCACATAAATACTATGGCAACAAGAGCAGGTCAGAGGCTAGGTATTCTGCGTCGAGTGTCTCACCTCCTGACTCTCCAACGCCTTTCCACCATCTACATGGCACAAGTAAGGAGCGTGATGGAATACTCTCCACTTGCCTGGATGATTGCAGCTCCAACAACACTCAAGCAGCTTGACACCATCCAAGACAAAGCAGCCCGCTTCATTGGCACCCCATCCACCACCTTAAACATTCACTCCCTCCACCACCAGTGTACCATGGCTGCAGTGTATACCATCTACAAGATGCACTGCATCAACTCTCCAAGGCTTCTTCAGCAGCACCTCCCAAACCCGCGACCTCTTCCACCTAGAAGGACAAGGGCAGCAGGCACATGGGAACACCATCACCTCCAAGTTCCCTCCAAGTCACACACCATCCTGACTTAGAAGTATATCGCCGAATCTTCATCGTCGCTGGGTCAAAATCCTGGAACTCCCTCCCTAACAGCACTGTGGGAGTACCTTCACCACACGGACTGCAGCGGTTCAAGAAGGCGGCTCACCAACACCTTCTCAAGGGCAATAAATGCTGGCCCTGCCAGCGACGCCCACATCCCATAAACGAATAAAAAAAATGCTGATGGAATAGATGGCAGGTTAAGTAGAGATGACAGAAATGATCTGTCAATGGTGGGAGAGGTAATGAGGTCAGACCGAATGGAGACTTGTGTAAAGACTTGCAGCATCCTGAATCTGTAGTGGAAATGCAGTTTAGAGATGGTATTGCTTAAGGGAAGATATCTGAATCAGCTGGGAGCTCTAAGTTGACATGTGAATCTGTCAACTCATCAGCTGATTCAATGGCCACTGACCTCCCGCCTCAGCTTCACTGACGTGGTCTAGGCACAGCGGGAAACCCATGGGAGACCTGTGAATGTTAAAAAGCTGGGAAAAAAGCATTGTTAAGTTGCTGTAAACAAGCCACTAATGATTTGTATTGGTTCCCCCGCCGCTGCCTGTCGGGTCTGCTCAGCGCTGGCAGACCCGACATTGGGAAATGCAGGTGTGGGCATTTTGACAACATGTTCCCAACCCGCTGTCAATCATTTTAAGTTTCACAGCTGACCCACCACCAATTGGGTCCACTGAGCACCAGCAAAATCGCGGACTTAGAATGTTTTTTTTAAACTTCTGACTTAGTTGCTGTTCCTCCAGTCACATGTAACAGCCATTCACCATGAAGGTGAAGATGTAATCATAGGAAATGTAAAATGGCCAAATGCATGTACACAGCAGCGGTAGAGCATGGTCTTGTTTAAAAGTACAGCTGCATCCAATACTGCCAAATTCAGAACTGCCAATTTTAGGTTCCAAGCTTGATTTACCACTCATCCGTTTCAGACACTAAAAATACCTGCTACGAGTTCCACATAGGTACTCACAATAATCTTTTCTTTATGTCTGTGGAAATACTGTGATTATAGCAAATTGGCAAAAAAACTAGTTTGGAACAATTACTCAGAGAAATGGTACAGACTTACAGGGCATTGCATAGAACAATGGTACAGAATAAAGAACACTGGACAGATAAGCCAAGTGAAAAAGTGGCAGGGAGTTATAAGAATTGCATGGGTCATTATACAGGGGAGTATTACAGCCTGAGATATGTGTTACACAGGAGCTCTGCAAGTTGATGCGTGCAAAATGCACAGAAGAGACCTATGACTCAATGAAACATGGCACAAGGTGTGTTTTATGAACTGTGTGTTATACCAAACAGGGCATCTCTGTACTAAAAGAATTTCAAGATAGAAGCTTTCGGGGTTAAGAAAAATTAGCATATTTAATGCTCAGTATTTGGATTGGGCCTGTACCTGTCCTCAGTCTAGATGTAGATTCTTAAACCTAGCACCCAGTTGTTTGTTTTCTATACAGATTTAAAAACTGTATTTTCTTTTGGTAAGAAGGACCTTGAGAGACATTAATGTAGAATTCTACAGAATAGTTAAGACATGCAAATGTAGAAAATTAAAGGTACCACATCACAGGAAGTGGAGGAATTATTAAAACATGGAAATTGCTAGAGCCCATTTAATGGATAATAACTGAGGTTGTGTGACTGTTCTAGCACATTAGAGATGACACTGCAGATTTCATTTTCAGCCATCTCAACATACTGCATGTCCTGCGTAAGACAGCGAAGGAAATATAATTCTTTTGACATGAAAGCCCTTCATTCTATGTCCCAATATTTTGTTGTTCTCTGAAAAATGTCTACTGTTATTTGAATCACAGTAAAATATTTGAGCCCAATTATTTTCATTTTAATTTTCATTGTTAGGTGACGCAACCTGTTCCCTACTTACCACCAATCTCTGTAAGAGGTAACTGCTATAACTATAGTTATAAGCTTTACTTGCAATAGACCTACTATTTTAGCACTCTAAGGGCTGGATTTTACCAAACTCGGCAGGTCTGGGGTGATCGGCGTCCTTGGTGGGTCCCAACCACGCAGCTGTGTTGATCTGGGCCTCCGACATGATTTTCCGTTGACTGGGCTTGTTAAGCCCGTCTTGCGAGGTTCCCAACCAATTAAAAGGAAGTGGGTCTGATGACTTCAGCTGATGACGCGTCATCAGCTGGTTTTCTTAAAGGGGCCAAGTCCAAATTAGTTTTGACAGTTGTGCTATCAGTGTTCTGCAGCATTGAGGTGCTGCAAACACTGACAAGCACTGCACAAAGGTGCACGGTTGCACCCAGGTTCTCCCATGACTCTCTCCATATGCTTATGGAGGGAGTCACAGCACGCAGGGAGGTTCTCTTCCCTTCTAATGGGCGGAAGAGACCTCCCCAGGAGACCAACGCAGTCTGGTTGCACATTGCACAGGAGGGCACAAGCAGGGATGTGGTCAGGAGGACTTGGCTGCAGTGGCACAAATCTTTCAATGATCTCAGTAGATCACGAAACGTTACGGCAAAGCCACACTCGCCTTCATCCTGCTGTGCCTCTCATCACATCCCCATCACTCTGCTTTCCCTACCCTACTCCTGCACATCCTTACTCACACCAACTTACCTTGCACCTCCACCCATCCCTCTCTATCTACATTATCACTTCCCCATCTCACTAGCCACCCCTCACACTCACCCTCATCCTTGTCCAATCATACCAACTAACAACACAAAAGGGTAGGCAGTTGGATGTTATTACCAATGTTCATGTGAAGTTTCTGTTAATGTATTGTTAATTACTGAAATCTTTATTTTCAACAGTTTGCATTCTTGGACAGATTTGTGTGCACATTTGGAAGTGGCTTAGTGAGTTGCAGTGAATGATGAGACATAACGGTACCCCCCGCAATGGTGATGAGTGTGAAAGGAACAGTTTGGGCATTGTAGGGATGCTTTATGGTGTTGGTGTGGGGTGGTGCCAACCTGGCACATCATGTGCCAGCCAGTGTGTACAGCATCAAGTGAAGTAAATCTGGCCATGGTGAGGCCATCCCTGGCCTCCCAGGCAGCAATGTGCTCGGGTGCTGATGCCCTGTGTCCAGTGCAGCATCAGGTGATTACGGAGAAGGTTGGCGTTGTTGTTGGTGCTGCTGGTGTGCCTGGTGATGTTGGTGTTGGGGCTGATTGTAGTGGGATTCTGAGGACCAAGGTGAGATTTTTTCAAGGGCACCGGTGCTGATGGAATAGATGGCAGGTGAAGTTGAGATGACAGAAGCGATCTGTCAGTGGTGAGAGAGGTTGCTCCAAGGAGGTGACACTGGATCAAGAGTTTGCTCCAACCACTTCAAACCTCCATAAAGCTGAAAAGTGTATTCCAAATCCTGAAGGCTCCAGCTTCTAAGATTGGAAAGTGAACAGCTGTGAAATGGTAGTTTTTATACCACTTTTGCAGCTGTCAACTATTCACAGCAATGGAGGGTCATTGAGAACCCGACACATTTACCTGACGTGATCCCCGAGCGCCAGGAACCTCGTAAAAAACATGGAAAAATCGTTAGGACCTGGTAAAATGCTGCTTAAATACCTTTAAGCAGCTTCTTAAGTATCTCAATTGCCTGACCCGCCGCTTAGTGCCGGGTCTTCAAACCACAGGCAGAGCCGGCACTTGAGAAATTAACAAGGATGCAGGATCAAAGCAGACTTCCATCCGCTGTCAATCACTGCCATTTTGACAGCAGACCCGCCTCCAAACTCACACTTGCAGCGCCGGTAAGATTCTGGCCTAAAAGTGGGTTAGCGCACTGTTCTTTCACCCTGGTCTGTGGGTTTGAATTCAGCCCCGAGTGACAGGGTGAGAAGCTCCTCTGCTGGATGTAAGAGTCGCTCAGCAAACAGTCTGAAACCATTTCCTGGTCAGTGTGGGTCTACAGTACAAACTTTACTCTAACTTGGCACTATATTGGAAATTTCCTTCAGAGGCAATGGCTGGTTTGAAAATAGAACAATGAGACTGTGGTGCAGTAGAGGGTGCCTTTATAAGGTTGGGATTCAGACACATTCTTATGGTAGAGTAGAGAGGACTTTATTCTGCAGCTGTCTGTGCTATGCCTGACATCCTTCAAGTTGATGAGCACAAGCACATTATATTACAATTATACCGATATCGCTTCAGTGGATCAAATGCCTTTTTCATCTTTTGAGCGTTTTATGCCCTCAAAGAGATAATGGGGCTAGACAAAGTTTCCCCACATCCTTTCATCTCCAGAACTTAAAGCACATTTTTTCTCTAATGACTGTTAAAGGGCCTATGTAAAAACTGCTCAGACACTCAGCATCAGACACTTTAGCTCCCTTCGGACATGATTCCAAAGTGCAAAACTGTCCTCACCGTTGGCACTAATTGGCGCAAAAGTTGTTTTAAAAGTTCATTGTGTGTTGTTGCTGGAGGAAGCTGTCAGCGGGTTCAACTTAACTAAATGCTGAGTCCTCCGCTTCCCCCTTTTCATTGATTTTTAATTTGGTTAAAAAATGGAACTCTAAATTAAAAAAAATGCTTCATACTTTTACCTATTCAGCCCTTACCAGCATGGTTTCCCTTCAGAACAGATTATTATTTCCCTACAGTAAAAACAGTAATGATAATGTACAGAAGTGAAATGTTTGGCACAAACTGCCATTTTGCCATAGAAACCACAGCAGCAGCCGATTGAAAACATCAGGAGGGCGTCGGACTAATCAAATACCGCAGAGACCACATCACGGCACTCAGTCACATTCAGTGGATTTACTGCATGTTTTCAAGACTAGAGTTTCTTTTGCTGTTGTTTACATTAATAAGGAATATAATAGTCTCCTGTCCCGAAGACGGTAGAATATTAGGGTCAGTAAAACGTTGCAGTGTTTGTGGTACTTTTAGTTTCTGTCCACTTGTCCGAGAAACCTTTCTATGGAGAAACACCAATGGAAATTAAAAATCACGTTGCAGTGACAAAATCACATCAGCAAACTGATTCAACGAACATGCAAATGAATACAGCCTATCAAGCCTGCCCCACGTGCCGCAGCCACACTTACCCACACCCCCAAGTTGTCACCCAGTCTCCCCAGGAGAATGATTTTCTTGGACTAAGAATGCTGCTGAGAAACATCATAGAGGAGATTTTGCTGGGACTGTGCCAGGCGCACTAGATCGTCTGGGCGTAGCAAGGATCAGACAATCAGGCAGGTCGGAGCACATGCCTGGAAAGGAAGCCGTCTAATGTTCCTCCATTTAAATGAATGAGGGAAAATTGTATGGATTCTTTTACAGACAAGTGCTGATATTCTGGTATGCACGACACCCAGCTGATCCAGTACGTCAGGCATACACCCAGGAACATCTCCCCTTACTTTCTATAGAGATTGTTGGCAACATACAACAGGTGTTTCAATACAATATATAAAGAGCAGCAGTGAGATATGATTAACATTTCCACTCATCTGGGTGATTATAACTTAGTTGCATCTTTGACATTACTTAGGAACATGAGAAAAGATAAGAATTAGAAAAGGTCATTTGATCTATCAAAACTAATTCCTTCAATAAATTAAATATCCCAAAATGACATCTAATACCTGGCAAATTGGTAAAGCCCAGAAAAATTGCCGTGCAGTGCTCAACTATGAAACACACCACAGAATCACAGAATCCCCACAGTACAGATAGAGGCCATTTCGGCCCATCGAGCCTGCACCGACACATATCCCACCCTATCCCCGTAACCCCACATATTTAATCCCCCTAACACTAAGGGTCAATTTATCATAGCCAAATCAACCTAACCCGCACATCTTTGGACTGTGGGAGGAAACCGGAGCACCCGGAGGAAACCCACGCAGACACGGGGAGAATGTGCAAACTCCACACAGACAGTCACCCGAGGCCGGATTCGAACCCAGGTCCCTGGCGCTGTGAGGTAACAGTGCTAACCACTATGCCACCGTGTTGCCCTGCCCTGGCCATTCCCGTGGTATGACTCTCATTTCCATTCCCTCAAGTCTAAGGGTTGCGGGCTTCAGCGTATCTGGTGCATGACTGGCTTAGCCATTCACCACTAGATCTGGCGGGACCACATCAAGTGCTATCAGGCCTCATAACACCGTGCACCTCTGCCTATGCCTCAGCACATCTGCTGCCAAAACCATCATCCATGCCTTTGTCACCTCCAGACATCCTTCACCCTCTGTAAAGTTCAACCCATCCAAAACTCTGCTGCCCATATCCTATCCTGCACCAAGTCCTGCCCACCAATCGCCACTGTCCTTGCTGACCTACACTGCTTCCCAGTCCTCCAAAGTCTCCAATTAAAAATCTCATCCTTATGTTTACATCCCTTCATGGTCTTGCCCTTCGTTATCTCTGTAACTTCCTCCAACCCTACAACCAAGATGTCTTTGTTACACTGGCCGCGATTTCCCCTACCTCAGCGGATTCGGTACAACTGGGGTTGGTGGTGGGTTGTGACCCTGCTGCTGGCACCAGCCCGCTGTGTAGAATGAGTTTACAATGATTGGGCTTGTTAAGCCCGCCCAGCCCGTTTGCCGGTCAATTGAAGGAAGCGGTTCTGATGACATCACTTGATGGTGCGTCATCAGCCGGCTTTCTTAAAGGGGCCATGTCCAAATTGATTTCGACAGTTGTGCTGTCAGTGTTCTGCAGCATTGAGGTGCTGCAAACACTGACAAGCACTGCACAAAGGTGCACGGCTGCACCCAGGCTCTCCCATGACTCCCTCCATATGCTAATGGAGGGAGTCACAGCACGCAGGGAGGTCCTCTTCCCTTCCCATGGGTGGAAGTGACCTCCCCAGGAGATCAATGCAGCCTGGTTGCACATTGCACAGGAGGACACAAGCAGGGGTGTCGTCAGGAGGACCAGGCTGCAGTGGCGCAAACCTTTCAATGATCTCAGTAGACCACGAAACATTACTGCAAAGCCACACTCAACCTCATCCTGCTGTGCCACTCAGCACCACCCCATCACTCTGCCTTCCCTACCCTACTCCTGAACATCCTGACTCACACCAACTTACCTTGCACCTCCACCCATCCCTCTCTCTCTATCTACATTGTCACTTCCCCATCTCACTAGCCACCCCTCACACTCACCGTCATCCTAGTCCAATCATACTAACTAACAACACACAAGGGTAGGCACTTGTGTGTTTTAGCCAATGTTGATGTGACATTTCTGTTAATGTGCTGTCAAACATTGAAATCTTTATTTTCAACACTTTGCATTCTTGGACAGATTTGTGTGCACCTTTGGAAGTGGCTTAGTGAGCTGCAGTGAATGGTGAGACATAACGGTACCCCCAGCAATGGTGATGAGTGTGAAAGTAATGGCTTGGGCATTGCAGGGATGCTTTATGGTGTTGGTGTGGGGTGGTGCCAACCTGGCACATCATTTGGCAGCCAGGGTGTACAGCGTCAAGTGAAGTAAATCTGGCCATGATGAGGCCATTCCTGGCCTCCCAGGCAGCAATGTGGTCGGGTGCTGATGCCCTGTGTCCTGTGCAGCATCAGTTGATTGTGGAGAAGTTTGGTGTTGTTGTTGGTGCTGCTGGTGTGCCTGGTGCTGTTGGTGTTGGGGCTGATCGTGATGGAATTCTGAGGACCAAGGTGAGATTGTTTCAAGGGCACCGATGCTGATGGAATAGATGGCAGGTGAGGTTGAGATAACAGAAGCGATCTGTCAATGGTGAGAGAGGTTGTTCCAATGAGGTGACACTGGATACAGAGTTTACTCCAAACACTTGCAACCTGCATAAAGCTCAATCTGTCTTCCAAATGCAATAAGCAACAGCTTCTGAGCTTGAAAAGTGAACAGCTGTGAGATGGGAGCTTTTATAGCACATTTGCAGCTGTCAAGTAAAGAGATGATTTCATGGTAACACAACTCCCGACCTGCTTACCTGACGTGATCCCCAAGCAGCGTGGAACCCAGGATGACCTCGTAAAATTAAAGGTGAGCTCAAAATAGTTTTTAAGTGGCTGTTAACAAGCTCTTAATCACCTAAATTGCCTCCCCTGCCGCTTGGTGTCGGGTCTGTTCAGCGCTGACAGACCCGCCATCTGGGAAACTAGCGTGGCGGCGGGTTGGCAGTGGGTTCCCTACCTGCTGTCGAAAAAATTGTTTTTCCCACCCAAACCCACCACCCCCGAAAAATTCCACCCACTTTCTCTGGCCTCTTGTGCATCACCACTCCCTTTACCCCACCATTGGAAGTTGTGCTTTCTGTTACTTAGGCCCCATATTCTGGAATTACCTCCCTGAACCCTGTTACCATTCCACCTACTGGTCCTCCTTTAAGAACTTCCTTAAAACCCATCTCTTTGACCTAGCTTTTGGTCCCCCTTCTAATAACTCCTTCTTTGGCTCACCTTCATTTTTTTGTTTATTCCCCTTTGGGACATTATTCTACGTCAAAAGTACTATATATATATATGCAAGATGTTGCAGTATCATTAGTAGTAATAGAGATGGTACAAGTCTTCGAGGAGAAACAAATACTAAGCAGTATTGGAAGATATAGGAGAGATAAACAAAAGCACTGTCAAAGCGATGGATATTAAGGAGACTTTTAAAGGAGAGGAGAAAAGTAGCAAGGCAGGGAGGTTTAAAGAGTGAGTTGCAGAGCCAGGAGTGAGAGAGTGGAAGGTTCTGCCACCAATGATTTAGCAAAGAGAGGTGAGGATGCACAGGAGAGTAGAGTTAGAGGGCCGAATGACAAAGGCTGGAACATAGAGTTGGAGGAGGTTGCAGAGATAGGGTGAGGCTGAACCTGAGGAGAACATGTAAATGAGGACAATAATTTTAAATTCAAGTGGAGATCAGTGAGGTCAGGGGTGATGGGTGAAGTGAAGAGGATGCAGACATCAGAGCTTTGGATGAGTAGGAGCTTATGTAGGATGTCCCCATAAGCAGGAAGAGACAATCAGCAAGTCATTACTGATTGCTCTGGTGCATCTCTTTACATGTAGTTAAAGAACTATTACATACCTGCGAGCAGCCTAGCTTAACACCCACAGATTGATGCATAACACTGGGGTGACGTATATGCTTGGGCACTGGCATCAATGTTGCTCCCGATTTAAAATGGAGAAATTGATCTTAGCATTATTAAAGTAGAAAAAACACTCAAAAGGAAAATCACAAGCTACAGGTAATGCAGTTGAAATGTTACCTTGTGTATTAACGCTTTCTCCATTCAGTTCAGGAAGTGATCCTAGGAGAACACTAAATTCTGGTTCTTGAGAATTTATGTCTGAATGTTACAATTACTGATAATCATTTTTAATAGTTTTCTAAAAATTCATATGGAATTGCATTCATTTCATTCTCGAATGGTGTATAATAATGGCGTTTTGGGATTCTATTGTCCTCTATAGAGCACTGCTCAAACCATTTGTGTAACATTCCTTTGTGCATTATAGTCATGCAGTTGTTTGTCCATTTATAATAAATGGGCTAATTGCTTTGTTAAAACAGAGCACAGAGGAATTTTACACAAAAGCATTAAGCAGTGCAACACCAGAGGAAAAGAATTCCACATACTGCCTGAACAGTGAAAGAAAAGAAAGAGGTGGGAGCAAATAGAATTATTAGTTAATGGTGTCTGGGGTGCAGTTTATTCAAACTTGAAATTGGCTTGTGCTGGTGAAAAGGTTAATGTATAAGGTAAATGCATAGAAGTCTGTGCAGTGAGTAATTCATGCTGTTCTGGCACTTAAAGAAAAGGTAGATTATCCTGACAGTTGCTTTATTGTTCTGTGATTGCATGTGATTTCCTTATGTTTTTCTGTATTTTATTAATCACCCCAGTATTAACTTATTTCTCCATAATTTTATGATTCGCCCCACCATCCAAACCCCTGCATTCCATGCATCATTCAACAGCCAATAGTCTGTGCCGGTGCTGTGAACCCAGACCTTTGCCAATGCAGTTCCTGACCAGCCCCTGGGAGAGGAACTTGGAAGGACATGAGTGACTCACCTCCTGAAATATGTGAACTGTGGAACACACCGACACACACCAACACACACCGACACACACACACCGACACACACCAACAAACACACACAGACACACACCGACACACACACACAGACACACACACAGACACACACACACAGACACACACCAACACACACACACACAGACACACACCGACACACAAAGACC